>JAWHQI010000217.1:2060000-3260000 GCA_033032865.1 Dactylorhiza incarnata
TCAGCAACAGCCCAACCAAACGGACCCTAAGACACATTCTTCTTGAGAACATTAATGTTACATTTATAATTTTAACTCCCTTTTTAATAGATTTATTTTAATTCAATATAATATCATTAAGTTAAGCATTGAGAACAAGAGAAAAGTCAAAGAATAAAACAACCCAAAAGTGATAAACCTCTTCTCCACAGTTTATTGATAAGACCAAGGCTCTGTTTGGTTGGGCTGTTGCTGATGGAAAGCTGCTGATAGGAAAAGTGCTGATTCTGGAAAACGGAGTTTTGCTAAAAAAACTGTTTGGATGAAAAGTTGCTGATTCTGGAAAACGGAGTTTGAAAAACGGAGTTTTAAAAAAGTTGTTTGGAAACAAAACGGAGTTTTGAGTGAATTTTTTTTCTCACCAAATATATGAAAAATAAATATATTTTCCATCATATAATACCAAATACAAAAAAATAATGTCCACATGAACCATATGTCATGATATCTCATACGATCTAGATTCATACAACTGATCATCTATACTATCACGTAGCGCGATCATCTCCTCTACACCACCTGCAGTGTCAGGGCATGTATCTTGCCACTCTTGTGTGGCCACTCCATCATCTCTACCCCTCTGCTCAGACTCACTGAAATCAAAATCCACACGCGAAGGATGCCGACGAATGAAATTATGTAAAGTCATTGTGGCCATCACAATATCTGCCTGTTTGTCAAAACGAAAGCTCGGCATATCCCGCAGTATGACTCACTTCTTCTTTCGTACACCGAAAGATCGTTCTATCACACTTCTAAGCGATGAATGCGCATGATTGACATCTCTCAACGTCCTTCTGCGCGACGTCCACCACGGGCAAAGTCTGGCAGATGATACCTTGTATCTGGATATGGTTTTAAATATCCTTTTTGCAGAGGATAGTCAGCATCAACCAAGTAATATTTTCCTGAAAAATATTATAAAATGTTTAGAAATTGAAATATTTTTTAAAGTAATAATTATATGAACTGAATTTTTACTATTTACCTTGAGGTGGATGAGGGAACGTATAACGAGGATCAGTAATTGCATAATTGAATATGCGATTATCGTGCGCAGATCCCTCCCAACTTGCCATAACTAAAGTGAAACACATGTTGAAATCACAAGCCGCTATGACATTTTGTGTCGGTCTGTCCTTTCTCCCAATATATGGAACTTGACCTCCCACTGGTATGCACGCATCAACATGTGTTCCATCTATTGCCCCAACGTAATCTTTAAAAAAAGGCATATAACGCCTATCATACATAATCTCTGGCGGAGTGCAACCGAAAGACCTATCTGATGGTTGAATCACATCCTCGGCTAACTTCAACAAAACACGAACACCTCGAGCAAAAAATATGCTAGTTGTCTCCGTTGAGTGCTGAAATCGCTCGCGTGTTTTTCTCATTGATTCATTATGCGACAAAATGTACACTGTCAATGCTAGGACTTCTCTAGATGCAGTTCTTCTTGTGCCCTGAAAACCACACTTCTCTTCCAAAGAATGCAATAGATCCATAAAAATTTCTTGACTCATCATGAATGAGTCATGAAATCTCACTCGAGTACCACGAAGTAGCTCGATCTCCAACCCATTTATCGTCTGTTTGCTTTGAAGTCATGAATGGAACTGGATGATTCAACAACGAGGTGTGTTCGGAGATATAACATACTGCTGCCACCACATTTTGATGATGGGCGATAGCATAATTTCTTCTAATGATCACGTACTCGTGCTCTGCTCTGGTATTCTCCGATTCATCACTAGACATTTTCTGTTAAAATAATGAAATCAATTAACATTATCACCAAGTAAAAATCTCATAATATCCGTAGTGCTCACAACAAGTATTTAACAAAATATAACATCCATAAAGTTCATAAACAAATTACATAAATGTGTCCACATCTAAACAACAAAATATAACATCCATAAAGATCATAAACAAAATATAACAAAATATAACATCCCATAATGCAAGTCAAAATGATGTCTCCTACTACGCCCCACGAGTATATCGGTTCTTCAGCCACTTGATGTTCATGCCTTCTGGAAGACACATGAAAATCTCTCTATGTTTTGTTTCCATCAAATATGTGATGGCAAAATCATAGAAGTCTTCATCAGACTGCACTTCTGAGTACGTGCCTAATTTTTCAAGTGTTTGTCCAATAGTAAAAGAAGATGATGAAATCTTGGGTGGCTCCTGGATGCATTGACTTATGATCTTCGAGGACTCGGCCAAAACTTCTAACACCGAGCTAGCAGATTTCTTCATTCCTTTCTTCCTTTTTTTGCTTGTTTCAGATATATTTGTGGTCTCAGCTGGTTGAGGAGCTCCGCTAACCTCAATGTCATCATGTTCATCCTCTGACATTTCTCTTTCATCGATAGACTCCGTACCAAGATTCCTGGAGAGAGGGGTGCAAGCATGATGTCCTGTAGCGACAACCGAACTGAACATCAAGTTCTATTTTTCCTCTAACTCTGGGGGATTCCGGCATACCGGAATTTCTTTGTTGTCGGGACAATCTAAAAAAAGGTTTTAAAATTAGACATTGATAAATTTAAGTTAAGAAATTTATTTGCAAATGATTTTATCAATTGTCTGATTGATGGTTCGTTTGGCTTGGGGTTTTTGCTCTTTTGGTTGAAAAAAGGCGATTGTTATCCGCACTACAGTTTTGGCTATCCGTAAATTTTTGATATCAGCAAAGCAAAATTTTGATTGTTGAAACCGGCAATCGGTCTCTTGAGTTCGGACCCACTGGGGGGTGTAGCCCGTACCTACTTCTCCCTCACCGAACTCTCCTGACTCTGGATGGAAAATCTGGAACAGACCCAAGGCTGTAGCGAGGAGGTCCCGCCACACACCCAGAAGATCTCAGAGAGCTTCCCCTCCCAAACCAATGCTCGGTCGGGCACCTTGGAGGGCACTAGCAGCCAACAACATACACACACACCACAACATACACACACACACCACAACATACACACACACACACACCACAACAGACACACACACCACAACAGACACACAGACAGACACACACACACACCACACACACACACACGCACACACACACACACACACACACACACACACACAACACCAACACCACACGCACACAAACAACATACAACAAACACACACACACACACATACACATATACATACACACACACACACCAACACCAACACAAACACCAACACACCAACAGCACGCACACACAAACAACATATACAACACACACACACATACACACATATACATATACACACACACACCCCAACAGCAATAGCAACACCAACACAAACAACACACACAAACAACACACACACATACACACACACACATCAATTTCACAAAATTTCATCCATAACACACACACACACACATCAATTTCACAAAATTTCATCCATAACACATACACACACATCAATTTCACAAGTGCCCATCCAAATCATCTCCATCAACAAAAGAGGAAAAGAAGGAGAGATTACCCAATGTCGAAGAAGATCCCGGGCGGAGGAGTTGAAGAAGATAGCCGGCGAAACCGGCGAGAACAAGATGGGTAGACACCGGCCAAGATCGACGTCAACGTTGTCGTCGATGTGGGAGTAGAACACCGGCGGTATCACCGCTCGCGAGGGGAGGAGAAATCGCCGTCGGGTTGAGCTGTGGGAGGAGAAATCGCGCTTCGTTAGGGCATCGAGAAGAAGAATGAGGAGATCGCGCGTCGGCCGCGGCTGGACGCGGAAAATACCTGCGGCTGGGAGTTAATAGAAAACGACGGAGGTAAATAATCGGAGTTTTGGAAAAAATCCGAACCAAATGACACTTTTAGTCGAAACTCTGTTTTGAACCTGTCGCACCGGAGCCTATCAGCTCTCCCAAACGCCACCCAAGTCTCTGAGGCGGACGCATAACTGCAAGTATCAATTGTCTGATTGATGGTTCGTTTGGCTTGGGGTTTTTGCTCTTTTGGTTGAAAAAGGCGATTGTTATCCGCACTACAGTTTTGGCTATCCGTTAATTTTTTATATCAACAAAGCAAAATTTTGATTGTTGAAACCGGCAATCGGTCTGTAACACCCCAAAAATCGTAGTTCCGCGAGGTAGGCGGAGTGGTAGTGCTGCGCTCGGGAAAGGCTAGGAATTTCTTAGCAGCTCTTCGCGCACGACCATTTCTCCTCTTCGCGCACGACCAGTGATCGTGCGCAGTGATCGTGCGCTATCCGCCAGAATTCGGAGTTCTGTCTCGGATAGTGCGCACGACCAGTGTCTCCTTCGCGCACGACCAGTGATCGTGCGCAGTGATCGTGCGCTAACCGCCAGAATTCGGAGTTCTGTCTCGGATAGTGCGCACGACCAGTGTCTTCTTCGCGCACGACCAGTGACCGTGCGACTGTGATCGTGCGCCCTGTTTATTTCTGTTCCGCGAAATCGTGCGGGGATGACGATCCGACCGATCAAATACTTTGGGCTTTGATCCGACGGCTGAGATTTTCGCTGGGGGGCTTTAGGGCTTGGATGAGGGGTTATTCCCTCATATTTCCAAGTCCTTTCTCTCTCTTAGGTTGGAGAAAGGAGAAGGGGGCAAGGAGGAAGAAGAGGGGAGATCCGCCATTGTTGGAGCTTCGGAGCTCCGATCGCCGATCCGAGACCGGCAACGCGTAGAGGGCGTCAAGGCGCTTCTTCTCCACCGTTTGGTTGCAAGCTTCTCATGGCTAGGAGGAGATCTCAAAAGGTAACGACGTTTCTCCTCCCGGTCTTTAGGATGCGTGTTTGGCATCTCCTCTTTCATGCATTTTTTGGCACCGGATCCGTCGAGTGAGAGGGATCCGGGTCGCCTTGGTTCAAGAGAAACCACCGGGTTGATTGTGTCCGTCCCCGGCATGTTTTGCACTAGAGATCCGCTCCGTTAGCGGATTAGGCATTGTGGGTGAAGCCGGATTTATGGCCGTTGGTCCGATCCGGTGATGTTGATTTACGCGCATGTTAGGGGTTTTGTTAGAAATCCGATTACGGCGAACTCGTCGTTGTGATGCCCTTGTAGCTTCGTATGGTAACGAATGTTGGGTTAGGGCGGGGAATAAATGTGCGGATTATGGGGCTTGTGATGCCTTGTGTTGTGCGAAGGCGCGATTGGTCTTTGTGGTCGGCTGGCTATCCCGTGGAGACTGAGATTCACGTGTGGAGAGTGTCCCGGCAAGATTAGTCCCTTCGTTTGTTGACTGACGAGAATGTCTGTGCTACGGATTGCATCCATTGACGGTCTCCAGGCGAGGCAATCGGTGGACGTTGTCCCGAGAGTAAGCCCAGGGCCTTGGGACGTTTTGATTAGCCAGAATTCTTGGAATCGGTCTTGGTGCGTTGTTGGCGGCCCGAGCGTGTGAGCTGTCAGACAAGCCCGTTGGCATGGAAGGCCTGGCGAGGTGAGTCTCAGCGAGAGCGCTTGGCCTTGGGTTTGATGCCCTTGTGGGGAAATGATGAGTACCCTCGTGTTGGTAATGTATGATGATGTGTTAGATTCACACGCATTAGGGCGCCTTGGGTGAAACCCCGGGCTTGCACTCATTCTGCATTGTTAGGCCCTTTTATTACCTGCTCAACCTAGAAACGTGGATGATGCTTGTGACACTCATGCCAGTATGTTTGTTGCTTTCCTTTATGTACATTTGCATACGAAGTGCTGACTTGCAGGGTGAAGTAGTTCCCCGGGGTCCGCTAGGACGGCCGGGAGGAGGGATGTTGTTACACCGCTTGTGGTCAGCCATAGCTGACCCTCGTTTTCCGCTCTTTGTGATTTGGTTGCAGGGCACGAATCGCAAGCTGGACCCAGTGCGCCGGCCAAAAGGGCCTAAAGCCTCATGAAGTGATTACCTGTTTTCCTGCATTACTTTCTTCGTGCTTTGTTATATCCGGCTTGCATGCCGAGGTAGTTTAGGGAAAAAACCACCTTTCCCCTTGGGTTGGGATGTCTTTCTTTATGAATTGTTGGATGTTTTGGACTGTGTTTTTGTAAGGCCTTAAGGCCAGTTGGACTCCTTTGTAGTGGACAATCTCTGTGGTTTAGTTTTTTTGTTTCCGCTGTGTTGTCTGAGTTATGAGTTGGGTAGTGATTATCATCTTTTAATACTAAAGCTGTGGCGGTTATATGTTGTGGGGTCCCGGCCGGACCCATATTATATGGTCATTGCAGGGGAGGTGTTACAATTTGGTATCAGAGGGAGGTTTAGTATTCTTGCGAGGTCTAGTGTATTTGGATCGCGTAAGAGATTGTCCACATAGGAGTTTTGCGCGGGATTATGAGTATCCCTGTGTTTGAGTCTTGCGAATAGAGACTGATGAGTCTTTCTCCTTGCTTATGCTAGGATGTTGGCGATGACGCGGGGACATCTAGGAGGCAAGAGGAGCCTTCGGGGAGTAGTGCTACTGCTCCAGGCCTTGTGAATGTGGGCATGTCCCCGGCCGACTTCTGTCGCATGCTAGCGGAGGCAATGGTGGCGGCTCAAGCTGGAGCGATGCCACGGGTTCCTACGCCGGTGGTGCAAGTTGCGACCCCTGTCACTCCGGCGGCTACGCCGGATACACCGGAGGTTGAAGTAAGGCAAGCAGAGCCTCTTGCGGAGAGAGTTTTTCCGATGGGTGATCGATTCATGAAGTATTTCTTGAGTTTTCACCCTCCGACGTTCAAGGGAGTGGGCACTCCAACGGATGCCGAGGATTGGCTTTCGAGGATCCGGGAGCTCTTGAGGGCAGCTGAGACCCCAGCTGAGAGGCAGTCTCACTTTGCGAGCTTCATGTTGGAGGGCGATGCGAAGTTGTGGTGGGCGAACCATAACGGTCGTCAGTTTGTTGGGCGTGTTCCGTCCATGGAGGAGTTCGGAAACGCTTTCCTAAAGCGGTATATTCCGGTTTCAACAAGGTTAGCACTGCCGCGGCAGTTTCTGCATTTGGTGCAGCGGGAGAAGACGGTGGATGAGTATCTGCAAGAGTTCACCCGGTTGGGTCGGTATGCAGGCACGACAATGGCAGATGATGAAGAGAGGGATAACCTCTTTTATCAAGGGTTGAGGGAAAACTTAAGGCAACCACTCATAGCCTTGAAGAATGCAGGGTTCGATGAGTTGGTCGAAGCCGCTCGCACGCTGGAGAGCGACCTGGAGCGAACTCAGCGGCGAAAGGGTGTTGCGGCAAAACAGGGAGAAGGAAAGCCTTCTCAGTCTCAATCCCAGTGGAAATCCGAGGGTAGCCGATGGAAGAAGAAGCCCCGTCCTAACAGACCTGGGGAGAGAGGGGGTGCGCCTTCGGGAGATTTCCGTTCCAAGGGTCCAGTTACTTGTTACCAGTGTGGCAAGGTGGGCCACATTAGTCGTTTCTGTACCGAGGGCGGAGCTGGGCCAGAGCCGAGGCAAGAGCAATCGGTGCGTTCAGGTCCCAGTGTTGCGGAGAAGGGGAAAGCGGCGGAGTCGAGTGCTTCGCGGTTCCCTCCAGTGCAGCCTAGGGCCTACAACCTTGGGCAGCAGGAAGCGATACGTCAACCCGATGTGGTGACAGGTATGAAAAGTTTAAGTTTTCAGTTGTTACTACAATGTAGGTTGCGGCCTTTCATGTTTGTTTTGCACGTGGTTAGGTTTCGTGCTAGTGTCGGGCTACCCCTCGCGAGTGTTGTTCGACACGGGGGCGTCACACTCTTTTCTTGCGGAAGGTTTTATCCGGAAGATTGGTGCTGAGCCCGTAGCGGCAGGGGTGGAGCTGAGTGTGCGTATGCCAAATGGGTCTTTCATGACTACCATGAGGAGGGGACGCATTGTGATGCAAATTGGCGATTGTGACTTCGTGTTGGTAGCAGCGATTCTGCCACTAGCCGAATTCGACGTTATCTTGGGGATGGACTGGCTTGCGGAGCAGCGAGCTAGTATCGACTGCCAGTTGAAGGTGGTAACCCTGAGAGGTGAAGGTAGAGCAGAGGTCAAGTTCGAAGGCCTAAGCGGAGTGGCTTACTCCCTGATTTCCGCTATGCAAATGAGGCGTGCGGTAAACCAAGGAGGCGAGGCGTTCTTAGCTCTGTTGGAGACTCACTCCACAAAGTTGGCTATTAGGGAAGTTCCGGTGGTGGAAGAATTTGAGGATGTTTTCCCCGAGGAACTTCCGGGAGCACCTCCTCAGCGTGAAATAGATTTCTCGATAGAGTTGGTACCGGGTGCGAGGCCAGTGTCGCGTCCTCCGTTTAGGATGGCACCGAAGGAACTGGCCGAGTTAAAGGTTCAGTTGCAGGAGTTGTTGGAGCAAGGGTACATTAGGCCCAGCTCTTCACCATGGAGCGCACCGGTTTTGTTTGTGAAGAAAAAGGACGGAAGTATGCGGTTATGCATTGATTACCGTGAGCTAAATAAGTTGACCGTCAAGAATAAATATCCAATTCCCCGAATTGATGATCTGTTCGACCAGTTAGTGGGGTCGGTGGTGTACTCCAAGTTGGATTTGAAATCGGGGTACTACCAGCTGAAGATCCGAGAAGAGGACGTTGCCAAGACAGCGTTCGGGACTCGGTATGGCCACTACGAGTTTTCGGTGATGCCGTTCGGTTTGACGAACGCGCCATCCGTGTTCATGGACTTGATGAACAGGGTTTTCCGCCCTTTCTTAGATTCGTTCGTGGTGGTGTTTATTGACGATATTTTGGTGTACTCAAAATCGGAGGCGGAGCATGAGTCTCACTTGAGGCAAGTATTGCAGACTCTAAGGGAGAATCAGCTCTATGCTAAGTTCTCAAAATGCGAATTTTGGATCGAGAAGGTGGCTTTCTTAGGTCACGTGATTAGTGGAGATGGGGTGGCGGTAGATCCAGCGAAGATCGAAGCCATTAGAGATTGGCCTGTCTTGAGGACCGTGACGGAAGTCCGGAGTTTTCTTGGACTAGCCGGTTATTATAGAAGGTTCGTGGAGAACTTTTCGCGGATGGCGTTGCCCCTCACCACTCTCACTCGCAAGGACCAGAAGTTCGTATGGACACCGGAGTGTGCCCGGGCATTTGAGAATCTGAAGGAAAGGTTGATGTCCGCTCCAATCCTTAGTCTTCCTAGTGGGACGGAAGGATTTCAGATTTTCAGCGACGCGTCAGGTTGCGGTTTGGGGTGCGTGCTCGTGCAGCACGGCAAGGTGATCGCTTATGGGTCAAGGCAGTTAAAGACTCATGAGAAGAATTACCCCGTCCACGATTTGGAGTTGGCGGCGGTAATCTTTGCGCTAAAGTTGTGGCGGCACTACGTTTATGGTGCGAAGGTGGAGATCTTCACAGATCACAAAAGCCTGAGGTATCTCCTAGACCAAAAGGATCTGAATATGCGGCAGCGTAGGTGGGTCGAGTTCCTTGGGGACTACGACGTGGAGATTCAGTATACGCCGGGTAAAGCCAACGTGGTGGCGGATGCTTTGAGTAGGAAGTACTCCGGGCAAGGTAATTGGATGGAGGCGCATAACGAGCGTTTGATTCGAGACTTGGAGTCTCTTGATATCTCTTGTGTGGCTAGAGGTGAGTCTAGCGTAGCTCGTTTGAATTGGATTGAAATGCAATGTGACATAACGGATCGAATCCGAGAGGCGACCAGTGCGGACGAGGAGTGCCAACAGTTGGTGTTGGAGGCTCAACAGAGCGAGGGCACTGCTTTGGAGATGGTTGGTGGGATCTTAAAAAGGGACGGGAGGGTTTGCGTTCCGCGCTTTGGCAAGCTCCGCGAGGAGTTGATGTTTGAAGCTCACTTTACGAAGTACTCCGTTCATCCAGGAAGTACAAAGATGTACGCGGATTTGAAGAAATCTTTTTGGTGGCCTGGGATGAAGCGGGATGTAGCCGAGTACGTGAGCCGATGTCAGACTTGTGCCTTGGTAAAGGCTGAGTGCCAAAGGCCCGGCGGGTTCTTGAAGCCTCTTCCCATCCCCGAATGGAAATTTGATGACATCTCTATGGATTTTGTGCATGGTTTGCCTCGATCGCAGCAGGGTAACGATGCAATTTGGGTGATAGTAGATCGCCTGACGAAGGTGGCCCACTTCATTCCGAACCAGAAGGGTGATGGCGTGGAAAAGCTCGTGGAGCTTTATGTTCGAAACGTTGTGCGGTTGCACGGGATTCCGAAGAGCATCGTTAGTGATCGCGATGGGCGATTCACATCGAAGGATTGGAGATTAGTGCAGAAAAGTCTAGGCACGAAGCTCAAGTTTAGTACCGCGTTCCATCCGCAGACCGATGGTCAGACGGAGCGAACGAACCGTACGTTGGAAGACATGTTGAGGATGTGTGCTCTCGACTTTGGCAAAGGGTGGGAGGACCACCTTTTCATGGTGGAGTTCGCCTATAATAACAGCTTCCAGGCGAGTATCAAGATGGCGCCATACGAAGCTTTGTATGGAAGGAAGTGTCGAACGCCAATGTCTTAGGCAGAGGTGGGAGACACTAAGATTTTGGGAAAGCAAGTGGTGGAAGATGCTTGCGAGATTGTGCGGACGATTCAGGAGCGCATGAAGGTTGCTCAGGATCGACAAGCAAAGTATTTTAATGCACGCCACAGAAATGTGGAGTTTGCAGTGGGCGACATGGTCTACTTGAAGATCAAGCCGTTCAAGGGTGTTTCGCGGGTGCGGCGACTCAAGAAGTTGAGTCCAAGATATTTGGGTCCGTTCGAGGTTACGGAACGTATAGGCGAAGCAGCCTATCGTTTGGCGTTGTCCGCAGAGCTGAGTGGATTACATGACGTTTTCCATGTCTCCGTGCTGAGGAAAGCTTTGATAGAGCCGAGTGTCGTGGTCGAAGCGGCGGCGGTGCCGGTGATGGAGAACTTGGGGGCGAGGGTTCGCCCGGTGTGCGTGGAGGATTCAGAAGTCCGGCAGTTGCGTAACAAGCAAGTCAAACTTGTGAAGGTGCGATGGGACAACTGCGGGCGAGACGAATTCTCTTGGGAGCGAGAGCAAGCGATGCGGGAGGATTTCCCGGAACTTTTCGCTCCAGGTACGCGTTGTGAATTTCCTGTTTAAATTCTGAAATTTCGAGGACGAAATTCTTTTAAGGGGGGTGGAGTTGTAACACCCCAAAAATCGTAGTTCCGCGAGGTAGGCGGAGTGGTAGTGCTGCGCTCGGGAAAGGCTAGGAATTTCTTAGCAGCTCTTCGCGCACGACCATTTCTCCTCTTCGCGCACGACCAGTGATCGTGCGCAGTGATCGTGCGCTATCCGCCAGAATTCGGAGTTCTGTCTCGGATAGTGCGCACGACCAGTGTCTCCTTCGCGCACGACCAGTGATCGTGCGCAGTGATCGTGCGCTAACCGCCAGAATTCGGAGTTCTGTCTCGGATAGTGCGCACGACCAGTGTCTTCTTCGCGCACGACCAGTGACCGTGCGACTGTGATCGTGCGCCCTGTTTATTTCTGTTCCGCGAAATCGTGCGGGGATGACGATCCGACCGATCAAATACTTTGGGCTTTGATCCGACGGCTGAGATTTTCGCTGGGGGGCTTTAGGGCTTGGATGAGGGGTTATTCCCTCATATTTCCAAGTCCTTTCTCTCTCTTAGGTTGGAGAAAGGAGAAGGGGGCAAGGAGGAAGAAGAGGGGAGATCCGCCATTGTTGGAGCTTCGGAGCTCCGATCGCCGATCCGAGACCGGCAACGCGTAGAGGGCGTCAAGGCGCTTCTTCTCCACCGTTTGGTTGCAAGCTTCTCATGGCTAGGAGGAGATCTCAAAAGGTAACGACGTTTCTCCTCCCGGTCTTTAGGATGCGTGTTTGGCATCTCCTCTTTCATGCATTTTTTGGCACCGGATCCGTCGAGTGAGAGGGATCCGGGTCGCCTTGGTTCAAGAGAAACCACCGGGTTGATTGTGTCCGTCCCCGGCATGTTTTGCACTAGAGATCCGCTCCGTTAGCGGATTAGGCATTGTGGGTGAAGCCGGATTTATGGTCGTTGGTCCGATCCGGTGATGTTGATTTACGCGCATGTTAGGGGTTTTGTTAGAAATCCGATTACGGCGAACTCGTCGTTGTGATGCCCTTGTAGCTTCGTATGGTAACGAATGTTGGGTTAGGGCGGGGAATAAATGTGCGGATTATGGGGCTTGTGATGCCTTGTGTTGTGCGAAGGCGCGATTGGTCTTTGTGGTCGGCTGGCTATCCCGTGGAGACTGAGATTCACGTGTGGAGAGTGTCCCGGCAAGATTAGTCCCTTCGTTTGTTGACTGACGAGAATGTCTGTGCTACGGATTGCATCCGTTGACGGTCTCCAGGCGAGGCAATCGGTGGACGTTGTCCCGAGAGTAAGCCCAGGGCCTTGGGACGTTTTGATTAGCCAGAATTCTTGGAATCGGTCTTGGTGCGTTGTTGGCGGCCCGAGCGTGTGAGCTGTCAGACAAGCCCGTTGGCATGGAAGGCCTGGCGAGGTGAGTCTCAGCGAGAGCGCTTGGCCTTGGGTTTGATGCCCTTGTGGGGAAATGATGAGTACCCTCGTGTTGGTAATGTATGATGATGTGTTAGATTCACACGCATTAGGGCGCCTTGGGTGAAACCCCGGGCTTGCACTCATTCTGCATTGTTAGGCCCTTTTATTACCTGCTCAACCTAGAAACGTGGATGATGCTTGTGACACTCATGCCAGTATGTTTGTTGCTTTCCTTTATGTACATTTGCATACGAAGTGCTGACTTGCAGGGTGAAGTAGTTCCCCGGGGTCCGCTAGGACGGCCGGGAGGAGGGATGTTGTTACACCGCTTGTGGTCAGCCATAGCTGACCCTCGTTTTCCGCTCTTTGTGATTTGGTTGCAGGGCACGAATCGCAAGCTGGACCCAGTGCGCCGGCCAAAAGGGCCTAAAGCCTCATGAAGTGATTACCTGTTTTCCTGCATTACTTTCTTCGTGCTTTGTTATATCCGGCTTGCATGCCGAGGTAGTTTAGGGAAAAAAACCACCTTTCCCCTTGGGTTGGGATGTCTTTCTTTATGAATTGTTGGATGTTTTGGACTGTGTTTTTGTAAGGCCTTAAGGCCAGTTGGACTCCTTTGTAGTGGACAATCTCTGTGGTTTAGTTTTTTTGTTTCCGCTGTGTTGTCTGAGTTATGAGTTGGGTAGTGATTATCATCTTTTAATACTAAAGCTGTGGCGGTTATATGTTGTGGGGTCCCGGCCGGACCCATATTATATGGTCATTGCAGGGGAGGTGTTACACGGTCTCTTGAGTTCGGACCCACTGGGGGGTGTAGCCCGTGCCTACTTCTCCCTCACCGAACTCTCCTGACTCTGGATGGAAAATCTGGAACAGACCCAAGGCTGTAGCGAGGAGGTCCCGCCACACACCCAGAAGATCTCAGAGAGCTTCCCCTCCCAAACCAATGCTCGGTCGGGCACCTTGGAGGGCACTAGCAGCCAACTCCGAAAATTGCCTGGAGGAGAGAGCTCAAAAGATCTGATCCCCTCCAAGGTGCCCTTAAGGGTCTATTTATAGATTTTCTAGTCTTGGACTGCAAATAGCGTAAATCCGCCTTTTGGTTTTACTAATCGCACCCCAAACTGATCTGCTAACAGCTTAACTCCGCTGTTCTGGAGGGCTATTGGCAGTCCACAAGGGGTATTTAGGTAATTTCCCTTTAAAGCCTTCCGGGCGAGTGGTCCATGAAGGCACCACTCGCCAGGCTCCTTGCCCGTCATAGTTCGTCGGGCGAATGGCTCATGAGGACATCATTCGCCAGTTGCTCGACTCGCATGTCGGGCGAGAGCCTGGGTACTCTCTCGCCTATCTGCTATGACACTATGCGAGTGGCCCGCGAGTGGGGCCTCACTCGCCCAAGGGCCCTTGGACCCCTACTCTGCACCTGGACCCTCCATGGGGTCTTGGGGACCAACTCGTCGAATACGGGGTTGTACATTGATATCCGCAAAGCAAAATTTTTAAAATTTCTAACAAAACCTTTTTTTGTTCTCAAATATTCCAATAGGCCATAATAACATCTAAAGTTGACAAAATTGAATATTTTTGGAGAACATAAAAGTAAATAATTTAAACATATAAGTAAATTGTCAATGTTGTCTTCTTTATAGTCATCACTGCACTTTAACCCTGTAATTAATGTGTACAAAAATGTTAGAAAATTTAAACTTGCAAATTGAATATTTATATGCTAACAAAAACGTATCTTCAATATTTGTAACTCAAATAGTTAGCAAAATTTGACACTAAAAAATTCTTCAATGTTGTCTTCTTTATATTCATAACTTTTAAACCTGCAAATTTTTTTTTTTAAAAATAATCTACAAATAGAATTAGTATATGCTTAAGCAAGTTAGATTTAAATTTTCTTTACCTCACATCATTGAAGATCATCCAGCACTACTAATTTGGTTGGTCCCATATATGGTGGTGGTGCTCGACAACGACCGTTATAATGTCTTTCCCAACTTTCCGCAATCTGTTCATGATGTTTCACCCAACATGGAGTAATGTGTGGTATTGGAGAGCAATCATTTAAATTCAACTGAATATAATGATTATCATTTATGAACCAATGCAAATAAGTGTCGGGACTTCCGACATAGATGAGTGAAGCGGTAGAAAAGTCAAGTTTTGAACCTTAGACAACTGAACCAACACTATGTTGTAGCATGAAGAGATTACAAGCCCCATATCTGGTAGTGTCATCCACTTAGCAAATGAAGCAAGAGTTTCTGTACATTGTATAGACTGTGCCAGCTCCGATCGCCTTTCTCTTCCATAAATCACATCATATAATTTTTTTTTTCAATTTTCCAATGCAGATCCTTGCGTACTTGTTGTCAATCACCCTTTACTTTCAAAGCATCACTAATAACTCGGTAGCCACAATGTCCATCACCCAAGACGTCGAAGGTGTGCACTATGTGTTTAGACCAAAAGAGTGTGAAATGGTGGCGTACTTTATCAACAAAACTTGGGTTCTTACGAATCGGCAACTTATTCCTTTTTTTAGTTGCTTTGTTTCCATCATTCTTTCCTCCAACAAGGCATGCTCAAAGTGGGATGAGAGTCATTTTGTTGAGAGAACATCCTCTTTAAATTTTTTGTAACTTCTTTTTGGTCTCCCTTTTAA
The DNA here is from genome assembly GCA_033032865.1 of Dactylorhiza incarnata. NCBI lineage: Eukaryota > Viridiplantae > Streptophyta > Magnoliopsida > Asparagales > Orchidaceae > Dactylorhiza > Dactylorhiza incarnata. The sequence goes on from JAWHQI010000217.1 coordinate 2,075,143, forward strand.
CTTTAACGGTACCGATGGCTCATTTGTTTGACTCAAAGTTGGATCTATGATTTCTCTTAATTTTCTTTTGATTTCTCCTTTCTGTTGTTCATTTGAATCGTAGAATTTTTGTACAACTCGTTCTACCTCAATGTCAATGGTGTTCTCTATGTCCACACCAAGACATATGTCAATATTTTCCTGGGTTTAACACCCGCACTGTACATCTGTTCAACTAATTTGTCCACCTCAAGGTTTAACCTTCCAGCATAAGCATGCGCCTCTAAATGAATTTTTCTCATGATTGTGGATGCCACATATAACTTCCACTCTCCACTCATCTAATTTGGCCACCTTCTTTCCTTTAAGTGCAAATAAACAACCACATCTCTTGGATGTGGTTTTGCGAAGACCTTTCTTAACCCCACCCTTTTTGTTTTGATTTTCTCTATAGTATCCACTTCTATCACAGCCCAACAAAATAGTAGGTGTAAGACATCCAACAAGATTATCTGACGCTTTAATAGTAACAACAAAACCAAGACTTCTACCAACGGAACGAGCCCAATCTACCAACTCTTCTCTTGAACAAAATACATTTTTTGTCTCAAAATGAGTGCCCACATCAACCTCAACCTTTGATTCTTTTTCATCTTTGAAACATTTTGAATCTTGAAAAAATACATAACACAAAACTAGTTAAAAGGAAATTCCCCAAGATAAAAAATGAAGACGTCAAAATGAATGATATTTGTACCAATTATAGCTAAACATGCATTATCCAAGTGTTTTGAATCATCGGACATCTTGTCAACCCTAAACATCACATTAAATCTAGTAAATAATCATTAATGAAAAAACTAAAAAATAAATTTAACACATTATCGGAATAGAGGATACCTGAAGGATGAAGGAGGAAATGTATCAAATAGGAAGCGTTCTCAATAATGGGGTCTCTGTCAAGGGGGAGTGCACCGTGTTACTTCTGTCAATAGAGGAAGGGTTCCCAATAATCATCCAACAATATACAAAGCTCCTAAAAAAATAAAATTTGTCAAACAATTATCAAGAGCACCACATAAAGAATATTTTTAGGGAGAACGATTTCCACCCAACAAGAGTGGGCTTCGCCACCTCATTCTCAATACTGAAAGAAATAATACTGCCTCATTTCCATTCACTGGTGAATCAGATGGCATCTTCCTAAAAGCTAAATCAGCACCCTCTTAGTTAAATCTACAAAACATTTCACGGAGTGTTTCAGCTTGTTCTTCTAAAGAAATCTCTTCCTCATGCTTCTTAATTATTTTCTAATATACTAATCTCACTTAAGAATTTTCTAATATACTTCTGCTAACCTAAGATGTAAAAGCTGGATAAATATGCCTCTCAAATGCAGGCGATTAGTGATTCTAGTGATGCAGATACCAAGCAGTTACATGAGGGGGAGCGCACTGTCTATGGGGGCGTCGTCTATGGGGACGTCGTCGACGGGGGGGGGGGGGGGGGGGGGGGGCGGCGTCGAGGGAAGCACTGTCGAGGGGGGTCGCCGTCGAGGGGGGGCGTCGTCGAGGGAGGAGGGAGGCGCGGTAGCAGGTGCGGGAATAGGGTTTTGGACGGGAGGGGAGTCGCGGGATTGTGCGTTGCGGGAAAAATAACCCTTAAAGTGCGATTATCTTATTTAGGGGAGGAAAAAATACCTCATTTCGAATGCGAATAGCCGAAAGTGCTATGCAGATAACAATCGCCAAAAAAAATGTCACTGCCATAAAATGTGTTCTTGACATGACAGCGGTTATAACCGCCACCAAGAAAAAGAACTGATTTTGAACATAAAAGTGGTTGAAGTTTCTTAGGTGAGGTTGGACGTTCATGAACGATGATTCAAAACCAATGGATTACGCCGACTTGTTGCTTGACTACGCGCACTCAAACAACAACAAAACATCGCATTGATATAACTCTCAGATCGGCATCGGGACAAATGAGCTAGCCCTAGTCCAATACCAAGTCTCTACCAAGAGAGTAGAACATGGTATATTCTTATCACAAGTTTTGACAAGTTTTGATGAAAATTTGTAGCATGATATCATCGTCATCATCAAATCATATAAATAAGGATATATATATTTTTAAGATCGATATGGAATACAATAATAAAATTGAAAAAAATGTTAAGAAAATACAAGAAGTATTTTACTAATAGAAGGGTCATGCACTCTTATACAAATTATCCTCCTGAGAAGTAAGTTAATTAATGCATTAATTGGATTTAATGGTTTGGGAATATAATTTTCTTACAATTTTGGAGAAATTTCTATATTGGAAAACAACCCTTATATATTCATAAATCCTCTGGACGGGATATAAAATAGCATTGTTAGCATCCATGTTTATTCTTTTTTTTGTTATATGAGATAAATAATTCTCAACGGTAGGTAGAATATATTTGTCTTTTATTTTCCAACATGTAATTAGCATTTAAGTTTTGTATCTAAATCAGGTAGCAATTAAGGTAATATAAACAATTTAAAAGCTAAATTTAAGTATTTTATCTTATTATTATAAAAAAAACCTCATTTTATAAAATATTTAATTTAATTTCAAAATTATTTAATAATAGTAGAATCCCTATAAAAGTTTCTAATCAAAGCTTCAGTTAATAGATTGAGATCCAAGAATCAATTTTAATCCCCGCTTTATTTCTATTAAACCTCTTTACTAAAACCCTAATTAATCAATATTATATTCTCTAAATATAAACTGTTCCCCTTCTTGTTTATACGTTACAGACCGGAATAGAATTAGGCAAAGACTCTCCTCTGCTCGGTAATATATATGGCGAAGCCTTTCCAATCCCTCTTCTAACTGCCCGACGATCCTTCTGTAACGTAATATGACGAAGCCTTGCCAATCCCTCTTCAATCTGTGAATCCAAGGGGTTCTTAGGTTGGGCAAACCTAGATTTTTTGTTGCAACCCGTATTATTGTTGATAGTGGATTTTTCGTGTGCCTCGCCCTGTGTTTTTCCCTCATTGCTTTAGAGAGGGTTTTCCACGTAAAAGTTCTAGTGTTCTTTGGTTGTTTATTTTCTTGTGTGTTTTTTTTGCGTTTAATTATTTTTTAGTGTGCCCAGATTGTTCAGTGAGTTATATCCCAACAGCCGCTAGAAGCCTTCCCTGACCTCAGCCGCCACTCCACCGCCAGGCAGTTTTGAACCACCCCCTGCCATTTCTGATGCCCAACTGCCATTAGCGCACACTCTCTTCTGTTTCACTGTTTTAATGGACCTAGTCCCGTTTCTACAGCAGCAAGGGATCTGATGTTTTTTGGTCTAGACACAGGTATTCGTGTAGCAGCAATTCTGTTCGTGTCGGGTCGGCCCACGAAGGGGTAAAGCTTTCTCAGCACAAATCATTTTCATTCTCAGGGATTGAACTCAAGACCACTGGTTAAGAGGCGAGAGTGCCGAACCGCTCACACCAACTTGTGTTGGTTACAAGGGATCTGATATTGTGTTTATAATTTTCTTAACGTTATTGGCCTAATATGGCCGTGGATGCATGGATTATTTCATAACGTGGAGTGCTCTTGAATGTCAGTTGTTTGCAGGTAGTCTTACAAAGGTCAAAGCTAATTATCTGACTTTATCGCTCGACGAGTCTAGCTTGCGACGTTTAACTTAAAGTAAATCACAAATTTACTTTAACATTAAAATCTAGATTTTCGGGTTACATCACAGTTTGGATGTAGATAAGAAAAAGGTGTTGTATTCCTCCGTTTATTCCACTAGCATTTGGATATAATTCAAATCAAATTGGGAGTTTGGCTAGCTAGAATTAAAGCTTATCCCACCTCAAAAAATTAGGGCGATGTTATTAGCAGTCCTATGACGGCTATTTAAAGTCCTAAAAATAGCTAAATCGGTTATTCGCAGTCTTAAAAACACTTAAATTCTTCATTGGACTGTGAATATGAATGAATTGCATTTAGCCATAATAGGACTGCTTATAACATTGCCCAAAAGTTAACTTCTTAGAAGTAGGCATGAATTTTAAGTAGGATATGAATTTTTTTTTATATTTGTCTCAAAAAATTTTAGGCATGAAATATATCTCGACTAATTTATGTTAAGTTTTGAACAACTTTGATAATGTGGGGTCCTACGGCGGCGAAGTGATGCAAATTTAGAAATTAATGACTACTTTATTATTATAAGTGATTTAATATGTTTCTATTTTATGCAGGTATATCATTTCGTAAAAAACAGTTAATATTCACTTTAATGCAACAACACCCCTTTATGAATCTAAAATTAATAAAAATTTACGGTAAAAAAACTAAATTAGTCTCTCAATTTTTGCTTAAGTTTAAAATAAATCCCTATTTTTTAAATTTTTTCATGTATTAGTCTCAAAGCTTTAAACACATTTTTCACCCGGGGGAGCATTTTTGTCCGGGCACGCATTTTCCACCCGGGCGCGAATTTTCCGGCCGGGCGCGAATTTTTTGCCCGGTTGCGCATTTTCCTCCCGGGCGTGCATTTTTTCGCCTGAGCGCGCATTTTTCGCCAGGGCGCGCATTTTCCGGACGGGCGCGCATGACACAAATTTTTCTTCCGGGAGCGCATTTTTCGCCTGACCGCGCATTTTTCGCTTTGTCGTGCATTTTTCGCCAGGGCGCGCATTTTTCACGCGGGCGCGCAAAAAATTCTCGCCCGGACGAAAAATGTACGACACGGCGAAAATGCGTGCCCGGGCGAAAAATGCGCGCCCGAGCAAAAAATGCGCTCCCGGGCGAAAAATTTGGGCCCGGGCGAAACATGCGCGCCTGAGAAGAAAATGCGGCTCGTGCGAAAATATGAGAGTCCGGGCGAAAAATGCGCTCCTGGGCGAAAAATGCGCGTCCGAAAAAATGTGCGCCCGCGCGAAAAATTCTCGCCCGCGCAAAAAATGCGCACTTGGGCGATAAATGCATGAGCGCAAAATATCTTCCGGGCGCGCATTTTTCTGCCCGGGCTTGCATTTTTAATAAAAAGTGTAACCGCAACGAAGATTTGCCAAACAGTTTATAAATTGCTTCTTATTTTAGAAAATCTCTACAAAAGAAGTTCAACAGAACTCTTTTTGTCAAAATTTGATGGAAGTTAGGTTGAGACATATTTCAAATTTTGCCTAAAATTTTGAACCTAATATAAGAAAAAAAATCTTTAAAGTTGAAGGCTCCGTTCGTTTCGCGAGTTTTGAGAGGAATGTTTTGGTTTTGGGTATATCAAAACTAATTTTTTTGTTCGTTTGACATTTTTATGATGGAATTGGCATTTACAGAAAACCTATGGGTTTTGGAGAAAGGTGTTTGACCAAAACCAATTCCAGTGTTCGTTTGCTTATTTTAAAAGAGAGGATTGGTTTTGGCCCAAAACCCATGAGTTTTGCTTTTTGAAAAATCCTTCTATGCCCAAAACTTACCTATTTAGATGAGTTTTGGGATAGTTTTGACACTGTTCATTATCATTGTGGCCAGAGTTCATCATCATCATTTTGGCCGTAGTAATGATTATGTTTTGGACCCTAGTAATGATTATCCGCAAATTTATTTTTCAAAATTTATTTTTCAAAACCTTCTTGCAAAACCATGAGTGCAAACGAACAATTTTTTTTTTGTTTTGGACCAAAACCAAAACCTACAAAATTTTAGTTTTTGACCAAAACCAAAATCCTCCGTGTAAAACCCGCGAAACTAATGGAGCCTTAATTGTGATATTTTAGGAATATTGTATTGTTGAATTACTGTCACCATTGCATCAATTAGCAATATTAATGAAACAATGTAGAGGTGAATTTTATATACTCACCACGTCAATTCGAAAAAAATAATAATAATCAAACATCCCCATCAGGATAAAAGGACCGCGAACGCCTGACCTTTTTGCACGGTGGTTGTGGTCATTAACGCGGTGATTATGAGTTGTTTATATATGAATGTCCGATCTCACCTAAGAAACTTTGTTGCGGGTCACTCAGTTACCCTCCGGTCCGGAGAATTAGACCTCCTTAGCTCGAGAATGAGCGGATCGCGCAAATAGTCAAAAGTGAACCAACAGCGATGACAGCGAGACGTTTTTGCGTGGAAAATCCGAAACGGGTAAAAAACCATGTTTCCGAATCTGTGTCGGTCAAATTCCACTAGTTCCTTATGTTGTGTTTGATTCGGATCGCATCGGAACATTAGATTATATATATATATATATATATTATATATAGAATTACATATGTATAAAGATATATATATAGGTGAAAAATAAAATAAAACCGTGGACAGAAGCCCTTCACAATTTGGCGTGGGTTGTCTTTGCTAAAACTACCCGGGAGAAAAGAAACTGCCGCCAGGAACATTAAAAGGAGAGTAGAAACCGCCTCCTTTGACAGCCTCCTGTACAGGAACCGCTGAAATAAAAATGTGAAGCTGCCTGTAGTTTTTGAGGACATAACTGCTTGGGAGAATCAACGCCAGGGAGAGAAATACAGAAGCGGCTGTAGCTTTTCTGTGTAGAGAAACCGTTCCGTTCCTGTTCACGAAGAAGGAGAGGCCGCCGCGTGAAGGAGTTCGCGCCGCCGCCGCCGTCTTTATCTTGGTGCCGCAAGGGGTGGGAGACCCCTGTAGAGATTCCGCCGGTGGTTGTCGTTGGTGCAACACCGTGCGATGACGGCGTAGTGAGGAGATAATAGCGGTGCGGGCAGTGCGGGCGTGGCGGCGAAGGCTTGCGGCGGTGCAGTGGCCTTGACGGAGTTCCTCTCTGGCGGTGCAGGCGTGGTGGCGAAGGCTTGCGGTGGTGCAGTGGCCTTGACGGAGTTCCTCTCCGGCCGTGCGGGCGTGGCGGCGAATGCTTGCGGTGGTGCAGTGGCCTTGACGGAGTTCCTCTCCGGCGGTGCGGGCGTGGCGGCGAAGGCTTGCGGTGGTGCAGTGGCCTTGACGGAGTTCCTCTCCGGTGGTGCGGGCGTGGTGTCGATGGCGTGCGCGGGTGCAGTTGGCCTCGACGGTGCTTCTCCGGTGGTGGTGTGGTTGAACGTCGGACGTCGATGTTGAAGGTTCGGCGAACCTTGTGCGTCCGCTGTGCTAGCGGATTGCAGTCCAGATTATTATCTCTCCCGCGGATCGAGCGAGTCCCGGCTCTCCGCGGTGTATTCTGTAACGGACGTCGGTACATTTCTTCATATTTGTTTGCAGTTATATTATTATATATACAGGTTTATTTGTTCAGATTTATGTTCTTGATTACCTTGTATATATATTTGGTTGCGCCTCAGGGATTGGTTTCCGCGTTATATCCCAACACCTTAGCGGTTACAAGTGTTTGAGATCCTCGAAGGGTGAGAAGTCACTTATCCGTTTACAAGCCTTGAAGACAAAGAAAGAAGGAAAAAAGACACACTCCTGCCTCGAGGGAGTGTGAGGTTACATACTGAGCATTCACACGCCCCTTCAGCTAGCCCTTAGCAGATGTCAGCAAAGAGGGGTTTTGGGCGAACACCCTAGGGGTCAGCCTGAGCTCCCCTCTCTCCTTAGCCAGTAAAGGCTTGTGCTGTTACAACATGTTGTAACCTCTTCTCTCTTCTCTACCCGACTTCTCATGTACCGCGCGGTAATTGACATTTATTGCAGCATTAATTGCTCTCACTCGTCTGGACAACCCACCCTTTTGTAATTGACACGGAACTTGAACCAGAATCTGTCATGTAGTACGTGCAGTTACAAGTTATGAGTCATTAGTTGCCTTTAAATTTGCGCCTTGTAATAGCTTGTAATCCTAAATGCTTTTGCAAGAAAATAAGTAATAATTTAGATAATATGTAAGAGTGAGGGTGCATGGGCCTGTGTGCATGGGCCTCCGTGCAGAGGGACAATACCTTTTGATTGATTGCATCAAGCGACGGTACTTCAACTGTCATAGAGAATTATTGTCGCCTCACACTGCCTACAAAAAGCATGCGCGACCGATGGTATTATCACGAACTCTGGGAAATCTCCAAGCACTGTAAGTTGTATATAGTAATAATAGTAGTATATATATAATATATTCTTTCGTAAAAAATCAAGTCTTACTAATTATTGCTATGGTTGGAATAGCAAATTCCCTTCCATTTGCTCGGCGGCGGCCCAAAGTCGGTGTCATCAAAGTTTTTTTTTATTCTGGCCAGATCCCAGTATCAATCATACCAATGATGACATCAGACTCTAAAATATATATGTGTGTGATTAGTTGGAGGAAACTGTAATTTTTTATTAAATTTGATGGTTAATATGTTAATTGTCTCAGGCATGGATGAAGTGATGCTAGTGTTTCCCAACAAGCTTGGACGACTACGTACACACCTCAAGATCCTGAGACTTCTTGGGTTTTCCGTTGAGCACGCCTCGCGCTGCTTTAGAGTCTGATGTCATTATTGATGTAATTGAGGTTCTTCATGAGAGAGCATTGAAGCTCCTAGTGTAAGATCGCATCTAGCGCTTGGATCCCTTATGAAAGCTGCAATACAAAATTGTTATCATTATTATTAGTTTTCTTTTTCTTATAATTAACCAGTAAAAAACATGTGTTATAATGAAAATAAGGATTCACGTATATTAGAAATAAACCAAAAAATTATTTATTGCGGAACTGATATTGGAGGTAGCTTTCCAACTTCAATCCGATTACTCTCTGGAGCTGTCTCGAATGAGTTGTTTTCAAATTGGTAATGTGTTCTGGCCTTTCTCCCAGATACACGATGTAAGCACGACAAAAATAAGGTTTAGGCTTCGTTTGGCACATTTTTTTTGCTCCGGTGAGTTTGGTTAAAAATGTCTTTATCATAGAATGTAGGTTTGGCAAGACAAAGGTTATGACCGCTGCCAAGAAAATGAACTAGTTTTGAGCATAAAATGCATTAATTTTGTAGGTGAGGTCGAGCGTTCACGAACGACGGTTCATGACCACCGCGTTCACGACCGCCGCCACCGCACCAAACGAAGCCTTAATTGTCATTAGAGATTGTAATAATGATTAATAACAGGGGAAAATATTTAATAAAATGGCGTACATGGTGCTGCGGGAGCTCTGTGGTCTCTGCCTGGCAGTGATAGCATTCATTGCTAGAATTCCATAAAAGAGAAGGCATGATGAGGACATGAAAAGGGGGTGATGAAAAGATGATTATAACTCATAATTCTTTCTGAGTTGAATCTATATGGGCTTGATGAGTTCTGCCAGGGAGAATTATATGTTTATATAGGCATAAGAATTGGCCTGCTACTATAGTAATTATAATGTTAACAGTAACAGTTTCTGCAAATGAGTACAAACGCCAAAAATATCTTGCAGGTATAATTGTCTAGTAGAATTGTTTACTAATATTTCAAACCCATCCGCCCATCTCTTACGAAATAATTAATTTCAACTAGCCAAAACATACGATGGATATTATAATTGTTTTTTTCTTTTATTGTTTACTAATTAAGGCTTCGTTTTTTTTTTTTTTTTTGGGGGGGGGGGGGGGGGGGGGTTTATTTTCACCGATCAAGTGGTTACGATCGCAAGAACTGAACCTTAATTAAGCGTTCTCTGGAGCAGTTTCTGCAATAAATATTTTTTGCAACGCTCGCATGAGCGTTCTCTGGAGCAATTTTTGGAACAAACTCTGAAGTAAATAGAGCAAACTCTGAGCGGGAGAGGAAGCAGAGTGCTAAGTCTTCGCTGGAAATCTTCAGAGCTCTGTCTTCTCTCTTTGGTTGTATGTCTTCAAATGAAGACCTGAGAGCCTTTTTACAGTTTTTCTGGAGGGGCGCGCTGGTAATTGCGTATTCTTGGAATTTGAACTGACGAATGAGATTGCATGATTCTGGTCACCTAGATCACCAATTTTCGGAAAATGACAGTCATTCCCCCCGGGACCTTTGTCTGCCCTTATCAGGGGTCGGCGAGCTTGTTTATTTGGATTGGCTCCGGAGGTCATCGCTCGGTGTCAGTGCCGGAGGTCGACGCTCTATCTATAGCATAGATGGACCTTTGTCCGCTCTTACCAGTTGTGAGCTTGTTGCGGCCAAGGCCGCACCTCCCTTGGTGCGGTCCGCGTTTGCGGAGCGCGCCGAATGCCTCCGCGTTCGCGGCACGCGCGCGTGACAGTTAACTTTCTTTACTTTCCATATTACAGTTGATAGTATCCCGACCTCAAATCCAACTTCGAGAAACGGTGGGCTCCCTCTAGCTGGTCAAACTGCTCATCGATCCTTGGCAGCGGATACGTATTCCGGATCGTCAGCCGGTTCAGTGCTCTATAATCGATGCACAGTCTGAGCGTCCCATCCTTCTTCTTCAGAAATAGCACCGGAGCTCCCCAAGGCGAGGAATTCGGTCTAACAAACCCATCTTCCACCAGATCCTGCAACTGGCTCCGAAACTCCACTAACTCTTAGAGGCCATCCGATAAGGGGCTCTAGATACCAGCTTAGCCCTTGACACGAGCTGGATCTGAAAATCCTTTTCTCTGTGCGGTGGCAGCCCTGACAACTTCTCTGGGAATACATCGGCAAAATCCTGCACCACCAGAATGCTTGAAACAAAAACCTTGGTCTCGATCATCTCGGACAGCACCTGATATACTTCGTCTCCCTACAGGTGGGCCTTGACGGCCTGAATAGATAATAATAAAAGACGGGAGGTGGGTTTAATACCTTCGATCACTACTTCAGAGTCTTCATGCCATAATACAATTTTCCTTGCTTGGTAGTCGATCTTAGCATGGTTCCAATGCAGCCAGTTGATGCCTAAGATCATATCAAAATCTTTCATCTTCAAGAATGTCGCCGGTGCTTTGAATTGTTTTCCTCCAATCTCTACATTCATGTTGCACTTGGCGCACGATACTATCTACGATCTGTCCGGAAGTCGCACCTTCCTATGGATGCCTTCGAAGTGCTGCACTTGATCCAGATCGTCTACGAATTCCTCTGAGAAGAACGAGTGCGAGGCGCCCGTATCGAACAAGGTGTATGCGGGCTTGCCGCAGACAAGTACTATACCTGGGTGATTTTTTGTTGTTTGGTTCATAAGTTAAAGTAAAACTAAGATTTGCAAGGTACTAAGTAATTATAAGGAAAAACACTAAAGTACCTGTGATGACCATCGCCGGGTTCCGGGGCTGAGCCAGGTCCAAGGCATACATCTAGTCTCTATCCTGCCTACGGTCTCCACCCTGGAATCCACGACCTCGTCCACGTCCTCGGCCCCCGAAATGATGGGCTTGTTGGTCAGCATGTGGTGCTGGCGGTGGTACATTCCTCAGAGGGCAGTTCCTCTTAATATGGCCCGGCTGGTGGCACCGGTAGCACTCCCGTGGGGGAGGTGGCCCATCTCCTAGCCTCGACACCTCCCGCATCTGTAGAGGCTGAGGAGCCAACACTACCGACTCCCTCTGCTCCTGCCTCTCCTCGTGGCGGGGTCGGTCCTCCTTTCTCCTTTCCCCGATATAACGACCCCTCTGCTGGTCTCTCCTGCCACCCCTACCATGGTCCTTTGTCGGTCTCTTCCTTCCTCGAACAGTGTGCTGGTTGGCCTCCAGCTTCTTGGCCATCTCCAATATCCTGGCCAGACTGCCATCAGAAATAAAGAGGAGGGTCTGCCTTAGGTCATCGCGGAGACCCTTATAGAACCTCTTTGTGTATCCCGCGTTGTCCAGATGGTAAGAGTCTGCAAACCAGGCCAGGTGGGTAAACTCCCGGTGGTACTCCAGAACTGTCCTGCTTCCCTGCCTCAACTGTAAAAATCTACCCTGCAACTCGTCTCTCACAGACTGCGGTACAAAATGCTCCAGCAACGCTGCCCTGAACTCATCCCATGAAATGTCTGTAGCCTCTAATCCAACATAGGTGGTATCCAACAACGACTTCCACCACCTCTTCGCATGGGATTCCAAGCATGAAACCACTAAGGGTATAGTACTGCCATCTCCGCCAGGCACTGAATCCCTACCAGCATCTCGTGCATACTATCCAGCCACTCCTCCGTCTGAACAATTGACTCAGTCCGAAGGTATGATGGAGGGGAAAGGCCTCGGAAGACGCTCAACCAATTTTCCCTGGGATTTGGCTGAGGAACCGGAGCCTGCTGAGACCTGAATGCCTCCAAAATGGCAGTCAACGTCTGTCCCATCTCCATCTGCTGGAACGGAGAAAGAGCCGGCGGTGATGGGACGACGTTTGGAGTCGGAGGCACTCCATGCTGCGGGGTAGGGTTCGTCGTAGGCTACAAAAAAAAATTGTCACTCGTAAGGAGATTTGGCTAAAAAGATTCAGTTAAAAGTGGACTTTTTCATGTGATTCCCCATATTGGCACACCATTGCTTCCGCTGCTAGTTTGTCCTCAAGGGTTTGTGGACTTCTTTTCTTCGGATCGAGGTTCCCTCTGATACCAGTTTGTAAGACCCATTTTTTTTTTACAAAATCGTGTCTTATACGAAGAACTGCCGCTTTGCGGTGACACCAACACTCGAGAAGGTCGTCACTACAAAACGCCGATCCTGCCGGGAATATCGATCACAGAAGAAGAAAAATACAAATGAACAAATAAAGGTCCAAGTTCACATCACATAATATATAAAATTATAAAGATAGGTGTCCATAGATAATAACTGAATAAAATGGTAATAATAAGAATGGTTCCTGCCTAGTACATCAAATCCCCACTACAAGATCTCTCGCCGAAGAAAACTACTAATAACCACTCACTGATCCTGACACTAGTGCTCCTGGCTAGACTGGCATGCCTTCATCTGCACCGGCCTCTGGTGGTGCCGCGTCTCCTAGTGCTGCTCCTCGATCCCCTAAAATGATTTGGTACATCGACCATTAGTCAAAAGACTAAGCCTCGTTTCCCCACCCCTCCCACCAGTGTCTCCTGGGCATCGTGCGGGAGGGATGAAGTGGAAGGACAACAAAGGGTATAAATCATAGCAGATGATATGACCTAGCAACAGGAATATCTACCTCTACACAGGTGTGTGTGTATATATATAGAACAGTAAGTAAAGCAGGGTAAAGAACATGTAAAGAATAGTAAATGAGTAAAGTACAAACTACAACTAGCTACCATAGATAAAGTTAAGTAAAGTAAGAAAGGTAACCCTGATTTATAGAAATGCTCATACAGACCTATAGACCAAGGGGTCGTTTAATAAGGCCTATCGTATACAAAGTCTCATGCCAATTTATACGATAGGGGTAGGGGTTGAAATGCAATGTTTATGCTATGACATGCAGTGTTATGCAAATTAATTTTATGTTCACGCAACTGCAACACACACACCCGACTCTATGCGCACAGACCTTTAGTTCCCCCTTTTGGAGTTAGCTAAACTCTCAGGTACCTCTCATAGTGGCAAATGGAGGTGGTGGGTTGGGCCTCGTCCACCTCTAGGTTGGTATTCACACTACCTAACCTAGACCTTTGTACGCCTCAATGCGAAGAACACAACCGCAGAGCACCTGCGTACTCTTGCTGGCTGGTCCACCAGACTTCTCCTTGGATAAGTGATAACCACACTTGCCGAGTCAAGGTATCGACGTTGGTGCGAACGACCGCCCAACACTAAAGACCCACCACATTCATGCACATACAAATATGATTACTATATATCTCCGAGCCATAGGCTCCCCGGGCTAACCTGCCCATCACAATAACCTTCCGAGCCGGCCGGACAAACCCGTTCGTACCTATAACCACTGATCCCACTGCTCGTAAGACCAAACCAACTAACCACCCATAGCAACGGAATGAGGGTGAGTGTATTATTAAGTTAAACTTGCATAATAATTTATTCCTACAGTTTTGGGTTAACCATGGACTTCCCGAGGACTACCCTGTGAGGGGCTCGCAGCGGCACTAGGAGCTATGATGGGCTGAACCCCAAGGCTCCCATTCCAAGGCACTTATTCTTATTGATGTCTACCCTTGACCAGACTATTATTAAGGTTACACTTACTAACACTAAGTGTGTTTTACTCTACTCCAAGGGAATGACGACCTCTCGTTGATCCCAAGCACATCCTTGCCCCTTTACCAACCGGGCACACTCACTACCTGGACACCTATTGGTGACCTCAAACATCCTCAACCAGACCAGGTACACCAACTACCTCTCATTTCCACTTAGTGGTCTACAAGTTACCTTAACTCTATAGTTTTACTATGCGTAGACCTAGTGAACTATATGAGGTGCATGATAGAAGGTACTCCAAATAATCATCCAAATGACCCAAGATTAGTATTAGGGGCGTGTTATCACATTTTAAGACTACCTCCAAAAATTCATAATTTTCCTAATTTATTTGACATTTATTATTATTTCTTCAAAATCAGGGAACCTATGACTTTGAACACCAAGTATGGTTTCCTGATAAGCTATGACCTTACTAAAATTTGTACAACTATATATTATCAAAATAACAGCCATATATGAATTTCATAAATTTCCAGAAAGGTTTTGACCTCCAATTAAAATATTGATTTAATTTATCAAATCAAGGATTAACAAAGAAAGTACCAAAAATACTCATTCAAAAATTACAAGAAAATTAATAGTGTCTAAGGTGATTAGAAAAGTTCACTTCTTGAGTTCCATAATTTTCCAATTTTATTTGACCATATAAATCCTTTATTTAAATAAACAAATCCTAGGGCACTTTGTGAAGGGAACCATATATAAATTCCTCCAAAAATTATCCTAAAATTAACAGATCATATACTTGCCTAAAAAGTTGTCTGACGAAGTTTCATGATTTTCCAGTGAATATTAAACCCCTAATTAATTCCCATTTTAAATAGGTCAAACAATGAACTTGTGAATGAAGTACTATATAGATCAATCTAAAATTCACAATAAAATTATCAAAGAACAATATCACTAATACAAGCTCACTGCCAAAATTTTCTGAACATCCAAGGTTATATAAACATGTAAATGCTTCTTATAAGAAAGTGCCCTAAATGGTTCTTAATTAATTCAGAGGGGATAAATGTTCCTACAAATTTCAGGTAAACTATCTAGGGCATAATACCACCCTATAAACCTCTCTACCAACTTCCAAGTCAATCCAAAGAAATATGACCATATATCCTTCAATGGGTTCAATATCCAACCCTAGGGTTTGAACTAGGGTTCTAGAACACATCCACGCCAAACCACTTGTGGGGGAATTTTATGTGATAATAAATCAGTGTCCAATGTTTCGTAATATTGGGATGAGGGTTGATCCCTCAAATCCATCAAGTGCACTTTTGACCTAATATCCCCTAGTTTGACCAAATTTGATTTACTTAATTACCCAACCAAATCAATCACAAATGGGATGAAATTTTACCAGAGTCATTTCATGACCCTAAGGACCACCCACCAAAATTTTTACCAGAGTCATTTCTCTAGTCCCTAAAAGTAATTCATACATGATTTATTAAATGTTTGCAAAAACTATTTAAAAAGGTCCTCCAAAAATTCTAATTTTTGGATATGTTGAGGGTGTGAATACAACTAGCCTATGCTACAAATTTCAAAGCATTTGGATGTTTGGATTGGTGGGGGCACTCAAATCTATCTCTGGTCAACCCTATGTATAGGCTGCACCATTTTGAGTGTTGTGGTCAGTCCACTAACCCAATGAGGGTGAAATCAATTTTAAAAAAAAGAAGGCTTCAAGGGCTACAAGTTTGGTGTAGACCACTTTCCAGGTGAGGGATCTAACTATTTTTAATAATTAATTCAATCCACGGTATAAACTGTGATAGAAATGAAATACTATTAATTCATTTAATTCAATCGAGTCTGCACGAATCTTGGAGCAAAATGGACGGCATCGGGTCACCTTCCTCCTCTAGTCGACGACCCCGATTGCCCACCCCTGGGCCACCCTCAATCCCATTTTCCCGGCCACCTGTGTGCCTGTACAACCTTGTATTCGCCGAGTGGGTCCCCGAGGCACTGACCCAAGAAAGAGGGGCGGGGGAATTTCTGGGCGTACCCGGGGAGGGGGGGAGGGGGGTGAGCGGTGGAGGCAGGCGGCCTCATGTTCGCCCAGCCCCTTAGGTGAGCGAGCGGTGGAGGCGGGAGGCCTCCCGCTCACCCAGTCCCTTAGGCGGGCGAGCTGTGGAGGCGGGCGGCTTCCCGCTCGCCCAGCCCCTTAGGCGGGCGAGTGGTGGAGGCGGGCGACCTCCCGCTCGCCCAGCCCCCTTAGGCGGGCGAGCTATGGAGGCGAGCGGCCTCCCGCTCGCCCAGCCCCTTAGGCGGGCGAGTGGGGGAGGCGGGCGGCCTCCCGCTCGCCCAACCCCTTAGGCGGGCGAGTGGGGGAGGCGGGCGGCCTCCCACTCGCCCAGCCCCCTTAGGAGGGCGAGTGGGGGAGGCGGGCGGCCTTCCGGTCGCCCAGTACCTTAGGCGGGCGAGTGGTGGAGGCGGGCGGCCTCCCACTCGCCCAGCCTCGTTAGGCGGGCGAGATGGGGAGGCGGGCGGCCTCCCACTCGCCCAGCCTCGTTAGGCGGGCGAGCTGGGGAGGCGGGCGGCCTCCCGCGCCGGCCGCCCAGCCCCTTAGGCAGGCGAGTGGTGGAGGCGGACGGCCTCCCACTCGCCCAGCCCCAGTAGGGGGGAGAGCAAGGGAGGCAGCCTGCCCCCTCTCGCCCAGCCCCAAGAAGAGGAGGTGATCTGCGTTTAGCACCTTGGAATGATGGGATTTGGCTGTTAGCAGGCCAATCCTGGGGGTAGTTTCATAATCTCGTGGGCCAGAATCTGGCTATCGGCAGACCAAGCAAGGAAAACTATAAATAGGACCAAGGGGGCACCTTTGAAGGCAGACTTCTCTTTTTTGGCTACTCTCTCTCCAAGTTTCTCTGGTGGGTGAAGAGAGCCTCCAAAGGTGCCCAAGCTTAGCATTGACTTGGGAGGGGAAGCGCTCTAAGATCTTCCGGGTGTGTGGTGGGACCTCCTCGCTAAGCCCTCGGTCTTGTTCCTAGTTCCTAAGCTTTCAACCTAGCGCTCTCCCTTGAGAAAAGTAGGTGTGAGGTCACCCCCTCGTTTGGGGACCCCGAACTCCACAGAAGCCAAATCTTAGTTTCATCAGCGCCGCCCCGGCCGGCCAATGCCACCACCACCTTCGTGGAGGTGGTAGCCAAAGATTGACGGTGGTGGGCCGGGCGGAGGTGGTCGGAATAGTGTTTTGTGCAAGGAAATAAAAGCGTGATAATCAAGCTCTCAGTGAGCCCGATCCACGGCCAATTGGCCCCAAACTGAGCCACGAACAATTGCAGATCTATCCACTGGAAGAAAGAGATGAGGGAGGACCTGTTTTGAGGGGGAATTCTTGTCGATTATCGGGTAACCATTGATGGTCGTGGAGCTTTCGATGCCATGCAACTTCTACACCAAGTTGGTTGGTTCCTTCGGGTAAGTGGGGGAAAATGATCCTCTCAGTCCTCTGAAGCTTTTAAAAGGCTCAATTTGGGGAAGAGGAAGGTGCAAAGCTTTGATTTCTCCATTAATGGCCATTAAGAGGATTTCAGCTTGGCTTGGGGAGATGAATAGGGCCTCAATCTGGCCGGGGAAGGGCAGGAAACTTCTCCTCTCCCCATGAGGAGATGTATGTGGCCATTAATGGGGGAGATTGAAGGTTTCTTCTTCCTCCCCATTAATTTCCCCTCTCTTTCTCTTCCAATTTGGGGGTTTCTCTCTCCTGGTCGAATTTTCTGAAATTAAAGGGCAAATTATGTAATTCTCAACCCCATGAGCTAGTGGGCCACCTCAATTGGGCCTAACCCAAGTGGATTGTGCTTGATTAGGTAAAAAAAGGGCATTTTGACCTAAAATTAGGGTTGACTTGGCTTTTTCAATTTGACCATGTGGGTTGACCCCAATGGGTGGATAGTGACTCATTGGCCTCCCCTAAGGGTTAGGAAGTTCTAGATAGGGTCAATTTGGCAAGGTGGAGGTCAATTGACTCTCAATAGGCCACTTTGACCAAATTAGGGTTGGAGTTGACTTGGGTCAAATTGGTGGCCCCATGATGGGGCTTTTAGGGCCATTGGGTCCCCAATAACATTATGAGGTTAGGTGCAAGGTCAATTTGGCAAGGTGGAGGAATTAGGCTACTTTGGCCCCCTTTAGGGTTAGGGTTAACTTTGGTCAACTTGACCACTTTGGTTGACCCCATTGGATCCTTGGTGTTCTAAGGGCCCCCCTAAAGGGTTATGTATGCTATGGTGGGGTCAAGGGGTCAAGGTGAATCCCTAAAGTCCAATCCTAGGCTTGGTAATTGGAAAGTGCTATCTGCAGACCATGGTGATCTTCACCTTCAAGCCTAAGCTCTTAAGATCTCTTTATGCTTCCTAGGGTTTTGTCATGACCTAGTCATGACAAAACCATCCTAGGGGTCTAGTTGTTTGAGGGATTTTACAGTATGGGCGGATGAAAGTCCCCTTACGCCATCCGAGCATCTACCTCTAGCATCAACGCCAAACGACGACCTTTCGGATCCTAATAACAAGTTAATCAATTGGTAAGAGCGGACAAAAGTCTCTCTACGCCACAGCCGAGCGTCTACCTCCGGCATCAACGCCGTGCAATGACCTCCGAAATTTTCTTCAGCAATAAGCTTGCCAAACCCCCTGTAAGGGCGGACGAAAGACCCCCTACGCCATTCAAGCATCTACCTCCGACATCAACGACGATCGACGACCTCCAAATCCAAATGATAAGTTTTCCAACCTGAAAGAACGACCAAAAGTCCCTATACGCCACAACCAAGCGTCTACCAATGGCATCAACGTTGAAAGACGGCCTCAAGAACTAAACACCACGCTTGTGGATCCCCGGTAAGGGGGGACGAAAGTCCCCCTACACCATCTGAGAATCTATCTCCGACACGAACATCGAGCGACGAACTCTGGTGCTTACGCCGAACAACTAGCTCATAATCAAGTGATGATCGCTGATGCTAATACCCGGTGGCACACACACGTTTGTGACAACGACTCCTGGTGCCAACGCCAAATGGCAAGCTGGAACCTCAAATACCGACTACTGGTATCCGCACAAAGTGATAAGCTCATGGTCGCACATGACACGACAATTTGCCTTAAAAAATTCATATAGCAGCATACACAAAAAAATGATTCTGCACATAAAATCATAAAATGACACGCACACTCAGAAATATGTTGGTAACGGAAAAATTTCCGGGCTCACACTTTACAAATCGCGAGCTCGGAAATTGTGGGCATTTGATGGGGTTCCCCTAAATTTCACCAGAGTCAGGGCAGTTTTCATGATCATAACCTCGACTAGATTGTCAAACTGTACCGACCCGATTGCACAAAACTCGCGCGCACGTTCAGGCCTGGCATGCACAAGAGCCGCGCGCACGGGCAGCAGCCGCGCGCACGGGCAGCAGCCGCGCGCACGGGCAGCAGCCGCGCGCACGGGCAGCAGCCGCTCGCACGGGTAGCAGACGCGCGTGCCCAACGGTTGCGAGCGCCATGCACGCACTAAGGACGCTTGCGGACCCAATCTGCGCGCCCGAGCAGGCCGCGCGTGCCCCTGTGCACATACTTGCCTTCCTCCGCCACCGCTTGCCACCGTCTTCAGCCACCATCGGCGCGGGCGAACCTTCCTGGGCAGCCCGGGGGGGGGGGGGTGGGGGGGGGGGGGGGGGGGGCATGTTTGTCATTTTCCGAATATTAGTGATTCAGGTGACCAGGATTGTGCGACCTCATTCGCCAGATTAAATTCCAAGACGTCGATATTACCAAGTCACCCCTCAGAAAAACCTATATAAATGCCCATAGGCCTTCAGTTGAATACAAGACCAAGAAGAGAGAAAGAACTCTGAAGATTTTTCGGTGAACACTTGAAGTTCTCTTGCTCTCATGCTCAAGCGCTCGCTCAAGTGCCCACTCAAGCGACTGCTCAAGTGCCCACTCCAGCGACCGCTCCAGTGCCCACTCAAGCAACCGCTCAAGTGAATACTCAAGTGATCGCTCAAGTGTCTACTCAAGTGTCTCCTCAAATGTGGACTTAGTTTTCCACAGTGTTTGCTCCAGTGCCTTCTCCAGTGCCTACTCTCGAAGCCGCTCCTGCGAGCGCCAATAAAGATTTTGTATCTTTTTTACTTTCAAGTACTTGTAATCGGAGTGGTGTCCTGATACCCTCTCGAATATCCCAACATATGTAATTTCAAGCAAACTAGTGTAATTGGTCGGCGCCGAACTGACCTCGTGTTGTTTTCTCTTATCGGGTTTTCCACGTAAAATTCTTGTCGTCTTTGTTGTTGGTTCTCTTTTAACTGTTTGGGCATTTGACTCACTCTCGAGCTAAGGAGGTTCAATTCTATGGACCGGGAGAGCACTAAGCGATGCTCGAAGATCTCTTTCGATGCTTGAAGACCACCTCCAGAGTTCGAAGATTCTCGGAAGACAGTTCGAAGATCTCATTCGGCCTTTGAAGATTACTCGAAGATCTCATTCGGTCTTTGAAGATTACTCGAAGATCTTCTTCGGCCTTCGAAGATCCCTTCAGAGCCTCGAAGATCTACTTTGCTCCTCAAAGGTCCCTCTGAAGACTACTCGAAGACCTCGTCAAGCTCCGTTCTCCAAGCTCAGAGCCCCGTTGTTGCATTCAACATTCCAGATTGCCCCCGAGCACGCTTGTCACCATCTCATTCCAAGCGACCTCAGCGGTGAAGAAGTATCATTGTAACGAGCAGTGACATGTCACCCTCGAGAGATAACTTTTGTAACACCGCAAGAAATAGTAGAACTTGTCCAACACAGTCCCGGCCCCGTGGGTTTCCCCCTTTTCGGGTTTTCCACGTAGAAAGATTCTTTATCTGTCGTCGGTTCTTGCGCACTCGGCTCACTCTCGAGCTTAGACGATTCAATCCGCCTTAATTCAGCCGAATCTCTATCAAGACAACAATAACCAAAAAAATGTTGCAGCATAACTTTGGCTAAATCAAACATTTTGTTATTAATTATTATGCTCCTTAACAAGGTGGTATTTTGATACAGAGCACTATTAATTACTTGCAATAGTCTCTTGGGCTTCGTTTGAAGCGATGATGAACGCAGTGGTTATGAATGTCATTTGTGAACGCCCAACCTCACCCAAGAAACTTCATCTGTTTTTATGTTCAAAACTAATTTTATTTTCTTGTCAGTGGTCATAACCGTTATATGATGGCAGCGTTTTTGTCCAACCGTGTCAAACAGAGCCTTAATCTATCTGATCGGAGTATACATATTTCAAGAGGAAAACATAATATTCATCGTAAAGTCAGAATACCTAACTTCAAATTCCGGATGAGTTCATACTCTGATGACTAATACTGATAGGTACCTCTGACACATATAATTGGATCGGAGGCGGGTTGCGAATAGCGCAAGTCCCCACGAAAATGGCGCTGCGGATAGCCATGCGACCTCCAGAAGTGATGATCGTTGTTCCGCGCCGACTTCTCTGGCGGCAGCGATGGTGGCTGGTCGTCTGACGACAATGAAGGTTTGTTCTGGTGAATCTTGTCCGTCCATTTTACCTAATAACTGATTGCACAATAACTGATTGCACGCTCGACCGCTCCTGAGCTAGACGATAAATTTCAGACCGGTTCAAGGAGCCTCGAGTAGACTGCAACAATAAGGTTCACTATCTTCATAATCATACATTAGTTTGAATCTTTCGTAAATGCAACATAATCACATATAAAATATGGTTTTCGAATTACATTAATATTTGCGACCGGAAAATGCGACACGTGGAGATGATCATTAATATTATTGCTAAATTAATTGAATACAGTAAGAATAATGAAAGAGGGCATGCCATATTCGGCAAATTTTTATATAATCACAAAATACTATTTTATATAATCAAAATTGACTATTTTAATCTCATGCGGCCAAATAAATATTAATAATTTCATTGCAACATACATATTTGTTTCATCGTACTATTTTAATAGCATATTTTATTAATTATTCATTAATTTAGGCAATTGTTGTCCTATTACAGTTGTGGCTATCCGCACTCTGTTTTGGTCTCTCCCAAAACAGATTGTTCGGATCTCCCAACAAGAGACTCCGGCCTTTCCCAAAACAGAGTATTTGGATCTCCTAACAAAGGACTCCGACCTCTCCCAAAACATAGTGTTCGGATCTCCCAACAAGGGACTCCGACCTCTCCCAAAGCAGAGTGTTCGGATCTCCCAACAAGGGACTCCGCCTCTCCCAAAACAGAGTTTTCGGATCTCCTAACAAGGGACTCCGGCCTCTCCTAAAACAGAGTGTTCGGATCTCCCAACAAGAGACTCCGGCCTCTCCCAAAACAGAGTGTTCGGATATCGCAACAAGGGACTCCGACCTCTCCCAAACAGAGTGTTCGGATCTCCCAACAAGGGACTCCGCCCTCTCCCAAAACAAAGTATTCGGATCTCCCAACAAGGGACTCCGGTTTCTCCCAAAACAGAGTGTTTGGATCTCCCAACAAGGGACTCCGGCCTCTCCCAAAACAGAGTGTTCGGATCTCCCAACAAGGGACTCTGGACTTTCCCAGAACAAAGTGTTCGGATCTCCCAACAAGGGACTCCGGCCTCTCCCAGACCAAAGCGACCGTAACCAAGAAAGGTGCGACAATTCACCCAATACGTACTCAAAAGCGGGCGACGGTAAAATTTCTGGGCTCTATCTCTACAAAAACGACCTCCGAAAATTGGGGGGCATTTGACGGGGTTCCCGCAAAACAGGTCTGATCGAAGCAAAGACCCTTTAAGCACAAACCGTCAGATACGCGCCCCTAATCGCACCCCTAACCGTGATGCGCACGAGGCCTCGCCAAGCCAGCACTCACAGCACCGCAAGCCTGCACACGGTCCCGGGCACGCGCGCGCCTGCGCGACACTGCCTGGCAGCGCGCACATCCCTGGTCGCACGACCCTGCGCGCGGGCTTGGCGGTGCTCCCTCGCATGAGGTCCTGGCCGTGCGCGCGCCTACGCGGAGCCCTGGCCGCAGGCCCGCGCGCACCCGCGCGCGCCCGCACGCAGACCCTCCCCTGTTGGGGGCGGCCTCCCTCTCGCCCAGGTCGGGCGGCCATCTGGCCGCCCGATCTCAGCCGCCGCCCCCGTCGGGGTGCAGCCTCCCTCTCGCCCAGGTCGAGCGGCCATCTGGCCGCCCGATCTCGGCTGCGCCCCCGTCGGGGGCAGCTTCCCTCTCGCCAAGGTCGGGCGGCCATTCGGTCGCCCGATCTCGGTCGCCGCCGCCGTCAGGGGCGGCCTCCCTCTCGCCCAGGTCGGGCGGCCATCCGACTGCTGCCCCCGTCGGGGGTGGCCTTCCTCTCGCCCAGGTCGGGCGACCATCTGACTGTCAGCCTCGTCAGGGGAAGCCATCCGACTGTCGCCCCCGTCGGGGGCGGCCTCCCTCTCGCCCAGGTCGGGCAGCCATCTGACTGTCGGCCCTGTCAGGGGCGGCCTCCCTCTCGCCCAGGTCAGGCAGTCATCTGGCCGCCCGATCTCGGTCGCCACCTCCTCCGGGGACGGCCTCCCTCTCGCCCAGGTCAGGAAGTCATCTGGCCGCCCGATCTCGGCCGCCTCCCCCCCCCTCCCAGGGGGGAGACCCTCTTCCCGACCGCCCTTCGTCGCCGCTAGCCGGCCTCCTCGCCGTCCTCCTGTCCCTCAACTGTGATCGTCTGATCGCTCCACGATCTCTCCATCTTCCGATTGGCGAGTAACCACCCGTGTAACCGCCGCGCGTAACCGCCAGTAGTGGACGGATGCGGATATCCGAAATAACCTTGGTTTGCGTATAGAGAACTATTTAATTAATACGCATCGCAATTCTTATAAAATCGGTTTACATTTAGTATTTTTAGTGGTTACGGTCTGCGATTATCCACAGTAACCACCTTTGGGGCCTATAAATAGAACCACATGGCTTCACTTATTTCCATCTCATCCTCCTAACTTCAAGAGAGAGCTCTCCTGAAGATCTTCTTCATCTTCGAAGCCCTCCTTGAAGATCCTTCGAGCCCTTTGAAGGCCCTCAAATATTTTCATCTTCGAGCGCTTGGAAGATCGTCTCGAGCACGAGACCTTCAACAACCTCCGCCTCCAAGACAACGGCTTCCGCACGCCCAGGTTCCAGAGATCGTCCAAGTTCCAGTGCTCGCCTAAGTGCTAGAGATCATCCAAGTTCCAGAGATCATCCAACTTCCATAGCGCACTCAAACCGCCAGAGCACGTCAAGTTCCAAAGCACGGTGCTCCCCACCGCAACAAAGAAGAAGACCGAACTTCCTAAGTGGTGGCCTGTCACCCTCCGAACGCTCATCTCATTCTCTCTCCCAAAGTTGTAACGAGGCGCGACCTGTCGCCCTCGAGCTCTCCACCAAGCCATGTAAAGAAATACCAAATGGTGATGTTTGGTGTGCACCATCCCGATCATGTGGTTTTTCATCTCTTTCCGGGGTGTTCCACGTAAAAATGATCTCTTGTCAACCGTCTCGTTTCTCAATAATTGATTGCACGCTCGATCGCTCTTGGGCTAGACGGTCAATTTCAGACCGGTTCAAGGAGCCTCGAGTAGACTGCAACAACAATGTACAACCCTCAAATTTTTCGAGTCAGTGTGACCCGACGCGGATGAGGTAGTGATAGAGAGGGTGACCATGACGCAGTAGACCGAACCATCAGAGGTCGTCAAAGAACAAAAAGAGAAGGCCGGGGGGGGGGGGGGGGGGGGGGCAGATTTCCTTGGTCGAGTGGACCTTGGGTCCACTCACCCAAGGCCCCGTGCGAGTGGACCCTTGGTCCACTCGCCCAAGGACCCGGGCGAGTGGACCATTGGTCCACTCGCCCAAGGACCCGGGCGAGTGGACCATTGGTCCACTCACCTGAGTGGGGGTGAGTGGACTAAGGGTCCACTCGCCCGAAGGGTGGAGTGGACCGTGAGGTCCACTCGCCCAGCTAGGGCGGTGGACTCGACCCCCGGCAAGGGGGGGGAGTGGACGTCTCGTCCTCCACTCGCCCCCCCCCCCCCCCCCCCCCTCTTGTTTTGATCGTCCAGGTTCGTGGTTGAGCTGCGGATAGCAGAATTTTGGTTATCCGCAACCCAATTTTGGGTAGTCTATAAATAGACCCCCCCCCTGGGCACCTTGGGAAGGGTTGGTCTCCACCCCTCTCCTCGTGTGTGTCTTGTGAGCAAGCACTACCCCCTCCCCTGTCAGTGAAGGTTGACGGTGATGTGGTCCTTAGTGCCCTCCAAGGTGCCCAGACTCAGCATTGGCTTGGGAGGGGAAGTTCCTTGTGAGCTTCCGGGCGTGTGGTGGGACCTCCGCGCTGTAGCTTAAGAGGTTCGTTTGTGGACTCAGGTGTTCTTCAAGGGTAGGATCTTCCAGTTCTTAGCAACCAGACAGGGGTTCTAGCTCGGGTCAAGTAAGGGTTAGCTGCATCCCCCTTTCGAACGTCGAGACCAGTTCTCTGGTTTCAACATTCTGGTGCGGTGAGCATGGAAGCAGCTAGTTCGGAAAGCTCTGGGCAAGTCTCATGGCTGGGAGCGATGAGCTGGGGGACTCACCCCCTTCCTGCAAGTGCGTGAAGAAAGGTGACTTTGACGAGTTCAGGATGTCAATCTTGGAACTCTTGCGGGTCGCACTCCCCCCTCCCGGCGAGTGCTCGACACCACCCGCACCCGTGCTCGCCTCGCCATCTCCGATGGAGGCGGAGAAAGCGCATCGACAAGGGAAGGAGCTGGCCACAGGGGAAGGCTTGGGTCTCTAAGCGAGAGTGTTCTTCAACAGCTCTCGTGGGACTGGCTATTCCAGTGAGGAGGCAGTGAGAACGCCTTTGATTCGCCAGGGAGGATAGGGGAGTCCCTTCTGTGAGCTGATCACCTCGGCTCCCGTTCCAGACAGGTTCGGCGAGCCTGCCATGTCTTACTACGCAGGGAAGGGCGACCCTCTCCAGCACCTCCAGTGGTTCGAAGACATGGTCTCGGTCGGGCAGATGACGGACGCCTCCAAGTGCAGGCTCTTCGCCATCACTTTCAAGGGAGAGGCAAAAGACTGGCTCCACCAGCTCCCATCAGGTACCATCTACAACTTCAAGGACCTGCATCGGAGTTTCATATTGAGGTTCTCCACCTCGAAGAAGGGGAAAAAGGGGCCAGAGTCCTTGTTCTTGATTCAACAGAAGCAGGAGGAGACGCTGGGAAGCTATGCAGACCGATTTCAGGAACGAGTCCTTCACCTCCAGGCTGGCCAGAGAAGCAGGAGGGACCAGGAGAAAGAGAAGGAATAAGAAGACGAAGAAAGTAAAGAAGGTGATGAAGTTGATGACCGAGTTGCATGTGGCCAAGTAGGCGCAAGAAGGCGCGTTGTAATATGTAACCTCCTCATTATAAGTGAGAAATATTTAGAGGTAGTATCTTAGGTAAGATCCCTGACTAGAGACCATTCACCGGGCTCAGTCATGCCGACATATGGGAGGCTCATCGGGTTGACTCACTACTTGGTAACTGGATTGGGCTAGAGATGTTGAGTTCTCTCCATCTCAGGTTGAGTTCGCCTCGACTAGAGATGTTGAGTTCCCTCCATCTCAGGTTGAGTTCGGCTCGACTAGAAATGTCGAGGTCCCTCCATCTCAGGTTGAGGTAGAGATGTTGAGTTCCCTCCATCTCAGGTTGAGTTCACCTCGACTAGAGATGTTGAGTTCCCTCCATCTCAGGTTGAGTTCACCTCGACTAGAGATGTTGAGTTCCCTCCATCTCAGGTTGAGTTCACCTCGACTAGAGATGTTGAGTTCCCTCCATCTCAGGTGGAGTTCGACTCGACTAGAGATGTTGAGTTCCCTCCATCTCAGGTCGAGTTCGCCTCGACTAGAGATGTTGAGTTCCCTCCATCTCAGGTTGAGTTCGACTCGACTAGAGATGTTGAGTTCCCTCCACCTCAGGTCGAGTTTGGCTCGACTAGAGATGTTGAGGTTCCTCCATCCCAGGTTGAGTTCGGCTCGACTAGAGATGTTGAGGTCCCTCCATCTCAGGTTGAGTTCGACTCGACTAGAGATGTTGAGTTCCCTCCATCTCAGGTTGAGTTCGGCTCGACTAGAGATATTGAGGTCCCTCCATCTCAGGTTGAGTTCGACTCGACTAGAGATGTTGAGTTCCCTCCATCTCAGTTTGAGTTCACCTCGACTAGAGATGTTGAGTTCCCTCCATCTCAGGTGGAGTTCGACTCGACGAGAGATGTTGAGTTCCCTCCATCTCAGGTCGAGTTCGCCTCGACTAGAGATGTTGAGGTCCCTACATCTCAGGTGGAGTTCTACTCGATTAGAGATGGTGAGTTCCCTCCATCTCAGGTCGAGTTCGACTCGACTAGAGATGTTGAGTTCCCTCCATCTCAGGTGGAGTTCAGCTCGACTAGAGATGTTGAGGTCCCTCCATCTCAGGTTGAGTTCGACTCGACTAGAGATGTTGAGTTCCCACCATCTCAAGTTGAGTTCGCTCGACTAGAGATGTTGAGGTCTCTCCATCTCAGGTTGAGTTCGGATCGAATAGAGGTGTTGAGTTTTCCTCCACCTCAGGTCAAGTTTAGTTCAACCTAAGGTGTTGAACTTTCTTCACCTCCAGTTGAGCTCGGCTCACAGGAGGGTTGTTAAGTGGAGAAAAGTTTGCCTTCCACCTAAGGTCGAGTTCGGCTCGACTAGAGGTGTTGAGTTTTCCTCCACCTCAGGTCAAGTTTAGTTCGACCTAAGGTGTTGAGCTTTCTCCATCTCTAGTTGAGCCCGGCTCACAGGAGGGTTGTTAAGTGGAGAAAGGTTTGTCTTCCACCTCATGTCGAGTTCGGCTCGACTAGGGGTGTTGAGTTTTCCTCCACCTCAGGTCAAGTTTAGTTCGACCTAAGGTGTTGAGCTTTCTCCACCTCCAGTTGAGCTTGACTCACAGGAGGGTTATTAAGTAGAGAAAGGTTTCCCTTCCACCTCAGGTCGAGTTCGGCTCAACTAGAGGTGTTAAGTTTTCCTCCACCTCAGGTCAAGTTTAGTTCGACCTAAGGTGTTGAGCTTTCTCCACCTCCAATTGAGCTCGGCTCACATGAGGGTTGTTAAGTGGAGAAATGTTCGCCTTCCGCCTCAAGTCAAGTTCAGCTGGAAAGCTCGGCAAGAGAAACCCGTCGGCAGGGCCCTCCGTAGATTCCCCTAAGGTCTCACCTACTCGTCAAATAGGTGGGTTGGACTTTCTTTCCGAGTTTAAGACAAGCTCGAAAAGAGCGGGGATTGTGTACAACCCTCGTATTTTTCGAGTCGGTGTGACCCGACGCGGATGAGGTCGTGATAGAGAGGGTGACCGTGACGCAGTAGACCGAACCATCGGAGGTCGTCAATGACCAAAACGAGAAGGCCCGGGGGCATATTTCCTTGGTCGAGTGGACCTTGGGTCCACTCGCCCAAGGCGCCAGTGGATCCTTGGTCCACTCACCCAAGGGTGTGGGCGAGTGGACACGTGGTCCACTCGCCCCATGCAGTTGGGCGAGTGGACCAAGGGTCCACTCGCCCGAAGGGTGGAGTGGACCGTGAGGTCCACTCGCCCAGCTAGGGCGGTGGACCTCGGTCCACTCGTTCGACCCTCGGCAAGGGGGGGGGGGGGGGGAGTGGACGTCTCGTCCTCCACTCCCCCCCCCCCCCCTCTTGTTTTGATCGTCCAGGTTTGTGGTTGAGTTGCGGATATCAGAATTTTGGCTATCAGCTGCCCAATTTTGGGTATTGGGAAGGGTTGGTCTCCACCCCTCTCCCCGTGTGTGTCTTGTGAGCAAGCACTACCCCCTCCCCCTGTCAGTGAATGTTGACAGTGAGGTGGTCCTTAGTGCCCTCCAAGGTCCTCAGGCTCAGCATTGGCTTGGGAGGGGAAGGTCCTTGTGAGCTTCCGGGTGTGTGATGGGACCTCCGCGTTGCAGCTTAAGCGGTTCGTTTGTGGACTCAGGTGTTCTTCAAGGGTAAGATCTTCCAGTTCTTAGCAACCAGTCAGGGGTTCTAGCTCGGGTCAAGTAAGAATTAGCTGCATCCCCTTTCAAACGTCGAGACCAATTCTCTGATTTTAACAAACAATGTTCACTCATCTTCATAATCATACATTAGTTTGAATCGTTCATGAATGCAACATAATCACATATAAATATGGTCTCAGAATTACATTAATATTTGCCACCGGAAAATGCGACACGTGGAGCTGATCATTAATACTATTGCTAAATTAATTGAATACAGTTAGAATAATGAGAGGGCCGGCCATATTCGTCAAATTTTTATATAATCACAAAATACTATTTTATATAATCAAAAATGACTATTTTAATCTCATGCGGCCAAATAAATATTAATAATTTCATTGCACTCTTTTGGTACGAGTTATTACGCGTCTTTGGAAATACGTTTTGCACATATATTTTTAGGAAAAGTGTTCAACACTCAACTTTCGTGTTGAACACTTCTCCTAAAAATGCATATACAAGGCGTACTTCCAAAAATTCGTTAGAGTTATGCACATGTTTCAATTAAGGTGACAATACGTCTTGTGCGTGCATTTTTAGGAAAAGTATTCAACACTAAAGTTGTAAATCTCGATGAGATCTACAACTTTCATGTTGATCATTTTTCCTAAAAATGCATGCACATGACGTATTTCAAAAAAGCGCGTAATAACTCATATAAAAAGAGTGCAAATAGCCAAAACTATAGTGCGGATAACAATCGTCGTTTATGCAGGATACGACACGTGAATCTAAGACTCATTCTTCTTGAGATCATTAATGTTACATTTATAATTTTAATTCCTTTTTTAATAGAATTATTATAAATCAATATCATATCATTAAATTAAGCATTGAGAACAAGAGAAAAATCTAAGAAAAAAACATCGCAATAGTGATAAACCTCTTCTCCACAGTTCATTGATGAGACCAAGTCTCTGAGACGAATGCATAATTGCATATATCAATTGTCTGATTGAGGGTTCGTTTGGCTTGCCGTTTTTGCTCTATTGGGAAAAATATATCACTGTCATAAAATGTGTTCTCGATATGACAACGGTTATAACCGCCACCAAGAAAAAAAATGATTTTGAACATGAAAGTGGTTGAAGTTTCTTAGGTGAGTGTGCAACCCTCATATTTGTCGAGCGAGCCTATCGTGATGCGTATAAGTTAGTATTTCCAAGCATGTGCCATAAAAAAAGAAGGGAAAGAGGTCCCGAAGAAAAATTGGCGAGTGGACCGACTTGTCCACTCACCCGCCTCAGTGCAGAAGGGGGCGACTGGACCTCGGTCCACTCGCCGGCCCCCATTGGCGAGTAGACGAGGTCCACTCACCCCGCCCCCATATTGGCGAGAGGACGAGTTCCACTCGCCCGGGGCGCGAGTGGGCGAGTGGACCTCGGTCCACTCGCCCGGCGCCAAGGGGCGAGTGGACTTTAGTCCACTCGCGCAGTGCAAGGTGGACGAGTGGTCCTCAGTCCACTCGCCCAGTGCCAGGTGAAAGTTTGAATGCATTGCGGTTCATATTTTCAAGCAGCGGAAGTCGGCTATTGGCAGACCATTTCGGCTATCCGCAGACCATTTTCAGAAAAGTTATAAATAGACCCTCATGGGGCACCTTGACGAGGATTCAGGTTTTGGGTATTGGGAGAGAGAGAGAGAGAGAGAGAGAGAGAGAGAGAGAGAGAGAGAGAGAGAGAGAGAGAGCTTTGCCTTCCAAGGTGCCCAACTCAGCTTTGATTTGGGAGGGGAAGATCTTTGAGATCTTTTGGGTTAGTGGCGGGACCTCCTCGCTACAGCTCGTGAGGTCTGTTTTAGCTAAGTTCACAATAATGAGAGAGATTCTTTGACTCTAAGTGACAGGTCTTGCATGCTCACTCAAGAGGAGTAAGGGCAAGGTACCTACGCGTTTCGAATAGCTTGATCCCGACTTTCGGGTTTCAACATTCTGGTGCGGTGAGCGTGGAGCGTAGCTTGTTCGGAAAAATCTTGAGTATATTCAATGACTGGAAATGAAGAGCTAGGGAACGCATCCCCTCCCAGTGTATACGTAAAAAAAGAGCGATTTTGATGAGTTCAGGAAGTCAATCTTGGAGACTCTGCGCTTTGCACCCCCCGCGGGCGAGTGCTCAACTCCACCGATACCGGGTCTCGCCTCGCCTACTCTAGGTGAGACGGCACCAGCCGGGCGACGCGGCAAGGAAGTGCAGGTGGAAGATGATAGAACTCTTCACGCGCGGGTGCTATTTCCTAGCCCGGTGAGTGCTCTGCATCTGGGCGTGGAGGCCGGGTGAGTGTTGCCGATTCGCTAGATAGGAAAGGGGAGCTCTTTCTGCGAGCTGATACGGAACAAAAAAAAGGGAGAGAGAATTTTCATTCAGGTGAGTGCAAACCAGGCCCCCTGATGACTGCTCGAGGAGCCTCTCGACCATCTCAAGGCGCGTAGCAAGGTCAGCAGCTCTATTCTCAGCAACCTGCCTCATCGTGTCGACCTGCGCAAATTGCCTCGAGACCTTAAGTCCTTGGCGAGCAGACATGTGAGAGAGCTTGTGTTGAAGCCAGGAAAATCCCGACCTCAAGATTCGGACCGATGCAGCCGGAGGCTACTCGCCCAACAGTCCAACGAGACGACTAAGCTGGCGACTACTGAAGAGATAGAAGAGCAACACACAAGACCCCAGGTGCTGCGGCAGGGAGGTCCCACCACGTACCCAGAAGCTCCGAAGAGACTTCCCCTCCAAGACCAAAGAATGGCCGAGCAAGGTACGAGGAAGGCACCGACTTGGCTAGTACCGGGAGTAGCGACCAAGTGCGACAGATGCTAGAATGCAAGAGCAGGGTTTCGAAAGCTCAAGTCCAGGTGCCAATCCAAGTACCCCTGGGGTCCTATTTATAGGAAAACCAAGGGGTAGGGGGGGTTTTTATAGCCCAGCCCCTGCCCGGCGACTAGCGACATTGAGGCGATCTCCCCGGGCAAATGGGCGAGTATAACCTATGGTCGCCCACCTTTTGGCGAGTATCCGGGCTACTCGCACGAGTGCACCCCTACTCGCCTGGGCTGTCTTCTGCTCTAACGCTTGTCTGCCGTGTTGACCTCTTTGACTTTGACTTCTGCCTACGTGGCCTTGGGGGGGTCCACCCTCGGAGAATGAGGGTTGTACACAATCCCCGCTCTTTGCGAGTAACGTAGTTGCTCGGAAAGAATCATCCAACCCTTATTCGATGAGCTGTCTTCTGGGCGAGTATCAGTGTGTAGTCGGCATCCCGCTGTTTTGACTCCCCAACCCTATATATAGAGGGGGAGGGGTCTCTGACGCCAAGGTTTCTTTGGTTCTCGCTTCAAGATGTCGATGAGTATTGCCGAGGAAGCTGCTGCGGATTTGGCCGAGCTTGCCAGTTTGCTGCCGCCGTTGCGGAAGCCTGCTCGCGATGTTGAGCTCGAAGACTTCCTCGCTTCCCAGAAGAGGAAGCGCCTGGAGAAGAAGAAGGAGAAAAGGAAAAAGAAGAAGAAGAGTGCTGACGCCTCCGAGAATGTCGCTGATTCCCAGGTCGGCACTACTCAGCAGGTGCTCGCCGATTTGGGTCTCGGCCAGTCAGGTGGCTCGCCTGCTCCTGATTTTCCTTTGCTGAATACTGCTCCAGAGGCGAGCACTGCGAGGATCTCGGCTCAAGATCCGGTTGAAGTTACTCCTGCGCAAAGTGAGAGTTACCTACTAGCCACTTTTATTAGTCGTCCAAATGTCGGCTGGTCTCTGACGTTTTCTGTATTATTTCGCAGATACGCTTCTCGCCGATGCTCGGCAGGAGCCTCTGAGTGCCGTTCCCCTACGATCCTCGCCTATGGTCCTGAACACGGCTGGGGGAGGAACTCGCCAGGGCGGATCGGTGCGAATCCTTCATAGCTCTGCGGTAGACAAGAGGCCGATGAGCGAGCAGAGGACTCCTTCAGCGAGCAATCCTCTTCCGCCGCCACCGCCTTTGCAGCGACCTGAGGTGGCGAGTAGCTCGCAACTACCTGCGGACCAACTTCCTCCACCTCCTCCGTTTCCTCCTCCGGCCGACATGCAAGATGATCGCCGCCTCCTGTCTTCTTCGGCTCCTACCGCTCATCCGGCTGGATCCTCGCGTCGAGGTGGGATGGCGGGATCTTCTGGTTTCTTCGCTCCCAGAGGGGGAGGGCGACCAGTGGATGGTCGCGGTCGGGGTGATGTGCCCTCCAGCAGGGAGCACATCGGCGGTTCACATTCGAACCGGCGAGATGGCATTCGTCGCAGCCCGTCCCCGCATCGGGGAAGGAGCTCTCCTCGCCGACCATCTCGGAGTCCTCGCCGCGATTCGCGGAGTGAGGCCTATCGGCCTGGTAAGTGGAGTCGCTGCTTTTTCGAGTATCTTCTAAGAAGAGTCTTCTCGCTACTCGTCACTAAGATTTTGCTTCCATGTCTTTTCCTGCAGCTCGCGCCCCTACCCCTATCGGGGCTCTGGTCGACGCCGTCGGGCTTCCTTCTCGCGAGTATCAGGAGAGGGCTACTCGCGCCATCCTGGATTTGGAGGCGAAGTTGGAGCGGCTGGCGATCAGCGAGTCTCATCGGCGTCTGACCGCGGTTGAAGCGCGAATAGAGCTCTTGGCGGCTGCTGACTCCCAGCGTCGTCTGACCGAGCTGGAGGTCCGAGCATTACGGCTGGAAGAGTTAGAAACTCGCCTGGCTAGTGTGGAATCTCGCCTTCAGTCTGTCGGCGAGCTGGAGCGCCGGGTGGGCAGGATGGATCATCGCCAGCAGCTGCATCATGACGAGCTGGTGGGGATGCGCTCGAGCATGGGCTCCGTAGGTCGCCTGGCGAGGATGGAGGAACAGCTGCGACAAGGCGAGGATGCGATGTCCGTGGCCTTCGAGCATTTCAAGAGAGCTCGTGGTTTGGGCTGGGTTGGGCGACAACCACAACTTCCCGATGCTCAACCGAACCCCTAGGATCCTGCCCTTTTTTCCTTTTGTAGTCGCTTGTCGCCTTCTGGCAAATGTTTGTAATGCTGAACTATTTGATTTCTTTTAACTAAATTGGTATTTGGCGAGTATGAATATCGCCTTTGTTGTCTTTCCCGTTTGCTGTGATGTCTTGATTTTTCTTTTTTGTCTTTTGTTTCCGCGAGTCTTTGTTAGATGTCGTGTTGAGTTTGCGAGTATCCTAAAAGTTCGATGCAGGTGCTCGTTCGTTCGACATCAGTGATTTGACGCGCATCACAGGTTTTGGCGACTTTTCCTCGATACGCGCCACCTCCTACTCGCGCTCGCGGTGGCGTACGCGGGAAGCCAAGCTTTGTCGAGTACTATAAATAGGGGGGGGGGGTGGATACGTATTTATTACTCTCTTGACGATCTTCCCTTTCTTCTGGCGACTATCTCTCGATTGCTCCTCTCCTCGCCGCTTCGCTACTCGCTTCTTCGATCCTTCCACTCTTGGATGGCTGACGATGCAACTATTCGCCGTGCAAGTCACGCGAAGAACTTCGAGGCAAATTCCTTCAAGAAGCCGATTACTCGGCCGAGCGACTTGAAGGAGTTCTCCGCCAAGTACTTATCACCGGGATATGTCGCTAGGCTCCCTTGTGAGGATGAACGCCTGAATTCTTTCTTGGCGACCGAGTTGGTCTTTCCCATCCGCCACTTTGAAGTCGGCCTGCGACTACCCTTGTGGCCGGAGGTTTGCCAGATCCTCCGCTACCACGGGATAGTCCCGGCGCAGATCAATCCAAACGGAGTGGCGATGATTGTGGGGTTCCTCTGCTACTTGCGCGATCAGGGGATCGCCTTTGATCTCTCCGTCTTCCGGAGAGTATTCCACTTTGGCGCCACTGGCGAAGGCGTTGTCTTTTTGTGCAGCCATGTCTGCACCCTGGTCGGTACGGCGAACAAGAACCATCGCTGGACGGAGCGCATAGTCGTCATTAAGGGCGACTTTGGCGTCGTGCCGACTTCCTCTTTCCAGCCGGCCGAGAGTGCGTTCTTCCCTCCTTACCTGGAGGAAAGCCGGGAGAAGCTACTCGACAGCTTCCGAGGTCGCCGGCTGGATGTCGTCTTCTGGAGGAGGCGAGTAGATGAGCTCGCGGAGGTGTTCCCTGGTGAAGGTAGTCGCCTAAACGAGCATTAGGTCATACTCGCCAATTCGTCTTCACCCGGTGTCTAACGTTTTTCTCTTTATATTTTGTTGTAGCTACTCGCTCTTTGCCGAGCGAGCTTCTTCCCTTGGCGCCGAAGGCGGGGACTCCTGCCTTGGTTGATTTGTTGCCCGGCGGCGATGATCAGGAGGTCGCCGACGATGATGCTGGGCCTTCGAAGAAGAGGAAAGCCAAGGCAAAATCCGTCGAGCCTGGGAGAAAGAAGGAGGTCGCCAGGAGGGATCTGAAAGCGAGGGCCGATCCATCGGAGGCGGGCGAGCCTAGCGGCCATCCTCTCTTCGGCGAAGGTGGGGGCAGCGAGGATGCTTATGGTCGCCCTTTGGTGTCCTGGGCTGAGCGAGCCCATGAAGTGACCTTGAGCACCAACCTCCCCGCCTGGTCGGAGGATTGGGAGGATGCGGGCGAGGCGTTCGACGTTTCGTTCGCCCTCTATGGTCGCGCGGACGCCGAATCCTTGCAAGAGGTCTCGGCCGAATATCTCGCCCATCAGAGCTCGCGAGCCAACCTGCGGGCTGTCGAGCTTGGGCATGCGACGGCGAGGAAACTGCTCGAATATGAGCAGATGATCAAGGTGCAGGGCCTGAAGATGATCGCCATGGCGAACAGAATTAGGGAGTTCGAGGTACTCACCGATGCGACTTTACTCGCGTTTTGGGATACTCGCTACCTTGCAAACTTATTTAAACTAACCTTCTTCTTTTCGCTCGCTGCAGGCCGCCGAGCTGGAGTCGGCAAAGAGGCTGTCCCAGGCCGAGAAGGAGCTGGAGGATACTCGGCAAACCTTGGAGGCCGCCCAAGTGTGAATCGCTGAGTTGGAAACTCGGCCTGCCGAGCAACAGCCTTCGTCGGCGGGCCCCTCCAGGGTGGGCAAGCAGATCCGGATAGTCGGCGATGATATGGCGCATATCCGCCGGGAGATCGCTCGAGCAACCGGGAAGGTGGTCCTCAGCAGCTTGAAGGCTGACGGCTTCTTGAAGCCGGAGGCAATGCATCTGACGGTCATGGACATCATCCCGGCATTACTCGCCGAAGAGTCCACTTCCCCCATGCGAGATCTCCCATCCTCATCCACCGATTCTGACGATGACGATTCTGAGGACGAGGTTGATGATGTGGAAGATCTCGATCCCGACGCCGATGATGGTGGCGAGGATGCATAATCGCCTGTCTTCTTTTTGCAAATCTGTACAATCATTTTTGTGTATGTATTTACGTCAGTAAATGAATATAATCATTTTGCTCGCCTTTTTCTTTGATGCTCGCATCCCTTTCTTTTTTGAATGTCGCTTAGGCTCCTAGGCTCGGGGCGAGGTTGAGTGCTCGCTCGGCTCTTAGGGTCACGGTGAGATTGAGTGCTCCTTCATGCCCGCCCCTGTATACTCGCACATCCATGCTCGCACATGTATACTCGCCTAGATGCTCGCACCGCCTAGATGCTCGCACCTGCATACTCGCCTAGGTGCTCGCGCATACATACTCGCTTTCTTCAATGGAGGCTACTTGGAGGGCACCGTGAGACACATGCTCTCAAGGTCTTGCCTGGCACCTGGTGAAGAGTTCATCAGACTCTTTTAATAATAATGGACTTTTAAGGGGGAAAAGAGATAGGGAAGGGCAGTTGGGGAGGCCTGGAGGGACACATCTTCCCGAGGCCTCCATCCTACTTGGATGCCGGATGTCGACGAAGAGTGACGTTAAGTAGGGAATGACGGTCGGGGAGATCCAAGGGGATACACCCTCCCGAGGTCTCCATCCTTTGGCCGGTCGAATCGATCGCTCCCCTTCTCAAGTTGGAGTATCGGCTTCCAGACTTTACCCTAGTAATCTCTACAGCCGGACGAGAAATGCAGTCGGTGGGAACCGCGGCCAACATGCAAGGGGGGAGCTGATCTCGACCGTCATTGCAGAGGCTTGGTCTTAAGGGAACGCACATCCGAGGCACTGTCCCATCATCCGTTCTGAGTTTTTACAAGGGTCAAGTCGGAGGCTCGTCTTCCAACCTGCGGCGGCGAATGTTGATGTAGGACGACGTCAAGCAGGGAGTGGCAGTCGGGGAGATCCAAGGGGACACACCATCCCGAGGCCTCCATCCTACTTGGATGCTGGATGTGGATCGGACCTGCTTCCTGTTGCTCACTGAGTTTAGCAGGGAGTTAAGCACACTTTAGGCACAATAACTCATATGATCTAACACAATAATTTAGAAAATGAAATGCTTTGCTGCGAGCTTTTTATCTCTCGAGGGTACACGACGCCTTTTTTCAAGGGTTCCCTGAGCTAGTGAAATCGATCATCCCTTCGCCGAATCGGAAGGTCGGCGTCCAGACTTCTTCCTGGTAATCTCTACAGTCGGACGAGAAATGCAGTCGGTGGGAACCGCGGCCAACATGCAAGGGGGGAGCTGATCTCGGCCGTCATTGCAGAGGCTTGGTCTTAAGGGAACGCACACCCGAGGCACTGTCCCATCATCCGTTCTGAGTTTTTACGAGGGTTAAGTCGGAGGCTCATTTTCCAACCTAGCGTGGAGATTGACTTCACCTGAATTCTTTATTATGAAAACTTTGTTGATGCGAAAGAAGCTGCCTCGTCCCATGTTTCAGGGAGATGCAGATTTTATTCAAAGAAATGAATTTACAAGGATGGGGTATACACATTCCCCCTCAGGGATAAAACCTTTTCAGGTCATCGCCGCTCCAGGTGCTCCCTAGCAGCTCGCCTTCCTGATTCTGCAAGCAGTATCCTCCTGTTAGGAGTGCTTCCTGGATGATGAAAGGTCCTTCCCAGTTCGGGTTGAGCTTCCCGACGGCCGCAGACCTTCCTGCTGCGTCCACCTTTTTCAGGACCAGATCACCTGCTTGGAATTGTTTGAGGCGAACATTTTTGTCAAAATGTTTCGCCATCCGGCGCTTGATCTCCTCTTGCCTGGCTGAAGCTAAATCTCGGAGTTCCTCGATGTAGTCGAGAGATAACTTTTGAACCTCTTCATTCTCTAGTCGCCATTCTTCGCTTCCGTCCTCCGCAGCTACCACCCTTGGGCTTCTGACTTCGAACTCTACTGGAATGAGAGCTTCCGACCCGTGAGAGAGTTTGAACGGCGTTTCCCCTGTGGATGAGCTAGGAGTGGTCCTCAGAGCCCACAGGACCGAGGGGAGCTGGTCCGCCCAGTTACCTCTTAGGTTCTCCACCTTCTTCTTCAGTAGGTTGATGATCAGTTTGTTGGCGGCCTCCACTTGGCCATTGCTCCTTGGGTGATGTACGGAGGCGAACCGAAGGTCGGTTCCTAGCTGCCTACAAAAGTCTTCCAGTTCTAAGCTGGCGAACTGGGGACCATTGTCGGTGATGATGGCAAGAGGGATCCCGAATCTGCAGACGATCTCTCCCCATATGAAGTTCTTCACGACTTGAGAGGTGGTCTTGGCCAGGGCTTTGGCCTCGATCCACTTGGAGAAGTAGTCGATCATGACGAGAACGAACTTTCGTTGTCCACTGGCTTGAGGGAAAGGGCCGATCAAGTCCATCCCCCAGATGGCGAACGACCATGGGGAGATGATCGATCGGAGCTGCTGGGCCGGCTGCAACTGAAGGGGGGCGAAGAGCTGGCACTTCTGGCACTTCTTTGAGAAGATCTCCGCATCCTTCCGGATAGTAGGCCAGAAGTAACCATGCCTCAATACCCTTTGCTCCAAAGTGCGAGTCCCAGAATGACTTCCACACTCTCCCGAGTGGATCTCCTCCAACACTCGGGGTACTTGGTCTTCGGAAACACATCTGGCCAGGGGGCCCGAGATGGTCTTGCGGTACAGCTCCCCATCTTGCAGGAGGTAGTATGCCGCTTTGTACCGAAATCCTCGCTGATCCCCTCCGTTCGCCGGAAGCTGGCCGCTGGTCAGGAAGGTTACAAAGGGATCCATCCACGAGGGGCGTTGCTCGATCTCCATTATCTCTCCCTCTTCAATGGATGGGTGGAATAGCTCGGTGATAGTTCCTCCAGCCCTCGGCCCGTACTTGGCGAGGCGATCTGCTGCCGAGTTCTCCTCTCTTGGCACATGTTCGACGAAGAAAGACTGGAAGCCTCCAATCAGTCCTTTTACTTTTACCAGGTACTTCTGCAGGATGGTGTCGCGCACCTCGAACTCGCCTCGAATCTGCGACGCGACCACCATTGAGTCCGTGAAAGCCCGGACATCACGGATCCTCAGCTCCTTGGCAAGGCGCAAGCCTGCCACTATGGCCTCATATTCTGCCTGGTTGTTTGTGACGGGAAAGAGGATCTCGACGGCTTGCTCGATTCTTGTTCCCTACGGGCTGACGAGCACGATGCCCACCCCTACAGAGCTTTTGCCCGAAGCTCCATCAACAAACAACTTCCAAGGAATGGGATTGAGCACCTCTTCTCCTAGCTCTGCTTCCACCGAGAAGT
Organism: Dactylorhiza incarnata; assembly: GCA_033032865.1. Classification (NCBI taxonomy): domain Eukaryota; kingdom Viridiplantae; phylum Streptophyta; class Magnoliopsida; order Asparagales; family Orchidaceae; genus Dactylorhiza; species Dactylorhiza incarnata. The sequence goes on from JAWHQI010000217.1 coordinate 2,114,789, forward strand.
CAGCCAAGAAGTCTGCTACTGCCTGGGCCTTGATCGCTACTCGGGGAGAGAATGAAATGTCGAACTCGCTGAGTTCTACCGACCATTTCGCCAACCTCCCTGAATGCTCCACTCCCTCTAGGACATTGCGGAGAGGATGATCAGTCACCACTCTGATGGAGTGAGCCTGAAAATAAGGCCGGAGCTTTCGTGCCGACACCACCAAGGCGAAGGCAAGCTTCTCCAGGATTGGATACTTCAGCTCCGCCTTCTTCAGTACCCGGCTGACATAGTAGACGGGTAACTGCTTCCTTCCTTCCTCCCGGACCAAAACGGAGCTCACCGCCTCTGCTCCTACTCCCAGGTAGACGAGCAGGTCTTCGCCTTCTTTCGGGCTCTGGAGGAGAGGTGTCTGAGTCAACTGCTCCTTCAGCTTCCCGAACGCCATCTCACATCCTTCGGACCACTCGAAGCTTTCCGCTTTGCGGAGTGTCTTGAAGAATGGAGAGCATTTCTCTCCGGCCTTAGAGAGGAAGCGGCTAAGACCCGCCAGCCTTCCTGTCAACCTTTGGACTTCCTTCATCGTCTTCGGGGATGGCATCTCCAGGATCGCCTTAACCTTGTCGGGGTTAGGCTCTACTCCCTCCGAGGTAAGGAGATGTCCCAGGAACTTTCCCCTGCCTGCTCCGAAGACGCACTTCGTCGGATTGAGTCTCATCTTGAATCTTCTTAGCGTCGCGAAGGTCTCTACCAGATCGGCTATGTGTTCCTGGACACTCTTGCTTTTGATCAAGAGATCGTCCACATATACTTCCAGGTTCCTCCCCTTTTGCTCTTTGAAAACATGGTCCATCATCCGTTGATAGGTAGCTCCTGCATTCTTCAAACCGAAGGGCATCATCTTGTAGCTGTAGCAGCCATCGTCGGTGATGAAGGAGACATCGCGGCAATCGGGGGGATGCATCCGGATCTGGTGATATCCTGAAAACGCATCAAGGAAACTCATCACAGAAAAACCGACGGCCGAATCAACCAGCTCGTCGATTCGAGGCAAGGGATAACAATCCTTCGGGCAGCTTTTATTCATTAAGGAAAAATCCACACACATTCTCCAGCTTCCCCCCGCCTTTGTCACCATTACAACATTGGAGACCCAGCCTGGATACTGGATCTCTGACACAAAACCTGCATCGAGCAGTTTTTTAACCTCCTCCCTAATTGGCTTGGCGAGGATGGTGGCGGTTCTCCTTTTCTTCTGGCGGACGGGCTGGACAGTGGGATCCAGGTTGAGGCGATGACACGCAACCTCAGGGTCGACTCCTGGCATCTCGGCTGCGCTCCAAGCAAAGATGTCGACGTTCTTTTGCAGACACGCCGCCATCTCGATCTTCTCTTCGGTCTTCAGCGACCCGCCAATCTTCAGCAGCCCCGGCACTCCCGCTGCAGAGAGTACCTCGATCTCCTCGACCTCTTCAGCCACTTCCAGCCTGGCCGGGCTCTCCAGCACTCTTCCGAACTCTTCCGCGTCAGCCATCCAGCTGATGGTACTGACGGCGCTAAGATAGCACTCCCTAGCGGCTCTTGGATCGCTCCTGATCCTCACCTGGACGTCTCCCTTACAGTACTTCAAGCACTGATGGTAGGAGGATGGGACGGCTTTGAAGGCGTTGAGAAGCGGCCTCCCAAAGATTGCCCTGTAGCAGCTCGGGGCGTCGACGATAACAAATCGACAGCTGATGGAGGTGCCACCGAGTGTTACCAGGAGATCTGCTCCTCCTTCCACCTCCTTCTTCTCTCCGGAGAAGCCGAAGAGGGGACCATCTGATGCTCGAACTCTGGCAGCTTCGACTCCCAGTCCGTCAAACGTCCCCTTGAAGATGACGTTTACAGAGCTACCGTTGTCGATCAGAATTCGATCAACGGTGAAGTCCTCCACCGCGGCTTGAATCACGAGGGCATCATGGAAGGGATTCGCGTTCCCTAGCATGTCCTCCTCGGAAAAGGTAATCTCCTCCATCGGGGGCGGTGCTTGTGAGGTCGAGGCGACACTCCTGCGGTAGATCTGATGGAGGCTTCCCTTGCGGGAAGCTTCCAGCCCTGCTCCCCCATGGATTACTCCAACTCGACCTCCCTGGCCCAGGTCTCCCCGACCTCCCTGGTCGACCCGATCCTCGTTCCTCCGACGAACGATTGCAGCCTGCCCTGCCTGCGGCTCGGCAGGGGCCTCCATCCTCCTCTGCTCTCCTCCAGCTTCTCCTGCTGCCAACCTCCTCCGGGCTTCCCAAAAGTCTGGGCAGGCAGCCATGGCATGTCCCCCCACCTGGTGAAAGTCGCAGTAGAGAGGAACCTCTTCTGCTTGACGCCTCCTAGGCTTCGGCTTCTTCCTTCCTTGACGGCGGCCTCGCCCGGCTACCGCCATTGCTTCATCTCTCCTCCTCTCCTGACGCCTCTCTGGCTGGCGAAAGGGCCTTCTTTCAGGGGATCTCCCCCTTTGGTCCTGACGCTGGTGTCGTCCAACCGGCCTCCATGGTGGCCGGTTGACGGGGACCTGGTAGCGTCTTCCCTCCTCATGACGCTCAGGGGACTCGACGGGCCTTCTCTCCACGATCCTCCCGGTTTCCTTCCTCCTGAGCTCCTCCTTCTTCTTCTCCTCTTGCCGCTCCGGCCACTTCCTTTTCTCCCTTCGGGGCTCCTCCCTCTTCCTTTTTCCAGGGATCTCATCCCTCTCTCCACGGTCGCCTCTGGTCACCCGTGCCAACCTTGCCAAGAAGTCGGGGTTGGAGGCTTCTCCCCGGACAAATTTATTGGCCCTCTGAATGAGGTTGTCGTAGGAGTAGGGTGGGTTCTCACTGAGCTCCAGCTTGAAGAGGCCTTGACTGATGCCGAATGTCAGGGCCAGCAACAGGATGTTGCTATCCACCTCCTGGATTTGCAGAACCTCCTCCTGGAAGCGCTCGATGTAAGGTCCCAATGCCTCATCTGGCCCTTGCACGAGGTAGAACAGGGCCGTGGCCTCCTTCTTTAGCTTCTGTGCCGTGTCGAACCGGGTCGTCAGCCCACGACACAGGTCTTCGAAGCAATAGATTGAGCCTGCGGGCAACTGGTGGAACCAGTCCCAGGCCTTTGCGCGGAAGGTAATGGCAAACAACCTGCACTTGAAGGCGTCCGACATGGTTCGGATAGAGACAATATCCTCGAACCATTGGATGTGCCTGACGGGGTCCTCCTTCCCTGAATAGTAGTTCAAGGCAGGGTCCCTGAACCCCTCTGGTACTGGCGCGGCAAGGATCTCCTCGCAAAAGGGTCTCCTCCCTCCTGCCCGGCGACGATCCTCAACCTGGCGAGTATCACCTCCATACTCGCCATATGGGCGAGTATCCTGGTACCTCGCCTGCTCGCCCGGCTCGCGGAAGTGAATACCTTGCGAGGTTGGCTGGTAGAATTGCGACCTCGTTGGTCGCTCGGTTTCAACCTCCATGTGCTCCTTTCCTGCTCGCCGAGGGGGACTCCCCCCCCGGACGGAACTAGACGATGCGGCGAGGTCGGCGTGACCTCGGCGCGCGGCTGAAGCGCTGTTTGCAAGATCCCCTCCATGCGCTGCGCGAAGGCTCCCTCCATACGCTGTGCGAAGGCTTCTAGAACCGCTAGTGTCACGAACTCGCCACTCGCGGCCGAGTTGCCGACTACCCCCTCATGGTCGCCACCTACGACCATCTCGACTTCCTGCTGAACTTTCCTTTTCCGACTACGATCCACGCTCACCGCACCAAAGTGTTGAAGCCAGGAAAATCCCGACCTCAAGATTCGGACCGATGCAGCCGGAGGCTACTCGCCCAACAGTCCAACGAGACGACTAAGCTGGCGACTACTGAAGAGATAGAAGAGCAACACACAAGACCCCAGGTGCTGCGGCAGGGAGGTCCCACCACGTACCCAGAAGCTCCGAAGAGACTTCCCCTCCAAGACCAAAGAATGACCGAGCAAGGTACGAGGAAGGCACCGACTTGGCTAGTACCGGGAGTAGCGACCAAGTGCGACAGATGCTAGAATGCAAGAGCAGGGTTTCGAAAGCTCAAGTCCAGGTGCCAATCCAAGTACCCCTGGGGTCCTATTTATAGGAAAACCAAGGGGTAGGGGGGTTTTTATAGCCCAGCCCCTGCCCGGCGACTAGCGACATTGAGGCGATCTCCCCGGGCAAATGGGCGAGTATAACCTATGGTCGCCCACCTTTTGGCGAGTATCCGGGCTACTCGCACGAGTGCACCCCTACTCGCCTAGGCTGTCTTCTGCTCTTACGCTTGTCTGCCGTGTTGACCTCTTTGACTTTGACTTCTGCCTACGTGGCCTTGGGGGGGTCCACCCTCGGAGAATGAGGGTTGTACAGCTTGGTTGCGCGAAGCTGCGCCTGCAAGCTCATGTATGTGAGGTCGCACATGGAGGTCTCTTTGAAGTTAGTCGCATCCTGCCTGCAGTATAGACCATAAGTAAGGTTATACGTGGCATTGTTGGTAGACTCGCCCTCGACCCATGAGGGCTGAAGGGATGATAACGAGACCCGGTTCATCGTCTCCTACCAGTGAAGAATGGGCTCGCCAAGTCGGTCCTTGGCGTTGCCCCCCATTTCGAAGTTGGGAGTGGAGGCGAGGCGCATCGAGAGCTGCACCTGCGAACGACTCTCCCCTGGCGCATCTTCGACTCCTTTGGCGGAGGGGGAGGAGGTTCCAGTTCCACCGCCAACTCCTCCTCTTTTCATTGATTTGGTACGGGAGCCTCCGGCGGGGAGGCACAAGTAGTCGCAACCATCTGAGCAAGTTGATGCGTAGAGGAGGAATGGTGAGCGAGTCGATGCAACCATCTGATGTAAGGATGTTGGGGAAGAATCCGCTCACCTGCCAAGCAAGAAAAGAGGATTAATGTAACATCCCCAATCCTACTAGACCCCATGATGATGTTAGGGCATAACATGAGGAGAGAATGGTGAGTTGAGACAATGGGTGACCTTAGGACACTTTGAGTTAGGATGAACTCACACAGGGTCCCCTATGGTACACAAGTCAACATTGGTCAAACTACCCAAATTGCACTCACAAGTACAAGTTGAACTCACCACTATGTTCATAACCCCACACTACCAGAAAATGGACTTTTAGCCAGGGCAAATTGCCGTGGCTAAAAGTCCAATTCCGTGGCAAAAGACTTTTAGCCACGGTTCGCCCGTGGCAAATGGACGTGGCTAATGCGAGCGTGGCAAAAGGTATTTGCCACGCCCAATCCGTGGCAAATACTCTTTTGCCACGACTTTTAGCCACGAATTTAAATTGTGGCTAAAGGTCTTGATTTCAGCAGTTATTTGTCACGGTTCCTCAAACGTGGCTAAAAGTTCATTATTAGCCACGACGTTTTACCGTGGATAATACTTGACGGTACTGTCGCGCTTGGCAATAGGGGCGGAGCCAGTGGCGAACCCAGGATTTTCATGCAACCCGGGCACCATGTAAAATATATAAATTTTTGATACATTTTTTGATTCCAAATTATTAAAATTAATATTTAAAGACCCCAAAAAAACAAAAGGAAACAACAAAAATTTAAATATATGCATAGAACAATATTAATAATCAAAGTACATACCATTACCAAACTACTTTTCGTGGACCCATATTTTGGAAGCGTGCGATGATTGTCTCATTGCTAATATTTTTCACAATATCCTTCTCGATATAAGCAATTAAGCAATCGTTCATCCACTCATCTCCCATTCTGTTCCGTAAACGAGTCTTTATTATCTTCATTGCCGAGAACATCCTCTCAACTATAGCAGTTGCAATAGGTAGTAGACATGCTAACTTCAGAAGTCGATAAACCAGCTGAAAATGATCATGCTTTTTTAGCTCCTCAAATTTTTGAACAAGTCCACTAAGCCCTTCGACATGAGAAAATGCGCTACTTGATCGCATATCAAGAATGTACATGTCAAGCTGACCTTCAAGCAACTGCAAATCTAATTGATCAAAATCATACAGATATAGCTCTGCAAGACGAATCAATCTGTGCTTATCAAATCTAGCAAATTGTTCAGTTGGATCAAGACAAGTAATACAAAGAAGTAACTCAGTGTTTACTTCGTTAAAACGATCATTCAACTCGCTTAATATCCAATCGATTACTGTATTGAAAATCTCAATTCGATAATGATGAAAATTTGTGGCATCTCTTGCATTTCTTCTTCATCTTCCAGCTTGAACGTATTTACTATCCATGTTGGGAACTTCAATAACATGTTTTCCACAAAAAGTAGTAACTTCAAGAAGAAATGACTTCCATTCTAGTTCAATGTTTCTGAAATTGAATAACAATTATTTTGACAATTGCACAAAGTTCATTGCATTAATAATATCTTGATCTTTTTTCTGTAATGCTTGTGACAATTCATGTGTCTTTGCCAAAATACCTTTCATTAAATGCAGAATAAATACGAAATCAAACGTCAATATACTTTTGATTATATTGCTGGCTGCTTCTCTTTGATTTCCATCTACTCCATCTACTACAATAATTTCAAGAACATCTATAATAGATGAGAACATTCGAATAAAATTCAACACAGTACCATAGTGAGAACTCCATCGCGTGTCTCCCGCCCTTTTAATTTCCAATGGTTGATTTAAACCCCGTCCCGTCTCTAGATTTCCACAATCAAGTTCCCCGGCAACTCTATCAATTTCTGCTGCTCTGAGATTGTCGCGACGTTTGCAAGAGCCACCCACAACATTCAATGCATTGTTAATTAAGAAAAACATTTCTGCTACTTGAGAATGACCTTCTGCAACAGCTACTAATACTAATTGTAACTGATGAGCAAAACAATGAATATAAAATGCAGATGCATTTTCTCACATAATCAATGTTTTAAGACCTCTAAACTCTCCATTCATGTTGCTTGCCCCATCATAACCCTGACCACGCAATTTTGAGAAACTAAGTCCGTGCTTCATAAAAAGCTGATCAATAGCTCCTTTTAATGATAATGCAGTGGCATCTAATACATGAACAAAACCAAGAAGTCGTTCAACAATAGACCAATTTGTATCAATATACCGTAAAACAATTGTCATTTGCTCTTTAGTTGAAATATCACGAGATTCATCAACTAAAATGGCAAAACACTCTTCTCCAATATCCGTAATAATTGTTTTTGTTGTTTCACTTGAAATTGCGGAAACTATTTCTTTCTGATCTTCGGTGCTATTAATTGACAGTTACTTGGAGCATTTTCTTTCACAACCGCTTTAACATCATCATTATGTGTAGCAAGAAAATCTAGTAATTGTAGAAAGTTTCCTTTGTTTAGTGATTCCTTTGACTCATCATGCCCACGGAAAGACAATCATTGGCATAACAGAAAACGAATGCAATCAATGGATGCACATAAACGAGCACGATATTCTACAATTTGTGTTTCCTCCTGTCTAGCAAATGCAATTTGAATACTTTGTTTTTGATCCATAAAATTGTCACACATCCTTTTAGAATCATTATGTGCACTGTTGTGTTTTCCAGCATGCTTTTCAAGTATAGTTTTATCTTTCCAATATCTAAATCCATGAGTAATAAAAGTTAGATCACAACCATTTTGGGATGAACTTCTCCATCACAATTCACAGAATCACAACAACAACTGAATCCCTAACAATTGACAACATAAGCAAACACGAAATAAGAAATCATATTGAGAATTTGTGCACAACTTAATACAACACTTGCCAAAACTTGGAATGAACTGCATCAACTAACAAATAAACATGGAATTATCAGTCACCTGAATTTTCAGAATGTTGGAACTTGGAATGATCTGGCTTGATTTCAGAATGTTATGAACTGTCACCTGAACACTACACCTGAAATCAAAATCACAATTGATTTATATAATTTCCTGAAAATCACCGCCTCACCGAGCACCTCATCGGTGTATACAAAATCAAAATCACCTGAACACTGATTCACTGAACCGGTGTATACAAAATCAAAATAAAAAATTCAAAATCATAATCAAAATCACCTGAATAAAAAATCACAGAAGTTGGAGGAGGAAGACTCGCAGAACACTGCGAAGTTGGAGGAGGAACCCTAAACCAAAATCGCCTGAACACTGCGAAGACAAGGAACCTGTGAAATAGAAATTTGAGAACTCCTGAAATCAAAATTTGAGAACTCCTGAAAATCTGAAATCAAAATTCAAATGAGCAAAATCCAAATCACCAGAAGTTGGAGGAAGACGCAGGTGGGTACACGCAGTCGTCGTCGGCGCTGTGGAAGTCAGAACGAGGAACGGAGGAAAAATCGCACTCTCGCAGACTCGCAGTCGCAGTCGTCGGCGCTGTGGAAGTTAGAACAAGGAAGACTCAGTCGCAGCCGCCCGGACCAGGAGAGGAGAAGCCGATAAGGTTTCCCTTTCTCGTCGGCGTCGTTGTTATGGAAGGGGCGCGGTGGAGTAGCGAGGAATTAGGGCACGCTGCGTCGTCGATGTGGAAGGGGCGCGGTGGAGTAGCGAGAAAGCCCTATTTCGCGATAAAAAACGAGAAGGCAGCGGCTTCTGTAGCATTCCGCGAAATTTAAGACCCGGGCACGTGCCCGCGTGTGCCTGTACATGGGTCCGCCGGTGGGCGGAGCCCGTGCCTGTAACTCGTAGTTCATATAGGATTTATCCATAATAAGAACGCTTCGATCATCCACCGGATTGAAAGTTATTGTATTAGTTTAAATAAAAATTTCTAAAGTATTTATATGATGTTACTATTCAACTGAAGAGTTCTCTTATTATATACGAGTGAGAGGCACAGAGCTCTGCCCCTATCTCTGACGGCATTCGGCGTGCAGCAATATTTGGCGGGCAATAACATTCGGCGGGCAGTGATATTCAGTGGGCGGCGACATTCGTCGGACGGCGACATTTGGCAATTATTGTTTATTGATGTACATTTTTGGACTTAATATGACTTGAATTAGCAAGTAGAAGCAAGAATGAGTTTGATTTGCTAAAGTAAATTAAAACCTCTAACGAAGCGCACGGAAAAAATAAAAATCCAACTATGCTTTTAGATGTCAAACAAACCTTCAGGCTTCAAGTAGGCACCAGCATTGATCTGTAAAAGTAAAATCGATAAATATTTATTAAAAAAAATGAAGAAAGTACATATTAAGGCTTCATTTGGTTGAGCGGTTGCGGTTGTAAAAGGAGCTGTTGGAAATGAAGGTTTGTAAATGGAGCCGTTGGAAACTTGCAGCTGGAAATGGAGTTCTATTTGGTTATTCTGTGTTTGCAGAGCTGTTCAAAACTGAGAACCGTTTGACAAAACTGCGGTGGCGTTTTGTAAATTTTTTTTTTATTAAATTTTATATTATAGATTTTTTGAAATTATTTTCGAACACTATAATAAACCTCAAACATACATGAACTATGCAAACACATACAGGAACTCATAAATACATACAGGAACAAAAAAAATGTTCATGCTCGGTGTAGTTGATCGACAATGGAGTCACGCAATGCCACCATCTCATCCAGCCCTACTCGAATCCCTCTAACATGGTCTCCACTTGAGCTTTCAGTACTCTGTCCTGTTCTTCTCTGAAGGCCCGCCGGGTAAATGAAATGATCGTCTTCATCACAAGCACGAAAATGATTGTCTGAGTGGGATGGGTGTCTGCGAATATAATTATGCAAAGTCATTGTTGCAATCACAATGTCTCGTTGCTTCGTCAAACTGTATGGCGGCATATCTCTAAGTATTTTCCACTTCTTTTTCCATACTCCGAATGAACGTCTATGACGCTGCGTAAGGACGAGTGAGCCTGGTTGAATATTTCTCGGCGCCCTTGTATAGGCCTATTGCCCCTTCTAAAATCTGGTAAATGATACCGTGTACCTGAATATGGTTTTAGAAAACCACGTTGTAGTGGATATCCGGCATCTACTACGTAATACTTGCCTGCAAAATTATACAGTGCAATCTATGTGTGAGTAATAGCAGTTATAACTAACAATCTTACAAATTTGTTTAAAGAAGAGGTTTCAAGTATTGAAAAGCTAACCAGGTGGCGGGTACGGGAAATTGTAACTGGGGTCCATAAGAGCACGCTGAAATATACGGCTATCATGAGTAGAGCCCTCCCAACCTGCTAATGCGAAGGTGAAACACATGTTGAAATCACAAACCGCCATAACATTCTGCGTTGTTGTGCCGTGCCGGCCAATGTAGGATGCCTGTTGATCAGCAGGAACTCGAGCATCCACATGTGTTCCATCAATAGCTCCAACACAGTCTTTAAAGAACGGCATGTATCGAGCGTCATTCAATATTTGGGGAGGAATATCGTTGAAAAGAGGGTCTACAGGGGTGATGACATCCGAAGATAATCTCTTTATAGCAGTGATACCCTTTCCAAAAAATTTACTTATAGTTTCTGTAGAGTGTTGGAATCGTTCGCCTGCAATTTGCATTGGTACATTATGACCTAAAATATGCAATGTAACTGCAAGCACTTCTCGGGGTAGAGTTCTCCTGGATCCTTGCAATCCATACTATTGTGTGAGTAGTGTAAGCAGATCTGTAAATATTACCTTGGACATTCTAAACGCGCTGAAAAATCTTAAAGGGTGTCCATCGAGTAGTTCACCACCCCACCTAGCTCCCGTTTGGCTTGATGTCATGCAAGGGGTATTAGAGAAACCACTAGACCCTGTTAACTCGCTATTTGCTGCTAATATAAATTGTTGTCCACAGATTGCTCTATTACGATAAAACCAGCCGGCTACTTGCTGCTCATTCTCCTCACCAGAACTGCTCTCATCCGAAGATAGCATTGTAAACCTGCGACAAGTACGATACATTATTTTAAAAATAATATAAATATCAACATGCTCGTATAACTCTAGTGTTATAAATGTCCATAAATGCATCAAAATGTTCAACCACGACACAAGTAAATAACAGTACAGAAAATAAAAATAGCTAAACATCAACATAAGAATGTGTCCGATTCGATCACAGGATAAACATAGAACGAACTACTCTAATTTTTTGCTAAAACAATCCCGCAGCCATGGTAGACGTCGATCCTGCCGAATGCTCATAAAAGATTCTCGATTCTGCTTCTGTCTCAGGAACATGATGCAGTAGTGGTATAAGTCCACGTTCGAATCATCCATAACCTCTGGAATAGCCTCGAGCTCTGCAATAGTCTCAGGGATGGTGTACAAGGATGAAGATATCTGAATGCGAGGAGGCTCCGACATGCACTGCCCAATAATGCGCGATGTTTCAGCTATCTCTTCAATCGCCGAAGTCCTTGTCTTCTTATTACTCGTCTTTCTTTTTCCCTTAACCGGCCGTTTACTCCTTGCATCAGCAGAAGAAGGTGGCTCGATTATGTTCTCTGTGTCATCTTCGGCTAAAGTGTCATGTTCGTCAATCGACTCATGCTCAAAATTTCTTGAACTGGGGGCCCAAGCTAGATCTCCTGTAGCCACGACCTGGCTGAACATCATACAGAGCTTCTCTTCTAAATCAGGGGATATGCCAGCGAACTGAAACTTTTTGGCGGTTGGAACAACCTAGGATAGAAATAATAAATATGTTAATACAGGCTGATAAAAATATTTGCAATAAAACAAGACTATTTAAAAAAAATACATACTAGGAGGCGTTCTTTCCACCATTCTTCTGAAGCGGCAATAGTTTTGCGAATTGGATCCCAACCCAAACCGGTCTCACGGCCCTTTAGCTCCCTCCATAACTTCCAATCTTTCTTTAGTTGATCCCACTTGTTCTTCATCTGATTGCGATCATACATCTTACCCGTGCGAGCAAAGAAATTTGTTGTTAGGTTTGCCCAACCATCCCTGCTAAAGTGTGTGGTTGGGCGATTACCCAACTCTATTTCTTTCAAACACAAGTCACAGAAAATCATAACATCGTTGGCCTCCCAATTTGCGCTAACACCACCTTCTTTATGTTTACCCATAATGACTGAATGTACGAAAAATAAAAACAAGTAAAGTAAACACAAAAAAAATCACATAAGCACCTAAACAATCAACTACACATTAATAATCACACACACTCAACCAAACATAATTTTAACTACTCACACACACACACACACTCAACTACACATACACATACACATACACATTAACTACACACACACCCACATCATAATCACATACACATTAATAATCACATACAACTCAACTACACATACACATCATCACATACACACACACTCACACACACACACACACTCAACTATACATATACATCAAAAAAATAATCACATCCACAACACATTCACAAACACAAACACCTACCCATAACACACACACACACACACACACTCAACTACACATACACATAATAATCACATACAACTCAACTACACATACACATCATCACATACACACATTCACAAACACAAACACATTCACAAACACAAACACCTACCCATAACACACACACACATCAACTTAACACACACAAACACATTCTCACAAACATTCACATACACATTCACATACAACCAAAAATAATTTTTAATCATACACACACACACACACACACTCAACTACACATACACATTAATAATCACATACAAACACACACACACACACACACACACACACACACACACACACACACACATTCACACACACACACACATCAATTTAACACACACACACACACACACACAAACACATTCTCACAAACATTCACATACACAATCACATACAACCAAAAATAATTTAATCACACACACACACACACACATTCACAAACACCTACCCATAACACACACACACACATCAACTTAACACACACAAACACATTCTCACTCATATACTCATACACATTCACATACAACCAAAAATAATTTTTAATCACACACACACTCAACTACACATACACATTAATAATCACATACAACTCAACTACACATACACATTAATAATCACATACAACTCAACTACACATACACATCACACACACACACACACACACACACACACACACACACACACACACACACACACACTCAACTATACATATACAAAAAAAATAATCACATCCACAACACATTCACAAACACAAACACCTAAACATAACACACACACACACACATCAACTTAACACACACACAAACACATTCTCACAAACATTCACATACACAATCACATACAACCAAAAATAATTTATAATCACACACACACACACACACACACATTAATAATCACACACACACACACACACATTCACACACACACTCATATACTCATACACAATCACATACGACCAAAAATAATTTATAATCACACACACACACTCATATACTCATACACATTCACATAGAAACAATCACACATCACAATAATCTGCATACACCCACATTCAAATGCACACACACACACATCACAATAATAAGCACATGAATCATCTGCATAGCTTTGAAAGGGGGAGATATTACCTGTTGTTTACTGCTGCAGAACAGGGAAGAAGCAGGACTGGAGAAGATGCAGGACTGCAGGATCAGATCTCTGTAAAAAAAAAGGAAGCAAAGTGGATTAGCTGCTGCAGATCTTCTTGGAGGAAACTGCAGATCTGAAATTTCTGTAAATGAGTATACCGGAAGGAGGCGTGGAAGGTTGCTGCTGCAGATCTTCTTGGATGTCGATTGGGAGAAGTAGAGCAGATCGGAATGAAAAGCCCCAGGAAGAGGAGATCTTCTTGGATGTCGATGTCGATGGGAGAAGATCGAAATGGAGTCGCAGCAGATCTGAAACCTCGGAAGAAGAGCAGATCGATGGGAGAAGATCGAAAAGCCTGGAAGAGGAGAGATCTTCGCAGCCGATGTCGATGGGAGTCCACACAATGGTCTAGGGCGCGGAGAAGAAGCTTGCAGATGGCGTCGGAGAGCAATGGAGTATGGATGCCGTGGAGAAGACGATCGCCCGTCGATGCCCTAGCGCGCGGAGAGACGAACGCCGTCGATGCCCTAGCGCGCGGCCAAAACGCGCTGAACTGGAGGGATGAGCAACCAGCGGGATGCGGCTTTTTTTACGCACGCGGCTTTTTCGCCGAGGATCGAAACGGAGGCGCGTAACCAAATGAAAAAATGACCGGCGGTTGCGTTTGGGCTAAACGCAATGGAGCTAAACGCCCAAACAAATGAGGCCTAAGACTCAATTCAATTAGCCATAGAAAAAATGAAGAAGAAAATGGCAGCTCGAGGAAGTAGAAAAGGTGAAAAAATCGCCCTTCCGCAGGGCGAAATTTTTGAATCCGATCTCCGGAGTCCGATTCCTTCTTTGCTCCCCTGCGTGAATGGGTTCGCTAATCCCGATAGATTTTTAGTTTTGCTCGCCTTCGTTCGATGTTCTACGCGGCACGCGAGCAGTAATCCAGGATAGGGATTTCGGAACGGGCATCGGACGCAAGAATCTCTCTCTGCAGGAGGGAGAGTTGGAGAAAACTGTAAATAAAATAAATGGAGCCGATTATGTGCGGGAAAACGCCTGCTGTTCATCATGATTTGTTTTTTTTAATTTGTGGGCGCAGTTGGATCGAAGCTTGAAAGCCTGAGATTCTACCCGCATGAAAAGGACAAAATGATACAGGCTCGACTCCATAGTTCGACTCTCTCTGCCCGTGCCTTTCTTCCTGATCTCGATTCCTCCACCGTTCGACTAATATTGGTTTGGATCTAGGCAGGATAAATTCCGTCGGGGAGGAGGAGGAGGCGTTCCGCAAAATTAGAATTGAAGGTTACGGTAGGGCTCTGTGTGTCGTGGGAGAGATTTTTACAGCCGGGTCCCTTTTCGAAATCAGTGTCCGGGACTTGTGACATATTGCAACGTGAGAAAATACATTGGTTGAGGTCTAAAATAAAAAACTGTAAAGAAAACAGTGATCCTGTTTCTATCTCCATGGAGCTCCATTCGATCTCTATAGAGATCTCCAAACCCGCAGGAAGATCTCCAGTCAGTCGCATTTAGTTCACACGCTAGCTGGGAGGAGGAAATCGAAGCTTTTCGCTCTTCACTCTCGTGTCTTCTCCGGCGACATCGCATCTACTACAAGCCAGAGCTCGACATCACGCCGTTCTCTCCGGCTTGTCTTCTCCAATGACCTCCAGAGCTCGAGCATCTGGCTCGACATCCCGTGTCTTCTCCGGAGACATCGCATCTAGCTCGACATCTCATTCTGATCTTCGTCGGAGCCGGAACTACTGCAGGCCAGAGTTTTTCCATTCGATCTGGCCAATCGATGCTACGCCCAGTGAGCTTCTTCTTTATTCATGTTAGGTTCTTCACGGTTCCTTTAGGATCTTGATTCCTCAGAGTCCTTCATAGCTCCTCAATGTTGAATCTAGATGTTAGATCTCTTATACAAAATCAAAATCAGTGCTTCATTTTTTTAGATCCATATTTCAATTTTTTTAGATTCGTGCTTGATAAATTAATTAGGGTCGTTTATCCTCCGTTCTTCATAGCCTCCGTGCTTCAATTTTTTACTCTTCTATATGGATGTTCAACCATGTCACACATATAAATTAGGTGTAAATTAGATCCATGGTTCACTGGATTTTTTACTAGGTGTGAATGAGATCCAACTCTCTTTGTGTTTCATTCGGCTCCATCGCAAGTTTGTTCCTTTTTCTTGGTGTTAGTTGTATTACAATTTTTTTAGTTATTGTTGTGTGAGCATACATGTGTTTCAATCCTTGTGTGTATGGTGAGTTTGTGTAAGTGTTGTTGTGTTGTGTGTCTTGTAGGTTGTGTGTGTGTTTGTGTATATGTGTTGTGTGTGTTTGTGTACATGTGTTGTGTGTGTTGTGTGTTGTGATTGTGTATGTGTGTGTGGTGTGTTTGTGTATGTATTGTATGGATGGTGTATTTGTGATTGTGCATGTGTGTGTGTATAATACAAACTGAATGAAATTACATTAATCGAAGAAGAACACGGATACAATCCGGATCGAAGTCCGGCCAAGATCAAGAAGGCTGGTTCCTCCAATGATCCCTCTCTCAAAAAGAGAGCCTAAATTTCTAATGATCCAAAAGATGAAAATAACACTCACATACCTCCTCCTTATATAAGGGGGAGGGGGCTCACATCAAACCAAAACTATTTAAAGGAAAACGGTAATGATAAATGGGATGGCGTGTGCGCTTAACAATACATCCCGTCAGAAAAGCGACCTTGTCCCCAAGGTCGTAGCGCCGCCCGCCGGTCAGTATTGGGATGCCGTCGAGGTGCCCGGGGCGTCGTGCGGTTGTCCATCCGCGATCAGCAGAGCGTCGAAGTCGGCGGCGGAGAGCGCGGCCACGTCGCCGCCGATGAGGACACGACACTCCTTCACGGAGAACTCATGACCAGGAGAGTAGGGGTGCTTGCAGCGGAAGCACAGGCCCTTGCTGCGTAAGTCGTTGTACTCCTGGTTGGAGAGGCGGTGGGTAGGGACAGGCCGGTTGTTGCGAGGACCCATCATTGGTGGCCGAGGCAGAGGAGGTGGCGGAGGTGTACGTTTCGGATGGGTCGAGAAATATGTGTAGGGGGGATGCCGAGAGGGGGCTGATGGGGAAGGAATGCCGTCGGACGTCGCGAGAAATTCTGCCTCCACCAGGGGGGCGAGGTCAATGGCGTGGTGAACCGTTAATGGTTGGAGAGTGCGGAGACGGGAGCGGAAGTGGGGTTGCAAGCCGTTCATGAAGAACCCCAAGTAATGGTCTGGGGGAAGACCGGGGACATGGGTGACTAATTCCACGAAGGCATCAATGTATGAGTCAATGGAGCCAGTGTGACGGACCCCGCAAAGTCGCTCGATCATGGGGCCGGAGTAGCGGGCATCATACCGCTGAATGAGGGCCTCAGAGAGAGCTGGCCAGGTGAGGTCGGGGGAGGTCTGCCGGAGCCAACGGACCCAATGGAGGGCCGACCCTTCCATGCCGATGATTGCGGTGGAGACCCGTTGTGTCGGCGCGGTCTGGTGAATGTCGAAGAACTGCTCGGCGCGGGCAATCCACCCGAGGGGGTCAGACCCGTTGAAGGTGGGCATGTCAGGTCCACGGTACGGTGGAGTAGGCACTTCCATCGCTGCGGAAGCATCGGGAAGCACGGTGCTGGGGGATCCCACAACAGAGGTGGTAGAGGGGCCGGAGTGCTGGGTGGGCTGCAATTTCTGGAGCATGGCCAGAATCGAGGTGAACTGCTCGTTCTGTGCCTCGAGACGAGAGTTGATGGTGGCGAGGGAGTGTTCGAGGGCTTCGACGCGGGCTTCCATCCGGCTCTTTAGCATATGAGGACGATTGTGCCGAGTGGGAGATTGGCCCGGGGCAGATCTGGCACGCAGGTGGCCGGGGCGGCGATGGGGAGTGCTGGCGGAAGGCGGAGTACGCACGGACCGGACGAACGATCTGGACGCACTGGCGTCGTCGAGTGGCTGGAACGGCTGGAACGATCGTCGTCGAGCAGGCTGGAACGATCGTCGACGCCGAGCAGGCTGGAACGAGCGTCGTCGTCGAGGAGGCTGGAACGATCGTCGTCGAGGAGGCTGGAACGATCGTCGTCGAGGAGGCTGGAACGATCGTCGTCGAGCAGGCTGGAGATCGGGACGGACTGGCGTCGTCGAGCGGTTGGAACGGCTGGACGAACGATCGGCTGAACGATCTGGACGAACGATCGTCGAACGGCTTGAGATCGGGACGCCGAACTGAAACCAACGGCTGAACGAACTCCGGCGGCTAGGTCAGCGGGCGGAGCGGCAGGTCGGACCAAATAATACAAACTGAATGAAATTGCATTAATCGAAGAAGAACACGGATACAATCCGGATCGAAGTCCGGCCAAAATCAAGAAGGCTGGTTCCTCCAATGATCCCTCTCTCAAAAAGAGAGCCTCAATTCCTAATGATCCAAAAGATGAAAATAACACTCCCACACCTCCTCCTTATATAGGGGGGAGGGGGCTCACATCAAACCAAAACTATTTAAAGGAAAACAGTAATGATAAATGGGATGGCGCGTGCGCGTAACATGTTGTGTGTTGTGATTGTGTATGTGTGTGTGGTGTGTTTGTGTATGTATTGTATGGATGGTGTATTTGTGTATGTGTGTGTGGTGTGCTTGTATTCCATTACTTGTATTTTAATAGTTTTTCTATTGTTCTTCCATCCATTTCAATAAGTATGGTTAAACATAGAGAATGTGTTTTTGTGCAAATTAAGAGATCAATGATTTTCTGATACAAGGACGTCGTGAAATAGTCAAGCAAGCTCGCTCTTCCTTGCATAGTGTTATAGAACGGTCATTTGGAGTATGAAAAAAGAAGTTGAAGATACTTAGAGATATGCTGCAATATACTTTAGCAAAGCAACGAGACATTGTTGTACAACTCATATTCTCCGAGGGTATGACCCATTCAAGGCCACGTGGGTAGAAGTCAAAGTCAAAGGTCAAAGAATAAGTCAGGAGTCAAAGATCCAAGACAACTCAGCCAGTAGAAATAGTAGAAGGCCTAGGCGAGTATTGTGAGAGCATGTGCGAACATCCCCCAGTACTCACCAGGTGAGCCACTAGAGGCGATGCTCGTTGAAGCCAGACGAGGTCCCCTTGAATGTCGCATAGTCGTCGGGTTGGGCTGAGCTATAAATAAGACCCCCCCTCCCCTTTGGTTTTCCTATAAATAGGACCTTAGGGGTACTTGGTTTGATATCTTTGGCTGAGCTTTCGGAACCCTGCTTTCGAACTATTGGACCTGTCATCCTTGGTCGTCACTCTTGATTCACGCCAAGTCGGTGCCTTCCTCGTACCCTGCTCGACCATCTTTGGTTGTGGAGGGGAAGACTCTTCTGAGCTTCTGGGTACGTGGTGGGACCTCCCTGCCGCAGCACCTGGGGTGCTGTTGTTTTTGTTCTAGCCTTTTCGTCGTTGCCAGTCAAGCCGTCTAGTTGGACTACTGGGCGAGTAGCCTTCGTCTAGTATGTGGGAACATGCTACTAAATCGGCGAGTGCCGAGAGTCTTAAACGAATAATCGAGCAGATGCGAGCGGAATGATTAGATATACAATAAAACTAGTGAATACAATTCTTATTAATCTTCGATAGAGTACATGTGAGTGCAAAAAAAAGAAATGAGGGGGGAAAGAGAGGAAATACACTCAGAGGGGGAACCCACTTCCACTTCCCGCGAGCTCGTGATGGGCTGCCAGGATCATCTCCTCCACTCGCACCATATTCTCCTCCAACTTCGTCGTGTCGCTCCCGCAGCTTTGTAGCTCCTTGGAAAGTCAGGTGACGCTTCCTTCGAGTATATGGATTCGCTCCTCCGGGCCTATAATGCGAGGGAACGGGTCAGATTCCTCCGCGAGACGATCTTCATTTATGGAGACCATGATGCCCTCATGCCTCTCGAAGAGAGTGGTAACGCGATCAGCTAATCAACTCGTCCATGATGGCGGGCTGACCAAGAATCTCGTGAATCTGGCTGAGGGGCAACGCGGAAGGCCCACTTAACCGGCTGGACTCGCCGGAGGCAAGGGAATTTGGACCTGTCATTAAACGACTCAGAATCGGTCAAGGTAAAAATCAATCTTTCATAAAGAACTTATCGCGCGAGGTCTTGACGTCCAGTACTCGGCGAGAGGGCGAGAGGGCAAGAGGTCAGAACTCGTCCGTCTCGTAAAGAGGGCAGGTCTCCCACCCGATGTGGTGTGGGAGATGGTGATCAGGGGCTTGCCAGCCCCCGGCTCCAAGGAAACCAGCCCGGAGGAGTGAGCCGGGTGATCAGTAACAGGGGGCTCTATCGCCACCATGGCAAGAGCGGTGACAGCTGGTCCCACGGAAGGACCTAAGGGCGACGACCTCCTTGGCAAATGCGTCTCCAGGGGAGGTGCCGACGAGTGGACCTCAGTCGCAACCAAATGAGGGGGACCTGCGAGAATCAGAATGTTAAACATCTATGATAAGCCACTCGCAACACTAAGGTTCAAGAAATACATGCTGAGGATCTGGGGGGAGTGTCCAGGTCCATGGGGACATTCGCCTCGTCTCGTTCGGTGGTCGCAGGAGGAGGGGAGTTCCTCTCGGCTGCGAGCTACAAAGGATTAAACTTCCCCAATTAGTTTTTCCAATAATAGGAAGAAGGCCACCGAAAAGTAAGGGCTAAAACCTGATGGGTGAGATCTTGGCCCCTGCCGAGCGGGGACGGAATTCGGGTCTCGAGCGAGGGAACTGTGGCATCGGTCAGCTCGGGGCGATGTTTCTTGGTGCTTGCTCACCCACCATGTTTTTTGGAGCGGGGTGAATGCTCCCTGACCAAAGCCATCAGCTTAGACGCGCCTCCACGAGATTTCTCCCTTTGGGCGGCGGGGAGGGCCGAAAGGTCTGCAAGCGAGGCCATGAACGGTGACTCGTGAAAGGTTGTCGGCAGGAAGGAAGAAGAAGAAGAAAAGGAAACTCCGGGGAAAAGGTCTAGTTCCATCCCGGGCAATTTATAGCCTGTTGGTGGGGGCCACCAAAAGATTCCTCGAGCGAGCTCAGACTCGCCAAAAACATGATTGGACGGTTTTTCCGAGCCCAAGGTGAGCTCGCAAAGAGAGGGGATTGTATACAACCCTGTATTTGGCGAGTCGACCTGTAGGTATCAGCAAGTGCACCTGAGTTGGAGCGAGTGTAGCTCCCTGCGAAAAACAACACTCGCTCGGGTGCATGGACTAAGGGGCTCGCCGGTCCTAGGAAAGGAGGCAGGAACCATGCCCCGTTGTGAGAATATTTAGTCCCTGACAGTAAGGGCGAGCGAGTGCGAGTGCCCAGCTCGGTAAGAGCATTCGACTCCCTGCGCGAGTGCACCAAGGGGAAGCACTCGCCAAGTGTTTTTTGTGGTCTGCCTCTAGTAATTTTAAATAGCAGATTTTTGCTATCTGCAGACCACTTTGAGCAGCGGTTAGCTAGGAGAAACCAAAAGGCGGAGCCGTTATCCGCAGGCCTTTAAATTTGGGCCTTGTAATAGCTTAATTGTAATACTAAATGCTTTTGCAAGACAATAAGTAATAATTTATATAATATGTAAGAGTGATGGTGCATGAGCCTCAGTGCAGAGGGACAATACCCTTGATTGATTGCATCAAGCGACAGTACTACAACTGTCATAGAGAATTATTGTCGCCTCACACTGCCTACAAAAAGCATGCGCTGCCGATGGTATTATCAGGAACTCCGGGAAATCTCCAAGCACTGTAAGTTGTATATAGTAATAGTAGTAGTATATATATAATATATTCTTTTGTCAAAAATCAAGTCTTACTTATTGCAGGTAAAATTATGGTTAGAATCCCAAACTCCCTTCCATTTGCTCGGCGGCGGCCCAAAGCCGGTGTCTGTCATCAAAGTTTTTTTTAATTCTGGCCAGATCCCAGTATCAATCATACCAATGATGACATCACACTCTGAAATATATACGTATGGTTAGTTGGAGGAAACTGTAATTTTTTTTATTAAATTTGGTGGTTAATACGTTAATTGTCTCAGGCATGGATGAAGTGGTGTTAGTGTTTGTCAACAAGCCGGGTTTTCCGTTGAGCACGCCTCGCGCTGCTTTAGAGTCTGATGTCATTATTGGTATGATTGAGGTTCTTCATGAGAGAGCATTGAAACTCCTAGTGTAAGATCGCATCAAGCGCTTGGATCCCTTCTCTTCGCTGCAATACAAAATTGTTATCATTATTATTAGTTTTCTTTATTTCTTATAATTAAGAAGCAAAAAACATGTGTTATAATGAAAATAAGGATTTGTTGCGGAACGCTTAGGGCTCTTGGTAGACCGGTTCACTTGAACCGCCTTAGCTCGTGAGCAGGCTAAGCGCGCAAACAGTTAATTAGAGGTTCGTTGAGTACGCAGAGACTTTTTAACGTGGAAAACCCGGAAAGGGTAAAAAACCACGCGGCCGGAGCTGTGCCGACCAAACTTCACTATCTTCTGGAGGAGTTACAACTTGGAAGCTAGAACCCGAGCGCGACAGACCGCTGCTCGTTACAATATTTGGAGAAAGAGAGCTTCGAGGGTGACAGGCCACCTCACGAAAAAACTAAGTCCTTTTCCCCTCAAAGACTGCTAGTCGCCTTTCTGGAATTGAGAGGGCTGGTCGCCTTTCCCTTCTGAGAATTGCTCGTCGCCTTTCGGAATCGAGAAGGCTCGTCGACTTTCTCTTCTGAGAACTGCTTGTCGCCTTTCGGAATCGAGAGGGCTCGTCGTCTTTCTCTTCTGAGAACTGCTTGTCGCCTTTCGGAATTGAGAAGGCTAGTCGTCTTCCTGGAAGATGAGAATCTTCAAGTCCCGAAGGAGATCTTCAAGTCCCGAAGGAGATCTTCAAGTCCCGAAGGAGATCTTCAAGTCCCGAAAGAGAATTCCGCAAAAGTCTGCAAGGAGCTCTCCCGAGTCCGGAAGTCAAGGTCCTTTCAAATGAAGCCATGGGGCTCCTTTTATAGTTTTTGTCGGGGGCGGCCCGGTAATTTTGCCGTTGGCAGTTTCCATAAATGCTCGGTGGACGAATCATATTTTCCGGTTTTGGGCACACGGATCGCCATTTTTCGTAAATGACCACCTTGCCCTTCGGGCAGCTTGGGCGGCTCGGGCAGTTCGGGCAGTTCTGTTGGAGGCGAAAAAGGCGATTAACTGTTCCTGAAAAGTGAGAAGCCTGAAACCCAAAATGTGAGAAGTCGGAAAGACAAAAAGTGAGAAGCCGGAAAGACAAAAAGTGAGAAGACTTCCTGACCGCGCTCAGAGACGTTCTAAGCGCGCGCTAGTGCTAAAACGTCCTGAGTGCGTGACGAATTGCGGATGCGTTCTGACGACAAGCGCGCCCGCGAGGGTTTCTCACGAGCTCCCTCCCCTATTGGGGAAGACGGATAGGCAGGCGGCTGCACCCTGCGCGGAGAGAGGGGCGGGCGACCGCGCCTCGAGGGCGCGTAACGCGACCGCTCCTCGGGGGGGGCGCGGCATGGGCGCGCCCTAGAGGGGGCGCGGGCCGAGCGCGCCTCGAAGAAAGGCGGCTTGGCCGCCCCCCAAGGGGGTGCGGCCAAGGCCGCACCCCGTGGGGTGCGGCCAAGGCCGCACCCCATGCGCGGGGTGCGGCTTGGCCGCACCC
The DNA here is from genome assembly GCA_033032865.1 of Dactylorhiza incarnata. Taxonomy (NCBI): domain Eukaryota; kingdom Viridiplantae; phylum Streptophyta; class Magnoliopsida; order Asparagales; family Orchidaceae; genus Dactylorhiza; species Dactylorhiza incarnata. Next base: position 2,137,964 of record JAWHQI010000217.1, read on the forward strand.
CATGCGTGGGGTGCGGCTTGGCCGCACCCCACGCGTGGGGTGCGGCTTGGCCGCACCCCATGCGTGGGGTGCGGCTAGGCCGCACCCCATGCGTGGGGTGCGGCTAGGCCGCACCCCATGCGTGGGGTGCGGCTAGGCCGCACCCCATTCGTGGGGTGCGGCTTGGCCGCACCCCGGGTGGGGCGCGGCCGAGGCCGCACCCCGTGCGGGGTGCGGCTAGGCCGCCCCCCCCCCCCCCGTGGGGTGCGGTTCGTCCGCACCCCAAAGGGGGTATGGCCAAGCCCGCGTTGGTTTTGCGCGTTTTATTCCTCCTGCCGAATCAGGAGGGGAAGCGTTTTTGGAAACTCGCGTTCTTGGAAATAATCCGTCTTTGGAAATATCTTGCTGCCTTTTACGGACATCCCCGCTAGATACTTTTATAAATACTAGACTCCTATCATGAGTACCCATCATAAGCCCCCCAAAACCGTCGGAGTCCAGAACTTGAGAAGGAGTGCGAGGGTTTTTTTTTTTTAAACGTTTGCGTGTTGGAATCGGCTTGGCGTTGAACAATGGTTGGGGTAAGTAGATTTTTCCTTTAACTTTTTGAAAAAAGGAGCGGGGAAATCAAACGGCCGGCGGCGGATGAGGGGGCGCGGTGAGCGGTGCGCGAGCGGCCGGAGCGGCCGGAAAGGTGATGCTCAGGGGGGAACGCGCGCGGGCGGAGCCGGCGGCGGGGCGCCCGGCTGGCGCGAGCGCGCCCCCGCGCGCGCGTGCGGCCCCATGCGCGCGGGCGCCGCGGCGCGCGCTCCTGCGCGCGGGTGTCGCGCGCCCGCGCGCCCGTGCGCGCGGGTGCCTGCGCGCCCGTGCGCACGGGTGCCGCGCTGCCCGTCCGTGCGCGCGGGTGCCCGCGCGCGCTGCCCGTCTGCGCGCGGGTGCCTGCGCGCCCGTGCCGCGCTGCGCGCTCCCGCGCGCGGGTGCATTCGTGCGGTCGGTGCGCGTGGGCCCCTGCGTGCGGACTGTGCCTTTGCGCGCGGCTGCTCCTTGCGTGCGGGTGAGGTTGGCGGTGCGGACCTCTGGTGCTTGTGCGCATGGTGTGCGGTGAGATGCCTCGTGGTCTTTTGGATTTTCTAGCACGGCTCGTTTTTATGTGTTTGCTCTTCCTTGCAGGCTTCGAAGCGGGGCGGCCAATCGAGGCCGATGCGTTTACGCTCCTCTCTAGATAGCGCGCGAATCGAGGTGTGGCGCAAGCGGTTTGGATTGCCTCCGAGCGTCGAGATTAAGATTCCAGGGGTGGAGGAGCGTGTTCAAAATCCTCCTACGGGTTACATAACACTCTCCGAGAGTTGCCTGAAGTCTGGATTCCGAATTCCTCCACCGGAGGAGGCTATTGAAATATTCCGGTTCTGCGGCGTCCCGATCACCCAGTTCACGCCTGCTGGAATGGCGAACATCATGGGGCTGGTGGTGCTTTTTCGGGAACACAGTACGCGCTTTTCACTTGAACTTTTCAAGGATTGGTGTGAGGCTACAACCGACTTGGGCGGACGGATTGAGGTGCGGAGCAACAAAAGTTGGTTCCACTTTGGCGAGAAGGCGGATTATCGCCACGGGAATACTCTTTATGGATATGTTCGGAATCGTTGGGAGCTGCCCGAGCTTTGGAGGTCGCTTCCTGGACGCTGCCGCCGACTGACCGGTCGGGAGGACGAGTTCCTTCCTCTCCCCGGCTTCCCTGGTCGAGATGGGCTGTCAAAAGCTTTGTTCAGTGTGTACAACTGTGTAGAGGAGAGTCGGTTGCTTGCGGTGGGGCTTTCTTGGGATCCTGAGCGGGAGGCTGCGGTTCCCCTGGAGCGTGGGAAAAGGAGAAAGATTGTCTTTAGGAATGGAACTCCTAGTTCGGGCTCTGCTCCGCCGGAGCTTAGGAGCCACGATCATGAAGCTGGTCCGAGCCGTCGTCGGGGGGAGCCGATTGCTCCCGACCCGGAGGTCGAGATTCTGGCGTCCCCAACTGCTGAGCAGGTTGCGCAGGGGGACTTGCCGCCACCTCCCCCTCATCCGCCGTCGCGGCGAGTTTCCTCGTCCCTCCAGGCGATGACTTCTGCGGTAAGTCCATCTTTCCTTGTCTGGGTCTTGACTTGTCTCTGCCATTGTTGTTCGTGTTTCCTGATTGTTTCCTTCGTGTTGGCAGGCGAACGTTCTGACCAACGTTGCCCTTACGTGGAACGACTGCTATGTGGGCCTTAAGGATAGTTACATCTCTCTCCAGGAGGAGCTGAGCGTGATGAAGAGGGACATATCCGCTTTACAGAAGAGGAGAGATCGCGATCTGTCCCGTATTAAGCAGCTGGAGGCGGACCTTTCTTCTTCCCAGTCCGAGGTTGAGAAGCTGCAGGAGGCGTATGGTGGAGATAAGGCGCTTGCCCAGGACGCTCTTCGTCAGCTATCCGAGGCCCAGGGGGAGATGTTTCGCATGGAGGGGGAGTTGGGCTTTCTTCGGAGCGAGGTGGAGCGGCTGTCGTCGGTCGAGCGCAGCCTTGAGGACGCTAAGGCGGCCGGAGTTGCCGAGTTCCGAGACTCTCTTGCTTTCGTCGAGGAGCGGTTCCAGATGGCGGAGGAGATCCGCGCCGAGGTTATGACGAAGGAGGTCGAGCCCCTGTTGGAGGACGAGCGTGAGGTCGCCTTCCAGCGCGGTATTCAGAAGACCCTTCGCTTGGTGGGGAGGAAGTTCGGGTGCGACACTGCTGGTCTTGGAGCGGGAGATCTTTCGGAGGATGAGTGCTCGGACGCGGCCGAGGATTGATACAGATCGCCCACTATTTTCTTGACCTCCGTGCTGTTGTTTGTTCGTGTGTCGTCCTGAGTTTCATTCTGAGTTTTGTTTGTATGGTTGTCTGCTTCGCACGCGGCGTTGAGCTGACGCGGTTGTATCCTCTTATTGAGTTTATCGTGTTTACTTCTTCGTACGATTCTGCTTATCTGATTGTTAGCACCTGCATAGTTTTGGTTGTTTTCAAGATGAGTTTTGCACGAGACGGAGCCCGCGGCTTTCAAATATATAACGAGTTAGTTTGCGCAAGTCTGTGCTTGCGGCTTTCAAATGAATACATATATAACGAGTTAGTTTGCGCAAGTCTGTGCTTGCGGCTTTCTTGCACGAGTCTGTGCTCGCGGCTTTAGTGCACGAGTCTGTGCTCGCGGCTTTAGTGCACGAGTCTGTGCTCGCGGCTTTTCGCGCGGTTCTGTGCCCGCGGCTTTGGTGCACGAGTCTGTGCTCGCGGCTTTAGTGCGCAAGCCTTTGCTCGCGACTTTCTGCGCGGTTCTGTGCCCGCGGCTTTGGTGCACGAGTCTGCGCTCGCGGCTTTGGCCGGTGAATAGCGGGGGTATTCAAACCGGGGGTGAACGCAGGGGGGGCAGGCCCCTACGACACCGGGACTCGACGGCGGAGGAGAAGGGCGAACCTTCAATCGACGGCGGTGCAGAGTCCCCGGGGCAGGGCCCCGAAGCGGTACCTGCAGTAGAATGGATTGAAGCAAGTAGGATTTTATTAGAAGATTAATACTGATACATTCGCAAATGCAGTCTTGCGATAAGTTTTTGATACAGGCTTTCGAGAAGATGGCGTCGAGCCTTGCTGGCGCTGCGTTTGCCCGAATCTTCGTAGTTGTTCAGCTTGGTGGGCGATGGCGGCCCGGAGATTGGTCTTCGCTGGCCGGTGTCTTTTTGCGGAAGGCCTCCAGGTATCCCAGCTGGATAAGGCGTTCGATTTCTTCTTTCAGTCGGGCGCATTGTTCCGTTTGGTGCCCTCGGCCCTTGTGAAAGTGGCAGAATTGAGACGAAGCTCCCTTGTGCAAGGAGAGCTTCCTAGGCCAGTGGATGAGTCCGCTATGACAGATTACGGACAATATATGCTCGCGTGGGGTGTTTAGCGGGGTGAAGTTTTGAAGGCCTTGACTTGCTAGCTCTCGGGAGCGGTCTGCTTGGTTCCGAGTGGGCAGTTCGGTTCCCTCAGGCTGCTGTTGCTGTCCCTTTCTCTTGCGGACTGAATCGAGGGGCGGCGAGCCTGTTAGCATCTGAAGTTTTTCTTTTCCAGCTATCGCAGGAGCTGTTTGGCCTTCTCGTGACCCCTGTATCTCGGCCCTTGATTTCGGCGACGGGTTGCTGCTGATCCAGGAGGGCCAAGGGGCGGTCGTGCTGAGACTATGCATTGCGCTCTTGATGGTATTTCCTTTGCTAGCCATGCGTCCTGACATTGAGACGTCGTGGTCCATGGCGTCTAGTAGGAGGCTCCCGAATATTGCGTCGTAGGGGGAGTCTGCTTTGGCGACAATGAATTGTACGTCATACTGGATCGGTTCAGCATGTGCTCCTACTTGGACGGGGAGGGTGATGACGCCTACAGTGGGTACCGTGGTTCCATCTGGGAGCTCTGCTTCGCTAGCCCTAAGCTTGAGGTTCCCGCTTAGGAGCTTGAGCCGAACTATTGCTGCCAAGAACAGGACGTTGAAGGTGATGCGGTGGGTTATCAGCGCCTTCCTCAGCTCACAGGGAGGACTCCCTATGCTTGCATCCAAGATGAAATCCATCCATGCGCAGGGGCGTTCTTGGTGAAAATTTGGGCCGACTTTCTCTGATTGCACGCTCCGTTCCCTTTCTTCTAGGTGGGGTTGTTTGCTCGCACCGGGCTTATCGCCTTCCTGGATCTTTGCCGAGTAGGACTCGTGTTGCTTGATGAACAGTCGGGACAACTCGGAGAAACTATGGATCGCTCCGCTAGGCAGGGCTTGATACCAGTGGAGAGCGTCTCCATGCAGCGTTTTGGCGAAGATTTTGCAGCTAGCTGGGTCGGGAAGTCCGAGCTCCCGTGTTATTATCAGGAAACGATTAACGTGCTCATATGGATCATCTGCCCCGTGGAATTCCTTATTGTAAGGGAGCTTTAGCCATGACGGAACTGGGTACTCCAAAATTGACTTCGAGAGAGGTGATCGCCTTTGTTGGCGTTGGTCATTGCTTGAATCATGCCCTCCTGCCGGCGGGGCCGGTTTGCCTGCCGACTCCGGCCGAGGGGGCCGGATGGGTGCGGCAGTGAGCGCTCTCTTCGCCTGGCTTTCTGGAATCGAGGAGCTGTATGCGTCGGACAGTTCAGGGGAGATGTCCACTCTTGCTGGCTTCGAGGATTCCGGCGAAGGGGGGATTGCGCTCGGAAATCCTTTGCTTCGGATTTGGGAATCCATTCCCACAGACGGCGCCAAACTGTTGCGGAACGCTTAGGGCTCTTGGTAGACCGGTTCACTTGAACCGCCTTAGCTCGTGAGCAGGCTAAGCGCGCAAACAGTTAATTAGAGGTTCGTTGAGTACGCAGAGACTTTTTAACGTGGAAAACCCGGAAAGGGTAAAAAACCACGCGGCCGGAGCTGTGCCGACCAAACTTCACTATCTTCTGGAGGAGTTACAACTTGGAAGCTAGAACCCGAGCGCGACAGACCGCTGCTCGTTACAATATTTGGAGAAAGAGAGCTTCGAGGGTGACAGGCCACCTCACGAAAAAACTAAGTCCTTTTCCCCTCAAAGACTGCTAGTCGCCTTTCTGGAATTGAGAGGGCTGGTCGCCTTTCCCTTCTGAGAATTGCTCGTCGCCTTTCGGAATCGAGAAGGCTCGTCGACTTTCTCTTCTGAGAACTGCTTGTCGCCTTTCGGAATCGAGAGGGCTCGTCGTCTTTCTCTTCTGAGAACTGCTTGTCGCCTTTCGGAATTGAGAAGGCTAGTCGTCTTCCTGGAAGATGAGAATCTTCAAGTCCCGAAGGAGATCTTCAAGTCCCGAAGGAGATCTTCAAGTCCCGAAGGAGATCTTCAAGTCCCGAAAGAGAATTCCGCAAAAGTCTGCAAGGAGCTCTCCCGAGTCCGGAAGTCAAGGTCCTTTCAAATGAAGCCATGGGGCTCCTTTTATAGTTTTTGTCGGGGGCGGCCCGGTAATTTTGCCGTTGGCAGTTTCCATAAATGCTCGGTGGACGAATCATATTTTCCGGTTTTGGGCACACGGATCGCCATTTTTCGTAAATGACCACCTTGCCCTTCGGGCAGCTTGGGCGGCTCGGGCAGTTCGGGCAGTTCTGTTGGAGGCGAAAAAGGCGATTAACTGTTCCTGAAAAGTGAGAAGCCTGAAACCCAAAATGTGAGAAGTCGGAAAGACAAAAAGTGAGAAGCCGGAAAGACAAAAAGTGAGAAGACTTCCTGACCGCGCTCAGAGACGTTCTAAGCGCGCGCTAGTGCTAAAACGTCCTGAGTGCGTGACGAATTGCGGATGCGTTCTGACGACAAGCGCGCCCGCGAGGGTTTCTCACGAGCTCCCTCCCCTATTGGGGAAGACGGATAGGCAGGCGGCTGCACCCTGCGCGGAGAGAGGGGCGGGCGACCGCGCCTCGAGGGCGCGTAACGCGACCGCTCCTCGGGGGGGGCGCGGCATGGGCGCGCCCTAGAGGGGGCGCGGGCCGAGCGCGCCTCGAAGAAAGGCGGCTTGGCCGCCCCCCAAGGGGGTGCGGCCAAGGCCGCACCCCGTGGGGTGCGGCCAAGGCCGCACCCCATGCGCGGGGTGCGGCTTGGCCGCACCCCATGCGTGGGGTGCGGCTAGGCCGCACCCCATGCGTGGGGTGCGGCTAGGCCGCACCCCATGCGTGGGGTGCGGCTAGGCCGCACCCCATTCGTGGGGTGCGGCTTGGCCGCACCCCGGGTGGGGCGCGGCCGAGGCCGCACCCCGTGCGGGGTGCGGCTAGGCCGCCCCCCCCCCCCCGTGGGGTGCGGTTCGTCCGCACCCCAAAGGGGGTATGGCCAAGCCCGCGTTGGTTTTGCGCGTTTTATTCCTCCTGCCGAATCAGGAGGGGAAGCGTTTTTGGAAACTCGCGTTCTTGGAAATAATCCGTCTTTGGAAATATCTTGCTGCCTTTTACGGACATCCCCGCTAGATACTTTTATAAATACTAGACTCCTATCATGAGTACCCATCAGGATTCATGGATATTAGAAATAAACCAAAAAAATATTTATTGCGGAACTGATATTGGAGCTAGCTTTCCAACCTCAATCCGAAAAAATATTGGAACTGATATTGCAATTATTACTAGTTTTCTTCTTCTTATTAACTAGCAAAAAAACATGTGTTATGAAAATAAGGATTCATAGATATTAGAAATAAACCAAAAAATATTTATTGCATAAGTGATAATATTGCAGGTAGCTTTCCAACCTCAATCCGATTACGCTCTGGAGCAGGCTCGAATGAGTTGTTTTCAAACTTGTAATGTGTTCTGGCCTTCCTCCCAGATACACGATGTAAGCCTGACAAAATTAAGATTTAATTGTCATTAGAAATTGTAATATTGATTAATAATTAATAACAGAGGGAAATAATTAATAAAATGGCATATATACATGGTGCTCGGGGGTCTCTGCATGGCATGTGATAGTAGCATTCATGGCTAGAATTCCATACAAGAGGAGAAGGCATGATGAGGCGGGGATGAAAAGATGATTAGAACTCATAATTCTTAATTATGGAGTTAATCTCTATGGACTTATTGAGTTCTGCCACGGAGAATTATATGTTTATATAGGCATAAGAGTTGACCTGCTGGCTGCTCAGACGATGACATTTTTGTTGTACTCACCGGAGCAAAAACATTGTGTCAAATGGAGCCATAATTGTACAGTAGAATTGTTTACTAATATTTCAAACCATTTCCAAATAGTCAAAACACACGCCGGATATTTGAAATAGTCATGCGGAGCTTTCCCTGCAGTTTTTATAATTGTCTTTATTGTGTTTTTTCTGTTATCGTTCGCTAAAGTTTCAAACCCACCCGGCCTTCTCTCACAAAATAATAATTCTAGAAAGTAAAAACATACCTCAAATTTTTGAAATAGTCGCAGCGAGCTAAAATATCCTGGATTTCACCGCAATTTTTGTATATACCTGTAGCGGGTCGCTTAGCGCTCTCTCGGTTAGGAAGAAACGGACCGCCTTAGCTCAAGAGTCATGCCCCCCGGGCGGTCCGGGAGACCCGGGCAGGTTTGTCGGTGACGATGGCGGCGGAGACGGTCGATGGCGGCGGAGGGCGGTAACACATGCACCGTCAGCGTTAGAATTCGGGCGCACAAGCGGGGCGCACGTGCACGCAGTTAAGCGGCGTGCGCAGATTGCGGTCAGCTTGGAGGCGCCTCAGACGGGTGCGGCTCGCGCGTGCATCCTGTGGGTGCGTTCCAACGTCTGTTTGTGAGGCCAAACGGACTTGGAATTGCACGAGAATGATCCAGCTGAATTGTATCAGCGAGCCGGTCGAGATTGCGATAACTGCTTTTGGGGAATCCCATCAAATGCCCCCCCCCCCCCCCCCCCCCCCCCCCAATATTCAGAGGTAGTGTTTGGTAGAAAATGAGGCATGATTTTTTTCCCGACGGTCATATAATTGCGGGTGTGCAAGTTTGTTTGTTCAAAATCACACTTCCATGCGGGTCGCTTTGTGAGTTTACTTGGGCGAATTATTGCGCCTTTATGAGCTTGTTACTCTGCGTTGGTACCGGAAGTCAACGCTTCAGCTTTGAGCTCGCTACTTGGCGTTAGCCTCGGAGGATGACGATCCTGATGTTGACATTGAGAGGTGACCATTGTATATGCATCACTTTTGCTCGAATTGTGGCGTTGTGGGACCTTTGTCCGCCCTTATCGGGGGTCGGTGAACTTGTTGATTTGGATTGGCTCCGTAGGTCGTCGCTATGTGCCAATGCTGGAGGTGGATGCTCGGTTTATGGCGTAGATGGACCTTTGTCCTCCCTTACCAGGGATTGGCAAGCTTGTTGTTGGAGGTGTTTCCTGAGGTCTTCGCTTGGAGTTGATGTTCGAGCTCGACGCTCGGCCTATAGCATAGAAGGACCTTTGTCCGCTCTTACCAGTTGTGAGCTTGTTGCTGGAAATAGCACCAGAGGTCGTCATCTGGCATTGACGCCGGAGGTCGACACTCGGTTTATGGCATAAAAGTACTTGTGCCTGCTCCTACTGGTTGCGAGCTTTTGTTGGAAATGGCACGAGGTTGTCACCTGAAGTTGATGTCGGAGGTCAACGCTTGGTTAATGGCGTAGAGGGATCTTTGTCTGCTTTTACCAGTTGTGAGTTTTTTGCTGTATGTGGCACCGAAAGTCGTCACCTGACGTTGATGCCGAAGGTCAATGCTCTGTTTATGGTATAGAGGGACCCTTGTCCACTCTTATCAGTTGTGATCTTTCCGTCGGCACCAGAGGTTCATCGCTCTGGTAAGCTTCCTTCTCGATTCGTGGGGGCACCAGAGATCGTCACTAAATTAAAGCATAGAGAGAACTTTGTCCCCATTACCAGTTGTGTTATATCCACTTGGTGTTGGTACCAGAGGGTCGTGGCTCTGGTGACTTCCTGCTCGACATATGGGGGCGCCAAAGAGCGTCACTCAATTAGGGCGTAGAGAGAGCTTTGTTCCCTTTACCAGTTGTGAGCTTTCCACTTAGTGTCAACACTATAGGTTCGTGGCTCGGGTGAGCTTTCTACTCGGCGTGCGGGGGTGCCAGAGATCGTTACTGAATTAGGGAGCATAGAGACCTTTGTCCCCCTTTCCAGTTGTGAGTTTTGCACTTGGTGTCGGTACCAGGGGGTTGTGGCTCGGGTGGGCTTCCTACTCGGCGCATGGGGGCGACGAAGATCGTCACTCAATTAGGGAGTAGAGAGACCTTTGTCCCCATTATCAGTTGTGAGCTTTCCACTTGGTGTCGGCACCAGAGGGTCGTAACTCGTGTGAACTTTTTACTTGGCGCATGGAGTGCTGAAGATCAACACTCAATTAGGGCATAGAGAGTACTCCTTGTCATTTCCATTGGTTGAGAATGCTTGCGTGGAGCAAACATCACTTCCAGAATTATTTCAAGAGCTTGAGAACACTTTACCAAAGACGAAGTCAAACTATTGTGGGTCGCTTAGCGCTCTCCCGCTCTAGAGAATCGAACCGCCTTAGCTCGAGAGTGAGCCAAGCGCGCAAACAGTTAAAAGAGAGCCAACAATACAGACGACAAGACTTTTTATGTGGAAAAACCCGGAAAGAGAAAAAACCACGAGGTCGGTTTGGTGTCGAGCAGATACACTAATTTGCTTGAGGTTACAAATGTCAGGAATAATCTTCGCGAGGTGACAGGTCACTGCTCCGATTACAAGTACTTGAAGATAAAAAAAAGAAGCAAAATCTTGATGCGCGCTCGTAAGAGCGGCTTCCAAGACAGGCAATCTAGCCGGCATTGTGGAGAGCAAGAGAGTGAGGGAGCAAGCGGGGTGAACACTTGAGCAAAGGGAGCACTCAATCCACAAAACAAGAGAATTCTAAGACTTCGCCAAAAAACCTTCAGAGCTCTTTCCTCTCTTCTTAGATGCTTGTCTTCAAATGAAGGCCAATGAGTCTTTTATAGTTTTTTTGAGGGGCACTTAGTAATTGCGCCTTCTTGGAGTTTGAACCGACGAACAAGGTTTCACGATTCTGTTCACCTGGATCATCAATTTCCGAAAAATAACAAGCATGCCCCTGGGCGCCCCGGGAAGCTAACCGGCGGTGAGGGTAGCTGAAGGCTGTGGTGGGCGGCTTCGACGAACGGTGGCGATGGAAGTCCGATAAGCGCTTGGAGGCGAACGGACCGTGTGTCGCCCTGCGACCATCGTGCACATGGTCGTTAGGCGCGCGTGTGGCCGATGAGAGTTTGTAAAATGTGCGCGGCCAGCGCGTGCGCTTTGCCATTGCATGCGCGCGGTCAGCGCGTGCAGGTGCAAATGCGCTACCCATGTTATGGTGTTGGTTTGGATACGGATCCGGATCCGATTCATTTTATTTTTAGGTCTCGTTGAGACCTAATCGCAGTCAATCCAGGTGATCCCTATTTCCTTTCACGCGAAGGGAGAAGTCGCCCATGTTCCTGCGTGCAAAAATAGAGAATCGCAAGGGTGCCGCCCGACGCTCTCCTGCTCCTCATCGCTCAAGCACTCGGAAGAGCCGCGATCCTGAAGAAGTTTTGTTGCCGGTCTTGGAGGTGTGGTACCTCCGGCCTTTGGAAGAGGTGGATGAGGGAGGAGGTGGCGCCTTGGAGGATCAACAAGAACCGACAGGAAGGTAACCTCGATTTTGGTTCGTTGGCCGACAGTCTTGGAGTGGGATTCTTAGAGAGGAAAAGCTTCAGACGAAGGCGGGTTGCTTATCCGCGGCATGATCCGTATCCAAGCTTGGTACTCTTCTCCGGTGGTGGCAGTGGTTGGACGTATGATACGCCCAAAATAGATTTACGTTTTAACGCAAGTGCACGTGTCGAATCAAGTAATATAAAGTGAGAAAAGATATTTCCCTCGGAGAAGTGATTAATTTAGTGCTCGCAAATACTAGCTCTACCTTTTCTTTAAATTCAAGCGGAATAATCAAAGTGAGTTTTTAATAATAAACAATTAACAATAACAACAAAACTAAACAAGAATTACTTATGAATACTTTTATCAACTTAATTGGAGAAATATCAGTTTGAGAAATAATCTTGTGTATTGTTTTCCTTTGCTTATGGTGATGATTTTTATGATGAATCTTTATGAAATGCTTGATTAATTACCTTGCAACGATTTAAAAGTGGATGTCATCATCTCTCGATCTCTGAAATCCAAATTCTTAATTCCCCTAGTTATCTCTAACTTAGGTGGAAAAGACTTTCATAAAGCACATAATCGATGTTGCTAGCAAAAGATGAAATCTCTTTCTACCTTTATGCTATATTGAAATTCATGATACTTTCACCGCTCCTCTCTCGAATCTCGCAGTGCAGTATAAAAACGGAAATTTTGGTTAAAGATTTACGCGACTCCTCTCTCGAATCTTGCCGCATAAAATAAAGCGATCATCTAGCCTGACTCCTCTCTCGAATATTGCCAAACAAATTAAAGATGAACTTAAGCCAAACATTCCAAGAGTAAAATCATAAATTCAATAAAAATAATATTCCAAACATCCATAAGGAAATTAAAATCAAAACATCATATCAAACAAAGTACTAACAACACACAAGATCTATGAGATTAGTTCATGCTGGAGGGATGAAATCAAATAAGAAAGATCTTACTAGACATGCTTAAGAGAGTCAAATGATGCAGGAAATTCCACTCAAGGATGTGCTCAACCCTATGCCGTTGAAGATCCGGTCCGGTCTCCTTCTTCTTCACTAGGATTTTCGCAAACCCTAGTTTTCCTCTTCTCCAAAACTCCTTTTCCCTCTCTAATTTTCATCCCTGATGGTTATTTTCCTCCCATAAAAACGAGCAGCCCACTCCCAAGAGATGTGTCCTTTCATATTTGAAAATGGAGCAAATTCGGAATTTTAAATTTGAAATCCGTCCAGAAATGTTATAACATCCAAAATTGGATGTTATAACAATATTGTGCAGGCCAAAATATTTAAGTCCAGCTTTTCTTCTCCGAGTCGATTTCTTCGGTGTTTCTAATAAGAAAACAAATAATTTTAATCAAATGATCCATAATTGAAATAAACATAAATTTATTTATATTTTATATTCATTTAGATCATTTTTTGGTTTATGATAAAATAGTTAGTCAAAATAAAGAGCTAGATAACTTCTTTTTAGGAAGTTATCACACCTCCACACTTAAACTTTTGCTAGTCCCTAGCAAAGATCATTCAAATTACTGGCTTGAATGAAGAACTAATAACATAACATAAATTTAAATGATCTTTCATTCTTGTAAGAAAAATTAATCAAAGCATACTATAGAAATTCGTTTTACTCAATTGATAAGCCTACAATCAATAAAAATTCAATCATTCATAACTCCATTAGCTTGAATAAAAGATAATGCTCAAATAGGATTTTAGTGCGGTGAGTGCTAAAAAGAAATTTACTCTAATGCAATATTTCTTATTGAACCTCTGCATCTATTGGAAAGGGTAAGAATATGCTAAGCTATTGATTTTAGTCTCCACATGAGTTAATAGTTCAATTGAATATCGGAATGATTTTGGCTTGGTTCAAAATTGATGGGTAACTTTGATAGTGGAATGACATTCCCTAGTTAGTACACTCTTAGCAAGTTTACCATAATATGGGGTTTATCAACATTTTTTTTTCTTTTCATAGTAGGGATCATTCCAAGTACAAGTGTACATACCTAGGCCACATATCACTATGATGCTCTTTTCTCTTTTTTTTTATATATATCACAGTTGGGATCATTCCAAGTATGTATACTAATACTTAGGCCACATATCACTATGAAATTTAACCATTTTTTTATTCTTATTTTTTTAGATTAAACACCCATAAATGGCTACTTATTAAGATACAACTAGTAGGAACATAGAGAATTTAAGCACGGAATGGTGTACATCAAAGTGGTAAGGATAAGACTCAAAGTATTTAGTGGATGCTCGAAATGGATTAACTTCCTAAACTCAAGTCTTGACTTACATCGTTAACTCAGTTCTTGCTCACCCTCCCTGGTATTTGCAGAAGTCAATATAAAAAATTGCCTTGGTTGTAAACAAAAATTTTGTGCATGAAATAATTGCCTAAATGAGCATTATCCAAAAAATTCTTACTAACTTCAAATTCATGAATTGAACTCCTAAGATTGTAAAACCATACCAATTAATTATCATTGAACACTTAAGTAACTTGTTGATTAATAAAAACAAGAATTAAGATCATAAAATTCATGTAAGGTTGATTTAATCTTCACTCAAGTGGTAGGGGTTATATTACCCCCACCTCCACACTTAGGCTTTGCTAGTCCCTAGCAAAGAAATTAGATTATAAAAATCTGTAATAGAGCAATATATAAATATAATGAGAATCTAAATCGAATTAGGAAACTCCCCTGAATTGAATTGAATGCGTTGGAATGGATGATCCAGACTTCATATTTATGCTCCCATGCATGTGACTCCCACCTCCACACTTAATCGTAATAATCATGCCTGCATACTTATAATTTCTATAATGGATAGGTATTAAAGCATGGGATGTATTATCGGTCATCAACATGAAATAGTGCATAACTTCAGAACCTCATGATGAATGTAGAATAGTATATATTAATCTCAGCAGAAAGAATAATCAAAATAATATAAATTAATCTTAGCATATTCTCAGAACATCAATAATAATAATGCATATGTAGTAGCAGGAATAATCAGTTCATATATAGTAGATGGATTAAGCAGTGCATATTTAGCAGCTGGATACATGCTTTGAGCGAAATAAACAAGCCCTGGGATTCACCAGAGAATACTAACCAGAAATTAAATTAGCTCAACATCCACCAAAATGCATCATGTCTAATAGCATAGAGGTAATTAATTGAAAATAGCATGCTAATAAGCATTCCAGTTAGTCTAGGATATTAGTTCATGGCATCAATATTGTTCTTAGCATGTAGGCAAAATGAAAACAATAACAAAAGAGAACCAAGTTTATAGATAACAATAAAGAGAGTCTGATATTTCTAATCCTCCTCGTTGTCGCTTTCGTCCTCTTCATCATCATCGTCATCTGTGATTTCCTCATCTGCAGAACCTTCTTCATCCTCCCATTCTGAATCGGTGCTTACGTTGCCTTTGTTGAAACAATGTACCGGATCCAGTTTACGTCGGTCTTTCGTCATTAAGTAACCCGATCGATCCCATTGGCCGGCCATTTGTATATTCGAAACAGGAATTGGGAGCTTAGCTTTCTTTAACAAGGTGGCTTGGGTAGCCCGAATTTCTTGTAGTTGTGAGTCAAAATAAAGATGCTGGCATCTTTGATACTCCTTGAGATATTCTAAATTCCACATAGTCAACTCATTGGCTCTACTCAAATCTCCCAAAATTAGTCCAGTGTCTGCAAGCTCGGCTCGTGGTAACTTGATGGACTTATTAGTTCCCTTACCTTTTTCTGCCTTTACATTAACCTCTATAACTGTCTTGGTGATATGATGCTTCACTTGGGTGATCAGATCTTCAACATACGCAACTACCCATGCATTTCGACATAGGTCGGTGATGAGCGTCGGGAACCACAATTGTCGCGGCTTTTCTTCGTCGATCTTCTGCCTTAGTTGTAAATTGATAATTTTTCCGAGATCAAACATCATCCCCGTCATAATTCCAAAAATCAATGCAACCCTATCCATTGTTACTGTATTGGAATGACGGGTGGGCATGATACTTGCATTTATAAAAAGTGACCAAACTTTGGCTTCTCTATTCAAACAAGTGGCCTTAACTACTTTTTGCGCCTTGCTTACCCATGCCGGTTCTGGTGTACAAAAGAGTATACGCACCATCTCCTCGTCACTGACTCCATTTAAAAGTTCTGTATACTCAGGACAGTCATGATCCTCAAGACTGAACATATCAGATATAGACGCAGCGGAAAAGTTGACTTCCTTCCCTCTAACAGTTACAATGTCACCACCTTGACTCTTTGCATTTGCATAAAATTCGTACACTAGAGAAAGTAAAGCTTCTGACCTAGGGTGACAAAAAGTTTCCCATCTCATTTGTTCGATTTGTTCGGCATAATTCATACTCCATGATTGTTTTTCTAACTGAAAACCTCTCTCATATATGCAAGGAAGATCCTTAAACAGTTGGAACCATTTTGACGCAACTGGATTGCAAAATTTTTCGGATGGTTTGACAACTCTTTTTCCCTTCCTCCTTTTATTTCGCCCCTTAGATGATTCGGCCTAAAATAGATGCTATGCTAAGGATAAATCGATCCAGAAATAATGTATATGAAACATTAGGGAAAGGGTTAGGTTTTCACCTCCATTCGCGCTTCAGTAACTTCACGATCGCCGATGGGGACGCTGGCGAGACGCTGTGGTCGACGATGATGTCCTGCTCCGCGACTTCACGAGACCGACCGCCGACTCGTCGATGATCGCCTCCGCCTCTCTGCGCAAGGACACTCGCAGATGTCGCACGAAATCGCCGCTCGCTCCCGCAGTCGCCCCGTCTGCTCCTCGAAATCGTTATTTCTAAACCTACCCGGCGGTTCAGGAATCGCGCAATATATTAGGGAGGGTTTAATTCGTGAATAGTGTGAGTGCCGGTTCAGTTAAACCCAAGCTAAACCGCCGGTCGGCGAAATGCTGAAGAAAGATGCAGAGATTGAGTTGTGATAACAATTTATTTTCAGTTGTCATAACATTCAACTTAGAAAAAAAAAGTTTCAGCCAACCTTTTTTTTTTAGTAATAATTTTTTTTAGCCGAATTTTTTTATATTCCCTTGGTCATCCTCTTGTGATTTCCCTCTCTTCACTCACATTTCTTATACTAAATTACAAGCATAAAAAAACATATATCTATTATATTATATTTTATTATATGGGTTGTCTCCCACTAAGCGCCTTATTTAACACGTCCCGGCAGGACGTTCCTCACACAACTAATCATCGAAATATCATGACCATCACATCACGATGATCAATTCCCTCGTAATACTCCTTGAGTCGTTGTCCATTTACCTTGAATATCGAACCATCGTTCTCGTTACAGATTGTTACCACCCCGTACGGAAATACTTCCTTGACTCGAAATGGACCAGACCATCTAGATTTCAGTTTTCCAGGAAATAAACGCAGTCTCGAGTTATATAAAAGGACTAATTGCCCTACATTAAATTCTCTTTTCTGCATTCTAGAATCGTGTCATTTCTTTGATCTTTCTTTATAAAGCCGAGTATTCTCGTACGCATGGAATCTAATCTCGTCTAATTCATTGAGATGCAACAGTCTATTCTTACCCGCCTCTTGAAAATCAAAATTTAATTTCTTTATCGCCCAATAAGCTTTATGTTCTAATTCAACGGGAAGATGACACGACTTTCCATAAATCATCTTATAAAGGGTCACTCCTATGGGTGTCTTAAATGCAGTTCGATACGCCCATAATGCATCATTTAGTTTCATTGACCAATCCTTACGATTTATGCTCACCGTCTTCTCAAGAATTGACTTGATTTCCCGGTTTGAGACTTCAGCTAAGCCGTTAGTTTGCGGGTGATATGCAAGGGCGACTTTATGCGTTACACCATATTTTTTTAAAAGTATTTTGAATTGTGAATTACAGAAATGCGACCCTCCATCACTGATTATTGCTCTCGGCGTACCAAACCTAGTGAAGATGTTGGACTTTATAAATTTCAGTATTGTTGCAGCATCATTCTTTTGTGTGGCTATGACTTCTACCCATTTTGAAACATAATCCACCGCTAACAAGATATATAAATTACCATTTGAATTTATAAAGGGTCCCATAAAATCAATACCCCATACGTCAAAAATTTCAACTTCAAAGATGTTAGTCAACGGCATGCTCTCCCCCCGATGGATGTTCCCCGTCTTTTGACATCGGTCACATTTCTTGACAAACATATGCGCATCCTTAAACAGAGTCGGCCAGTAAAAACCAGCCTCTAATACTTTCATAGCAGTCCGTTCCCCCATAAAGTGTCCTCCGTAAGGTGATGCGTGACATTTTTCTAGAATACGATGTACCTCTTCTTCTGCTACACACCTACGGATAACCTGATCAGCACAAATTCTAAACATATATGGAGTATCCCAAAGATAAGATTTCACTTGGTGAAGAAATCGTTCCTTTGCTGGTAATCCATATCTGGTGGGAATACGTTACTTACTATAAAATTAACGAAATCTGCGTACCAAGGAGTGCTAATAGTGTCAGATATCGCTAGTAGTCGCTCATCTGGAAAGTTTTCGCTAATCTCAATGTGCATATTTTTCTCATTTTCATTATCTAGTCGAGATAAATGGTCGGCTACTGGATTCTCTATTCCCTTTCGATCCTTGATTTCTAAATCAAATTCTTGGAGAAGGAGAACCCATCTAATGAGCCTAGGCTTTGCATCCTTTTTATCAACTAAATACCTTATTGCCGAATGATCTATATAAACAATAACCTTAAAGTTTATCAAATACGAGCGGAATTTGTCAAAGGCAAATACTACAGCTAATAATTCCTTTTCCGTAGTGGTATAGTTTATCTGAGCATCCATAAGCGTTTTGCTCGCATAATAGATGGTATGGAAAACCTTATTGTGCACTTGCCCTAGGACTGCTCCTACCGCAAAATTGCTAGCATCACACATAATAGAAAATGGTAATGACCAATCAGGAGCAATGATGACCGGTGATGAAATCAGATATTATTTTAAAATATTAAATGCATCAAGGCATTCATTATTGAAAGTAAAAATACTATCCTTTTCAAGCAGGTGGCTTAGAGGTTTAGAAATTTTTGAGAAGTTCTTTATAAATCGTCGGTAGAATCCAGCATGACCCAAGAAACTACGAATTCCCTTAACATTTGATGGTGGTGGGAGTTTTTCAATGACTTCTATCTTTGTTCTGTCTACTTCTAAACCCCTTTTTGACACTTTATGGCCAAGCACATTACCCTCTCGTACCATGAAGTGGCACTTCTCCCAGTTGAGAATCAAATTGGCTTGTATACATTTATCTAAAGCTTTTTTTAATACTTCTAAACATTCATCAAAAGATTTTCCAAACACAGAAAAGTCATCCATAAAAATCTCAATACCATCATCAATCAAATCCGTGAAAATAGAAATCATGCAACGCTGAAATGTAGCGGGGGCGTTACATAATCCAAATGGCATTTTTCGAAATGCGAATGTTCCATAGGGGCATGTAAATGTAGTTTTCTCTTGATCTTCCGGTGCTACCATAATCTGGTTATACCCGGAATACCCGTCCAAGAAACAAAAATACTCGTTACCTGCCAATCTATCCAATACCTAATCGATGAATGGTAAGAGGAAATGGTCTTTTCTAGTCGATTTGTTCAATTTTCAGTAGTCCATACATATTCTCCACCCCGTTACAGTTCGAGTGGGTATCAATTCATTATTGTCATTTTTCACGACTGTGATACCTCCTTTCTTTGGCACACATTGAACAGGGCTTACCCATTTACTATCAGAAATAGGGTAAATAATACCTGCGTCTAACCACTTTATGATCTCCTTCATGACTACGTCTTTCATGGGTGGGCTAAGTCTTCGTTGGGGCTCAATAGATTCTTTTGAATCTTCTTCCAACAAGATTTTATGCATACATATTGATGGACTGATTCCTCGAATATCAGCAATCGTCCATCCCATTGCACCCTTAAATTCATGAAGCACCTTAAGCAGTTTTTCTTCATTTTTTTCTTCTAATGATGAGTCTATAATGACAGGTAATGTGCTCCCTTCTCCAAGAAAGACATATTTTAAATTTTCAGGTAAGGGCTTTAACTCTAGTTTTGGTGGGTCAAGAATGGATGGTTTCATTATTGTTGATTCGCTTGACCTATTTAATACTTCAAACTTCTTACCTAAAGGTAAACGTTCATAAGTGTCTAACGTCTTCACACATTCAACTATATCTAAATCTTTTTCACCCATTTCTTCATTTGTTAAAATATTAAAAAGTTGATGCTCTAGATCATCTTGATCATGCATCAATTTAGTGGGTACATCTACTTCTGTAATAGAATAACATTCCTCTTCGTCATTAGGAAATTTCACGGCTTTAAGAATGTTGAATGTTACAACCACATCGTTGACTCGCATTGTTAATTCACCTTTTTGGACATCTATTAGTGTTCGTCCCGTGGCTAGAAATGGTCTTCCTAAAATGATAGGGACATCCTTGTCCTCATCCATATCTAGCACAACAAAATCGGCTGGAAAGATGAATTTCTCAACTTTAACCAATACGTCTTCAACGATTCCTTTAGGAAATGCTAAAGACCTATCGACCAATTGAAGAGTGAGAGATGTTGGTGTAATCTCCCCTAAGCCTAATTTTGTATAAATAGAAAGCGGCATCAAGTTGATGCTAGCACCCAAATCACACAATGCTCTCCCGGTAAATTTCACTCCTATTGAACATGGTATTGTAAAGCTACCCGGGTCCTTTAATTTTTGAGGTAATTTCTTTTGTAGTATTGCACTGCACTCTTCGGTTAATGCTACTACTTCCTTATCAACGAATTTTCTTTTCTTAGATAAAATGTCCTTCATGAATTTAACATAAATAGGCATTTGCTCAAGTGCTTCGGCAAATGGAATGTTTATAGTCAATTTCTTAAAGATGTCCATGAATTTCTGAAATTGTTTATCAAGCTTTGTTTTTGCCAGTGATCTAGACGGAAATGGTGGTGGAGGATAAATAATTTCTTTCTTTTTATTATTATGTTGTGCAATCTCCACTATGTCTGGTTCCTTATTTTCTATTATTTGTTCTTCTTGTGATTGCTTTAGATGAATGATTTTCTCTCTTTGCTCCTCCTCTCTAGCTTTTTCTAACAACCCGTCTCCACTAGAAATTTCCACTCCACTCCTTAAAGCGATAGCCTTACAATGACTAGTTTGTTCATCTCTTATTGGGTTAGGTGTAGTATCTGAAGGTAATGATCCAACTGGCCTCTGACTTAGCGCATTTGCTAGTTGACCCAATGTGGATTCCATTGATCTTAAGGAAGATTCAATGCCTCCTATTCTGGCCTCATTCTTTTGAAACATCCCTATAATCATTTCATCAGTTAATTTTCTAGGATTAAATTGAGTGTTTGAAGGATTATTTTGCATTTGATTGAAACCCGGTGGTTGATTCATCCCATGATTATTTTTCCACGATAAGTTAGGATGATTTCGCCACTCCGGATTATAGTGATTTGCAAAACCCGGTGGCATTTGTCTTTGTTGTCCCCCCACATAATTTGCTTCCTCAGTTATTTGATTAAGTTGTTCCACGGTAAGTGGTGCACTATGTGTAGGTGTAGACAAGGAATCTAACCTTTTATTAATCAGATTGAATTGGGATGTCATTTGTGCGGCCAAGGATGTTATTTGATCAACTTGATGAATTCCAGCCGGAGTATTGTTTCCTTGTCTTTCAAACGCTTGATAATTATTAGATGTTAGATCTTCTAATATTGTATACGCGTCTTCCGGATACTTCTTCATTAAGGAGCCCCCAGCAGCTCCGTCTACTAAGATCATAGTTGCAATTTGTAACCCATTATAAAACGTTGAGACTTGTTGGTGTTGGTGTAATCCGTGATGTGGACATTTTCTTAATAACTCTTTGAAACGCTCACAAGCATCATAAAGAGTTTCACCGTGAGTTTGCATAAATGTGGTTATATCTCTAATTAGCTTAGCAGTCTTAGAAGGTGGAAAATATTTCCCCAGAAATTTTTCCACTAATTGATCCCATGTAGTTATTGATTCATGTGGTAATGAGTTTAGCCAATCTTTTGCTCGACCTTCTAAGGAAAATGGAAATAACATTAGATAGATTGATTCTTCAGTTGCTCCATTAAATTTAAACATGTCACAAATTGCTAAGAATGTCCGTAAATGAGAATTTGCATCTTCATGATTGAGTCCCCCAAATTTGTTATATTGTAATTGCACACTAAGGGATCCATTTTAAAATTATTAGCAGCAATTGCTTGTCGGGCTATGCTGAAGTGCAAACCTCCTCCTAAAGGTGTGTTATAGTCTCTACATGTCCTACGTGGTGCAGCAGGTTGACCATTCTGATCAACTTGACCCCCATTATCATTGACGTTATTTTGTGCGTTATTATCCATCTCAGGATGAATAATATTAACCGTTCTAAACTTTTTTCGGTTTTGTTTGCAAGTGCGTTCAATTTCTAAATTTAACGGCAATAGTTCAACGTTACGATATCTGGACATGCATCAAGCAGAACCTTAATAAAACAAAACAAAATTAAACAAAATATTTAATCTCTAAATACTTGGGATTCACTAATATTGCAAGAATAGAATCACTAAATAGTTGCACTTCCCCGGCAACGGCGCCAAAAACTTGATACGCCCAAAATAGATTTACGTTTTAACGCAAGTGCACGTGTCGAATCAAGTAATATAAAGTGAGAAAAGATCGTTCCCTCGGAGAAGTGATTAATTTAGTGCTCGCAAATACTAGCTCTACCTTTTCTTTAAATTCAAGCAGAATAATCAAAGTGAGTTTTTAATAATGAACAATTAACAATAACAACAAAACTAAACAAGAATTACTTATGAATACTTTTATCAACTTAATTGGAGAAATATCAGTTTGAGAAATAATCTTGTGTATTGTTTTCCTTTGCTTATGGTGATGATTTTTATGATGAATCTTTATGAAATGCTTGATTAATTACCTTGCAACGATTTAAAAGTGGATGTCATCATCTCTCGATCTCTGAAATCCAATTTCTTAATTCCCCTAGTTATCTCTAACTTAGGTGGAAAAGACTTTCATAAAACACACAATCGATGTTGCTAGCAAAAGATGAAATCTCTTTCTACCTTTATGCTATATTGAAATTCATGATACTTTCACCGCTCCTCTCTCGAATCTCGCAGTGCAGTATAAAAATGGAAATTTTGGTTAAAGATTTACGCGACTCCTCTCTCGAATCTTGCCGCATAAAATAAAGCAATCATCTAGCCTGACTCCTCTCTTGAATCTTGCCAAGCAAATTAAAGATGAACTTAAGCCAAACATTCCAAGAGTAAAATCATAAATTCAATAAAGATAATATTCCAAACATCCATAAGGAAATTAAAATCAAAACATCATAACAAACAAAGTACTAACAACACACAAGATCTATGAGATTAGTTCATGATGGAGGGATGAAACCAAAAAAGAAAGATCTTACTAGACATGCTTAAGAGTGTCAAATGATGCAGGAAATTCCACTCAAGGATGTGCTCAATCCTATGCCGTTGAAGATCCGGTCCGGTCTCCTTCTTCTTCACTAGGATTTTCGCAAACCCTAGTTTTCCTCTTCTCCAAAACTCATTTTCCCTCTCCAATTTTCGTCCCTGATGGTTATTTTCCTCCCATAAAAACGAGCAGCCCACTCCCAAGAGATGTGTCCTTTCATATTTGAAAATGGAGCAAATTCGGAATTTTAAATTTGAAATCCCTCCAGAAATGTTATAACATCCAAAATTGGATGTTATAACAATATTGTGCAGGCCAAAATATTTAAGTCCAGCTTTTCTTCTCCGAGTCGATTTCTTCGGCGTTTCTAATAAGAAAACAAATGATTTTAATCAAATGATCCATAATTGAAATAAACATAAATTTATTTATATTTTATATTCATTTAGATCATTTTTTGGTTTATGATAAAATAGTTAGTCAAAATAAAGAGCTAGATAACTTCTTTTTAGGAAGTTATCAACGTCGTACATCGACATTGAATTCCGGTAAACCTTCTTCATTTGTTAGACAGATTACAGTCAAGATTTTAGATTTTGTCATGGATCGTGCATGGCCAGCACATCCATGACGTACTCATTGAACGGTCATCTTTTCACTTATTCTTATTTTTGTTTGCATTTATATTATGATATATATATTCTGTGTGGTTGTGGTTGTGCCTCGGTGGAATTGTCGAGTGCATTTTTATATTGCATTGCTTGTGTTCTCGTAGCCCTATGTATTATTTACAGTTGTACATGTGGGTGTCGTACCCCGATCCCTTACAAGTGCTATCAGAGGTAGGTTCGTAGGTGTCTGATTAGATGTTTCAATTTAGGTTTGGGTCAACGGTAGGTGATGATATTGGTCTGCTCCCTATCTTCCCTCATCTGATCGGTGAATTAATCGGATCGCCTAGAGGCACTGAGGGCAGCTATGGCAGGGAAGGACATAGTGTTGGCCATATATTCTGTGGATAGATTTGACGATAGCGGGAACTTCCTCTTATGGCAGATTCAGGTCAAGGATATGTTGGTTGAGCATGGACTGGTGCAAATGTTGTAGGGGTGTGATACATTGCCCACTCCGGTGAATGATTCTGAGTGGATTGAGTTGGATGAGCGCGTCACCAACGCTATCATGATGTGCGTCGACGACAAGGTGTTGTTCAACATTGATGTTGAAGAGTCCACAGTTAAGCTATAGGAGAAGCTTGAGGGCTTGTATATGAGCAAGTCGTTGACCACGAGCCTGTTGTTGAAGAAGCGACTGTACGACTTGAAGATGTAGGAGGGTGGTAATCTGCAGAAATTCTTCAACATGTTCAATGAGCTTCTCAACCAAATGCATGTAGTTAGTGTGAAGGTGGAGAATGAAAACAAAGCATTATCGCTTCTTACTTCACTCCCATCGTCGTACATACATATGCAGACCACACAACTATATGGAAAGGACTCAGTAGATGTGGAGCATATCACATCTGCATTACTGTCCAGTCAGATACTTTCGAATCCTATTCCTGGGGGTGAGCATGTGTTGGAAGTAGGAGGACAGGGGGGCAGTTCAGGAAAGGATCTGGGAGTGCACGGTTCAGATCCGCATCGAGGAAGGCAATGACGTGTCACCACTGCAAACAGAGTAGTCATATGAGGAGAAATTATTTGCATCGTGCGCAAAGTTCTGGGAATGCCCAGAGTCCGGGCAAGGCAACACTAGACCTGGCAGAGGAGAGTGATGATGCTCTGACCATCACTAAGAGCCAGAGTGACTCTGATTGCTGGAAATTGGATTCCGGTACTTCGCAACACATTTGCTCAGATGTGGGAATGTTTAGTTCATTGGAGGTGACGATTGGGTCAGTCTTCTAGGTAACGGCTCAGCATATGAGGTCATGGGGACAAGGACAATGGATATTTGGACGCATGATAGAGCTGTGTATAGGCTTGAGGGGGTACACTGGTATCCAAGCTGCGCAGGAATTTGATATCGCTGAGCAGATTGGACTCCAAAGGATGTAGTTTTGCAGTGAGAGGTGGAATTCTGACGGTAACACGGGGGTGCACTGTGCTCATGTGAGCAGAGCAACGCGGTAGTCTATACCGGATGATGGAGACCACGATGCGTGGTGGTGTGCCCATGATTTCTACGGCCGATAATGTGGATGGTCGAGGTAGTGCAGGGGATCGCCCTTCTGGGACTCTAACTAGCGAATCAGATTCTGTGATCCACTGCGTCGACTGATAACTTCTCAAAAAGAAGTCATTTAGATATATAAATTTAATTCTATGTCGTATATATTTGATAAATCCGTGTTAAAATGTTTGGAATATAAGTAATTCTATATTTGGTCTAAGTTTGAGTATTATCGTCATTTTCCTATGTTTTTATTATAGAAATGCTGAAGAATTCAACTTAAAGTGAAGCTAAATCAATTTGATTGCCTGGGAAAGTTGTTGCAACAACTTAACGACCGGCCTGTCGAAAAACAGCCGCCCGGGCGAAATCGGGCAGCTGCCCAGGAGAAAAACGACAACCCGGGCGAAAAACCGTAGATCGGGCGAAAACGACCGCTCCGGCGAAAAACACGTGCCCAGGCAACAAATAACCGCCCGAGCGAAAAACGATGGCCTGGGCGAAATAAGGTCGCTCGGGCGCAAAACAGCCTCCCGGGCGAAAACTGCAGCCCGGGAAAAAAAATGGTCGCCCAGGCAAAAAACTGCCGCCTGGGCGAAAAAACGCGTGCCCTGGCGAAAAATGCGTGCCCGGACGAAAAACGCGCGCCCGGGCGAAATACGGCCCTCGGGCGAAAAATGCTTGCCCAGGCGAAAATTGGGCTCTCGAGCGAAAAACGTCTGCCCAGGCGAAAAAAGTGTGCCCTGGAAAAATACGGCCGCCCGGGCGAAAAACGACCGATTGGGCGAAAAACGCGAGCCCGGGCGAAAAATGCGCGCCCGGGAGAAAAATGCGCGCTCGGGCGAAAAATGACCGCGCGGGCGAAAAACGCGCGTCTGGGCAAAAAAATTGCCGCCCGGGCGAAAAAAGGCTGCTCGTGCGAAAAACGCTCGCCCGAGTGAAAAATGGCAGCCCGTGTGAAAAACAGTCGCTCGTGCGAAAAACGCGCTTAGGTGAAAAATGGTTGCCCGGGCGAAAAATAGCCGACCGGGCTAAAATTGGGCGTCATGGCGAAAAACGCGCGCTCGGGCGAAAAATGCGCGCCCGGCTGAAAATAACGAGCGTCCGGGCGAAAAATGACCGCTCGGGCGAAAATGAGTGCCCGACCGAAAATGCTCTCTCTGGTGAAAATGCTGGAGTGGTATGTAGCTAGATGGAGTTAATAAAAGAGGAAAAACTAAAAACAGAAAAACGGTTTTTAGAATGCTATGTTGGACTGGATTCTCAAAGAGCCTCTAAAACAGCTTATATTAAAAACTGTTCATTCAAACACTTAAAAATAGCTTTTTTGTTATTCGAATAGAACTCTTTGAATAGAAAAAGTTGTTCCAAACAGAGCTATTACTCTAAATTGATAAAAAGTATTTCTAGGAAATCGTCATTAAGTTTTATTAGAGTTTTAATCCGTTTTCAAAATCACTTTATTCGATCTATTTGGATGTAAAGAAATATGTTAAACTAGTATTTGTAAGCATTAGATTAGACATTTCT
The DNA here is from genome assembly GCA_033032865.1 of Dactylorhiza incarnata. Classification (NCBI taxonomy): domain Eukaryota; kingdom Viridiplantae; phylum Streptophyta; class Magnoliopsida; order Asparagales; family Orchidaceae; genus Dactylorhiza; species Dactylorhiza incarnata. The sequence continues at coordinate 2,164,465 of JAWHQI010000217.1, forward strand.
CTGTGGAAACTGATGACTAGATTTCATATAACATATTTTTGACTCGCCTAGGCTCATTCCGATATTTATTAGCTTCGTTTTTATATGAAAATCACACAAATCGATAAATAGTATTTCACGCACGGAGCACAGTTGTAGATTGATATTGGTACACGATGCGCCGTAATTCACATGTGTGTGAGAGCTCACTATTTTTTCTCATTAATTTGTCCATGTACACATAGGAAATCTGCACATGCCGATCAATAGTATTTCACTATTTTCTCCCTTGAAGGAGCAACAAGAACCGGCAGGAGTGGGATTCTTGGAGAGGAGAAGCTAGCGACGAAGGCGGGTTGCACATCCGCGGCAAGGTTAGTATCCAAGCTTGGTACTGTTTTTCGGTGATGGCAACTGTTGTACACCCGTGAAAGCCTCAGGACGCGCCCAAAGAAGACCTCGCAGAAGAGAGATGGGGGCAACGATCGAAGCGCGCACGAGCCCCAGATATGTACGTAACCGCGCGCAAAAGCGCACGGCAGCACGCGGGCTGCACCCCTCGCCGCAAGGAGATAGCCCGAACGCGTCCCGACCGCACCACCTTGGGGGGGCCCGGCTCACTCGCACCCCCCAAGGAGAATGGCCGAACAAGCCACACCCCCAAGGGGGTACGAGCCGGCTACACCCCCCAAGGGGGTGCCACATCCCCCAAGGGGGTGCGGCCCGGCCGCACCCCTTGTGGGGTGCGGCCAAACCGCACCCCCCAAGGGGGTGCGGCCAAGCCGCACCCCCCAAGGAGTGCGGCCCAGCCGCACCCCTTGTGGGGTGCGGCCCAGCCGCACCCCTTGTGGGGGGCGGCCAAGCCGCACCCCTTGTGGGGGGCGGCCAAGCCGCACCCCCCAAGGGGTGCGGCCCAGCCGCACCCCCCAAGGGGTGCGGCCGGGCCGCACCCCCCCTTGGGGTGCGGCCAAGCCGCACCCCCCCCCTTGGGGTGCGGCCAGTCTGCACCCTCCCCGCTCGGGGGTGCGCGTCCGTGCCCACTCCTTCTAGGGGTGCGGTCCGGCGCCCGCTCCCCTCCGGAGGACTTCAACCGCTCGCTAGGGAGCGGCTCCTCGATTCACCGTCCGTCCGAGGCATCTCCCGGGGCCCGTCGCGCGTTCGGGGAGCTTCAGCGCTAACCCGCGCTCAGAACGTTTCTGAACGCAGTCGGGAAGCCTTCTCACTTTTTGTCTTTCCGGCTTCTCACTTTTTGTCTTTCCGGCTTCTCACTTTTTGTCTTTCCGGCTTCTCACTTTTTGTCTTTCCGGCTTCTCACATTTTGGGTTTCAGGCTTCTCACTTCTCAGGAACAGTTAGTCGCCTTTTTCACCTCCAACGGAACTGCCCGAACTGCCCAAACTGCCCAAGCTGCCCGAAGGGCAAGGTGGTCATTTACGAAAAATAGTGATCCGAGGGCCCCGAACCGGAGAATATGATTCGTCCACCGAGCATTTATGGAAACTGCCAACGACAAAATTACCGGGCCGCCCCCGACAAAAACTATAAAAGGAGCCCCATGGCTTCATTTGAAAGAACCTTGACTTCTGGACCCGGGAGAGCTCCTTGCAGACTTTTGCGGAATTCTCCTTCGGCACTTGAAGATCTCCTTCGGGACTTGAAGATCTCCTTCGGGACTTGAAGATCTTCATCTTCCAGAAAAACGACTGGACTTCTCACTTCCAGAAAGGCGAACAACATTTCTCAGAAGGGAAAGGCGGCTGGCCTTCCCGCTTCCAAAAGGCGACCAGCGTTCTCAGAAGAGAAAGACGACTGAACTTCTCACTTCCAGAAAGGCGACGAGCGTTCTCAGAAGAGAAAGGCGACTGGCCTTCTCACTTCCAGAAAGGCGACCAGCGTTCTCAGAAGAGAAAGGCGACTGGCCTTCCCGCTTCCAAAAGGCGACCAGCGTTTCTCAGAAGGGAAAGGCGACTGGCCTTCCCGCTTCCGAAAGGCGACTAGCAGTCTCCGAAGGAAAAAGGACTTAGTTTTTCCGAGAGGTGGCCTGTCACCCTCGAAGCTCTCTTTCTCCAAGCATTGTAACGAGCAGCGGCCTGTCGCGCTCGAGTTCTAGCTTCCAAGTTGTAACTCCTCCAGAAGATAGTGAAGTTTGGTCGGCACAGCTCCGACCGCGTGGTTTTTTACCCTTTCCGGGTTTTCCACGTTAAAAAGTCCCTGCGTACTCATCGAACCTCTAATTGACTCTTTGCGCGCTTAGCTCGCTCACGAGCTAAGGCGGTTCAAGTGAACCGGTCTACCAAGAGCCCTAAGCGTTCCGCAACAGTTTGGCGCCGTCTGTGGGAACATTCCCAGAACTTTTTGAAGGTCAACCGCAATGGCAAGGAAGAGTACTCGCACTGCGGAGGGATCAGCGCTGGAGGGACGCGTTGACCCAGCTCCCTCCCCCTCGCAAATCGATGCACCACCCGCAGAGCAGGCACCCCCTGCGCCAGCAGCAGGGCTGGAAGTGCGCATGTGGCGAATCGAAGAACACCAAGCCGAGATGTTGGCTATCGTAAGGGATCTCGGGGCTCCTCAAGCTCCGGTCCAGCCGCCAGCTCCAAACGCACCACCGCCCCCAGTTCTAAACCTTGTCCCGAACCAAGAAGCCGTCCAGGAAGATGAGGCTTCAGAAGGATTCTCCAACGCGGCGAGTTCCGCTCACCTTGGCCCGCCGGCTGGAGGACCGGAAGCTGACCACCGTCGCCATCATCCCAGAAGAGCTCCCCCTGAGCGGGCAACGGAAAGGACTACGCGCGAAGAAATCCGTGATATGATCGAAGAAGAGTATGCCCAAACAAGACGACGCGCCGCGCTCGCTCGCCGCCCCGCGCATCAGGGCTCCCCCCTGTCACCTCAAGTCCTAGCCCATCCAATCCCGAATGGCTTCAAGCTTCCTAACATCGAGACATTCGACGGGACGGACGCCCCTTTGGAACACGTCAATCACTTCACCACCATCATGAGGATCTACATCGCTCCTGATCAGCTCCTCTGCCAGGTGTTCCCGGCGACCTTGAAAGGCCAAGCGCGCACTTGGTTCCATTCTCTGCGGAATGGGGCCATCAACAACTTCACGGAAATGGCACAACAGTTCGTGGATCAGTTCATCGCCAACCGCCGAATTGTCCGGGATCCCTCCCATCTCTCAGGGATCCGCCAGAACGACGGAGAGACACTCAAGGACTTCTTCCGACGCTTCACTACCGAGGCACGGCAGATCCCAGGGGTTGACCCCGAACTCTTGCGAGGAGTTTTCTTAGGAGGACTCCGCCCAAGTGGATTCTATTCGGCTCTCATGAGAGAAACCGTACCAAGCTATCCCGACCTTGTTCACAGAGTCGAAGCGCAAATAGCTGCAGATGAGGCCATCGAAGCGCACCGTCGGCAGTTCAAAGGAAGTCAAGGAAAGAAAAGGGGAACAGATCAATCCCCTCGCGAACGAGAAGATCGTCGCGGCGAGGAACGCCGCGGTGATGGACGTCGGCGTGACCCCCGAAGGGATCTGGGACCGCAGCTGCCCAGGACCTATACCCCGCTGAACACCACCAGAACGAACGTGCTCTACGCCATTCAGAACAACCCCGAACTTCGCATGCCCCGGATACCCCCGCCAAATCCGAGGGGTGACCAGTCCAGATACTGCGAGTTCCATCGAGGAACCGGACATACCACCGAAGAGTGCACCAGGCTCAAAGACGAGATCGAGCGCCTCATCCGCCAGGGACTCCTGGGAAGATTCTTACAAGGCCAGATTCCCAATCAGCCCCAGCAGCCCAGGGAGACAGGAGAGCAGCCCCCCGCCCCCCGAGGCGCAGGTGGAGGGAGGCCGATGGTGGGAGAAATCGAGACGATCGCCGGACCGCCAGTCCTGGCATCGTAGATCCTCTCGATCGCCCAGCCCGTGAGAGACCACGAAGACAAAAAACTCAAGCAGGATATTACGATAGCTTTCGGAGATGAAGACTTACGAGGGTTGCGGCTTCCACATCAGGATCCGCTCGTGATCAACGCAGGGATCGGGGATCCCTGCTTTAAAGTGAAGAGAATACTAGTCGACAATGGAAGCTCGGTCGACGTCTTGTTCCTCTCCACCTTGCAAAGTATGAAGCTCACCAAAGACCAGCTTAGTCCGGCAGTCGGGCCCGTCTACGGCTTCGACAACAGGCCCGTCCCGGTGCAAGGCATGATCATCCTCCCAGTCACGTTGGGCGAATTTCCAAGACAGTCAACGCACAACATCCAGTTCATGGTGGTAGAGTCCACCTCCGCCTACAATGCCATCTTCGGAAGACCGCTCCAGTCAATCTTCGGGGCAATCCCCTCTATTCCACACCTAGCTATGAAGTTCCCCACTGCCGCAGGAATAGGAGTCGTAAGAGGAGACCAAGAGGCAGCCAGGACTTGCTACCTGAAGCAGGCTCAGCCAGCAAGGGCGACCGCTCTCAACATCAATAACTTCGACCTGCGAGACGAGGCGACTCTGCAGCGAGGAACGCCCGTTGAAGGGCTAGTAGAAGTACTGCTCTCTCGGCGAGACCCGACTCGAACTGTTCAGGTCGGGTCACTCTTGACATCACAAGAGTAAGAGAAGTTCACCACCTTCCTGCAGGAGAACGAGGACATTTTCGCATGGAGCCCGGAGGACATGCCCGGGGTAGATCCCGACGTCATCTTTCACTCGCTAAACATCAACCCCGCCTGCAGACCCGTGATTCAGAAAAAGAGGAACTTCGCCCCCGAGCGCCTAAAAGCAATCGAGGAAGAGGTAGCTAAGCTCCTGGAGGCACGATTCATTCGTGAAGCAGAATATCCCACATGGCTCGCCAACGTGGTCATGGTTAAGAAGGCCTCGGGGAAATGACGAATGTGCGTCGACTACAGCAACCTGAACCAAGTCTGCCCGAAGGATAGTTTCCCCCTGCCAAGGATTGACCAACTCGTCGACGCTACAGCAGGTCACGAGCTACTCAGCTTTATGGATGCTTATTCAGGTTACAACCAGATAAGGATGAACCCCGCAGACGAAGAGCATACCGCCTTCCGCACCGACCGGGGAGTCTACTGCTACAAGGTGATGCCCTTCGGCCTTAAAAACGCCGGAGCCACTTACCAAAGGCTGATGAACAAGGTCTTCAAGGACCTCATCGGAGAAACGATGGAGGTTTACGTGGACGACATGCTAGTAAAGAGCGTCCACCGACGCGACCACTTGGAAGACTTAGAAAAGTGCTTCCAGCTTCTCCGTCGCTTCCAGATGCGGCTCAACCCCAGCAAGTGTGCGTTTGGTGTGACGGCGGGGAAGTTTCTAGGTTTCATGGTAACCCATCGGGGAATCGAGGCCAACCCCGAGAAGATCAAGGCGTTGGAGGATATGTCGCCACCTCGCTCAATTAAGGAAGTACAACGCCTGAACGGGAGGATCGCAGCTTTGTCCCGTTTCTTATCACGAACGGGAGACAAGTACCTCCCCTTCTTCAAAATCCTCCGGGGAGCGCGACATTCAGGTTTCCAATGGACAGACGAGTGTCAGGTGGCCTTCGAGCTTCTCAAGCAGTACCTGGCTTCGCCACCGCTTCTGTCAAAGCCCACCCCCGGGGAAACTCTGTTCTTGTACCTGGCCGTATCGCCTACGGCTCTTAGCTCAGTGCTTGTGAAGGACGAAGGAGGAGTGCAGCGCCCGATCTACTACCTCAGCAAAGTCCTCACCGATACCGAAACCAGATATCCGGCAGCAGACAAGACAGCCTTGGCTCTTGTTTTCTCGGCTAGAAAACTCAGACCCTACTTCCAGGCTCACGCAGTCAAGGTATTGACACAACTCCCGTTACGGGCGATCCTCCAGAAGCCGGAAGTCTCGGGGAGACTTGTAAAGTGGGCCGTAGAACTCGGCGAATTCGACATCCAATTCCTGCCTCGCCCTGACATCAAGTCGCAGGTGCTCGCCGACTTCGTGGTAGAATACACCATCCCGCCAGAAACAACCCTCATCAAAGACACCGCTAGCACCCGGTGGACCCTCTATGTCGACGGCGCCTCGGGAGCTGAAGGGGCCGGAGCAGGATTACTCCTTATGAGCCCCGAAGGGATCACCCTGGATTACGGACTCCGGCTAAAGTTCCCCGCAACAAATAACATCGCGGAATACGAAGCACTGATCGCCGGTCTCCGGCTCGCTATCGACTGCAAAGTCGAGAACCTAACGATTTATACAGACTCCCAACTCGTGGTCTCACAGGTTGAAGGAGATTACGAGGCTAAGAGCGAGCAGATGGCGAAATACCTCGCATTCGCAAAGTCACTTCTCCAAAAGATCTCATCATATCAGATCCTACACATCCCCCGAGAGCAGAATACCAGGGCGGATGCTCTATCCAAGCTCGCCACCTCACCCTCCAGCTACCAGTCTCGAAGACGCCGAATCGAAGAAGTTGTGATCCCAAGCATTCAAGGGCCATGGGAAATCACAACCATCCACCAGGAGGAGTCGTCCTGGATGACCCCATTACGAGCCTACCTGGAGCAAGGGCACCTTCCTGAAGATCGCCTAGAGGCGCGAAGGCTGCGAATGCGGGCTGCATCGTTCACCATTATAGACGGGGAGCTTTACAAACGGGCATTCTCAGGACCATATCTGAAATGCCTGCCGGCAAGCGAGGCGGACTACGTACTCAGGGAAATACACGGAGGAGTCTGCGGAGAGCACTTAGGCGGGAAGGCATTAGCGCGGAAAATACTGCGTCAAGGCTTCTATTGGCCGACAATAAGATAGGACGCGGCCGACTTTGTCCAGAGGTGCAAAGGCTGTCAGCTACACGCCAACATGCCTCATCAACCCCCGGTCTCACTTACCACACTGCAGAGTGCGTGGCCATTCGCACAATGGGGGATCGACCTCCTCGGTCCCCTACCTCTAGCATCTGGACAGAGGAAGTCCATCATCCTAGCCATCGACTACTTCACCAAATGGGTGGAGGCAGAGCCCCTGGCCAAGATCACCGAAGAAAACGCCAAACAATTCGTCTGGAAGAGCATCGTTTGCCGCTTCGGCATCCCGACTACGATCATTGCCGACAACGGCACTCAATTCACTGGGAAGTCCTTCACCAAGATGTGCGAGGATCTGAAAATCAACCTGCGCCACACGGCCGTGGCGCATCCACAAGCCAACGGACAAGTAGAAGTCACGAACCGCACCATCCTCAAAGGGCTGAAAACACGCTTGGAAGAAGCCGGGGGACAGTGGGTAGACGCGCTCCCGAATGTATTATGGGCATATCGCACAACAGAAAGAACTCCTACAGGAGAGACACCTTATAACCTCTGTTACGGAACCGAAGCTATCATCCCCGTCGACATCGGCGTTCCGAGTGCTCGAGTACTCACCTTCGACCCCAACAAGAATGATGGATTGCTCCGAGAAAACCTCGATCTAATCCCCGAAGTCCGGGACAACGCTGCTTACCGTGCTGCACTCTACCAAATGCGTGTAGCCCGGACCTACGACAGGAGGGTGAAGCCCAGACCAATCAACGTAGGAGATCTCGTCCTACGCAGCATCGAGGCCGCCGGTAAAGGTCCCCAAGGAGACAAGCTCTCAGCGGCCTGGGAAGGCCCGTACGTAGTCACCGCAGTCGTAAAACCCGGAACATACAGACTCAGGACGGCGGAAGGGAAGACTTTGCCACGCACCTGGAACGCTCAAAACCTGCGCCGCTTTTACCAGTGATCCCAGGACCTCTACCATGTACTAAGCCACGAACTCAAACTCGTGCAAACTTATCTTCAATTTCTGTACCAAGCCGCGAGCTCTGACTCGTGCAAATCTATCTTATAATTTATGTAAAGGCCGCGAGCCCAGACTCGTGCACCTATCTTATCTTACATAAAGCTGTGCACCGAATGATTTCTTATTGAAAAGCTATGTTTTGACACCTTCACACACTTAAGAAAAACTTTGCAACGAGGCCCTGCCTCGGGGGCTTTGCACCGCCGTCGATTGAAGGTTCGCCCTTCTCCTCCGCCGTCAAGTCCCAGCGTCGTAGGGGCCTGCCCCCCTTACGTACGCCCCCGGTTTGAATACACCAGCTATTCACCGGCCACTTCGAGGCCCTGCCTCAGGGGCTTTGCACCGCCGTCGATTGAAGGTCCGCCCTTCTCCTCCGCCGTCAAGTCCCAGCGTCGTAGGGGCCTGCCCCCCTTACGTACGCCTCCGGTTTGAATACACCAGCTATTCACCGGCCGCTTCGGGGCCCTGCCCCGGGGACTTTGCACCGCCGTCGATTGAAGGTTCGCCCTTCTCCTCCGCCGTCGAGTCCCGGTGACGTCGGGGCCTGCCCCCCCCCCCCCTGCGTTCACCCACGGTTTGAATACAAATGCTATTCACCGGCCAAGCCGCGAGCCCGACTCGTGCAAGAAAGCCGCAAGCACAGACTTGCGCGAGCTAAATTTTCTACTGTGAAAAAAGCCGCGGGCTCAGAACCGCGCAAGCTAATCTGTCACTTTGCAGAAACCCCACAGTCCACGCGGATATCAGAACCTGGCAGCAAGCCCACGACAATCTCAGAGAACCAACACCCTCCGACATCAACTCCTACCCAAAAAAGCGCCACACAGAGGACAAGGGGTAAAGCCGCCGAAGAAAAATCAAAACCTTCGAACTCCTCGCTCAGGAACTCGGACTCCGAAGGTTTGGGGGGCTTATGTTGTACACCCGTGAAGGCCTCAGGACGCGCCCAAAGAAGACCTCGCAGAAGAGAGATGGGGGCAACGATCGAAGCGCGCACGAGCCCCAGATATGTACGTAACCGCGCGCAAAAGCGCACGGCAGCACGCGGGCTGCACCCCTCGCCGCAAGGAGATAGCCCGAACGCGTCCCGACCGCACCACCTTGGGGGGGCCCGGCTCACTCGCACCCCCCAAGGAGAATGGCCGACCAAGCCACACCCCCAAGGGGGTACGAGCCGGCTACACCCCCCAAGGGGGTGCCGCATCCCCCAAGGGGGTGCGGCCCGGCCGCACCCCTTGTGGGGTGCGGCCAAACCGCACCCCCCAAGGGGGTGCGGCCAAGCCGCACCCCCCAAGGAGTGCGGCCCAGCCGCACCCCTTGTGGGGGGCGGCCAAGCCGCACCCCCCAAGGGGGCGCGGCCAAGCCGCACCCCCCAAGGGGTGCGGCCCAGCCGCACCCCCCAAGGGGTGCGGCCGGGCCGCACCCCCCCTTGGGGTGCGGCCAGTCCGCACCCTCCCCGCTCGGGGGTGCGCGGCCGTGCCCACTCCTTCTAGGGGTGCGGTCCGGCGCCCGCTCCCCTCCGGAGGACTTCAACTGCTCGCTAGGGAGCGGCTCCTCGATTCACCGTCCGTCCGAGGCATCTCCCGGGGCCCGTCGCGCGTTCGGGGAGCTTCAGCGCTAACCCGCGCTCAGAACGTTTCTGAACGCAGTCGGGAAGCCTTCTCACATTTTGTCTTTCCGGCTTCTCACTTTTTGTCTTTCCGGCTTCTCACTTTTTGTCTTTCCGGCTTCTCACATTTTGGGTTTCAGGCTTCTCACTTCTCAGGAACAGTTAGTCGCCTTTTTCACCTCCAACGGAACTGCCCGAACTGCCCAAACTGCCCAAACTGCCCAAGCTGCCCGAAGGGCAAGGTGGTCATTTACGAAAAATAGTGATCCGAGGGCCCCGAACCGGAGAATATGATTCGTCCACCGAGCATTTATGGAAACTGCCAACGGCAAAATTACCGGGCCGCCCCCGACAAAAACTATAAAAGGAGCCCCATGGCTTCATTTGAAAGGACCTTGACTTCTGGACCCGGGAGAGCTCCTTGCAGACTTTTGCGGAATTCTCCTTCGGCACTTGAAGATCTCCTTCGGGACTTGAAGATCTCCTTCGGGACTTGAAGATCTTCATCTTCCAGAAAGACGACTGGACTTCTCACTTCCAGAAAGGCGAACAACATTTCTCAGAAGGGAAATGCGACTGGCCTTCCCGCTTCCAAAAGGCGACCAGCGTTCTCAGAAGAGAAAGACAACTGGACTTCTCACTTCCAGAAAGGCGACGAGCGTTCTCAGAAGAGAAAGGCGACTGACCTTCTCACTTCCAGAAAGGCGACCAGCGTTCTCAGAAGAGAAAGACGACTGGCCTTCCCGCTTCCAAAAGGCGACCAGCGTTTCTCAGAAGGGAAAGGCGACTGGCCTTCCCGCTTCCGAAAGGCGACTAGCAGTCTCCGAAGGAAAAAGGACTTAGTTTTTCCGAGAGGTGGCCTGTCACCCTCGAAGCTCTCTTTCTCCAAGCATTGTAACGAGCAGCGGCCTGTCGCGCTCGAGTTCTAGCTTCCAAGTTGTAACTCCTCCAGAAGATAGTGAAGTTTGGTCGGCACAGCTCCGGCCGCGTGGTTTTTTACCCTTTCTGGGTTTTCCACGTTAAAAAGTCCCTGCGTACTCATCGAACCTCTAATTGACTGTTTGCGCGCTTAGCTCGCTCACGAGCTAAGGCGGTTCAAGTGAACCGGTCTACCAAGAGCCCTAAGCGTTCCGCAACAGCAACGGTTGGACGTCGTATGCTGGAGTCGAAGGTTTCGGTAAACCTTGTGCGTCCGCTAAGTGAATTGCGGTCAAGATCTCAAATTTTGTCACGGATCATGTATGTCCGGCGCATCCACGGTGTACCCATTGGACTGTCATCTCTTCACTTATTCGTGTATCCGTCTGCATCTATATTGTGTTATATATATTGTGTGGTTGTGGTTGTGCCTCGGTGAAATTGCCGAGTGCGTTTTTATATTGCATTGCTTGTGTTCTCGTAGCCTTGTGTGCTATCTGCAACTGTACATGTTGGTGTCATACCCCGGCCCCTTACAACCCGCGCGTACACGTGCACGGGCTTTCGGATGTTGGGTCCGCTCCGTCAGGGTCGAGGCTTTGCTCAGTCGAGCCGGTACAATTTAGCGATCCGGTCGAGATCTCGATCTTAAAAACTGTCTTGATTTGGATGAATTTTAAGGGAACCCCATCAAGCCCAAATAATATTACAATTATTTTTGTTATATTGAAGTAAATTTATAAATCACAAAGTTTGAGGAATGAATATGCGAGTATAGTGTCTCCTTATTTACGTTTTGATCCTCTTTTTGTCTCCAAATTACATAATAATATGATAATCGGATTGAGTTATAAATGGAGCCTTAATGCATGCTCGGCATGCCAAATTTTTTTTCTTAATAGGAAAATTAAAACTCACTCCCACTTCCATTATTGTTATAATATTATTTATTACTATTAATTACCCAAATCTCCCCTCATAGTTTGAATAATTACTGGTTGCACCATCTATCATTTGAAATTACAAAAACCTCTCCTACAAGTTTGTATTTGTGTGACAAATGACCCACGCAAATCTGGGCACACCAGAAGAAAAATAAAACAAAAACAATAACAAATACACGAGATTTCACAACGAAGACGATAGCACCGGCGGTGAACCTTCCGTTCTTCTCTCACGAAGAACTCGCGGCAAGCGACTGGTGCAGTTTTTCGCGAAATCCAATAACTGACAACTTCAACTTCTTCTGTTTGTTCGATTTAATCCCTTTTTAATATAATAGGGTTCGGCCCCCTAATTAAACCCTATAGGCACAACCCCCACAGCCATTGGATGTGATAAGAAGGGATCCAACGGCTGAAAAAACCGAGATTAAATAATTCAGACAGCACATATTTCCTCCTCTGAACCCGACTCGTCGATATGGATAGCACGTCTTGACGATATGGAGCTTGTCACGACGATATGGGAAACCCGTCTCATCGACATGGGAACCCCGTCTCGTCGATATGGAGACCCGTCTCATCGACAACCTTCTACATCTGCTTCTTGTCGACAAGAACCACGCTTCTCAACGACATGTCTCAGTCGACTCTGTTAAATTTTCGTATGCTACCATATACAAGGAACCAACGATGAACAAAGACAAAACTAAACTCTTTATACTAGGCAATTGATTACAAATGAACACGCTGAAGACAAAGTGCATACACCTTGATTCACAACAGCTTAGATAAAAATAAAATAACTTGTCGCGGACAAGGTCCGCTTCTCCACTTAGTGTCGTTGAGCTTGTCAACGCACTCTCCACTTCACAACACACTCAACCCTGCACTCTTCACCTCACAGTGCACTCTCCACCTCTCGCTGAGGTACGGATTGGGGTTAGACTCTCTTGGGTTTAGGCACACTCCCACTCTCACTCCTCAACTCAAACCTCTTCTCTCTCACACTCTCTTGTGTGTTCTCTCTCTTCACTCTCTCTCTCTTCGCATTAACACTATAGGGTAGTGGGGGGTATTTATTGTGAAGGTTTGCTCGAAGCATCCGGAGGAGGATCAAAGTGGAATCCACTCCCCGTTGCCCTAGCGGGTATATATAGGGAAAACCCTAGGAGTGTCTACGGGGATGGGTATCCGTGTACCCAACTGACCCGTTATACCTTCGAACCCGTTATTTGACCAAATATACATTAACAATCTCCTCCTATATTTGTGACAAATAACGTATACGTTTCGAAGTGCAGAAAGTAGTAACAGCAAAAAAGGAGTTTTCGACTTAACATAAACAAGAGAGTTAGCACAATAAGTAACAGCAGGATTTTACACAAAATATCCAAAATAAAAAAGTGCTACTCAACAAATAGTCTGAAAACAAAAATGACAAGGATAAAACATATGATAATTATGTCCGTCTAGTAGATCATCAACATCCATGTCAAATACTACTTTCTCTCCTCCATCTCCACCATAGCCTGCAAGGAATTTCATGAGTTAGAAAACTCAATGAATTCATGAACATATGCAGTAACGTAGAAAGAGAACTAGCTCTTACATAAGTGAGCTTAGAACCTGTAGCAATGGTGAAGTAACACTGTCAGCATCTCTATCCAGTCTACAGGGACCAGTCTAGTGTTGATTTTGTAAATCAACCGTTATCATATCCATTAGTGATCATTATGTGCTTCATCAACAAAAGTTGAATGATATAGCACAACAACGTTTGCAACATTATCAGGTGTGGAATAATGTGCTATGATCATCAATGTTAGATAACTGACTACAACGACTTTCTATTCCCAGTTGAATAATTTTCGAATCAACTTACAATGATAAAGATGTTTAGTTATCAAATGTGGAATAACATGCATCTAGCCATCTTGGGTTTTCATCAAGAAATTATTTGTGGTTTTCAGACTGTTATTTGGATGCTTGAATGTTGCGACTATAGGTTCTCACTGTCAGAACATAAACTGCGGAGGAAAGTTTCATATTTCTATGAACTTTAGTCTCATCTCCCCCGATGTTTTTATTGTGAGAGCTCTATTCAAGCCTTTGGTCAAGGCGTCTGCAACATTATTTTTAGATCTCACATCAATCATGGTCATAATCCCTTGACTTGTGAGTGAGGTCAACCAGGATTGTTTCAGCCTGAGATGCCTTCTTTTGCCATTGAACAAAATGTTCGTAGCAATCGTTTTCGTAGCCTGATTGTCACAGTAAACTGCAACAGAACTCATTTTCAGGCTCGATAAAGGAATGTCCATCACCAAATCTCTTAACCACTCTGCTTCTTCGCCTGCTGCAGCAAGAGCGTAGAGTTCGGATTCCATAGAAGAGAGTGCAATACAAGATTGCCTCTTGGACTTCCAGGCTACAACTGCTCCTCCTAGTGTGAATACAAACCCACTAGTGGACTTGATGTCGGTTAATTCCGAGCACCATGATGCATCAGAATAACCTTCAAGAACTGAAAGATGACCAGTGTAAACTAAAGCAAACTTTTGGGTGTGCTTTAAGTATCTCATTAGCCTATCTAAGGCATTCTAATGGTCTTGAACAGGATTACTAGTGAATCTGCACAACATGCCGACCGTAATGGCTATGTCAGGTCTAGTGCAGAACATAGCATACATGAGGCTACCAAGCAATTTAGAATAATCTAACTGTCTAATCATAACTCCTTTATTGGGCTTTAGGCGGTTAGTGTAGTCGTATGGTGTCTCAGATGCTCTACTGTCACTGTATCCCCACGTGTCCAACATGGACTGTATATAATGGCTTTGACTTAGGGAGATGTCAGTCTGCCCAAAGCTCACTTGCATGCCTAGTATAGTGTTAGCTACACCTAGGTCTTTTATGCTAAATTCTTTTATTAGGTCTGACTTAACGTCATCCACTTCGGATTGATCAGACCCTAGGATGAGCATATCATCTACGTACAAGCATATTATGGCGACTTTATCTGATCTATAACGTATGTAAAGACATTTATCCGAGAGACTCGACATGAATCCCATGTTCTTTACACTATAGTCGAACTTCTCATGCCATAATTTCGGTGTTTGCTTTAGTCCGTATAAAGACTTAAGTAATTTACAGACCTTTGTTTCGTGACCGTCTACAATGAAACCTTCAGGTTGACTCATGTAGATCTCTTCGGTCAGATCTCCGTTCAAGAATGCAGTCTTAACATCCATTTGATGAACAATAAAGTTCTCAATAGATGCAATAACAAGGAGGGCCCTAATGGTTGCTAAGTGACACACGGGGGAGTAGACATCAAAATAATCTACTCCGCTTACTTGTGTGAAACCTTTAGCCACCAGGCGTGCTTTATACTTAGCTATGCTACCATCAGGATTTAGTTTCTTTTTCAGAATCCACTTACACCCTACGGTTTTAGCCCATTTTGGCTTATCAACCAACGTCCAGGTGTTATTCTGAAGTTGTGAATTCATCTCTTCATCAATAGTTTCTTTCCAGAGTAGGGAATCCCTGGATCTCATCGCGTCCTTATAGGTGGATGGATCAGCCTCAACGTGGCAAGTGACAAAGTCACTACCGAAGGTTCTGGGAATTCGCTCTCTTGGAGAAGTTCTCCTAGACTCTAGGTCAGAGTTATCTACCGGAACGGAATAGGAGGTGCTCGGTACTGAAGTAGGATCATCTTCAGTAATAGTTACTTGCATACCTGGGAGAGACATGTTCTTATCCTTGAGGAACTTATCTTCAAAGAACACTGCATCCCTAGATTCTATAACAACGTTATTAGAAATATCTAAGAATATATCTGCAGCACTATCCTCAGCACAACCTAGGTAGACACATGTATTGGTCCTAGGTCCAATCTTAGACCGTCTAGGGTCAGGGACCCTGACATAGGCTATACAGCCCCAGATCTTAAGTCTAATAAAAGACGGGGGTCTCTTAAACCAAAGCTCGTAGGGTGTAACCTCTAACTTGGCATAAGGAACTTTATTCAAAATGTGATTTGCAGTTAAGACTGCTTCTCCCCAATAAGCGGAAGGCATGCCTGCAGTCAGGAGCATAGAGTTTAACATTTCTGTTAACGTGCGATTTTTACGCTCAGTTATGCCATTAGACTGTGACGAGTAAGGAGCAGTGGTTTCTGCAATGATTCCATGCTGGGCAAGGAAATATTTGAACTCACTGGACATATATTCTCCTCCTCTATCACTTCTAAATCTTTTAATTTTCATGCCTAATTGGTTTTCTACCCTGGTTTTGAAAATACAAAATTTTTCAAACGCATCATCTTTAGTTTTATGGAGATAAATGTGACAAAACCGAGAACAATCATCTATGAAGGTGATCAAATACTTCCTGCCTCCTCTAGTGACAAAACTTTTGAAGTCACATATGTTGGAATGTATTAGTTCTAAGGGTGTTGTGCTCCTAGTAACCGCACTAAAAGGTTTCCTAGTGATCTTAGTCTGAGCACACACTTCACATTTATCAGTTTTAATTGTAGTGTCTAAAGCTATCTGGTGAGTTCTAGCAATTTGGAACATTTTCCTATAGTTTACGTGTCCTAGTCTCTCATGTAGAGTCTTAGAGCTAACTAAGTTTGTTTGAACTTGTTGAACTATTTTGTTTGCTAGACTTAATCTGTACATCCTGTTTTGGACGTATGCACATCCAAAATAGTGTGAGTTAACGGACAGTGTTACTCTACCGCTATAGAAAGTAAAAGACATACCAGCATCACAAAGTAAGCTAATAGACACTAAGTTAGCAGGTAATGAAGGAATAAACTTAACATTCTTTAAAGTTAAAGTCTTACCTGAGGATAGCAGCAAAGTTGCGTTCCCCACCTTCAAAACGTCAGCTGTCTCACCGTTGGCAACGGTCACAGATTCTCTTGCATCAGTAAGACCTGTCATCTAGGGTTGTTGCAAACATGGCACATTGCCCCCGTGTCAAGGAACCACTCTGTACTGGCCTTTCCGTTTCAGATCATGGCAACAAAGTCGGATGGCTCAGTGAGATTAACCATGTTAGCATGGTTGCCTTCCTTTGGTGTTTTGCCCTTCTCCTTACGAGGAAGCCTGCAATCAGATGCGATGTGTCACTTGTTGCAGTTATAGCACTTGCCCTTAAACTTTTTGATTTGTTTACTTGGGCCTGCAACCTGGGAGCTACTCGGGTTGGGTTTTGACTTCCTAGGGTTCGGCACACGCCTAGAGTTCGAAATCATGTTAGCAGCAGCCTTCTGCTTGCTAACGACTTCTAGAGCATGTCGAGTCCTATTTTCGTCCTCAATGCGTATAAAACGCTTGAGTTCGTTCAAACCCACCTGCATCTTCTTGCGGTACATTTCAGTTTTGAAATTGTACCACGTAGAAGGCAACTTGTACACAATTGTGCCATCAACAAAGCTATATGGCAACGCAATATTCTCGCTATGCAAGGAATCTACTAAAACTTCAAAGTTTGATAACTGAGGGAGAATGGCCTTCTCCTCGTCGAAGGTGAACGAGTGGAACTTGTCCACTAAGTGCGCCTTGGACAGGTCCTCCTGCCTGAAGTGCTCCTGCAAAGCATCCCAGATGGCCTTAGCTGTCTTCAGCTTCATGTACGTCTTCGCCAGATTGGAAGACAGGCAGTTCAGCAGGTAGTCCCTACAGAAGTCTTCATCAGAAACCCACTGAGCCTCTTCAGCAGTCCCTACGACCTCAGCACCATCAGACTGAACTGTGTAAAACACGTTCAGAAACTTCATCCCGGACTGAGTATTCAACTTCCAATCGTTGAACTCAGTCTCCGTGAACTTCTCCAGCTTTATCATCGGAACGGGGGACGTCATGCTGTTCCCCTTCAACATTGTGCGCCCGTCAGAGAACGATACGAAAAACAAGGAGGAACGGGGTTCCTGGGAGCTGTCGTCGGCACTGTCGTCTGGCGGTAGCGACAGCGGCCTGTCGCTGACGCTGTCGGTGGACGACAACGCTAGGGCTACACGAGCTTTAGCTTGGAGACGACGGCGGCAGGAGACTTGACGGTGGCGGCTGGGGGGGATCTGAACTTGGAGCAGCTGAAGGAGGCTGCGGCACAGGAAACCGCTGAGACGGCTGAGACGAGAACCGCTGAGACGGCGGAGGAACCGCTGAGATGGCTTGGCTGCGAACCGCTGAGAGGGCGGAGGAACCGCTGAGACGAACTGAAACCACTGAGATGGCCTCTGGAACCGCTGAGACGGCGGCGCTGCGGAAGATCTGAGGCAGGAGGGTTCGGATCCGGCGATTTCCTTCACGAACGGCGATGCTGAACCAGAGAGGAGAACTCGCAAGCTCTTCCTCTTCGCGATCGGTGACGGGATCCAAGAAGAAGAACAACGGGAGGGCTCCAGAGAGCGCTGGCGAGGCGGCGACGGGAGAGGGTGCAGCGAACGCGAGCGCGAGCGGCGGCTGGGCACGAAGATCTCCTTTGCGAACGGCGGGAGCGGCGACCTAGCACGCGACCGGCAACAGGCCTCCTTCTTCACGAACGGCGATGGGAGAGCTCCAGCGAATGAGAGCAGCGAACGGGCTTCCTCCTTCGTCGATCGCGAGCGGCTGGGGCGGAAGAATCGCAGATCCTTCGCGTGAATAGTGACGGCGCGATCCCTTGCGAATGGCGGACGAGAGCAAACCCTAGGGGAGTGATTCGAGATTGTGAAGGTTTGCTCGAAGCATCCGGAGGAGGATCAAAGTGGAATCCACTCCCCGTTGCGCCCCTAGCGGGTATATATAGGAAAAACCCTAGGAGTGTCTACGGGGATGGGTATCCGTGTACCCAACTGACCCGTTATACATTCGAACCCGTTATTTGACCAAATATACATTAACATTTATAAGAAACACAAATATAGGAGAGATGATGGGGAGGGGGAAGAGGGGGGAGGGGGGTGCATACACCTCAACACGTGCACACCTCCCTCTCCAACATCCACTCGGCAAACATCAAAGCTCCACTCGCCAACCTCAAGACCCCCATAAAACTCCACTCGGCAGCCCACACCAGGCAGCCCCCCTCTTGCTCCACTCGCCACTTGTGCACTCGCCACTTGTGCACTCACCCCCTCCTCTCACTTCCACTCGCCAACACAGCAGCCACCCCCCCTCCTCTCACTTCCACTCGCCAACACAAGCAGCCCCCCTCCTCTCACTTCCACTCGCCAACACAAGGCAGCCCCATCCACTCGCCCAGCCACCTTTACTCGCCTCCCCCTCACTTCAACTTCAACATTCTCGTCGATAAGGACCATGTCCCGTCGACAAGTTTTTGCCTTCTCGCCGACAGGTCTAGCTTCTAGTTGATATGCACTCAGCTTCTCGTCGGCATGCTCTGGTCGATATGCAGCATACTCCAAAATCTTGATCTGTCTACAAGTCACCAAGACTCGTCTTTAGAGGCTGGATCCCAACAGTTATGAGATTTTTCTTGATCGCAGATGTAAGCTTACAATAAGTTACTGAAAAGTTTTTCAATGGTTAATCGGTTTTACTTTATCATGTCTATTCTCTTCCACTTTAAGAATTTGCATCATTTCTATAGTTCAGC
Source organism: Dactylorhiza incarnata (assembly GCA_033032865.1). Taxonomy (NCBI): domain Eukaryota; kingdom Viridiplantae; phylum Streptophyta; class Magnoliopsida; order Asparagales; family Orchidaceae; genus Dactylorhiza; species Dactylorhiza incarnata. Next base: position 2,183,359 of record JAWHQI010000217.1, read on the forward strand.
GTCTTTATATTATGGGCATATCCTATAATATTTGAGCAATGAGTCTATCTATTCTCTTTCACTTTAAGAATTTGCATCATTTCTATTTGTTAAATTGGACCAACAAGGTCAAATCTCGACCGAATTGATGAGACGATTCCAACAAACCTAATTTTGCTCGATTTCGAGACCGTTTGACGCCTAAAACGGCCTCCGGAGCCGTGCGCGCATGTAAACGGATCGAACTGGACCGGCCTAGCTATGGGCCACCTCTCATTTCCTCTTCCCCTCTTTTTCCTCCCAAAAAACACCAAAACGATCATTAATAGGAAAGAGTTTTTAGAATCTTTGGAATCTCATAACTTCTAAACCGCTCAACGGAAATTCGATCTGAAAGCAATGTCGGATTGCTCTCGAAAAATGCTACAATAGGATATTCAATCGATGAGTTTGTTGGAATTTTAGAGAGAGGTCATTTTACCCAAAAGCCCATTTCATCGTCGATTGCCGGGACCTCCGATTGAGAATTTGTCTCCACCGATGGACTTGTGGAGATGAGACGAAGCTTTCCTGGATGTTTTATCTAGCTCAGATTAATTTTAATTTTTCGGCAAGACAGCAAGTGCCGACGGCCACCACTACTCCGACAAACTTGTCCGCCCGGGGCAAATTTGTACAACCATCAAATTTTGTGATCGGAGGGACATAAATCAGACATTTCATTCATCCGTCAAATATTATAAATGGGGAAATTCATTGCACGCCCCCGCTTGAAATCTATGGAAGGGAGATTATCCCTTCATTTGAAGGGGCCGGGAATTGGAAAATAAAGAATGGTTCCTGCGCTGTTGAGTTGCTAAAGTGAACACGTCGCTCCTCGCTCGCTCCGGTGCACGCTCCTATCAATTCACCACTCAGTGCGCACTCCCATGAACATGTCACTCTTGTGCACTCCCCTCTCCACTCCGGTGCATGCCACCACGCTCTGCACTCCAGAACGTACTCCGCTCCAGTCGCGCTCCCGAACTCCGGTCTTCAGAGGGTGCTCTTCTCAACGGTACGAGCATGGTGCCACACTCCAGGACGCATCGCCGCATGCAAACCTCCGGGACGAGCCCCCAACACATCTCTCTAAAGGGTGTCTGTGGTATACACAACCATCAGAAGACATTTTTAACATTGTAGTTTAAGAGGTGGTCTAGCTGTCACCCTCACAACATCAGTTGTGTACTCTGACAATATTGTTGGTGGATTTATCTGAGTTTGGTTAGTCTTCGTAGTATTTTTTCTTTCCTAGTTTTTCACTTAAAAATCTTGTTGTCGACTCTAATTTGACTATGTGCGCATTCGACTGACTCTCGAGCTAAGACCGGCTAAATCTACCAAACCCGAGGAGTGCTAGTCGAACCGTAACCATTTTAGTGTAGAGTCCTACGCTAAAACTTTTTAATTGCTACTATTCATCAACAGAAATAGCGGTGCACCTATGCATGCTACATGTGTCATGTGAAAAAAACTAAGCCAAAATAAACATTTTTAATGGTGCTTAATTAATATATATTAGGGAAGCCATCCGTAACTGAGGGTAATACTGTTGAAACAGAAGGTGCTATATATCACGGACAGGGTACTGTCGTGATAGTACTGGAGACCCCGCGAGCTATCACGTACGTGTGTGTGCGCGCGCGCAAACGTTCGTAGTCATTAACGTCTGATCACATCCAGATGATTGTTGTTATGTTTCTGCGCAAAACACTGTTTTGAAAAAATTGTGTTCATGTAACCGAAATGCTACATACATTTTTCATATGTTCGTTCTCAATTGCCGGCGAGCTCTGGGATTTATTGTGATATCTATGAAACGGCGTACATTTTTCATTACATCGGTGGAGGTATTCTGAGGTTCATGTCTTCATCAAAGTCGGGCGATTTGAGAATTTTGCCTGCAATATGCCGCCTCCATTCTTGAAAAATGATGAAAGATCATTTTCTTAGACATTGAGAAGTATAGAATATGATTAGCAAATTCTCTTGTGCACAACCACAGGGTTTTTTCTCTGAGCAGTCTCAAACATTCATTTAATCTAATAATGTTTTTGTATTGCTACTAATTTCTGTTGAATAACATTTATTAATATTTTCAAACTATTAATTACTCAAATCTCTTTTGGGAGTTAGCATAATTACAGGTTGCACCCCACTATTTTTTGAAATTACAAAAACCTCTCTTGTAAGTTGTAACTTGTAAGTATATACCCCTTGGAGAGGAGTATTTTCTTGCATGCATGTTATGAAATGTAAACTTACTATGATGTTTTTTATAATTTCAAGAGATAGAAAGGTGCAACCTGTAATTTTGCAAACTTACAGGGAAGGTCTCGATGAGTAACCTAATCTTCAAACATCAAAAGAGAATGAGGCTGAATTTAGGTTAAGAAAATTGAGCTCTCACAAAAGGAATATTTTCTCCCTCTCTACATACTAGAACACAAGATAATTGTCACTTGCCAAGTTTCCGGATGCTGCTAATTTGAGAGAAATATTTGTGTGGCGTCCAGTCTCATTTAACTATTGGATTAAGGGTCTGTTTGGCACAGTGGTGGCGGTCATGCACGCAGCGGTTGGAAACTGTGGTCATGAATGCAGTGGTTAAAAATTGCGTTCATCATGAACACAGTTGCGTTGTTTGGAGAAACTGTATTTTCACTATTGTCATGAACTTGAAAGCAATTTTATATGTTTGCTAGCTAGGATGGAACTGTGGTTGCTGTTGAAGTCAACTTTCTCTACATAAATGGTGTTCAAAGTTCAAACCTAAGCATAAAATTTTCATCACAAATATTAAAATGTTCAAAACAAAAATTTAATGTTCAAACATATATATTAAAATGTTAAGCATGGTTATAGAAATAATCAGTCCAACATAACAGTATATCACTCCCCCATGTTCATGAGCTTCACCTACAAATTGTAATAATACAAAAATATTAGTATTACATGATTTACATAGTATTTGAACTAATTAAAATGGAATCTTAAAATACTTGAGTGCATTATGCAACTGAACACCATTTATTGAATGAATTTTTAATGGTGGAAAAGCCACTCAATATTGAATGCAATTTTATTTGTAAAATTGAATCCCGCTATAAATTGGATCATAAAAATACAATTTCTTAATCAGTGGAATGCTGCTATTTTATTTGTATAATTTAAATCCCTCCAGTCGCCAGCGAGTTTCTGGAGTACCGATGTATATGTTTTCGCAAACATGAGCTCAACATTTGATCACATAGTAAAGTATAAATAAAATAAATAATTATTATATAAAATCTAGTCAGCAAATGTCCTGGACAATATCCTACTCATAACCCAAAAGTTTAAAAAACGTTAAAAATATGGGAGAAAAAGTTAACCAAGATTAATTTCAAAAAGATTTGAAATTGTATGAACCAATTTCAATCATTTTAAATTTTAGGGATTAATTTCAACTTCTACTTTATATGGACTGATTTAAATATTTTTGTCTTATAATTAATATTATTTTGATTCTTGAGTAGGAGAATTCTACTATCATAAAAATAAAACTATTTTGAAAATCCTAGTAAAAATTTGTAAAAAAACTATCTTTATTGTGATTTTTTACAGAGAGAATCTTATTGGTATTTTAAAAGAGAAAATTAAAAAATAATGAAGGTGAAGTTATAATATTGTAGTAAGTTTGTGCGTTGAATTTAAGACCATGTAATTTTCATTCATACAATTTCAATTTTCTAGAAAATTTCTAATATATACTAGTCCTCGAGTTTCGTTTAATAATTAGAGCAATTAAAATGAACCGTCTTATTTTGATGAGATCTACAATTTTCGTGTTGATCATTTTTCCTAAAAAGGCACACACAAGATGTATTCTCAAAAGACGCGTAATAACTCGTACAAAAAAGTTCGGATAGTCAAAACTATAGTGCGGATAACAATCGCCTAATATAATTCATATTATTCTGATAATTTCATTTTTTTCATAATATAAATATAGGGTCGGTTAAAAGATAGAGGAATACAAGCTGTAATTATACTATCTCCCAAACAAAATTTAAGTAATTAATAGTAAGTATATATAGATAAATACGAGCCTGTTAAATCGTCAATCCGGTTTTAATTCCCGATGGTTTAATGCCTAAGCATACTTAATAGTCATAAGTATTATTTATATCAATTAAAAGTTTGTGTATACTCATAAATGATCCCGTATTTGGAAGTACGTCCTCAAATAGTATTTGAGCAGAAACTAAAAAAGAGTATTCCATAAATAAATAAAAATCCTTAAAGATTAATTCGCATTTCACGCAACACCAGAATTTATGCGCAAAACACATTAATGAATAAATAAGGGCATTGTTAAGGGCAAATCAAAAATGGATATATGCACATCATTACTAACAGCAAATCATATTTTTTTTTGGAAATTACTCGGTGCAAACAAATTTGTTAACGACAAACCGATAGTGTTTACAGCATATCAAATCTAAAATTAGAAAAGTTGTCATTTTTTCCAACCATTGAGAGACTTTTGAGGATACTTGTTAATCAAAGTGACTCAAAGGAAAAAAGAAAGTAAATGATGAGTTCATGCTTCTATAAAGACATAAAATGTTGTTGAAGTGTTATAGTTCACCTAGTTTGGCTTTTGAATAACCAAAATCTGATCAAAAAAGAAATGAAAATTTTGATATCAGCATTCATGTTTTAACCACGGAAGTTAACTGATAATCTCAATTTATGCATGAGTAAAGTATGATAACTAAATTTTCTGCAAAATTATTATTTTTATTTTCTAAAATTATAGACTCAAGAGTCTTTTGTTATGTTATATTACCCTTTGAAAATTTCTGAAAGATAAGAAAATGATTATATACATTTTATTTTGCACATACTAAATAAATAAATCATTATAGAATGCGATAAGGTTTCGGCTGAGCGTGAGAGGGAATCTGTGTGGATTTTCGGCGCTGACGTGCGGCTTATGGTTTGCCCGTATAAAATTTCTGAACTAATTTTAGATGAGAATTTTAAGCTATGTTGATGTGCGGATAATAGTTTTTTGTTTGCCTGTGAAAAAATCGGAACTAATTTAAAATGAGAACATTAAGTTATGTTGGTGTGTGGATAGCCATTTTTGATTTGCCTTTAACAATGCCCATAAATAAATATATAAATATTACTCCAACGCATTAAAAGCTTCCCTGAATACAATATCTTATTACCTTATATATATATATATTTATTAAAAGACCCTTCTCTTCCCTCTTCCCTATAAATAAGCTTCCCTGAATACAATATCTTATTACCTTATATATATATATTTATTAAAAGACCCTTCTCTTCCCTCTTCCCTATAAATACAATTCATAGCCGCGATTCTGTTAAGCCTTTCAAGTTTCAACCAGTCCACTGACTCCACTATGATGAAACTAACCCTTATCTCCTGCCTTATCGCCCTTCTCAGCCACATCAACGGCCACCAATCGTCCAACTTATCTCCTGCCTTATCGCCCTTCTCATCCACATCAACGGCCGCCGCCACCGACATTGTCGCCGACACCTGCGAGAGAGCTGCGGCGTGGGAACCCGAGATCGACTATAACTTCTGCATGTCGCTGCTCAAATCCGCCCCTGGGAGCCACGGAGCGGATCTCAAAGGCCTCGCCGTGATATCGATCAATCTGGCTAAAAACAATGCTCGGCGCGTGCTCGGCCATATCCACAATTTGATCGGCGAGGAGACCGGCAACAAGTATTGGAAGAGTTGCCTCGAGGCTTGCATGGAGGTCTATGCCGATGCGGTGGGGGATCTCAAAGACTCTGTGAAATATATCGATTCCGGCAGAATCATCGACGCTCGGACTACGCTGAGCGGGGCTTTAGTCGCAGGGGTCACTTGCGAGGAAGGTTTCTCCGAAGGAAACATTTCGTCGCCGCTCGCCATGGACGACAACTACTACCAGAATATCACCGGCATTGCGCTCACCCTTGCCGCCCTCCTTGACAATTGATTCAGAATATTTATCAGCAGTATAAATGTATAAATTAGATCTATAATTATTAGCAATATGGTTCGGATTGTGTTTGAGAGCCACTAATTGAAGAAGAAATAAGCATGCACTGTAACGATATCAAACTAGATGTTTGTTGCATTTTGGAATAATTTACAATCATTAGAATTCATTATCACCATTTTTTATTTTGTTTTGGAGTTCAGAATGTTTGAAGCAATTTGCACACACACAAAAAATCTTTTAAAAAACATGCTCTCGGAAAATGGCAAATATCGCGCCTCATTTGACATGGTGTTTTTGGTCTTGTGAGTTTGGACAAAAACATCATCGTCAAAAAATATATGTTTGACATGATAGCGGTTTGCCCGTGGGGTACTGCAAAAATGTTCTGGACTTCTGCAGAAGCCCTTTGCAATGCTCAGCTTGGCTTGATACTTCCTTTCTTGCGAGGGACTTGTCCATTCTTGCTGGATTTAGCCAGGTCCTCTTCTGTCACATCCCCTCTGTGAGGCCAACAGTTTGGCCGACTTTTGTGCTAAGTTTGTGACAACTTCTAGTTTTCTTTGGCATGACTTATCTTGTGCTACTCTTTGAGTTCCTCGAGCTTCTCCATGATGACGGAGAGAGTATGTTGTGTGTGTAGTTTTGTACCTTTCTTTTCTTTTTAATCCATCTGCAATTTTCACGACATGACAAGGGTTATGACCGACCGACACCCAAAAAAAGAACTAATTTTGAACATAAAAGTGGATTAAGTTCCTTAGGTGGGGTCGAGCATTCACAGACGATGGTTCATAACCAACGAATTCACGATCGCCGTCCCCGTGCCAAACGGAGCCTACAACATTTTTACTTGATTTTAATTTAATATGATATGTTTAAATTGTATTTAAATAATTTGATGAATATAATATTGTGGTTTATAACTTTATATATCTATATCTATAATATAAAAAATAAATGTGTTTGACTTCTCATAGAACTAGATGATTAATCCTAGCCGTCGGATCAAGACCAATTCTTCAGTAAACCCTCCAAGCCGACACTCCCCTCACGCAATGTATCGACTAATCCCAAAAAACAAACCACGAAACCCCTTCTCCCCTCCATCACCAGCGTGTGATTACCTTCCCGGTCTCCAGCGACACCATCCAACATTATTATTACACAACCTTCAATAAATTTATAGCTTTGAGAGATTCACTCACTATATAAATTATTTGATTTGATTAAAAAAAGGCAATTGTTAACCGCACCCCGGTTTTGGCTATCCGCAACCCATTTTTATGAAGTATTACGCATTTTTTGGGAAATACGCCTTGTACAAGCATTTTTAGGAAAAGTGTTTAACACGAAAGTTGTAGATATCGTCGATATCTACAACTTTTGTGTTGAACACTATTGCTAAAAATGCATGCACAAGACGTATTGCCGCTCGAATTGAAATATGAGCGCAACTATAACGAATTTTTGGAAATACGCATTGTGCATGCATTTTTAGGAAAAATGTTTAACACGAAAGTTGTAGATCTTGACGATATCTACAACTTTCGTGTTGAACACTTTTCCTAAAATGCTTGTACAAGGCGTATTTCCAAAAAAATGCATAATACTTCATAAAAATGGGTTGCGGATAGCGAAAACTGGGGTGCGGTTAACAATTGCCTTAAAAAAACTCTTATGTATTAATTTTCTTTTATGTCCTAGAAAATCCAATCACGTAGGCGCACCATCTATTAATGCACGTTTATTCCTTCAAAACCCTAAATTTCTGGGAACCGGATCCTCTAGATTTCGTGCGGGAACTCCAGGGGTGGAGTTCCCGCGATCTCGTCCGTTGGATTTCAATCCAACGGGCGAGAGCCCTCTTATTTTATATTTTTTTTGTTTTTTACTTTTTGTTTTTTTGTCTTCTAGCGAATAAATATACCAGCCGTTGGATTGATGATCATAATGCTTTCTCGCCCGTTGGATTGAACTCCATGGTGAAGTTCTCGCACCAAATCTAGAGAATCCGGATCCAAATTTCTGTGATTGGTATTTTTTTCTAGGAACAAATTTGACATTCCATGACTAGACCTAAATTATAAATATTATGCCGACATTATAAAATTATAAATAATTACTTAAACAACACTTGAATTTTCTTTAACAAAAGGCAGGATCGAGGGTGTAAAATCATCAATCATATGTTGATATGCCTAACCATTCTAAGTAGTTATAATAATAACTACTTAGAAGTGCACAGATTCTCCGATACATGCTCTGTTTGTTTGAGCGCAAACGTTATTTTTTTGTTTGTTTGAATAGCCTTCATTTGAAACCGCCGATCATGCAAAACGCCGTTGTATGTCCGAGTCCAACGATAGGGACGATTTATAACCGCTCTAGCTTTCCCAGAAACACAATTCAATTGTGATATAATCTCAACGAAATCTCTTTATGTATGAATTGAAAGCCTTTCCCTTCTCTATAAATTATTGTTGCGGATCGCTCGGGTGCTCTAGTAGACCGGTCGAATTGAACCACCTTAGCTCGGAAGCGAACCAAACGAACAAACTGTTAATGAGTGAATTAGTAGTGACACAAGAGCTTTTAACGTGGAAAACCCGGAAATGGTGAAAAACCACGCGGCCGGAGCTGTGCCGGGCAATTTCCACTATCTTCTGGAGGGTTACAATTTGAGATCGAGAACTCGAGCGCGACGACGGTAGATGGAGAGAGAGAGAGAGGGTGAGCTCCGAGGGTGACAGGCCACCTCTCGGAAAGCTAAGTATTTCTTCTGGGAATGGTGATGAGAACAAAAGTGAGAAGGTCGAGTCGTCTTTCGCAACCTTCGAAGGCTCGAAGGAGATCTTCGAAGATTCGAAGGAGATCTTCGAGGGCCGAAGGAGATCTTCAAGCACCAAAGGAGAATTCCAAAGAAATCTTCAAAGGAGCTCTCTCGGTCGCAGAAGGCAAGGTCCCCTGAAATGAAGGCCCTAAGCTCTTTTTATAGCTTTGGTCTGGGTAGCCCGGTAATTTCGCTGTTGTAACCACCGTAACTACCTAACGGGCGAATCACGTTTTCCGATTCGGAGCACCCGGATCGCCATTTTTTCGTAAATGACCGTCTCGCCCTTCGGGCAGTTCGGGCAGTTCAGGCAGCTTTGTTGATGTCGATGAAGGCAACGAACGGGTCCTGCAATCTGAGAAATTCGGAAACGTTAACTGCGCGCGTGTCGGGAATGTGGAAACGTTCTGAGCGTGCCACGAACACAGGAGCGTTCTGACCGTGCAACGAACACGGGAGCATTCTGAGCGTGCGAGGAGGCATTCTGAGTGCGCAACGAGCACAGAAGTGGTTTGAGCGCGCGGCGAACGAGGGAATGAGGAGTTCCACTCCCAAAGGGGAATTGGACTCCGGTCGCACCAGACGTGGGGTGTGATTTCGGTCGGGCCCTCTGCGAGACCCCCTGTGGAAGGGGAGGAGGCTTAGCCGCACCCGTCGTGGAGAGGGGTGCTGTGAAATATTTTGAAGTCGGAAGAACACTGTTGACGCCAGGAAAATCCTGACCTCAAAATTCGGACCTTTGCAGCTGGAGGCTACTTGCCCACCTGTCTGACGAGATGGACAAGCTGGCGACTACGAGGAAGCTAGGAGAGCAACAACAATAGGACCCCAGGTGCTGCGGCAGGGAGGTCCCACCACGTACCCGGAAGCTCAAAGGAGTCTTCCCCTCCACAACCAAGAATGGCCGAGCAGGGTACGAGGAAGGCACCGGCTTGGCTAGCAAGCAGGGGTGACGGGCTCGAGAATTCGGAAATCGGGATCCAGAAGCTAAAGCACAGATGCCAATCCAAGTACCCCTGGGGTCCTATTTATAGGCAACCAAGGGGTAGGGGGTTTTTATAGCCCAGCCCTAACCTGGCGACATACGGGATACTCGGCATGTATCTCCGACCATAGTCGCCCATCTGGCGAGTATTAGTTGCTGCTCGCACAAGCCGGGCCAATACTCGCGCAGGTCTTCTGTGGCTTGCCGGGCACCTGGGGCGACATACGGGATGCTCGGCACGTATCTTCGACCATAGTCGCCTATCTGGCGAGTATTTAACCAATACTCGCCAAGCCCTCTTTTGCTCCTGCTGGCTGATCTGTCTGCCTCTTTGACTTTGACCTCTGCCTGCGTGGCCTTGAGTGGGTCCTACCCTCGGAGAATAAGGGTTGTACACAATCCCCGCTCTTTGCGAGTAACATAGTTGCTCGGAAAGAAACATCCAACCTTTATTCGACGAGCTTCTGTCTGGGCGAGTATTTGGGAGATACTCGGAATCTTGCCGGCCGACGTCTGGGCTCTATATATAGGGGGGGTCTCTGACGGAACCACCTTTCTGCACTCGCCTACAATGTCGCTAGTTTTTGCTGAGGCTGCCAAAAAGGCCAAGGCTGATCTCGCTAATCTGATCGGTATTCCCACTCCTCCTTTTCGCATGGATGCCGAGGTAGACACCTTCCTTCCTAATAAGAAGAGGAAGAGGGCGTTTAAGAAGAAGAAGAGAGAGAAGAAGAAGGGGCGACTATGGAGAACGTCGCCGATCCTCTGAGCGAGCAGCGTCAGCAGCTGCTGGAAGATTTGGGTCTCTCTCACGAGGGGCTCTCGCCTACTCCTGCTCCTCCTCCTCCCTCGACAGAGGTCGCCCCGGAGGCGAGTAGGGCTGGGGCCCAAACTCTAGCCCAACCGGACCTTCCTCCTGCGCGAGGTGAGCTCTTTAGTCGTTGTTCTGAAGACTATGCTGCTATAATAACCACTCCTGGCGAGATTTCTGACGCTTTTTGCTTCTGTTTTTAGATCCGCCGAGTACCGAGGTTCGGGAGGAACCTTTGGACGTTCTGCCGCTGCGATCATCCTCGATGATTTCGCCTGAGGGTGGGTCTCGGGGTGGTCGCGCGGTGAGGATTCTCCACAGCTCTTCTGTGGAGAAGAGGCCGATGAGCGAGCATGGGGCTCCTCTCTCAAGCATCAACCCTCCTCGGCCACCACCTACCTTGCGACCAGAACCGGCGAGCAGCTCGCACCTACCGGGGGTCGTGCTGCCGCCGCCTCCTCCTGTACTTCCGCCCTCAGTGGCTCCTCTGGGCGATCAGCGCCCTTCTACTTCAACTGCTCCCTCTACCCACCAAGGGGAGTCCTCGCACAGGGGCGGGACTGGAGGGTCTTCTGCCTTCTTCGCTCCCAAGGGTGGAGGGCGCGTAGGAGATGGTCGCGGCCGGGGGAACATGCCCTTCAACCGGGATCATCCTGGCGGCCATTCTACTCGCCGAGATGGTGTCCATCGCTCTCCCTCCCTGCACCGAGGAAGGGCTTCTCCTCATCGGCGATCTCGCAGCCCTGCTCGCCGACGCTCCCGTAGTCCTCGGCCAGGTACTTGGTCGCTGCTTTTGGATAGTTGTCACCTCTCTTTTGATTCTGCTGGAGTTCTGACTCTTCATCTGCTCTTCTGCAGGTCGCGCTCATACTCCCGTGGGAGCACTGATCGATGCCGTTGGGCTCCCCCCTCGCGAGTATCAAGAGAAAGCTACTCGCGCCATCTTGGACTTGGAGTCCAGGATAGAGCGGCTATCGATCTGCAAGCCTCATCGGCGCTTGACTGAGGTGGAGTCGCGGGTTGAGCGCCTAGCGACCAGTGACCCTCACCGCCGCCTGACTGATTTGGAGGCGCGAGTATCCCGGCTGGAGGAGTTTGATACTCGCTTGTCGGGTACTGAAGCTCGCCTCCAGTCTATCAGCGACTTGGAGCGCAGGGTGGCACGGATCGAGCACCGGCAGCAGCTGCATCATGACGAGCTGGTCAGGATGCGCGCGAGCATGGGTTCGGTGGGGAGGCTGGCGAGGATCGAGGACCAGCTGCGACAAGGCGTGGACGCTATGTCTGTGGCCTCCAAGCATTTCAAGCGTGCTCGCAGCATGGGCTGGGTCGGACGACATCCTCAACCACAGGATCCCCAGGCGACCACTCAAGCGCCACCCTAGCTGTTGCCCTTTCTTCAGTTTCTTCTTCTTTGTATCTTGTAGCTCCTGGCGAGCATGCTTTGTATCTCTAAACAGTTTATTATTCGAAGTAGAATTGATTTGCCGAGTAATTGAATACTCGCCTTTCATTCTTGTCTTGCTTTACTTTATCTGTTGTTGTTTGGATTTTTTTTCTATCTTCTTTTTGCTGTTTGCCGAGCATATATTGGATGTCGCCTGCATCCTGGCGAGTTTCTTCGTGTTTCTGTGATGCAGGCACTCGCTAGCTGAAGGTCGGCATTTTGACGTGCTTGAGATTTTGGCGATTTACTTCGATACTCGCCACCGCTAGTCGTACCCGCGGAGTCGTGTTCGACAAGCCAGGCTATCCGACTACTATAAATAGGGGGTGGGTGAGTTTTAAACTACGCTTTCAGCGATCTCTGGCTTCTTGAGCGAGTATCTTTCAGACTTCCTCTCTTCACCCTTCTTCCAATACTCGCTCTCTTCCCCAAGATGACTGACGAGGCGAACATTAGGCGAGCTAATCATGCGAAGAACTTTGAGGAGAACATCTTCAAGAAGCCGATTACCCAACAGAAGGACTTGGACGATTTCAACGCCAAGTTCGCAACTCCGGGGTATGTCGCCAGGCTTCCTCGCCAGTCTGAGCGACTAAACACCTCCTCGCCCCTGGCGATGATCTTCCCCATCCGGCATTTTGAGGTCGGCCTGCGACTTCCCATATGGCCCGAGTTCTGCAAGATACTCGCCTTCTATGGGATAGTCCCCGCCCAGATTAATCCCAACTGAGTGGCGATTATCGTGGGATTCCTGTGCTTCCTGCGGGAACAGAATATCGTCTTTGACCTTGCGGTCTTTAGGCGAGTATTCTCGATCATGGAGACCGGCGAGGGCGTCATTTTCCTGTGCAGCCACGTCTGCACTCTGGCGGGCACTTCCAACAAGAACCATCGCTGGGTGGAGCGACTAGTCGCCATCGAAGGCGACTTCGCGGGCATCTCCAGCTCGCCCCTCCAGCCGTCGGAGAATGTCTTCACCCTCCCCTTCTTGAAGGACGGTCAGGAGAAACTGCTCGATTCCTTCAGGCATCGTCGCTTCGATGTGATATTCTGGAGGAGGCGAGTAGACGAGCTCACGGAAGTTCGCCTAGGGGAAGGTACTTTTTGTGCGAGCATCAGCCATACTCGCCTTTGAGCCTTGATTTAGGCGACTAATTTTTGGTCTCCCTATTTGCAGGTGTGCAAACTCTTCCGCGCGACGCTCTTCCTCCCGCGGTGAAGGCGACGGCTGCCACCCAAGGGGGTGCGGGAACCTCGGCGCGCGAGGTTGGGGGATCCTCCCCAATCGTCTTGTCGCCAGGGGGCGACAACCCCAAGGTCGCCGGCGATAAGGCCGGGACCTCCAAGAAGCGAACGGGCAAGGCTAAGGCCTCTGAGCCCAAGAGGAGGAAGAAGGAAGTCGCCCACAGGGATCTGGGCAAGAAGGCGGATCCTTCGGAGGCTGGCGAGCCGAGCGACCATCCTCTCTTTAATGAGGGCACCCGCAGCGAGGACGCCTATGGTCGCCCATTGGTGACCTGGGCTGAGCGCGCCCACGAGGTGACCCTCAGCTCTAACCTCCCCGCCTGGTCGGATGAGTGGGAGGACAAGGGGGAGGCCTTCGACGTGACCTACGCCCTCTATGGTCGCGCGGACACCGAAGTCCTGCAGGACACAACTACCGAGGATCTGGCTCACCAGACCTCGCGCTCCCTCTTGCGGTCAGCCGAGCTGGCTCATGCAACAGCAAGGCGACTACTTGAGTACGAGCAGGCGATCAAGGTGCAGGGTCCGAAGCTGATTGCCCTCGCGCTCCGGATCAAGGAGTTCGAGGTACTCGCCTTTGCGTCTTTGCTTGTTACTAAGATACTCGCCACCTTGCAAGCTGTCAAACTTACCTTTCCCTTTTTACCTTCTGCAGGCTGCCGAGCTGGAATCAGCGAAGAGATTGTCCCAGGCTGAGAAGGAGTTGGAGGATACTCGCTCGGCCCTGGAGGTCGCCCAGATCCGTATCGCCGAGTTGGAAACTCGGCCTGCCGAGCAGCAACCGGCAGAGGCGGCCATTCCTAGGGGCAAGCGCATAAGGATGCACGACGACGACATGCCTTATATTCGCCGGGAGATCGCGCGAGCAACGGGGGAGGTCATCCTGAACCAGATGAAGGCAGATGATCTTCTGAAGCCGGAAGCTATGGGATTGACAGTGGGGGACCTCATTCCGGCATTGCTCGCCGAAGAGTCTTCCTCCCCCTTGCGAGCATCCTCGCCACAGCCCAGCGATGCCGAGGATGAAGATGATGATGACGATGATGATGACGATGATGATGACGATGATGACGACGATGATGGTGCTGCTGATGAGGCCGATGTAGATATAGAAGGCGAGGATGTCGCCTAGTCGCTTGGGCTCCCTTTTTGCTCGCCCAGCGACCTTTTTGTGCACCCTTTTTTATATACCTGTAATTTGTACACATTTTTTGAAACAATGAAAGGAACTTGACAAGTCTTACACGCCTCTTTCTTCATGTATTTACTTCCTTGTTTGTATGTCGCTTAGGCTCCTAGGCTCGAGGCGAGGTTGAGTGCTCGCTAGGCTCTTAGGATTTTGGCGAGGATGTATACTCGCACCTGTATATCCGCAATGCATGCTCGCACCATCATACTCGCACATGTAGACTTGCTCCTGAGGCCTTGACTTGCACCTAGTGAAGAGCGCCGTTAGGATTTTAAGCAAGAATCAAAGGAGCTCTTCAAGGGAAGGAAGAAGCAGGGTTTAGCAGTCGGGGAGGCCCGGGGGGACATATCATCCTGAGGCCTCTCTCCTACTCGAAAGCCTGGTGTCTTCAAAGGACGACGTCAAGTACGGCATGGCAGCCGGATAGGTCCAACGGGACACACCGTCCTTAGGCCACCATCCTACTTGGATGCTTGAAGTCTTCGTTCTTCGGTCGGTTGAATCGATCACCTCTTTCTTTCAAGTTGGGCTATCGGCGTCCAGACTTCCTCCTGGTAATCCCTCCAGTCGAATGAGAAGCGCAGTCGATACGAACCTTGGCCAACATGCAAGGGGGGAGCTGATATCGACCGTCAATGCAGAGGCTTGGTCTTAGAGGGTTGCTGAACCGAGGCACTGTCCCATCATCCGTTCCGGGGTTTTATGAGGTTCAAGTCGGAGGCTCGTTTTCCGACCGTGCCTGTGGATCAATTCGACCTGCTGCTCTTTTTTAGGAGCCTCTCGCTCGCAAGGGTATACGACACCTTTATTCAAGGGTCCCCTGAGCTAGTGAAACTGATCACTTCCTTGCCCAATTGGAAGGTCGGCGTCCAGACTTCTTCCCTGTAATCCCTCCAGTCGAATGAGAAGCGCAGTCGATACGAACCGTGACCAACATGCAAGGGGGGAGCTGATCTCGACCGTCAATGCAGAGGTTTGGTCTTAGAGGGTTGCTGAACCGAGGCACTGTCCCATCATCCGTTCCGGGGTTTTACGAGGTTTTAGTCGGAGGCTCATTTTCCAACCTAGCATGCATGTGGACCAATTTTACTGACTTTTTCTTCTCTTCTCTGAAGATTCTTGCTGTGACAGAAAAAGCTTCCCAGTCCCGTGTTTCAGGGAGAGGAAGGGTTTTATTTATAAATCAATAGGTATTACAAGGGTGGGACATACACATTCCCCCTTAGGGGTAGAACCTTTTCAGGTCATCACCGCTCCAAGTATTCCCAAGCAGCTCTCCTTCCTGGTTCTGCAGACGGTATCCTCCGGTTAGGAGTGACTCATGGATGATGAAGGGCCCTTCCAAGTTTGGATGGAGCTTTCCGATGGCCGCTGATCGTCCCGCCGCGTCTACCTTCTTCAGGACCAGGTCACCTTCTTGGAAGTGCTTGAGGCGAACATTTTTATCGAAATGCCTCGCCATTCGTCGCTTGATCTCCTCTTGCCTGGCGGAAGCTAAATATCTAAGTTCTTCGATGTAGTCGAGAGATAGCTTCTGAGCCTCCTCATTCTCTAGTCGTCATCCCTCACTTCCGCCCTCGGCGGCGATCACCCTTGGACTTCTGACTTCAAACTCTACTGGGATGAGAGCTTCCGATCCGTGAGAGAGCTTGAACGGTGTCTCCCCGGTAGCTGAGCTAGGAGTGGTCCTCAAAGCCCACAGAACCGAAGGGAGCTGGTCCGCCCAGTTACCTCTCAGGTTCTCCACCTTTTTCATCAGCAGGTTGATGATCAGCTTGTTGACGGCCTCCACTTGGCCATTGCTCCTTGGGTGATGCACGGAGGCGAATCGAAGATCAGTTCCCAGCTGTCTGCAGAAATCTTCCAGCTCCAAGCTGGCAAACTGAGGACCGTTGTCGGTGACGATGGCGAGAGGAATCCCAAACCTACAGACGATCTCCCCCCAGATGAAGTTCTTCACGACTTGAGAGGTGGTCTTGGCCAAAGCTTTGGCCTCGATCCACTTGGAGAAGTAGTCGATCATGACGAGAATGAACTTCCTCTGGCCACTAGCTAGGGGGAAAGGGCCAATCAAATCCATTCCCCAAATGGCGAACGGCCATGGGGCGGTGATTGATCGGAGCTGCTGGGCTGGCTGCAACTGGAGGGGGGCGAAGAGCTGGCACTTCTGGCACTTCTTCGAGAAGATCTTAGCATCCTTCCGGATAGTAGGCCAGAAGTAACCATGCCTCAAGACCCTCTGCTCTAAAGTGCGAGTCCCAGAATGACTTCCACACTCTCTCGAATGGATCTCTTCTAACACCCGGGGTACTTCGTCTTCAGAGATACATCTGGCTAGGGGGCCCGAGATGGTTTTACGGTACAGCTCCCCATCCTGCAAAAGATAGTACACTGCTTTGTACCGAAACCTTCTCTGATCCCCTTCACTTGCTGGAAGCTGGCCGGTGGCAAGGAATGCCACAAAAGGATCCGTCCATGAGGGGAACTGCTCGATCTCCATCATCTCCCCTTCTTCGATAGACGGCCGGAACAGCTCGGTGATGGTTTCTCCAGCTCTTGGCCCATACTTGGCCAAACGGTCAGCCGCCGAGTTTTCCTCTCTCGGGACGTGCTCGACGAAGAACGACTGGAAGCCTCCAATCAATCCCTTGACCTTCACCAAGTACTTCTATAGGATGGTATTGCGTACTTCGAACTCTCCTCTGATCTGCGACGCGACCACCATTGAATCAGTAAAGGACCGAACATCACGGATCCCTAACTCCTTGGCGAGGCGCAAGCCTGCCACTATGGCCTCGTACTCTGCCTGATTGTTTGTGACGGGAAAGAGGATCTCGACGGCCTGCTCGATCCTCGTTCCCAGTGGGCTGACAAGAACGATGCCCACTCCCACAGAGCTCCTTCCCGAAGCTCCGTCAACAAACATCTTCCAAGGGATTGGGTCGAACATCTCTTCCCCTGGCTCTGCTTCTGCCGAAAAGTCTGCCAAGAAGTCTGCTACCGCTTGGGCCTTGATCGCCACCCGGGGTGAGAAAGAAATGTCAAACTCGCTGAGTTCTACCGACCATTTCGCTAATCTCCCTGAATGCTCCACTCCTTCCAAGATGCTTCGGAGAGGATGATCAGTCACTACTCGGATGGAGTGAGCCTGAAAATAAGGCCGGAGCTTCCGCGCCGACACCACCAAGGCGAAGGCAAGCTTCTCAAGGATTGGATACTTCAGCTCCGCCTTTTTAGCACCCGGCTGACGTAGTAGATGGGTAACTGTTTCTTCCTCTCTTCTCGGACTAGCACAGAGCTCACAGCCTCTGCCCCTACTCCCAGGTAGATGAGCAGGTCTTCGCCTTCTTTTGGGCTCTGAAGGAGAGGTGTCTGAGTTAACTGCTCCTTTAGCTTCACGAATGCCTTCTCGCATACTTCGGGCCACTCAAAATTCTCCATTTTGCGGAGTGTTCTGAAAAATGGAGAGCACTTCTCCCGGGCCTTTGATAGGAAGCGGCTAAGACCCGCCAACCTTCCAGCCAACCTCTGTACCTCCTTCATTGTCTTCGGGGAAGGCATCTCCAGGATCGCCCTAACCTTGTCGGGGTTAGGCTCTACTCCCTCCGGGGTAAGGAGATGCCCCAGGAACTTGCCTCTTCCCGCTCCAAAGACGCATTTCGCGGGATTCAACCTCATTTTGAACCTCCTCAGCGTCGCAAAGGTCTCCACCAGATCCACAATGTGTTCCTGGACACTCTTGCTTTTAATCAAGAGGTCGTCCACATACACCTCCAGGTTCCTCCCCTTTTGCTCCTTGAAAATGTGATTCATCATCCGCTGATAGGTGGCTCCGGCATTCTTCAGCCCGAAGGGCATCATTTTGTAGTTGTAGCAGCCATCATCAGTGATGAAGGAAACATCGCGGCAGTCAGGGGGATGCATCCGGATCTGATGGTATCCTGAAAACGCATCAAGAAAGCTCATTACAGAAAAACCGACGGCTGAATCAACCAGCGCATCGATTCGAGGCAAGGGATAATAATCATTTGGGCAGCTTTTATTCATCAAAGAAAAGTCTACACACATTCGCCAGCTGCCCCCTACTTTCTTAACCATTACAACATTTGAGACCCAGCCTGGATACTGGATCTCTGACACAAAGCCTGAGTCTAGCAGCTTCTTCACCTCCTGCCGGATTGGCTCGGCCAGGATAGTGGCATTCTTCCTCTTTCTCTGGCGGACGGGCTGGGCCGCGGGATCCAAATTGAGGTGATGACAAGCGACCTCAGAATCGATCCCTGGCATCTCTGCTGCGCTCCAAGCAAAGATGTCGACGTTCTCTTGAAGACACGCCGCCATCCTTATCTTCTCCTCGATCTTCAGGGACCCGCCGATCTTCACCAGCCCGAATGCTCCTGCTGCGGAGAGCACCTCGATCTCCTCGACTTCCTCGGCTACCTCCAGCCTAGCTGGGCTCTCCAGCACCCTTCCGAATTCTTCCGCGTCAGCCATCCAGCTGATGGTACTGACGGCGCTGAGGTAGCACTCTCTGGCGGCTCTTGGATCGCTCCTAATCCTCACCTGAACATCCCCCTGGCAGTACTTCAAGCACTGATGGTAGGAGGATGGGACGACCTTGAAGGCGTTGAGAAGTGGCCTCCCGAAGATGGCCTTGTAACAGCTCGGGGCGTCGACGATTACGCATCGACAGTTGATGGATGTGCCACCGAGGGTTACAAGGAGATCTGCTCCTCCTTCCACCTCCTTCTTCTCTCCGGAGAAGCCAAAGAGGGGACCATCTGCTGCTCGAACTCTGTCGGATCTGACTCCCAGTCCATCGAACGTCTCTTTGAAGATGACGTTCACGGAGCTACCGTTGTCGACCAGAATTCGATCAACGGTGAAGTCTTCCACTGCGGCCTGGATGACGAGGGCATCATGGAAGGGATTCTCATTCCCTAGCATGTCCTCCTCGGAGAAGGTGATCTCCTCCAATGGGGGCGGGGCTTGCGAGGTTGAAGCGACGCTTCGATGGTAGATCTGATGGAGGCTCCCCTTTCGGGAAGCTCCCATCCCGGCTCCCCCATGGATCACTCCAACTCCTCCTCCCCTTCGACTCCCTTGGCCAAGCTCTCCACGGCCTCCGTGGTCGACGCGATCCTCGTTCCTCCTTCGAACGACGGCAGCCTGCCCTGCCTGCGGCTCGGCAGGGGCCTCGATCCTCCGCTGCTCCCCTCCGGCTTCCCCTGCGGCTAGCTTCCTTCTGGCCTCCCAAAAAGCTGGGCAGGCCATCATGGCATGCCCCTCCGCCTGGTGGAAGTCGCAGTAGAGCGGAACCTCTTCCATCTGCTCCTTCCTTGGCTGCTTCTTCTTCTTCTTCTTCTTGCCCTGATGGTACCCAGGCCTGGCAACCATCATGGATTCATCTCTACTTCCCTCTCGTCTTCCCTGCTGGTGGTAAGGCCTCCTCTCGGGGGATCTCCCCTCTGATCCTGACGCTGGTGTCGTCCAGCCGGCCTCCATGGCGGCCGGTTGTCCGGAACCTGATAGCGCCTCTCCTCTTCTCGACGCTCCGGAGCCACGACGAGTCGCCTCTCGTCGTTCCTGCTTGGCTCCTCCCTTCTCCTCTCTTCTCGCCGCTCTGGCTTCTTCCTCTCTGCCCTCGGGGGCTCTTCCCTCTTCCTCTTCTATGGGACCTTCTCCCTCCCTTCCTCTTCTGCCTTGGTCATCTCCGCTAGCTTGGCCAAGAAGTCCCGGTTGGAAGCCTCTCCCTGAACGAACTTGTTGGCCCTCACTATGAGGTTGTCGTAGGAGTAGGGAGGGTTCCTGCCGAGCTCCAGCTTGAAAAGGCCTTGCCCTATCCCGAACGTCAAGGCCAGCTGCAGGATGGTGCGATCCACCTCCTCGATATGCAGCACCTCCTCCTGGAATCGCTCGATATAGGGCCCCAACGGCTCATCCGGCCTCTGGGTTACAAGGAACAGAGATGTCGCCTCCTTCTTCAGCTTCTGGGCCGTGGCGAACCGGATCGTTACTCCACGGCACAGATCTTCGAAGCAGTAGATCGAGCCCAGAGGAAACTGGTGGAACCAGTCCCTGGCTTTCCCCGTAAAAGTGATGGCGAACAGCCGGCACTTGAACGCATCCGACATGGTTCGGATAGAGATAATATCCTCAAACCACTGGATGTGACAAACAGGGTCGTCCCTCCCGGTGTAGTATTTCAACACAGGATCCCTGAATCCTTC
This sequence comes from Dactylorhiza incarnata, assembly GCA_033032865.1. Classification (NCBI taxonomy): domain Eukaryota; kingdom Viridiplantae; phylum Streptophyta; class Magnoliopsida; order Asparagales; family Orchidaceae; genus Dactylorhiza; species Dactylorhiza incarnata. The sequence continues at coordinate 2,204,134 of JAWHQI010000217.1, forward strand.
CGGCACGGGCGCGGCAAGGATGTCTTCACAGAATGGGCTCCTCCCACTCGCTGGACGACGGTCTTCAAGCTGGCGAGTATCATGGCCATACTCGCCATAAGGTCGAGTATCCTGATATCTCGCCTGCTCTTCCACCTCGCGGAAGCGAATTCCTTGCGAGGATTGCGGGAAGGGCTGCGACCTCCTTGGTCGCTCGGGCTCCGGATCGACGTGCTCCTTGCCTGCTCGCTGGGTGCTCTCCTCGCCCTCGGTCAACACCGGGCGATTAGGTGAGGTCGCCGTGACCTCCGTACCCTGCTGGAACACTGCTCGCATAACCCCTTCCATGCGCTGGGCGAATGCTTCGAAAACTTCCATCGTCACGAACTTGCCAGTTCCTGACGAGTTGACGACCATTTCCTCGTGGTCGCCTTCTACGACCATCTTGTCTCCCTACTAGGTTTTCTCCCTCTGGCTGCGATCCACGCTCACCGCACCAAAGTGTTGACGCCAGGAAAATCCTGACCTCAAAATTCGGACCTTTGCAGCCGGAGGCTACTTGCCCAGCTGTCTAACGAGATGGACAAGCTGGCGACTACGAGGAAGCTAGGAGAGCAACAACAATAGGACCCCAGGTGCTGCGGCAGGGAGGTCCCACCACGTACCCGGAAGCTCAAAGGAGTCTTCCCCTCCACAACCAAGAATGGCCGAGCAGGGTACGAGGAAGGCACCGGCTTGGCTAGCAAGCAGGGGTGACGGGCTCGAGAATTCGGAAATCGGGATCCAGAAGCTAAAGCACAGATGCCAATCCAAGTACCCCTGGGGTCCTATTTATAGGCAACCAAGGGGTAGGGGTTTTTATATCCCAGCCCTAACCTGGCGACATACGGGATACTCGGCATGTATCTCCGACCATAGTCGCCCATCTGGCGAGTATTAGTTGCTGCTCGCACAATCCGGGCCAATACTCGCGCAGGTCTTCTGTGGCTTGCCGGGCACCTGGGGCGACATACGGGATGCTCGGCACGTATCTTCGACCATAGTCGCCCATCTGGCGAGTATTGGAGACCTCTTTTGCTCCTGCTGGCTGATCTGTCTGCCTCTTTGACTTTGACCTCTGCCTGCGTGGCCTTGAGTGGGTCCTACCCTCGGAGAATAAGGGTTGTACAAACACGTCAACCAACCGGAGAATAAGGACACCAAAGATGAATACAAGCTTTCACAATACTAATTTTGGTAGCTAGTTACAACTGAACACGGCTGAATACAAGTTGCATCGAACTTGAATCACAACAGCCAATAGAAGGTAAGAACTTGGTCACGGACAAGGTCCGATTCTCCCCCGGAGCACACCGCGCAGGTGATACTCGCTCCTCAATACAGAAGCTCGCTCCTCGCTACCGCCGGCGGTATCGCTAGCGCCGGGCGTTAGCTCTGCTACTCGCAAGCTCGCTGCTCGCACTCCAAGCTTCTCGCGTACTCGCCACGCGCCGCTTCCTCCAACACTTGCTAGCGCGAGCACTATCACTAGCGTCGGGCGCTATCTCCCGAGTAGATACTCGCAAGCTCGTTGCTCGCCTCTTCGCCTCTTGTCGCTACCGCGCGCGCTAGCACTAGCACCGGCGGTATCTCCACTACTCGCTACTCGCTCAAGGGAGCTGGCCGAACTTACTCCAAGTCCGATGCTCGCCTGCCGAACCTACTCCAAGTCCGATGCTCGCCTGGTGGCGCTCTGGTATCTCTAACTCGCTCAAAGTTGATGATACTCGCCAGATCCAGAATCTATCTCTTTAGAGGGTGGTACCCCTCTATTTATAGGCAAAACTAGGGGGGTGGCGAGTAGGAGCTAGCGCTGGCGCTAGCACCAGCGCTGGCGCTAGCTCACTTCAAATCTAACACTCCCCCTTGAAGTGAGCTCCAGGAACAACTCCAAGCAATGTACGAAGCCTCCGGAACGACCCCGCAGATAGGGGCTTCGTGAATATATCCGCAAGGTTCTCTTCACTTCGCACATGCTCCACAGCGATCAAGCCACCCAGCACCTTCTCTCTGATGAAGTGATGCTCGATCTCTATGTGCTTGGTCCTTGCATGACAAACTGGATTGGTTACCAGTTTCAATGCACTCTCGTTGTCCCCACGTAGCACAGTAGGTCCGCTGACCTCCTCGTCCACATCCTCCACTAGTCTCCTTAGCCAGACATACTCCTGAGCTGCTAAGGACGACGCCTTGTACTCGGCCTCCGTGGTAGAAAGGGAAATAGAGTCCTGCTTCTTGCTACACCACGAGATAGCAGCTGCTTCATACAAGAACACGTAACCTGATGTCGACTTGCGATCATCAGCGTCACCTCCGTAATCTGCATCCGTGTACCCGTGCAGCTTGAAGTCGGACTTCTCATCATAGGACAACCCCATCTCAAGGGTTCCCTTCACGTACTTCAGTATCCCTTTGGCTGCCTCCAGATGAGGCTTCCGCGGCTCCTGCATATACCGACTAACTCGGCCGACAGCAAAGGCATTGTCCGGCCTTGTGATAGTCAAGTATATAAGACTCCCCATCAGTGCCCGAAAGATCTTCGGATCAGGAAGAATCCTCCCTTCTTCCTTCCGAAGCTTCAGCCCAGCCTCCAGAGGAACGGAGCTGCTCTTCCCCTCCTTCATGCTGAATCTTTCAACGATCCACTCGGCATACGCCCTCTGGGAAACATACAGTCCGCCTCTTCTCTTCTCTACTTGGAGGCCAAGGAAATGGTGCAGTTCACCAAGATCTTTCATCTCGAAGCGTATGGAAAGCTGCTGTCTCAGCGCCGCGACCTCCTCAGGGTTGTTCCCTGTCACGATCATGTCGTCGACGTATAGCAGCACTAGCACGTGAAGACCTCTACTCTTCTTCACGAACATGCTGGAGTCCGAGTCCGAGGCATCGTAGCCGCAGAACTGCAAGTACTCCGCAATCTTCCCATACCAGGCTCTCGGCGCCTGTTTCAGACCATAGAGGGCCTTCTTCAGCTTGCAGACGTGACGCGGCTGGGACTTGGACACGTATCCAGGTGGTTGCACCATGAATATGTCTTTGTCGATCTCTCCGTATAAGAACGCGTTCTTCACATCCAGCTGCCATAGCTTCCAACCTCGGCACGCCGCCAAAGCGATGATCGTCCTCACCGACGTCATCTTCGCTACAGGACTGAAGGTCTCCTCGTAGTCCTCTCCGTAGGTCTGTGAGAAGCCTCGAGCGACAAGCCTCGCCTTGTACCGCTCCACTTCTCCATCAGCTCTCTTCTTAATCGTGTACACTCATTTGCAGGTGACAGGTTTGATGCCCTCCACCATGGGAACCAGGTCCCATGTCTCATTCTTCTCTAGGGCCTCCATCTCCTCGATCATGGCTGCGTCCCACTCCTTGATTCCAGCAGCATCCTCAAAGCAGGCAGGTTCCCTCTCATCGAGTGGTCCTGCGAAGAAGCAGGAAACCAAACTCACGAAGTTCCCCTCCTTATAGCGAGCAGGCGGGACGATCGTCCTCTTCGACCTCCTCAAGGCTTGGCCACTATCTACCACTCCGGTAGAATCCTCTGGTTGAGCTCCTCTCTGAGCTCCTCTCTGAACTCCTCCTGAAGTGGTGCTCTCCCTGCTTCTTGAGTTCGTAGCTCCCCCTGAGCCAGGTGCTCCTCCTGAGCCAGATGGCAATGGGGCACTTGGAGATAACTCCAACTCCACAGTAGGGTCCTCAGTGACCCACTCCTCTTCCCTGCTAGCTTCTTCACTCTCCGGCAGCTCCACTGAAGAGACTCCCTGGTATGAGACCAGTTCGTCAAACACTACGTCGCGCGAGACGACGAACTTGTGGGTATGCGGATCCATGCACTTCCACCCCTTCTTCCGCTCATCGTAGCCGATGAAGATACACTTCCTCGCTTTCGGCTCCAACTTTGTTCTCTGAGCGTCCGGGACGTGCACGAAGCAGGTAGAACCGAACACCTTCATGTGACCCACATTGGGCTTCTCCCCGAACATGAGCTGGTGTGCAGACACCATCCTGTTATGACTCAGAGGTAGCCTGTTGATCACATGAGTAGCGCACGCCATTCCCTCCGCCCATAAGGCCTTGGGAATGCTCTTGGCATGTAGCCAACTCCTGGTAGTCTCCACCAGATGGCGGATCTTCCTCTCTGCCACCCCATTCTGCTGCGGGGTGTGAGCGCAGGAGAGCTCCCGCCGAATGCCGAACCTCCTGCAGAAAGAAGCAAACTTGATAACTTCTCGAAAAGAAGTTATTAACTACCTTATTTTAGTAAATATTGAGAAAATATACGAAATATAACGATGAATTCACTAATATATTTCATATCTGTAATTGTGGACAGTTTATCGGCAAACGAGCAGCATATTTGTGCAGGAGTGCAAAAAATCCATGAAAGAACGGACAAATTTAAGCTGGAATTATATTGCTGGAAAGAATGGAGCAGTTTGACCTGGTTGTAACAAGGCGGTTTAAATTGAATATTCTGAACCAAAAGTACAATATTTCGAAATAATAAAAAAAGAGGCCCGCGGTTCCTTGTTGAAAGGACGCCTCTTTTCAGCCTTTTGGACTGTAGCGTGGCAAATAAAAGAAGACTTCGGCAGTTTCAAAGGAGGAGGGAGATACGAGTACTTTTAGAGAGAGAAAAGTAAAGAAGGTTTGGAGAAGAAGAAAGAGACGACATATTGAGCAGATTTGGCAACGAAAAGGACAAATTCCTGCGCTTAAATTTAAACTCCGAACAATGTCTTGTAAGATCTTTTCAATTTTGTTTGTCATTTCAAGGATCATGAACTAATTTTTCGTATCTTGTATGTCGTGAGTACTAGTTTTTGTTGTTATGTTTAATTTATAATTTTTCCGTATGATTTCTTGGTTTGCTATCTTTATCAATGTTATGATTTATTGCGAGAGATTTGAATCATGTTTATCTTCAACATTTCGTGGTGAGATTCGAGAGAGGAATCACGATTGATTTAAGATAAATACTTAATGTTATGTGGCGAGATTCGAGAGATGAGTCGCATGAATATCTAATTTAATTCTTTACTTTTATACTACGCCGCGAGATTCGAGAGAGGAGCGGTGTGTTTACATCATAATTTTGATATAATAAAAGAGAGAGAAAGAGATTCCATCACCTTAATTATTAGCAAAAGCGATTTGAGCAATTTAATTTACCTAAATTTTTTCTAAGTTAGAGATAACTAGCGAAATCTAGGTTATGGGAATTCATAGATCGAGAGATTATGATTCCTAGTTTTTAATCGAGCAAGATAGTGAAACAAATATAATGCATCGGTATATTTAGCAAATATCACAACAAATCTAGGAAAGCGATATACAAGATTCCTTTCTCTAAAAGTTGATAAAAATTTACTGAAGTACTTTTAGCATTTTAAAAATTAGTTTTAAATATTCTGCAAATTAGTTTCGTCCAACCAATCGAATTATTTAACTTGGATTTAAGGAAAAGAGTAAACTAATATTCATAAGCGTTAGAGTGTTCACTTCTCCGAGGGAACGATCTTAACTCACTATTATATTACTTGAGCTGGCACGTATACTTGCGTATATACACTAAAGGCGTATCAAAACTCATTGGAGGTAAACTCCCCTCCATTGTCGCTTCTCAGCTTCTTCACTCTGCGGTCCAGCCTCCCCTCCACAAGCTCCTTCCACTCGAGGAACTTGCTAAATACTTCTGATTTCTCTCTCAGAAAGTATACCCACGTATAGCGGGTGTAGTCATCCACCAGAACCAGCGCATACTTATTGCCTCCATAAGTAAGGGTGGCGCACGGCCCCATAACATCAGCATGTACGCACTCAAGAGGTGCCTTACACCTGGTCTCCGACTTGTCAAATGGAAGTCGATGTGACTTTTCATATTGGCATCCGTCGCACACATGGCCGTCGCCGTAGGAAGAGAGATGAGGCAGGCCACTCACTAGGCCCTTTGCCGCCATCATCTTCAGCTTGTCCATCCCCACATGATCCAGCCTCTCATGCCAGATCACAGCGCTGTCGTTTGTCTTCAGCTTGTCCACGTAGGCATTTGCAGACAAAACATACAAATCCTTCACCCTTCTCCCAGTGAGCGTGACGTCAGCATCGACAGACGAAAGGTTCTTCAAGAACTTCACCTCCTTTGGTCCAAACAGCACGTGGTATCCAGCATCCACAGCGTTCGCCACTGAGAAGAGGTTCTTCTTCATGCCAGGCACGTGATACACACTCTTCAGTGTCACTGGCTTCTCTCTACTTCCAAGGGACACCTTCCCTTCTCGCTCCACAGGATGTACCGTATCATCCGCAGTGATGATAGCATCCGTCCCTTCATACGCTTCCAAGGAGTCGAACTTGGACATATCTCCCGTGAGATGATGCCCGCAACCGGAATCCACTATCCAGTCGTTCTCGAGGTTGGTGGAGGCTAAGACATCGACTGACGTTACCGTCATCTCTGCCAGGAAACAATTGTCCCCCCTCTCACCGCCCTGGTGACCTCCACCTCTTCCTCCACCTCTCTGGTGATCTCCCTCCTTGTTAGCAGCATGACCGGCCTTCAGATTAGACCGGCAGTCCTTTGCCATATGCCCATACTTCTTACAGGCAAAGCAAAGGGTTCTCCCCTTCTCATCGCGCGCAGGGAGGAACTTCCCCCCATCTCCCTGAGAGGACGTTGAAGGTCCATCTCTGGAGTTCTTCTTTCTCTTGTCCCAGGATCTCCTCTTTCCTGAGAACAAGGCCTCGCCATCTCCACCTGAGATGGATACTCCCGCCATCTGCTTCGCCAAGCTCTCCTGTGACGATAGCAGGCTCTCTAGCTCCAGAAGGGAGGGCTGAGTAGCCCATCCTTGCACGGAAGTAACGAAGGGGACATACTCCCTCCTCAAGCCTCGGAGTATGTGCCGCTTCAACTTCGCCTCTGAGATTGGCTCTTCAGGATCCAAGGCCGAGATCTCCCCACATAGGTTCTTCACCTTTAGGAAGAAGGTGGATATCGCCATCTCGCCTTGAGTCGACTTCGCCAACTCATTCTCCAGGAATTGTAGCCGCGCCACATTCTTCTTGTTGAATAACCCATCGAGGGCTATCCAGATCGCAGACGCTGACTTGCAACCTATGATGTGGTCGAACAAGTCAGGTGATATGGTTCTCTTCAAGGTGAACTCCGCCTTGGCGTTGGTCTTCCTCCAAGCTCTCACATCGGGACCATTATCACCGGCAGCTACTGCTTCCTCTTGCTCCCCACCACCAACAACCTCCCAGAGATCCTCTCCATGAAGGTAGTGATAACTTCCCAAAAGGAAGTTATTTCCCTACTTATTTTATTCTAATTTTCATTAAAAAGAGGAAAATAATCCCCAATTATAGTAAATATGTTTAAATATCTTATTAATCAATACTGGACTAATTACGGTCATTTTCCATGGTTTTCTATCAAAGATTGGTCAAAGGATTCAAGTTGGGGAAGCAATGGATCATTTATTGCTGATGCAGAAAATAGGTTGCAACGCCTAAAATTAGCAGGTTGCAACGTGGCGGCGAAATTCAGATTTTGAATTTTAAAAGTGGCGCCTATTTGAAATTCCAAAGGAGGCATCCCTTCAGTTTTGGAAAGAAAGTTATGAGCACGGAATTAAAGCACTAAGGGGGGATTATTCTTGGGGAAAAACGTAAGAACAAAAGAGGGAGGGCTTCTTCTTCCTCTTTGGGGAAATTTTCGGCTAGGGCTTGGAGGGGAGATTTTCGGCTAGGGCTTGGAGAAGGAGACTCGGTCCAGCACTAAGGAGATAGATCTGAACCTAAAAACATTCCTACATCGTTTTAATTTCCTGGATCATGTCTTGTAAGATCTACTTTGATTTGTGGTTTCTCTCTTCCTTCATGAACTAAATTCCTAAGTCTTGCATGTGTGGAGTACCTTAGTTATGATGATGACTTGATTTTCATTTATAATTTGTGAATGTGTTGATGTTAATCTTTATTAAATTTATGATCTATTCTTGGGATTTTGGGTTAAGTTTCATCTTTAAAGTGCTTGGCAAAAATTCGAGAGATGAGTCGGGCTAGATGAACGTTTGTTTTGCACGGCGATATTCGAGAGAGGAGTCGTGTAGTTTTTAACCAAACTTCCGTATTTATACTTCATCGCGAGATTCGAGAGAGGAGCGTTGAAAGTGTATCATAAATCTTAATATAATTCCAAGAGAGAGAGAGATCTCATCTTGAATTAGCAACCGTGATTCTAGCGCTTCATGTTATTTTAATCTCATCTAAGTTGGAGACGACTAGAGGATTTTGGAATAAACGGGTAATGGAGATCGAGAGACAAAGTTATCCATTTTAGAATCGTTGCAAGAGAATCATCAATACTTCATAAATTATCACTTTTGTTCGTTGTCATCATAACAAGGGAAAATCACATGCGGGACTATCTTTCCAAGTGAAGTAAAAGTAATTTAAGTAACCGTAACTAGAATTGTAGTTGTTTTCTTTTGAATTGTAGTTGTTTTCTTTTGCACTATTTAAGTTTTTCTATCAATCATTATTACTTGCTTGAATTTAGAGAAAAGGCAGAATTAATATTTGTGTGCGCTAAGTTAAGCACTTCCTCGTGGGAACGATCACTTTCTCATCATTTTATTACTTGTACGGCACGTGCACTTGCGTATTTATATACACCTTTCACGGGCGTACCAAGTTTTTGGCGCCGTTGCCGGGGAGGCGCGCTAATTTAGTGTTTTATTTTTAACAATATTTGTGAAACCTTAGTACTTAGAGATCAAGCATTTGTTTGTTCTTGTTATTTGTCTTAATTTATTTGTCTATTTGAATACTGGTCGGTGTATGTCCAGATATAGGAAAGTAGAATTATTGTCGTTGAATTCTGAAATTGAGCGTACCTGTAGACAAAACAGGAGAGACTTTAGAGCTGTCAATATTATTCATCCTGCGATGGATATCCCTCCGCCAAATAATGCTAATAATAATGATGGTCAGGTTGATCAAAATGCTCAACCGCCAGCACCACCACGTATGACTTGTCACGATTATAACACACCTCTAAGGGGAGGTTTGCACTTCAGCATTGCTCGACCAGCAATTGCTGCTAACAATTTTAAAATGGACCCACTAATTATGCAACAAGTGCAAAACAATAAGTTTGGGGGTCTAGGACATGAAGATGCAAATTCCCACTTACGAACCTTCTTAGCAATTTGCGATATGTTTAAGTTCAATGGAGCATCGGAAGATGCAATCCTGTTGAGAGCATTTCCGTTCTCCTTAGAGGGGAGAGCTAAGGATTGGTTAGACTCGTTACCACATGAGTGTATCACCACATGGGATGAACTAGTCGATAGGTTCCTGAACAAATATTTTCCACCCTCTAAGACTGCAAAACTGAAAAGAGATATTACAACATTTTTACAAGGTAACGGGGAAACTTTTTACGACGCATGGGAGCATTTTAAAGAGCTGTTGAGAAAATGTCCTCATCATGGGTTGCACCAGCACCAGCAAGTGTCCACATTTTACAATGGGCTGCAAACTGCAACCATGATTTTAGTCGATGGAGCCGCTGGGGGATCATTAATGAAAAAGTATCCTGAAGACGCGCGCGTATGCTATTTTAGAAGACTTAACATCTAATAATTATCAAGCATATGAGAGGCAAACTAATAGTAATCCAGCGGGAGTCCATCAGGTGGACCAAATCACTTCTTTGGCCGCTCAGATGGCATCGCAGTTCAATTTAATTAACAAAAGATTAGATTCACTCTCAACCCCTACAACTAGTGCCCCGCTCACAGTTGAACAACTAAATCAAATAACTGAAGAAGCCAATTATGTGGGAGGGCAACCAAGACAAATTTCGCCAGGATTTGCCAATCATTATCACCCCGAGTGGCGAAATCATCCAAATTTTTCCTGGAAGAATAATCAAGGGATGAATCAACCACAAGGTTTTAATCAAAATATGAATCAACTACCTATCAATAACAACTCTCAACCCCAACAATTAAACCAAAGGAAGGTGACTGATGAGTTTATCTTAGGCATGTTTCAAAAGTATGACTCAAAAATGGTAGGAATAGAATCAACGTTAAGATCACTAGAAACTACTATGGGTCAACTTGCAAATTCATTAAGTCAAAGGCCCATTGGAACTCTACCTTCTGATACCACACCCAATCCAACAAAAGATAATCATAATAATCATTGCAAAGCAATTGCACTAAGGAGTGGTGTAGAGATCCCAAGTGGGGAGGGATTGCTTGAGAAAGTTAGGGAAGAAGAGACGAGTAAGAAGCCAAGTGAGTCGAGCATATTAGAGAAGGACGAGTTGGTTGAGAAAAATGAGGTGGGAGATAAACAAAAAGAGAAACTAAATCAAAAGAAAGAAGTAGTCTATCCACCACCCCCATTTCCGGCTAGACTTGTTAAATCCAAACTTGACATACAATTCCAAAAGTTTATGGAGATTTTCAAAAAGTTAACTATAAATATCCCATTTGCTGAGGCTCTTGAGCAAATGCCAAGTTATGACAAGTTTATGAAGGATATCTTGGCAAAGAAAAGAAAGTTTGTTGATAAAGAGATAGTGGCGTTGACTGAGGAGTGTAGTGCTATATTGCAAAAGAAGTTGCCACCCAAGCTTAAGGACCCCGGTATCTTCACAATTCCTTGTTCTATCAGTTTAAACTTTGTTGGGAGAGCTCTATGTGACCTAGGGGCGAGCATTAATCTGATGCCTTTATCTATCTATAAGAAATTTGGTTTAGGGGAGATCACACCTACATCTCTGACTCTACAGTTGGCCGATAGGTCTCTAGCATTTCCCAAGGGAATTGTAGAGTACGTATTGGTTAAGATGGATAAATTCATTTTCCCCGCCGATTTTGTGGTACTTGATATGGATGAGGACAAGGATGTCCCCATCATTCTTGGTAGATCATTCTTGGCCACCGGACGAACACTCATTGACGCCCAGAAGGGTGAGCTTATGATGAGAGTTAATGATGAGAATGTGACATTCAACATCCTCAAGGCTATGAAATTTCCGGATGATAAGGAGGAGTGTTTTTCTATTGAGGAAGTGAATGCACCTACACGTATGATGTATGATGAGAATGATTGGGAGCGTAAAATCCTGAGTGTGTTAACAAATGAAGAAATAGAAGAGGACCCAGACTTAACGGAAACTGTAGAAGCTTTAAGTATTTATGAGCATATACCAAATGCTAACATGTTTGAGTTAATAAGTAGACCAAGTGAGTCTAAGGTCATGAAGCCTTCTATCTTAGAGCCACCTACACTTGAATTGAAACCGCTACCCGAAAACTTAAAGTATGTTTTTCTAGGTAAGGATAACACACTACCGGTTATTATTGATGCATCTTTAGTTAAGGAAAATGAAGAGAAATTGCTTGAGGTTCTCCGTGAGTATAAAGGAGCAATGGGGTGGACCATTGCAGATATTAGAGGGATAAGTCCCTCAATTTGTATGCACAAAATTCTTTTGGAAGAAGAAGCAAAAGAGTCAGTTGAACACCAACGAAGACTTAGCCCACCAATGAAAGAAGTGGTCAAGAAGGAGATAATCAAATGGTTGGATGCGGGTATTATTTATCCTATCTCCGACAGCCGGTGGGTAAGTCCTGTTCAATGTGTGCCAAAGAAGGGGGGCATTACGGTAGTTAAGAATGAGAGCAACGAGTTGATCCCCACTAGAACGGTAACTGGATGGCGGATTTGTATGGATTATCGAAAGTTGAATAAGGCGACTATGAAAGATCATTTCCCACTTCCATTTCTCGATCAGGTTCTTGATAGGTTAGCAGGAAATGAGTATTTCTGTTTCTTAGATGGTTACTCGGGGTATAATCAAATCATGGTAGCTCCCGAGGATCAGGAGAAGACTACCTTCACCTGTCCTTTTGGGACATTTGCATTTAGGAAAATGCCCTTGGATTGTGTAACGCTCCTGGCACATTCCAGCGCTGCATGATCACTATTTTTACTGATCTGATTGATGAGGGGATCGAGATCTTTATGGATGATTTTTCAGTATTTGGGAGATCATTTGATGAGTGTCTGAAAGTGTTGAAGAAAGCTTTGGATAAGTGCATTCAAACCAATTTGATCCTAAATTGAGAAAAATGTCACTTTATGGTCAAAGAAGGAATTGTTTTAGGACACAAGGTGTCAAAGAAGGGATTGGAAGTAGATCGTGCAAAGACAGAGGTTATAGAGAAATTGCCTCCACCAACTAATGTTAAGGGAGTGCGAAGTTTTTTAGGACACGCCGACTTCTACCGCCGTTTCATTAAGGATTTTTCTAAAATCTCTAAGCCACTAAGTCATTTATTAGAAAAAGATTCACATTTTAACTTTGATGAGGAATGTCTAGCCGCCTTTCATTCTTTGAAGCAAAGTCTGATTTCTTCACCCATTATTATTTCACCCGATTGGTCTTTACCATTCACCATTATGTGCGATGCTAGCAACTTTGCTGTGGGCGCGGTTTTAGGACAAGTGCGTGACAAAGTCTTTCACACAATCAACTATGCTAGCAAGACGTTGATTGATGCACAAGTAAACTACACAACTACCGAGAAGGAGTTATTAGCAGTCGTTTTCGCTTTTGACAAATTTCGATCCTACTTGGTAGTTTCTAAGGTGATTGTTTATACGGACCATGCAGCAATTCTATTTTTAGTGGAGAAAAAGGACGCGAAACCAAGATTGATTAGGTGGGTTCTCCTCTTGCAAGAGTTCGACTTAGAGATTAAAGATCGTAAGGGAGCGGAGAATCCGGTAGCGGACCACCTATCACGTCTGGAGTATGAGTGTGAGAGAGATGTGGACATAGAGATTAGAGAGAATTTTCCTGATGAGAGGTTGCTGGCAATATCTGAGGCGAGTATGCCATGGTATGCAGACATTGTAAACTACATAGCGAGCAATGTATTTCCCCCAGACATGGACTATCAACGAAGAAAAAGGTTTCTCCACCAGGTGAAATCTTACATTTGGGATGATCCGTATCTGTTTAAGATTTGTGCTGACCAAGTGATCCGCAGATGCATCCCCGAGGTAGAAGTACAAGGTATCCTAGCGAAATGTCATGCTTCACCTTATGGTGGACACTTTATGGGAGAGAGATCAGCAATAAAAGTCTTAGAGGCTGGTTTCTATTGGCCAACACTATTTAAGGATGCTCATAGGTTCGCAAAATGTTGCGATAGATGTCAAAGAACGGGAAACATCAATCGAGGGGATAGCATGCCAATGACTAATATTCTAGAGGTGGAGGTTTTCGATGTGTGGGGAATAGATTTCATGGGCCCATTTGTAAACTCAAATGGAAATCTTTATATACTTTTAGCTGTGGATTACGTCTCGAAGTGGATAGAAGCTATAGCCACACCGAAGAATGATGCTAAGGTTGTACTAAAATTTCTTAAGGCTAATATTTTTTCTAGATTTGGTACACCCAGAGCCATAATAAGTGACGGTGGAGCACACTTTTGTAATACTCAATTTAAATCGCTCCTTTGAAAATACAGAGTCACTCACAAAGTCGCCCTTGTGTACCATCCTCAAACAAATTGTTTGGCTGAAGTTTCTAATAGAGAGATAAAATCAATCCTAGAAAAAACGGTAAGCACAACTCGTAAGGATTGGTCACAAAAACTAAACGAGGCATTATGGGCATATAGGACGGCATTTAAAACCTCGATAGGCCTAACCCCATATAAAATGATCTATGGCAAATCTTGCCATCTTCCCGTCGAATTGGAGCACAAAGCATATTGGGCAATAAAAAGGTTGAATTTCGATCTCCAAGAAGCGGGCAAGAACAGACTTTTTCATTTGAACGAATTGGAAGAAATCAGATCTAACGCGTATGAAAATGCTAGGTTGTACAAGGAAAGGACGAAGAAATGGCATGATTTGAGGTTGCGAAGAAAGGAGTTCAAAAAAGGGCAGCTCGTCCTCTTGTATAACTCACGACTGAGATTATTCCCGGGAAAGTTGAAGTCACGATGGTCTGGACCTTTTCGGGTGGAGGAGGTACATCCGTTTGGAGTAATAACGATTTGTAATGAGAGAGACCGATCAAAGTTTAAAGTAAATGGACAGAGGTTGAAGGAATATTATGAAGGCAGTGACCAGCGCGAGGCGATGGTGTTAACTTTCAGTTGAAAATGAAATAGGGAAAGCGTCCGGCCGGGACGTTCTAAACGAGGTGCTAGGTGGAAGGCAACCCACCATCTCTGTTATTTTTCTATCGTTCTTAGTTTGTTTTGTTTGTTTTATGTTTGTTTTTATCAATAGGAGGAAAATAGGTGATGGAAGAGATTGCAAAGTAATCGTGGTATTAAATAATTTTAAAAAAGAAATTTTCCAGAATTTAGGTTGCAACGCAAAAATTTTGCGCGTTACAACTTGCTAGCCTCGGTGGTAGTGTAATTTCTAGCAGTTTTGAATTCCGCGTTGCAACGCATAAATTTTGCGCGTTACAACGCATAAATTTTTCTTATTTTTGGATAATATTTCTGTGAAGTTAGTGCTGTGATGTTTGCATATTTTAATTTTATTGCCCATTACCTTGCATTTCCATTACTTTAGTTACTTGAAAGGTTTTGCTAAGATATGGCTCCATCCAATATCCATTGCTAACGTTAGAATCTCTAAATTAAAAGCTACTTTATCAGGGTTATGCTTGTGTTTGGTTTTGTGAAGTTATTTGCAGATTCCCTGAACTACTGGGCTATGATTCGACCGAAGCACTCATGGACTATGAATTCTTTGGAAGGTGGCAATGCAACATGCAGAAAAATATGAGGGGAGTATTTGTTTTACATTATTCCTATTTCTTTCATCGTAAAATTGTCAATTATTTCCTCTTTTATATTTTCACTGAGTTCATTGCTAGGGACTAGCAATGTTTAAGTGTGGGGGTGGTTAGAGTGCAACCCCTACTGCTTGGATAAGGACTTATTTATTTATATATGCGAACTCAATAACTCCGTCTTTGTTTTTGCAATTTAACCTATAGGACATTCTTGTTATCCAATGATAATCGAGTGGTATGGCCGGTTAATCAAATGATTTCAGTCACAGAATTTGAAATTAGTGAGAATTTTTTTTTGGTAAAGCGCTCTTAAGTCTGATTTAAGCACAATTTTCCTTGAAAAATTTTACTTCAAAACCTAGCTTTTGATATGGCTTTCTAAAATATTATGGGAATGGGTGAGTAAGAACTGAGTTAGCGATGTTGGCTGAAGCTTGGGTTTATGTAGTTAAACCATTTTGACCCTCCACTACAATCTTTGTACTTGAACTCTTTTCATGTTGATACGTATTATTCCACGCATACCTTCCCAATATTCTTATTAGTTACATCTTAGTATATTAGTCATTTTATGGGTGTTTAATTAAAAAAAATGATTGAGATTCATAGTGATATGGGCCTAAGTATATGTATACATACCTGGAATGATCCCTACTATGCTAGCAAATTATAAATTAAAAAAAAATGCATCATAGTGATTATGTGGCCTAGGTATGTACACTTATACTTGGAATGATCCCTACTATGAATATAAAAAAAAGAGTGAAAATGTCAATAAACCCCATGATTTGGTGAATTATTAAGATTACGAACTAAGGGAATGTCTTTCTGCTATCAACATCATCCCTGAACGCGTAACCAAGTCGATTCTACTCTCATTTGAACTACAGATCTTGGTGTAGGCTCAATCAATAATTTAGCTATTCTTATCCTTCCCTATGTTGCGGAGATCCATTGTTAAAAGATGTTTAGGAGTAACTAATTTTAAGGAAAAACACACACAACATTTATGACTTTATTTGAGCTTTACCTTTCATTCGAGCTAATGGATTTGTGAATGATTGAATTCGTGTTGATTTATTGGCTTATCAGTTGAGTAAAGCGGATTTCATTAATATGCCATAGTTAATTTATTGTTAAGGATGTGTGATTATCTGAGTTTGCACAATTTCATTAATTCTTTATTCAAGCTTTGAATTGATTATATTTGCTAGGGACTAGCAAATGTCTTAGTGTGGGGGTGTGATAACTTCCCAAAAGGAAGTTATTTCCCTACTTATTTTATTCTAATTTTCATTAAAAAGAGGAAAATAATCCCCAATTATAGTAAATATGTTTAAATATCTTATTAATCAATACTAGACTAATTACGGTCATTTTCCATGGTTTTCTATCAAAGATTGGTCAAAAGATTCAAGTTGGGGAAGCAATGGATCATTTATTGCTGATGCAGAAAATAGGTTGCAACGCCTAAAATTAGCAGGTTGCAACGTGGCGGGGAAATTCAGATTTTGAATTTTAAAAGTGGCGCCTATTTGAAATTCCAAAGGAGGCATCCCTTCAGTTTTGGAAAGGAAGTTATGAGCACGAAATTAAAGCACTAAGGGGGGATTATTCTTGGGGAAAAACGTAAGAACAAAAGAGGGGAGTATTTGTTTTACATTATTCCTATTTCTTTCATCATAAAATTGTCAATTATTTCCTCTTTTATATTTTCACTGAGTTCATTGTTAGGGACTAGCAATGTTTAAGTGTGGGGGTGGTTAGAGTGCAACCCCTACTGCTTGGATAAGGACTTATTTATTTATATATGCGAACTCAATAACTTCGTCTTTGTTTTTGCAATTTAACCTATAGGACATTCTTGTTATCCAATGATAATCGAGTGGTATGGCCGGTTAATCAAACGATTTCAGTCACAGAATTTGAAATTAGTGAGAATTTTTTTTTGGTAAAGCGCTCTTAAGTCTGATTTAAGCACAATTTTCCTTGAAAAATTTTACTTCAAAACCTAGCTTTTGATATGGCTTTCTAAAATATTATGGGAATGGGTGAGTAAGAACTGAGTTAGCGATGTTGGCTGAAGCTTGGGTTTATGTAGTTAAACCATTTTGACCCTCCACTACAATCTTTGTACTTGAACTCTTTTCATGTTGATACGTATTATTCCACGCTTACCTTCCCAATATTCTTATTAGTTACATCTTAGTATATTAGTCATTTTATGGGTGTTTAATTAAAAAAAATGATTGAGATTCATAGTGATATGGGCCTAAGTATATGTATACATACCTGGAATGATCCCTACTATGCTAGCAAATTATAAATTTAAAAAAAAAATGCATCATAGTGATTATGTGGCCTAGGTATGTACACTTATACTTGGAATGATCCTTACTATGAATATAAAAAAAGAGTGAAAATGTCAATAAACCCCATGATTTGGTGAATTATTAAGATTACGAACTAAGGGAATGTCTTTCTGCTATCAACATCATCCCTGAACGCGTAACCAAGTCGATTCTACTCTCATTTGAACTACAGATCTTGGTGTAGGCTCAATCAATAATTTAGCTATTCTTATCCTTCCCTATGTTGCGGAGATCCATTGTTAAAAGATGTTTAGGAGTAACTAATTTTAAGGAAAAACACACACAACATTTATGACTTTATTTGAGCTTTAACTTTCATTCGAGCTAATGGATTTGTGAATGATTGAATTCGTGTTGATTTATTGGCTTATCAGTTGAGTAAAGCGGATTTCATTAATATGCCTTGGTTAATTTATTGTTAAGGATGTGTGATTATCTGAGTTTGCACAATTTCATTAATTCTTTATTCAAGCTTTGAATTGATTATATTTGCTAGGGACTAGCAAATGTCTTAGTGTGGGGGTGTGATAACTTCCCAAAAGGAAGTTATTTCCCTACTTATTTTATTCTAATTTTCATTAAAAAGAGGAAAATAATCCCCAATTATAGTAAATATGTTTAAATATCTTATTAATCAATACTGGACTAATTACGGTCATTTTCCATGGTTTTCTATCAAAGATTGGTCAAGGGATTCAAGTTGGGGAAGCAATGGATCATTTATTGTTGATGCAGAAAATAGGTTGCAACGCCTAAAATTAGCAGGTTGCAACGTGGCGGCGAAATTCAGATTTTGAATTTTAAAAGTGGCGCCTATTTGAAATTCCAAAGGAGGCATCCCTTCAGTTTTGGAAAGGAAGTTATGAGCACGAAATTAAAGCACTAAGGGGGATTATTCTTGGGGAAAAACGTAAGAACAAAAGAGGGAGGGCTTCTTCTTCCTCTTTGGGGAAATTTTCGGCTAGGGCTTGGAGGGGAGATTTTCGGCTAGGGCTTGGAGAAGGAGACTCGGTCCAGCACTAAGGAGATAGATCTGAACCTAAAAACATTCCTACATCGTTTTAATTTCCTGGATCATGTCTTGTAAGATCTACTTTGATTTGTGGTTTCTCTCTTCCTTCATGAACTAAATTCCTAAGTCTTGCATGTGTGGAGTACCTTAGTTATGATGATGACTTGATTTTCATTTATAATTTGTGAATGTGTTGATGTTAATCTTTATTAAATTTATGATCTATTCTTGGGATTTTGGGTTAAGTTTCATCTTTAAAGTGCTTGGCAAAAATTCGAGAGATGAGTCGGGCTAGATGAACGTTTGTTTTGCACGGCGATATTCGAGAGAGGAGTCATGTAGTTTTTAACCAAACTTCCGTATTTATACTTCATCGCGAGATTCGAGAGAGGAGCGTTGAAAGTGTATCATAAATCTTAATATAATTCCAAGAGAGAGAGAGATCTCCTCTTGAATTAGCAACCGTGATTCTAGCGCTTCATGTTATTTTAATCTCATCTAAGTTGGAGACGACTAGAGGATTTTGGAATAAACGGGTAATGGAGATCGAGAGATAAAGTTATCCATTTTAGAATCGTTGCAAGAGAATCATCAATACTTCATAAATTATCACTTTTGTTCGTTGTCATCATAACAAGGGAAAATCACATGCGGGACTATCTTTCCAAGTGAAGTAAAAGTAATTTAAGTAACCGTAACTAGAATTGTAGTTGTTTTTTTTTTTTAATTGTAGTTGTTTTCTTTTGCACTATTTAAGTTTTTCTATCAATCATTATTACTTGCTTGAATTTAGAGAAAAGGCAGAATTAATATTTGTGAGCGCTAAGTTAAGCACTTCCTCGTGGGAACGATCACTTTCTCATCATTTTATTACTTGTACGGCACGTGCACTTGCGTATTTATATACACCTTTCACGGGCGTACCAGGTAGCTCTCCATACAAGACATCCACTTCTTGTAGTTGGTTTGAGTAAGCAGCTCAATGCCAAGTCCCCTAGCATACCCTCCTCCGCCGTCCATCTTGGTTGCTACGTCCTAGTTCCCACTATCCCTCTGATACCATGTGAAATATTTTGAAGTCGAAAGAACACGTCAACCAACCGGAGAATAAGGACACCAAAGATGAATACAAGCTTTCACAATACTAATTTTGGTAGCTAGTTACAACTGAACACGGCTGAATACAAGTTGCATCCAACTTGAATCACAACAGCCAATAGAAGGTAAGAACTTGGTCACGGACAAGGTCCACTTCTCCTCCGGAGCACACCGCGCAGGTGATACTCGCTCCAATACTCGCTCCTCGCTACAGAAGCTCGCTCCTCGCTACCGCCGGCGGTATCGCTAGCGTCGGGCGTTAGCTCTGTAAGACCCCTCCCCTTATTTTTTTTTGAGAGTCCGGGTCTTACCGCCCAGAACCGCCGTCTTGCGGTGGTACCCTCTCAAACATGGTCCCCACCACAACACGCCAATCCTGCCGGCTATTCAACTATATCCAGGCCAACCAAATTCTTAAAAGGAAGAGTGAATTTAAAAGTACGAGTCCACAATAATCACCTCAAATAGAGAAACATGTCCAACAAGAGATATTCATACAAAATAAGAGTACATCAGAGTGCGGAAATTAGAATAAAAGTACAACATGGGCCTAAGCCCGGTCCTCGGATGTTTTCTTCGCCTCTCTCCTGGCGAAGATATAACAATCTAAGCATCCACAAGGCTCGACTCCCTCAATGGCATATAACTCCGGCTTCTGACCTGGGTAGATGTGTAGCGTAGGTATATGAGGGGTCTTGCTTACCGGGGCTCTCCCGGCGGCAGCTGAGAGTCCAACTCCGGGCCTGTTCACCGTCTCAGGCACCACCCTCTGGGGGTTGACCTGCTCTTCCTGGTTCTCCTGTAATAATAGGGTCCACTGACCGTCAGTCTAAAAGACTCAGCATATTCCTCACCGCCTCCACCCGCGACTCCTAGGCACCGTGCGGGAGGAGGAAGCGGAGGACATCAAGGGGTAATTTCAAAGAAGCAGGTGACAAGTGGTAAAACTAGCAATGTATATCAAGCAAAAGATACATAGCTTCTAGCTAGCAGGAGTACACTAATTAAGATTACTCTAGCAGTTCTACAACTAGGCTTGTAATAAGAGCAAACAATAGGAGAAAGCTACAATAGCAGTAATATGAGCAAGTAAAGTAATATGAAGGGCAGCTAGGAAAAATTAACCTTAACTTATATGCGTACACAAAGGCACATAAGTCAAGGGATCTGGCAAGCAATAAACTCATCGTATAAAAGAGCCCACACTGATTTATACGATGAGGTCTCTGTTTATGCAGAAATGCTATGCTATGATATACAATGCAATGATACAATGTTTGTACTATTATTTCATACACATGCAACTCACTCACACGACTCTGTACGTACAGACCTTTAGTTCCCACTTTTCGGAGGTAGCTAACCTCTCGGACACCTCCCGTCGTGGTCAAACGGTGGCAGAGGAGCGGGCGTCTCCTCACCTAGGTGGGTAAGTCACACTACCAGACCTAGGCCCAAACGTACGCTGTAATACCGGTACCCGGTACTCACGAGCTCCTGCGTACTAAACTGAATTGGCCAGGCAGGGTTTAGGGGATTCGTTCCGTCGGACGCGCAATAAAACAACCTGGCCCCAATAAAACCACTAGCACTGCCGAGTCAAGGAACTGCTGTCGGTGTGATGACTAGAATAGTATCGAAGACCCACCACAATTTACACACAAGTAACATGTATTAGTTATTTACTACTGAGCCTCCAGCTCACACATTTGCATCACCATTTATAAAGTAGAGCCTACCGCTCGCCGGCTATACCGGCCTTAGATTTGATCTACAAGTATCCCGCTCGCTAGACTATACTAGTCTTATGTTTAGACTACGAGCCTACCGCTCACTAGACCACACTAGTCTTATACGTAAAATATGAGCTTACAACTCACTAGACTATACAATTCTTATATATAAAATATGAGCTTACCGCTCGCTAGACTATACAAGACCATCCTTATAACCCGAGCCTACCGCTCGCCGGACTATCCCAGTCCATCCTTATAACCTGAGCCTACCGCTCGCCGGACTATCCTAGTCCATCCTTATAACCCGTTCTAGTTCGGGATGGGTGTTAACTTGGCAAGTTTTCCTACTTAACTGGTTTGTCTATAATTTAGTTGATCTTAGATGATTTAGGGTTAGCCTTGGAACTTCCGGAGGGTTACCCGGTGAGGGGCTCGCAGCGGTACTAGGAAGTGTGGCGGGCTGACACCCCGAACTTCCTATTCCTAAGGCACTTAATCTTGTTGGTATCTACCCCTATTTACTTGATCCCCGTTTTCCTCTCCTATTACATTAATTCTTTAAGATGAGTTAAGCTTGGCTCCTAGGAGCGGGGGAGTTCTTTTGAACTCCAACACCACCAATTGTGACCGGGTGCTGACTCCCCCGTCGTCACATTCTAATCTCGAGTTCCCTTCTTCACCGAGGAACTGCACACATTTTATTAGCATTCTCAACCTTTCTTGGACCCACACTCCTATTCTTCGGCATCCTTAACCCTGGGTTTGCCTTAGATGTTTTCCGACTTCACCCTTGAATCTTACCCTAGATGGCTCACCCGGCTAAGGTCAATTCTACTTTCATATAATCACTCACTACGACAAGTTGTGTGTGTGTGAGGCCCTTGACGAGGTCTAGCCTCCTTTTCATGTCACTGAAAACTCATACACCTATAGCTGGCTAAACACACCCCAATCCATATTTCCCAAGATGCCCTTAGAGATGCTCTTCCAAATAATCTGAGCCTTCATAGTTAATAAAGAGTTAATAGTTCTACGTGTGAAGGTCAGTGGTGGTCTAATTCATGTAAATCAGTTTCACTATTCGTGGACCGAAATAGGGTTGAGGTAGATTTGGGTCCTATGGTGCGATCTTAATCACATCATATACAAACGAGTTCCAATTATTACCCTAGGTTCGCAATGAGTGGCGATCTAACAACCTCATATCCTAATTTCATAAATTCTCTAGGGGATCTTAAATCATAGTATCTATTAACAGTAGGAGATATGCAAATAGAGATTTACACATCGAGTATTAGATTATGATCTCAATAAACTCAGGAAAAATCGTTATAGCACCACATTAGTCTAAAAACACCAGATTCTAAGTCTCATATTATTCCAAGTGATATTTACCCTTAATTATCATTTATTACATTTGGTGTGCGTATAAGGGTTTACCCTACAAGTGCTATGTTAAGACTTCAATAAATTCTGGGAAAATTATTATAGCACCATATTATTCTAAAAACACCAGATCCTAAGTCTCATATTATTCCAAGTTCATATGACCCCCTTTTTATTTTATAACCTAAATTAGGGGTAATTTAGTAAATTCCATATCTTGGGATTTTTGTACCCAAAAATCCCAAATAACTTTTGGGAAGGCATATTGCTGCCAAGGACCCATGTCCAGCATTCAAGCCATTGGGTTAACCCCCAAGGCTTAGGGCTCACTCTACCCAAAATTGCTAATAGACATAAAGAGCAGTCCTAAAAGAAAATGGCTCTACAGGGAGCTGTAGAGCTCCAAATCACTTGATCACAAATCCTACAGAAAGTAGACATCAAAAGCTACAAAAGTTGTCTCTGCCAACTTTTCATGATATGGCCTCTAAGGCCTTCAAAAATAGCATGCAAACTACATTAAAACCTAGGCAGGATTATGTGGTTTGCTAATAGACAAAAATGAGCAGTCCTAGAAAAATGGCTCTACAAGGAGCTGTAGAGCTTCAAATCACTTGATCTTAAATCCTACAGGAAGTAGACATCAAAAGCTACAAAAGTTGTCTCTGCCAACTTTTCATGATATGGCCTCTAAGGCCTTAAAAATAGCATGCAAACTACATTAAAACCTAGGCAGGATTATGTGGTTTGCTAATAGACAAAAATGAGCAGTCCTAGAAAAATGGCTCTACAAGGAGCTGTAGAGCTTCAAATCACTTGATCTCAAATCCTTCAGGAAGTAGACATCAAGAGCTACAAAAGTTGTCTCTGCCAACTTTTCATGATATGGCCTCTAAGGCCTTCAAAAATTGCATGCAAACTACATTAAAACCTAGGCAGGATTATGTGGTTTGCTAATAGACAAAAATGATCAGTCCTAGAAAAATGGCTCTACAAGGAGCTTTAGAGCTCCAAATCACTTGATCTCAAATCCTACAGGAAGTAGACATCAAGAGCTACAAAAGTTGTCTCTGCCAACTTTTCATGATATGGCCTCTAAGGCCTTCAAAAATAGCATGCAAACTACATTAAAACCTAGGCAGGATTATGTGGTTTGCTAATAGACAAAAATGAGCAGTCCTAGAAAAATGGCTCTACAAGGAGCTGTAGAGCTCCAAATCACTTGATCTCAAATCCTACAGGAAGTAGACATCAAGAGCTACAAAAGTTGTCTCTGCCAAGTTTTCATGATATGGCCTCTAAGGCCTTCAAAAATAGCATGCAAACTACATTAAAACCTAGGCAGGATTATGTGGTTTGCTAATAGACAAAAATGATCAGTCCTAGAAAAATGTCTCTACAAGGAGCTGTAGAGCTCCAAATCACTTGATCTCAAATCCTTCAGGAAGTAGACATCAAGAGCTACAAAAGTTGTCTCTGCCAACTTTTCATGATATGGCCTCTAAGGCCTTCAAAAATTGCATGCAAACTACATTAAAACCTAGGCAGGATTATGTGGTTTGCTAATAGACAAAAATGATCAGTCCTAGAAAAATGGCTCTACAAGGAGCTGTAGAGCTCCAAATCACTTGATCTCAAATCCTACAGGAAGTAGACATCAAGAGCTACAAAAGTTGTCTCTGCCAACTTTTCATGATATGGCCTCTAAGGCCTTCAAAAATAGCATGCAAACTACATTAAAACCTAGGCAGGATTATGTGGTTTGCTAATAGACAAAAATGAGCAGTCCTAGAAAAATGGCTCTACAAGGAGCTGTAGAGCTCCAAATCACTTGATCTTAAATCCTACAGGAAGTAGACATCAATAGCTACAAAAGTTGTCTCTGCCAACTTTTCATGATATGGCCTCTAAAGCCTTCAAAAATAGCATGCAAACTACATCAAAACCTAGGCAGGATTATGTGGTTTGCTAATAGACAAAAATGAGCAGTCCTAGAAACATGGCTCTACAAGGAGCTGTAGAGCTCCAAATCCCTTGATCTCAAATCCTACAGGAAGTAGACATCAAAAGCTACAAAAGTTGTCTCTGCCAACTTTTCATGATATGGCCTCTAAGGCCTTCAAAAATAGCATGAAAACTACATTAAAAACCTAGGCAGGATTAAATGGTTTGCTAATAGGCAAAATGAGCAGTCTTAGTAGAATGGATGCCCTGGGGCCCACTGTGCACCAAATCAAGAGTTTAAGGTGGCAAATGAAATTAGACCCCAAGGGCTACAAATGTTATCTCTGGACATTTTTTGAGTTATGGCCTCTAAAGGCTTCAATTTCAGCATACAAAATCGGCTAAAGGTGTGACAATTAATCAAACATTATGATTTCATTCATTTCATGGGCTGCGAATAAAAATTCAGCCAGATCGGACGGCCAGGGTTCATCGTCCCCGATGAGCCAACAGCCCAGATCTCACGCGCCTGGGCCGTTTTGCGGGGGCATTTTCCGGCAATCTGCAGCATCCTACCGCCGGCCACCGCCTCCACCACCTCCGTTGAGGCGGTGGCTAACGCCAGGCGGCGACACGGCCACCGGAGATGGCCTCTCCGGCGATCCCGAGCAAGAAGAAATGCTCGAGAAATATCCCTCTATCTCACATGGGATCGGGCTCAATTGAGCCCGATTTCTCTCCTAAATGAATCTAGATACTAGCACAGGTGGAGGGGGAGAGGAACTTGCCTGAGCACGGCCTTGGCGGCGGGTGTTGCGGTGGAGGAAGGTCGCGTTCCTATTCCCGGCATCCATGGCGTTTTCTGTGCGGCTGAGCTCGAAAACTTCTTCTGAAGAGGGGGCTCGACTGCTCTGGGAGTTCTGAACGTAGTGAGAGGGAGAAAAGAGGGGGAGGGAGTGTATATGGCCGGCTGCCATTAAGGCCATTCGGCCAACCTCCTTGCCGCCCATGGCAGCCAATCCAAACCTCCTCCCCACTGCCCCAAACTGACGGGAATTACTCCCCCTGCTGGGAGAAGAGCTTGGGGAATGGTAATGGGGTGCCATTTGGCAACCATCCCCCCATTTCCTCCTCTTTTGCCTCCCCCTTGTCTTCTTCCCATTAAAGCTTAATCCAAAGGTAATTACCCCCTTCTCATTCGAAATTTCAGGTGTCCATGGTCTGGTTATCATGTGGGCTGCCTCCTTAGGCTATGGAATTGGGTTAAGCCCACTTAATTTGAGTTTTGGACTCACTTGACCCAATTTGGGTAAATTGGGGATTTTTAGGTTTGGGCTTGACTCAAGCTTACACCCTCAATATAATTGACCCATATTACTCCCTAAGACCCTATGGACCTACTCCAAAAGAATTGAGTCAAGGTGGGGTCAATTGGGGCTTGAGTGCACTTAATTGCCTATAGGGACAATTTGGGTGTTTTGTTGATTTTGCCCTAATTCTCCTTGGTTGAATGCACCCCATGGTCCAATTAGGTCTCATATACTCCCCCTTAGGGTTTAGGGGAGATCAATTTGGTCATTCTAAGTCCCTTGAAGATTAATTTGGGTTTTAGCACCTTTTAGGTCAATTTGGGGCTCTTAAGAAATTGACCCAATTTCCCCAAATTGATGGCCCTATGATGGGGCTTTTGGGTCCATTAGATCCCTTAGGGAGGTTTCCATAGGAGAGTGGCTTCAATTTGATCCATTGGGGTTCAATTGCCCTTAATTATGGTGATTTGACCTAAGGTTGCTCACAGTTGACTTTTGGTCAATTGACCAAATTGGTTGACCCCAAAGGTCCCTAGTGGCCTACTTGCCCTCCTAGTTGGTCATAGGGATCATGGTGAGGTTATATTGGCTTTTTGAAGTCTTTTGGTCACCTCTAGGCTAGGACATCCATTTTTGCTATTTGCACCCCAAAGTGCATTCCTTCCCATTTTAATGAGTTCATGGGCCTTCCTGGCCCTCTTTGTGTACTTAACTCACCATATGAACTATTCATGGTTATGTGGGGTTTATAAGATATTTTATCCTCCCTTTTGGTTCACTTCTCATTAGGGTGGATCATGATGGCTAAGTGCACACCATGAGTTTTTCCACCTCTTCCATTTTCATCCTAGGGTTCTAGGTCACTTCTCCTATTTTTGTCATGACTTGTCATGACAAAAATCATCCAGGGGCCTATTAGTTTGGGGGATGTTACAAATCCCAATACAAAACAAAACAATTTCGTCCCCGAAATTTAGGATCGGGTGTATGGGTTTTCAGATCAAGCACAATAAAATGAAAATCAAATACATTCTGCAATCGAGTTTTACCTGATTCAAATAGTTTCGGGTAGCGTTGCTGCATTAGATACAGTGGTTCCCAAGTATGTTCCTCCTGCCCGTGGTTGGACCAAAGGACCTTTACTAATGGCACCTTCTTTCGTCGTAGAACCCGGATGCTGGAGTCGTCAATCCGGGTAGGCTCCAAACGGACTGACCGATCTGTGTCTACTGGGCCTGAGGTACGAGTGATCTGTTGTTTTGGCTTAAGCAGAGCCTTCCGGAGCGAAGAGACGTGGAAGACGTCGTGCAGGTTCTCTAATTCTGGTGGTAGCTCCAGTCGGTATGCCAGAGGGCCAATCCGCTCCAGGTTCTTGTAAGGTCCCATATACCTAGGACTGAGCTTCTTTAACCTCCGTACCCGTGTGACACTGTGCACTGGACGTACCTTCAGAAACACCTTGTCTCCCACCCAAAATTCTACCTTACGATGCCGCGCGTCGTAGTATTTGGCCTGTCGACTCTGGGCTTCTAGCATCCGCTCCCGGATTAGTCGCACCAGAGCGTCTGTGTCCTCTTCAAACTTTGACCCTGGCACCCCTGGAAAATCATCCTGAACCCATGACAGCGGGGTTCTGCATTTACGACCATACAATGCTTCGTAGGGGGCCATGCCGATGCTGGATTGATGGCTATTATTATAAGAAAACTCGGCAAGTGGCAGCAACCTTTCCCAAGGTTCGTTGCGGTCCAGAATGCAGAGGCGTAGTAGGTCTTCCATCGTCCGAATTGTACGTTTAGTTTGACCATCTGTCTGAGGGTGGAAGGCGGTGCTGAAGGTCAGCCGAGATCCCAGATAGGCTTGAACAGCCTTCCATTCCCGAGACGTAAACTGGCCATCCCGATCGGACACGATCGACTTAGGGACTCCGTGGTACCGAACAAATTTCTCTACAAATAGTCGTACTAATGTTCCGACCGGAGCACCCTTCCTGACTGGAATAAACCGAGCCACCTTCGTCAGCCTGTCAACAATCACCCATACTGAGTCATTCCCGGAGTGGGAGCGAGGTAGCCCATGCACGAAGTCCATAGATATGTCATCAAACTTCCACTCAGGCACAGGTAGAGGCTGCAATAGTCCCCCTGGCTTCTTGCATTCTGCCTTCACCTGCTGACAAGATACACAGTGCGTCACAAAACGGGCGATGTCTTTCTTCATACCGGGCCAGTACATTGACTTTCTCAGATCCGTCGTCATTTTGGAGACGCCCGGATGTATGGAGTACTTGCTATTATGTGCCTCAGCCATGATATCTTCCCGAATCCTGTCTCCTTGTGGTATGAGTATCCGTCCACGGAAGTGAATGAGACCATCACACAAGGTAAAGTTCCCGGAGGGGCCTGACTCCAAGGCCGCAAACACTGGTTCCAATGATGCATCTTGTCTTTGCCCAAATTTAATGCGATCTTGGATGTCACAAGTCATGCTCATGGCTGCCAAGTATCCTGCATAGGTCTCGGGGTTGGCCTTAGACATCAGTGTGACTTGCGTGTCCTGAAGTACCCTTATCAGTTCCATAACCATTAATCGAGGTTCCGTGTCGGATGCACTCGCTCTTCGGCTAAGTGCGTCTGCTACCGTGTTTGCCTTCCCGGGGTGATAGTGCATTGTGTATTGATAGTCACACAAGAACTCTAGCCATCTCCGTTGGCGTAGATTCAAGTCCTTCTGGGTGTCGATGTACTTGAGATTCTTGTGATCCGAGAAGATCTCGCAATGAACCCCATATAAGTAGTGCCTCCAAATCTTCAAGGCGAAAACCACTGCTCCGAGCTCTAAGTCGTGTACCGGATAATTTTGTTCATGTTTCTTTAATTGTCTCAAGGCATAGGCAATCACATGACCATGTTGCATGAGGACAGCACCCATTCCTTGATAAGATGCGTCGGTGTAGATTTGAAATCCCTCCTTTCCGGATGGGAGGGTAAGAATGGGGGATGTGGTGAGTCGGTTCTTCAACTCCTGAAAGGCTGCCTCACACTTGTCTGTCCACACAAATGCAGCATCCTTCTTTGTTAACGACGTGAGGGGAAGTGCAATCCTTGAAAATCCCTCCACGAACTTACGATAATATCCGGCTAGTCCCAGGAAGCTGCGGACATCCGAGGCCGACTTCGGTTGCGGCCAATCCCTTACTGCCCGTTCCTTGGCCGGATCCACTGCCAACCCGGCCCCACTGATCACGTGCCCTAGGAAAGCCACCTCCCGTAGCCAAAATTGGCACTTCGAGAACTTTGCATACATTTGATGTTGTCGTAACTTGCTCAAGACTTGAGTCAAGTGCTGGGTATGCTCCTCCTTTGTTTTGGAGTAGATTAAGATGTCATCAATAGACACGATAATGAACCTATCTAGGTAAGGTTCGAATACATGGTTCATTAAGCTCATGAATGCAGAGGGAGCATTCATGAGCCCGAATGGCATCACTGTAAATTCATATAATCCGTAACGAGAACTGAAGGCCGTCTTTGGGATATCTTCCTCTCGTATTCGCAACTGATAGTATCCGGACCTCAAATCAAGCTTAGAGAACCAGAAGGCCCCCTGTAGCTGGTCAAATAGCTCATCAATCCTCGGTAGCGGATATGTGTTCCGTACCGTCAGCCGATTCAGCTCTCGGTAGTCGATGCAGAGACGAAGCGACCCATCCTTCTTCTTTACAAATAGTACCGGTGCTCCCCAGGGTGATGAACTTGGTCTGACGAACCCTGAGTCCACCAGTTCCTGGAGTTGAGTCCTGAACTCAGCCAATTCTCTTGGTGCCATTCTATATGGTGCCCGAGACACCGGTTTTGCTCCTGGTACCAGTTGAATTTGGAAGTCCTTTTCCCTGTGTGGCGGTAGTCCGGGTAATTTTTCTGGGAAGACATCAGGAAATTTTTGAACTACGGGAATATCAGTCAGGGGATTACTTTCCTCCTTCATTTCAAAGCAGATCATGAAGACTTCATCTCCTTGCAAGTGGGCCTTGATAGCTTGAATTGATGAGATTAAACGACGAGAGATAGGTTTAATACCTTCGATCACCACATCGTCGCCCTCGTGTTTTAGCATGATTTTCTTTGCCTGACAATCGATCTTGGCGTGGTTCCAGTATAGCCAGTTCATGCCTAAGATTAGATCGTAGCCCTTCATCTTTAGTAGTGTTGCCGGCGCTTCGAACATCTTCCCTCCAATCTCCACATTCATGTTGCACTTAGCACATGTTTCTATCTCTGACCCGTCCGCCAGTCGCACCTTCCTTTCGACGCCTTCGAAATGTTGTACTTGGTCCAAGTCGTCCACGAATTCCGCCGAAACGAATGAGTGGGAAGCGCCCGTATCGAAAAGGGTGTACGCAGGCTTTTTACATACTAGCACTATACCTGGGTGATTTGCGATTTAGTTTATTGTTTGACGTAAGCTAAAGGTCGGCAAGTAATTAAACAATTATGTAGGGAAAACTGAGGTACCTGTGATCACATCCTCTGGATTTCTGGGTTCGGCAAGATCCAGTGCATACATTTGCTTCGGCTGCCTGCCTCTACCCGGTGGCCCTCGACCTCGTCCACGTCCTCGGCCTCGGCCCCTGATTTGTTGTACCGGTGGTGCTGCTATAGGTAGGGGTGGGGGGTTACCCCATCTCTGAGGGCAGTGAGCCTGCACATGTCCTGGTTGGTGACACCAGAAACACACTGGCGGGGGATGTGCTCTACCTTCTTGTTCTCGGGGCCCCTGTATCCGCAACGGCTGAGGTGCAAGTACAGTCGGGGGTCTCTGGTCCGGTCGGGGGTCTGGATGAGGTTGTCCTCTGCCTCTTTGATGTCTAATGAATCCACCGCGCTGTCGGTGGTCCCGTCCTCTATTCCCGTTTCCATCTTCCGCTGGCCTTTTTCCTCGGCCCTTCACCATTTGCTGATCTGCCTCCAGTCTTCTTGCTGCTTCACTGATTCGTGCTAA
Organism: Dactylorhiza incarnata; assembly: GCA_033032865.1. Classification (NCBI taxonomy): domain Eukaryota; kingdom Viridiplantae; phylum Streptophyta; class Magnoliopsida; order Asparagales; family Orchidaceae; genus Dactylorhiza; species Dactylorhiza incarnata. The sequence continues at coordinate 2,234,871 of JAWHQI010000217.1, forward strand.
ACTGGAGTCCGCCACATATTGTAGGGAGTGTCTGAGATCGTCTCGTAGACCCTTGAAGAACCTCTTGGCGTACCCAGAGTCGCTTAATTGATGTGATGTAGCGAAGCGAGCCAGGTGAGAGAACTCCCGCTGGTAATCCAATACTGAAAGATTCCCCTGCCTCAGATGCAAGAACCTTTCCTCCAGTTCATCTCTTGCTGTTTGAGGCACAAAGTGCTCAAGTAGTGCCTCCTTAAACTCTTCCCACGTGATGTCTGTGTACTCAAGACCGGCAAAGGTGGTGTCTAAAGCTGACTTCCACCATCTCTTAGCATGAGATTTTAGGGCAGAAACAGCTAAGGACACTGCAACATCCGTCGGGCAACGAATCCCTGTCAGCATTTCCTGGATTGCATCCAGCCATTCCTCCGTTTGCACCACTGACTCAGATCCTGTGTAAGATGGGGGGGGAGAGACCCCGGAAGACGCTCAACCAGTTTGCCCCTGGGTTGGGGGCCTGAAGTGGGACCTGTTGCTGAGTAAAAGCTTGCAGGATAGCGGTCAGGGTCTGACCCAGCTCCGTTTGTTGGAACTGGACGGGAGCCGGTGGGGGAGGGACAGCATTCTGTGCGGGAGGTACTTCGTCTTGCAGTGGGGGAACCGTAGCCTGTTCCGGAGGGACTTCATCTTGCACTGGGGGAATCACGACCTGAACATGGGGAATCGTTCTCCGGTTGGGAACATTTACCGGAGGCTACATAAGAAAAGTATTTAATTAGAAAGGTTGGCCCTAAGCATCTCGTTCGATGGACAATTTAACGTGATTTCTCCTATGGGCACACCATTGCTTCCGCTGCTAGTTTGTCCTCAAACTAACTCGAGCGGGGTTGCCCTAGGGTTGTGGACTCCTTATTTGGATCGGTTTTGGCTAAGCTGATACCAGTTTGTAAGACCCCTCCCCTTGTTTTTTTTTAGAGTCCGGGTCTTACCGCCCAGAACCGCCGTCTTGCGGTGGTACCCTCTCAAACATGGTCCCCACCACAACACGCCAATCCTGCCGGCTATTCAACTATATCCAGGCCAACCAAATTCTTAAAAGGAAGAGTGAATTTAAAAGTACGAGTCCACAATAATCACCTCAAATAGAGAAACATGTCCAACAAGAGATATTCATACAAAATAAGAGTACATCAGAGTGCGGAAATTAGAATAAAAGTACAACATGGGCCTAAGCCCGGTCCTCGGATGTTTTCTTCGCCTCTCTCCTGGCGAAGATATAACAATCTAAGCATCCACAAGGCTCGACTCCCTCAATGGCATATAACTCCGGCTTCTGACCTGGGTAGATGTGTAGCGTAGGTATATGAGGGGTCTTGCTTACCGGGGCTCTCCCGGCGGCAGCTGAGAGTCCAACTCCGGGCCTGTTCACCGTCTCAGGCACCACCCTCTGGGGGTTGACCTGCTCTTCCTGGTTCTCCTGTAATAATAGGGTCCACTGACCGTCAGTCTAAAAGACTCAGCATATTCCTCACCGCCTCCACCCGCGACTCCTAGGCACCGTGCGGGAGGAGGAAGCGGAGGACATCAAGGGGTAATTTCAAAGAAGCAGGTGACAAGTGGTAAAACTAGCAATGTATATCAAGCAAAAGATACATAGCTTCTAGCTAGCAGGAGTACACTAATTAAGATTACTCTAGCAGTTCTACAACTAGGCTTGTAATAAGAGCAAACAATAGGAGAAAGCTACAATAGCAGTAATATGAGCAAGTAAAGTAATATGAAGGGCAGCTAGGAAAAATTAACCTTAACTTATATGCGTACACAAAGGCACATAAGCCAAGGGATCTGGCAAGCAATAAACTCATCGTATAAAAGAGCCCACACTGATTTATACGATGAGGTCTCTGTTTATGCAGAAATGCTATGCTATGATATGCAATGCAATGATACAATGTTTGTACTATTATTTCATACACATGCAACTCACTCACACGACTCTGTACGTACAGACCTTTAGTTCCCACATTTCGGAGGTAGCTAACCTCTCGGGCACCTCCCGTCGTGGTCAAACGGTGGCAGAGGAGCGGGCGTCTCCTCACCTAGGTGGGTAAGTCACACTACCAGACCTAGGCCCAAACGTACGCTGTAATACCGGTACCTGGTACTCACGAGCTCCTGCGTACTAAACTGAATTGGCCAGGCAGGGTTTAGGGGATTCGTTCCGTCGGACGCGCAATAAAACAACCTGGCCCCAATAAAACCACTAGCACTGCCGAGTCAAGGAACTGCTGTCGGTGTGACGACTAGAACAGTATCGAAGACCCACCACAATTTACACACAAGTAACATGTATTAGTTATTTACTACTGAGCCTCCAGCTCACACATTTGCATCACCATTTATAAAGTAGAGCCTACCGCTCGCCGGCTATACCGGCCTTAGATTTGATCTACAAGTATCCCGCTCGCTAGACTATACTAGTCTTATGTTTAGACTACGAGCCTACCGCTCACTAGACCACACTAGTCTTATACGTAAAATATGAGCTTACAACTCACTAGACTATACAATTCTTATATATAAAATATGAGCTTACCGCTCGCTAGACTATACAAGACCATCCTTATAACCCGAGCCTACCGCTCGCCGGACTATCCCAGTCCATCCTTATAACCTGAGCCTACCGCTCGCCGGACTATCCTAGTCCATCCTTATAACCCGTTCTAGTTCGGGATGGGTGTTAACTTGGCAAGTTTTCCTACTTAACTGGTTTGTCTATAATTTAGTTGATCTTAGATGATTTAGGGTTAGCCTTGGAACTTCCGGAGGGTTACCCGGTGAGGGGCTCGCAGCGGTACTAGGAAGTGTGGCGGGCTGACACCCCGAACTTCCTATTCCTAAGGCACTTAATCTTGTTGGTATCTACCCCTATTTACTTGATCCCCGTTTTCCTCTCCTATTACATTAATTCTTTAAGATGAGTTAAGCTTGGCTCCTAGGAGCGGGGGAGTTCTTTTGAACTCCAACACCACCAATTGTGACCGGGTGCTGACTCCCCCGTCGTCACATTCTAATCTCGAGTTCCCTTCTTCACCGAGGAACTGCACACATTTTATTAGCATTCTCAACCTTTCTTGGACCCACACTCCTATTCTTCGGCATCCTTAACCCTGGGTTTGCCTTAGATGTTTTCCGACTTCACCCTTGAATCTTACCCTAGATGGCTCACCCGGCTAAGGTCAATTCTACTTTCATATAATCACTCACTACGACAAGTTGTGTGTGTGTGAGGCCCTTGACGAGGTCTAGCCTCCTTTTCATGTCACTGAAAACTCATACACCTATAGCTGGCTAAACACAACCCAATCCATATTTCCCAAGATGCCCTTAGAGATGCTCTTCCAAATAATCTGAGCCTTCATAGTTAATAAAGAGTTAATAGTTCTACGTGTGAAGGTCAGTGGTGGTCTAATTCATGTAAATCAGTTTCACTATTCGTGGACCGAAATAGGGTTGAGGTAGATTTGGGTCCTATGGTGCGATCTTAATCACATCATATCCAAACGAGTTCCAATTATTACCCTAGGTTCGCAATGAGTGGCGATCTAACAACCTCATATCCTAATTTCATAAATTCTCTAGGGGATCTTAAATCATAGTATCTATTAACAGTAGGAGATATGCAAATAGAGATTTACACATCGAGTATTAGATTATGATCTCAATAAACTCAGGGAAAATTGTTATAGCACCACATTAGTCTAAAAACACCAGATTCTAAGTCTCATATTATTCCAAGTGATATTTACCCTTAATTATCATTTACTACATTTGGTGTGCGTATAAGGGTTTACCCTACAAGTGCTATGTTAAGACTTCAATAAATTCTGGGAAATTATTATAGCACCATATTAGTCTAAAAACACCAGATCCTAAGTCTCATATTATTCCAAGTTCATATGACCCCCTTTTTATTTTATAACCTAAATTAGGGGTAATTTAGTAAATTCCATATCTTGGGATTTTTGTACCCAAAAATCCCAAATAACTTTTGGGAAGGCATATTGCTGCCAAGGACCCATGTCCAGCATTCAAGCCATTGGGTTAACCCCCAAGGCTTAGGGCTCACTCTACCCAAAATTGCTAATAGACATAAAGAGCAGTCCTAAAAAAAATGGCTCTACAGGGAGCTGTAGAGCTCCAAATCACTTGATCACAAATCCTACAGAAAGTAGACATCAAAAGCTACAAAAGTTGTCTCTGCCAACTTTTCATGATATGGCCTCTAAGGCCTTCAAAAATAGCATGCAAACTACATTAAAACCTAGGCAGGATTATGTGGTTTGCTAATAGACAAAAATGAGCAGTCCTAGAAAAATGGCTCTACAAGGAGCTGTAGAGCTTCAAATCACTTGATCTTAAATCCTACAGGAAGTAGACATCAAAAGCTACAAAAGTTGTCTCTGCCAACTTTTCATGATATGGCCTCTAAGGCCTTAAAAATAGCATGCAAACTACATTAAAACCTAGGCAGGATTATGTGGTTTGCTAATAGACAAAAATGAGCAGTCCTAGCAAAAATGGCTCTACAAGGCACTGTAGAGCTCCAAATCACTTGATCTCAAATCCTACAGGAAGTAGACATCAAGAGCTACAAAAGTTGTCTCTGCCAACTTTTCATGATATGGCCTCTAAGGCCTTCAAAAATAGTAGGCAAACTACATTAAAACCTAGGCAGGATTATGTGGTTTGCTAATAGACAAAAATGATCAGTCCTAGAAAAATGGCTCTACAAGGAGCTGTAGAGCTCCAAAGCACTTGATCTCAAATCCTACAGTAAGTAGACATCAAGAGCTACAAAAGTTGTCTCTGCCAACTTTTCTTGATATGGCCTCTAAGGCCTTCAAAAATTGCATGCAAACTACATTAAAACCTAGGCAGGATTATGTGGTTTGCTAATAGACAAAAATGATCAGTCCTAGAAAAATGGCTCTACAAGGAGCTGTAGAGCTCCAAATCACTTGATCTCAAATCCTACAGGAAGTAGACATCAAGAGCTACAAAAGTTGTCTCTGCCAACTTTTCATGATATGGCCTCTAAGGCCTTCAAAAATAGCATGCAAACTACATTAAAACCTAGGCAGGATTGTGGTTTGCTAATAGACAAAAATGAGCAGTCCTAGCAAAATGGCTCTACAAGGCGCTGTAGAGCTCCAAATCACTTGATCTCAAATCCTACAGGAAGTAGACATCAAGAGCTACAAAAGTTGTCTCTGCCAACTTTTCATGATATGGCCTCTAAGGCCTTCAAAAATAGCAGGCAAACTACATTAAAACCTAGGCAGGATTATGTGGTTTGCTAATAGACAAAAATGATCAGTCCTAGAAAAATGGCTCTACAAGGATCTGTAGAGATCCAAAGCACTTGATCTCAAATCCTACAGTAAGTAGACATCAAGAGCTACAAAAGTTGTCTCTTCCAACTTTTCATGATATGGCCTCTAAGGCCTTCAAAAATTGCATGCAAACTACATTAAAACCTAGGCAGGATTATGTGGTTTGCTAATAGACAAAAATGATCAGTCCTAGAAAAATGGCTCTACAAGGAGCTGTAGAGCTCCAAATCACTTGATCTCAAATCCTACAGGAAGTAGACATCAAGAGCTACAAAAGTTGTCTCTGCCAACTTTTCATGATATGGCCTCTAAGGCCTTCAAAAATAGCATGCGAACTACATTAAAACCTAGGCAGGATTATGTGGTTTGCTAATAGACAAAAATGAGCAGTCCTAGAAAAATGGCTCTACAAGGAGCTGTAGAGCTCCAAATCACTTGATCTCAAATCCTACAGGAAGTAGACATCAAGAGCTACAAAAGTTGTCTCTGCCAACTTTTCATGATATGGCCTCTAAAGCCTTCAAAAATAGCATGCAAACTACATTAAAACCTAGGCAGGATTATGTGGTTTGCTAATAGACAAAAATGAGCAGTACTAGAAAAATGGCTCTACAAGAAGCTGTAGAGCTCCAAATCCCTTGATCTCAAATCCTACAGGAAGTAGACATCAAAAGCTACAAAAGTTGTCTCTGCCAACTTTTCATGATATGGCCTCTAAGGCCTTCAAAAATAGCATGCAAACTACATTAAAAACCTAGGCAGGATTAAATGGTTTGCTAATAGGCAAAATGAGCAGTCTTAGTAGAATGGATGCCCTGGGGCCCACAGTGCACCAAATCAAGAGTTTAAGGTGGCAAATGAAAGTAGACCCCAAGGGCTACAAATGTTATCTCTGGACATTTTTTGAGTTATGGCCTCTAAAGGCTTCAATTTCAGCATACAAAATCGGCTAAAGGTGTGACAATTAATCAAACATTATGATTTCATTCATTTCATGGGCTGCGAATAAAAATTCAGCCAGATCGGACGGCCAGGGTTCATCGTCCCCGATGAGCCAACAGCCCAGATCTCACGCGCCTGGGCCGTTTTGCGGGGGCATTTTCCGGCAATCTGCAGCATCCTACCGCCGGCCACCGCCTCCACCACCTCCGTTGAGGCGGTGGCTAACGCCAGGCGGCGACACGGCCACCGGAGATGGCCTCTCCGGCGATCCCGAGCAAGAAGAAATGCTCGAGAAATCTCCCTCTATCTCACATGGGATCGGGCTCAATTGAGCCCGATTTCTCTCCTAAATGAATCTAGATACTAGCACAGGTGGAGGGGGAGAGGAACTTGCCTGAGCACGGCCTTGGCGGCGGGTGTTGCGGCGGAGGAAGGTCGCGTTCCTATTCCCGACATCCATGGCGTTTTCTGTGCGGCTGAGCTCGAAAACTTCTTCTGAAGAGGGGGCTCGACTGCTCTGGGAGTTCTGAACGTAGTGAGAGGGAGAAAAGAGGGGGAGGGAGTGTATATGGCCGGCTGCCATTAAGGCCATTCGGCCAACCTCCTTGCCGCCCATGGCAGCCAATCCAAACCTCCTCCCCACTGCCCCAAACTGACGGGAATTACTCCCCCTGCTGGGAGAAGAGCTTGGGGAATGGTAATGGGGTGCCATTTGGCAACCATCCCCCCATTTCCTCCTCTTTTGCCTCCCCCTTGTCTTCTTCCCATTAAAGCTTAATCCAAAGGTAATTACCCCCTTCTCATTCAAAATTTCAGGTGTCCATGGTCTGGTTATCATGTGGGCTGCCTCCTTAGGCTATAGAATTGGGTTAAGCCCACTTAATTTGAGTTTTGGACTCACTTGACCCAATTTGGGTAAATTGGGGATTTTTAGGTTTGGGCTTGACTCAAGCTTACACCCTCAATATAATTGACCCATATTACTCCCTAAGACCCTATGGACCTACTCCAAAAGAATTGAGTCAAGGTGGGGTCAATTGGGGCTTGAGTGCACTTAATTGCCTATAGGGACAATTTGGGTGTTTTGTTGATTTTGCCCTAATTCTCCTTGGTTGAATGCACCCCATGGTCCAATTAGGTCTCATATACTCCCCCTTAGGGTTTAGGGGAGATCAATTTGGTCATTCTAAGTCCCTTGAAGATTAATTTGGGTTTTAGCACCTTTTAGGTCAATTTGGGGCTCTTAAGAAATTGACCCAATTTCCCCAAATTGATGGCCCTATGATGGGGCTTTTGGGTCCATTAGATCCCTTAGGGAGGTTGCCATAGGAGAGTGGCTTCAATTTGATCCATTGGGGTTCAATTGCCCTTAATTATGGTGATTTGACCTAAGGTTGCTCACAGTTGACTTTTGGTCAATTGACCAAATTGGTTGACCCCAAAGGTCCCTAGTGGCCTACTTGCCCTCCTAGTTGGTCATAGGGATCATGGTGAGGTTATATTGGCTTTTTGAAGTCTTTTGGTCACCTCTAGGCTAGGACATCCATTTTTGCTATTTGCACCCCAAAGTGCATTCCTTCCCATTTTAATGAGTTCATGGGCCTTCCTGGCCCTCTTTGTGTACTTAACTCACCATATGAACTATTCATGGTTATGTGGGGCTTATAAGATATTTTATCCTCCCTTTTGGTTCACTTCTCATTAGGGTGGATCATGATGGCTAAGTGCACACCATGAGTTTTTCCACCTCTTCCATTTTCATCCTAGGGTTCTAGGTCACTTCTCCTATTTTTGTCATGACTTGTCATGACAAAAATCATCCAGTGGCCTATTAGTTTGGGGGATGTTACAAGCTCTGCTACTCGCAAGCTCGCTGCTCGCACTCCAAGCTTCTCGCGTACTCGCCACGCGCCGCTTCCTCCAATACTCGCTAGCGCGAGCACTATCACTAGCCCCGGGCGCTATCTCCCGAGTAGATACTCGCAAGCTCGTTGCTCGCCTCTTCGCCTCTTGTCGCTACCGCGCGCGCTAGCACTAGCGTCGGCGATATCTCCACTACTCGCTACTCGCTCAAGGGAGCTGGCCGAACTTACTCCAAGTCCGATGCTCGCCTGCCGAACTTACTCCAAGTCCGATGCTCGCCTGCCGAACTTACTCCAAGTCCGATGCTCGCCTGGTGGCGCTCTGGTATCTCTAACTCGCTCAAAGTTGATGATACTCGCCAGATCCAGAATCTATCTCTTTAGAGGGTGGAATCCCTCTATTTATAGGCAAAACAAGGGGGGTGGCGAGTAGGAGCTAGCGCTGGCGCTAGCGCCAGCGCTGGCGCTAGCTCACTTCAAATCTAACGGTTTTTGTTGAAGGGGGCGCTCAACCCCCACTCCACGGTTGACTGCAGTCCACCGATCCAACCCCTCTCCACGTGGCAGGAACTCCTCCAGGCCCACTGGCCATCGGGCCCACAGACCCTCTTCTGCCACGTGGCGGGTTGTTGAGGTCGGCGAGGCGTTGCGCTTGCCCGGCCTCGATCCCCCGACCTCCTTCTCCATAAGAGGGGCACTCAACCCCTCCTATCACCCAACTGCGCTGCTGGGTGATAGGAGGGGTTGAGTGCCCCTCTTATGGAGAAGGAGGTCGGGGGATCGAGGTCGGGCAAGCACAACGCCTCGCCGACCTCAACAACCCGCCACGTGGCAGAAGAGGGTCTGTGGGCCCGATGGCCAGTGGGCCTGGAGGAGTTCCTGCCACGTGGAGAGGGGTTGGATCAGTGGACTGCAGTCAACCGTGGAGTGGGGGTTGAGCGCCCCCTTCAACAGGTGCGGCTTGACCGCACCCCTTCGCGGAGTGGGGTGCGGCTTGGTCGCACCCCCTTATGGGGTGCGGTCCCCGTACGTGATGGGGGGTGCGGTTAGGCCGCACCCCCTTATGGGGTGCGGTCCCCGTACGTGATGGGGGGTGCGGTTAGGTCGCACCCCCATCATAGGGCGTGTAGGGGGTGCGGTTAGAACGCACTTCGCCGAGGTGGGGGCGCGGTCTTAGTTGCGTCCGGCGTTGCCGGAGCGCGAACTGTTCGTAGTGGATTTTTCCACTCTCGCGGTCATGGGTTGGACTTTGACCCCACTAACTCCACTCTCTCTTAGTGGAGCTTTCTCCAAACGCACCTCATGGTTCTTATAAATCCATGGATGAACATCATCTATACGAATGCACATCATAAGCCCCCCAAATCTTCGGAATCCAGACTGTTGCGTGGAGGAGTGCGGAGGTTTTGTCTTGTCAATCGCGGCCGTGCAGATTGTTGTCTTTGCGCGGCATGCTGCACCATGTCGGAGGTAAGTTATTTTCCCATTTTTTAGAGAAATAAGTAACGGGGGGAGACCGCGCCGAAGCGGCTTTGCCGATGCGTGGATGGCCGACCGAGGTGCTAACGGTGGCGCACCGAGCGGTTGGAATATCGCACCGGGAGAGTGGGGGGCGTGCCGGGCGCCGACCAGCCGGTGCGCCTGCGGCCAACTCCCGGGCGGGACGCCCCCGGGTGCGGCCGTCCCGTGGCCGGCGCGCGCCCGACCGGCCCCTGGCCGTGGGGGGCATGGTCGCGGCCGGCGTCAGCCGCGCGGGTGCACGGCCCGCGCACGTGCGGCCCGCCCGGCCGGAGCTCGGCTGGCGTTGGCCGTGCAGGTGCACGGCCCGCGCGCGTTGATCGCGGCCTGCGCGTGCGATCCGGTGAGCCGATCGTGCGTGCGGGGCGGACTTTCCTTGTGGGGAGGATTCGCCAAATATGGTGTTTCCTTGGGGGAGGATTCCATGAATATCAGGTTTCCTTGTTTGCTGGACCTTTCATATGCGGGGACCTCCTAATTAGTGGGTTTGACCCCATCAAGGATAATTGTTAATCAAAGTGACACAAGGAAAAAAAGAAAGTAAATGACGAGTTCTTGCTACTATAAACACATAAAATGTTATTGAACTGTTGGTTCACCTAGTTTAGCTTTTGAATAACCAGTAAAGTATGATCACTAAATTTTCTGCGAAATTATTATTTTTATTTTCTGACATTGTAGTCTCAAGAGTCTTTTGTTATGCTATATTATCCTTTGAAAATTTCTGAAATATAAGAAGATGATTATATACATTTTATTGCACATATTTATCGATTAACATTTATATATTGTGCATGCACATACTGAATAAACAAATCATTATAGAATGTGAGAAAGTTTCGGCTAAGCGTGAGAGAGAATCAGAGTGGGTATTCGGCGCTGGCGTGCGGCTTATGGTTTTCTCGTAGAAAATTTCTGAACTAATTTTAGATGAGAATTTCAAGTTGTGTTGGTGTGCGGATAACCATTTTTGTTTTGTTTACGTGTGGATAGTCATATTTGATTTGCCTTTAACAATGCCCATAAATAAATATATAAATATTACTCCAACGCATTAAAAACATTCCCTGAATACAATATCTTATTATATATTTATTAAAAGAGCCTTCTCTTCCCTATAAATACAATTCAAACCCTCGATTCCGTTAAGCCTTTCAAGTTTCAACCAGTCCACTATGATGAAACTAATCCTTATCTCCTGCCTTATGGCCCTTCTCATCCACATCAACGGCCACCAATCATCCATCTCCGCCGCCGCCGCCGACATTGTTTCCGACACCTGCGAGAGGGCTGCAGCCAGCGACCCCGACGTCGACTATAACTTCTGCATGTCGCTGCTCAAATCCGCCCCTGGGAGCCACAGAGCGGATCTCAGAGGCCTCGCCGTGATATCGATCAATCTGGCTAAAAACAATGCTCGGCACGTGCTCGGCCACATCCGCAATTTGATCGGCGAGGAGGCCAACAAGTATCGGAAGGATTGCCTCGAGACTTGCGAGGAGGTCTATGCCGATGCGGTGGGGGATCTCAAAGACTCTGCGATATCTATTGATTCCGGCAGAATCATCGACGCTCGGACTACGCTGAGCGCGTCTTTCACCGCGGCGGACACTTGTGAGGAAGGTTTCTCCGAAGGAAACATTTCGTCGCCGCTCGCCATGGACGACAACTACTACCAGAATATCTCCCGCATTCCGCTCGCCCTTGCCGCCCTTCTTGACAATTGATTCAGAATATTTATCAGGAGTATAATTAGAGATCTATAATTATGGGCAGTATGGTACGGATTTTGTTTGAGAGCCGCTACTTGAAGAAGAAATAAGCATGCACTGTAACTCGATGTTTGTTGCATTTTGGAATAATTTACAATCATTAGTATTTCATTAGTATTCATTATGACCATTTTTTGTTTTGTTTTGGAATTCCGAATGTTTGAAACAATTTGCACACAAAAAAATCTTTTAAAAATCGCGCTCTCGGAAAATGGCAAATATCTGACATGGTATTTTTGCTCCGGTGAGTTTGGGCAAAAACGTCACCGTCAAAAAATATATGTTTGGCATGATAGCGGTTTGGCCGAGGGGTACTGTAAAACTATTCTGGACTGCAACGCTCAGCTTGGCTTGATACTTCCTTTCTTGCTAGGGACTTGTCCAATCTTGCTGGATTTAGCCAGGTCCTCTTCCATCACATCCCTCGTGGGCCAACGGTTTGGCCGACTTTTGCTAGCTAAATTTGGGACAACTTCTAGTTTTCTTTGGCATGACTTATCTTGTGTCACTCCCAAGTTCCTGTAGCTTCTCTATGAGACTAGGAGAGTATGCTATGTGTGTACTAATATCCTCCAAGCTGACACTACCCTCATGCTATGTATCGTCCTCTCCCAAAAAACAAACCACGAACCCCCTTCTCCCCTCCATCACAGCTTGTGATTACCTTCCTGATCTCGAGCGACACCATCCCACATTATTATTACACCACCTTTAATAAATTTAGGGCAATGATATTCATACCCCACTTATGGCTATTTGTATCCATTTCTTTTCAAATAAGAGATATTATTAAAGCATAAAAAAAAAACCTAATTGTACCCACCCCTCACTCACGTTTTTTTTACAGCAGCCCGATCCTCACCTCCCTCTTGTTCCTTTTTTTAATTTTTTGCTCAAATTTTTTCTACCCTAAAACCCTAGAATGCTCAAAGCTTCATGAAAATTATTTTGTAGGTTTCGAAATCGTCCTCTCAACTCTCTCATAGCCTCATTGTGAGTATTTCTTTATCGTTCCTCTCAATTCTCTCATAATATTTGGTTTTCTAAATGTAAAAATTTATTTGTTAGGTTTTCATCTCTCCGAATCACATATTTGTGTTTGCTATTTTAGTTGGTGTTAATTTTTTAAGGTATTTTTCTGAAATCTTCATGAACATTCGAATTTTTAATTTGTTCTTAGCAAAATTGTTAGATTTTGATTTGTTCAAAAATATTTCTTAATTTTTTTAGATCATGAATTCAGAGTATGTTAAATTGTTGACAAATGAGGAGTATATTGAAGATAATTCGGCGGATGTTGGAAAATATTTTTGCACAAATATGAGTTTTCTAAGTAAAGAGGACTTAATTGTTTGGGCCCTAAACACTGCAAAAAATTTGGGTTTTGTTATCATTATTTTGAGGGCAGATAATCTCAACACAAGGGCAAAACCTAGGGTAATCCTTGGTTGTGATAGGTTTTTTGGGAGACGACTGCAGCGAACGACGACTATTTGATATTTTTGCGTACTTTTTGTGTACTTTAAGAGATGCAAAGAGCATTTATAATGTATCGGACATTTAACTTCTTCGGTTTGGAATGAAATGTGAATTTTGCGTATTGCAATAGAATGAAATCATGTATCGGACATTTAATAAATTAACTTTTAACTATTTGTTCATTTTAAAAAAAAAATTGGTTGGGTACAAATATCAACTATGGGTACTAATATTCACTATGAGTATAAATATAAGTGGACTACAAATAGCCATTTAAGAGGTACCAATATCAATGCCCTAAATTTATAGCTTTGAGAGATTCACTCCCTATATAAATTATTTAATTTAATTAAAAACAACTCTTATGTATTAACTTTCTTTTATGCACCATCTTTTAATGCCCGTTTATTCCTTCAAAGCCCTAAATTTCTGTAATTGGTATTTTTTCTAGGAACCAATTTGACTTTACATGGCTAGACCTCAATTATAAATATTCTGCCGACATTATAAAATTATAAATAAAGACTTAAACAGCACTTGAACCTTCTTTAACAAAAGGCAGGAGGGTGTAAAATCATCAATCTTATGTTGATATGCCTAACCATTCTAAGTACTTATAATAATAACTATTTAGAAGTGCACAAATTCTCCGATACAGGCTCCGTTTGTTTGAGCACAAACGTTATTTTTTGTTTGTTTGAATAGCCTTCATTTGGAACCATCGATCATGCAAAACGCCGTTGTATGTCCGAGTCCAACTGTAGGGACGATTTATAACCGCTCTAGCTTTCCCAGAAACATAATTCAATTTTGATATAATCCCAACGAAATCTCTTTATGTATGAATTCAAAGCTTTCCCCTTCCCTATAAATTATATCGGAATCTGTTTTAAGACCGTTGAGCTCTTCAAGGGGAATTATATATATGTTGGGATCAAGTACCGCCATAATTCAATTGGAAAAAGATGTACGGGTCCGTTTGGCACTGTGGCGGCAGCGGCAAATGTAGTGGTTATGAACCGTTTCACCCGACCTCGCCTAAGGAACTCCATCCACTTTTATGCTCATAACTACTTTCTTTTCTTGGTGGCGATCATAACTATTGTCTTGCCAAACATGCATTCTATGGTGGTAGCATTTTTTTCCAAACTCACCGGAGCAAAAAAGTCGCGCCAAACAGAGCCTTAAACGAGAAGGAGAGCTCATAGAAGTGAGTCCAGATTCAAGAAGGTAAGTGATTAGACTGCATTAGCATCGGGCGTAGAGTTAGGCTCAGTTTGGCCCCAAGTGCAATAAGTACCGCCAAACATCACCCGTTGTTGCGGCACATTGTGGTGTCACCGTCATCACGGGTGCTACACAGGTTTAGAGAGATCGTTTTTGTACCATGACATTTGAAAGAGAAATTTTGGAGTTGTGTCCAGGAGAGTGGGAGGAGGCATGGAGAGGTTTCTTTAGCGTAATATCGTTGGTTGTGGAAACAACATGAGCGAAATCTCCTACATTTGAGAGCCGGGCAAATTCTAGAGATGGGAGAAGCTTTGAAGGAAAGAGCGACGATAATGAGCTTCGCCGGAGTTTGAAGAGGCTTTGGAGGAGAGGGAAATGATCACAAGCTTTGCTGATTTATGAATGGTTTGAGAGGCTTAGAGAAAATCATGGCTCTGAAATAGAGCTGAGGTAAAACATTAACTCAGGTACTAAGAAGTAGAGGACATTTCTCGAGAATCTAAAGGATAAGAACATAATTCTCGAGAAATCAATTGTTTTGCTTACACGCTTTATTAAGTTCAAAAACATGTTTATATGCATTAGAAGCTGGATGAGAATTTTTAGGAAGGTGTAACTAGATGTTTTTTTCTTATGCTTCAGGTGTTTATTTATATAAATTACAAAATGAAATGTTATTAAAAAAAATGAGTAAATAGCTGTTTTTTTTTTCTTTTTAGGGAAATTTTTACGAAATACATAAGAGTAAACTAATTGTTGCAACAAACATTCACATTAATTTCCATGATATATGTCTTTGATTAACACATTGTGATATTTAATTATTAAATCTTCCTTGAAAATCCTCTAGGTTGACAACAATTTATGGATGAAATGACCTAAAATTTTTGGTGAATAGTAGTTTGCCAATGGCGATGAGAAACAACATACTTATTCTCACTTTCATGAGTTCATCTTTGAGTGTAGATTCAATAGATTTCTCCATTTTTGCATGTTGTACTTTATTTTTCTTATTTAATTCAAATGGAGTCTTTCAAGGATAGATTTTTTTAATGATATATAGTAAAAAATTAAAAAAAAATACTTTAAAGTGATATTTTTAGAGAGAGAATGTGATTGGTTTATAAAATTAGAAATAATAAAGGTGAAGCTATAATATAGTATAATTTTAGCGATGAATTTAAGATCATGTGAATAATTAAATAGGAGATTACTATATAAGATATATTGTTAATGCCATTAACTCATTATTTGACAAATAAATTTCTAGCAGAGAGAGAGGTTATTGGATAAATTCTTTTAAATATAATTACTATTATTTTGACTATTGAGTGGGAAAATTCTACTATCATAAAACTATTTTGAAAATCCAAGTAGAAATTTTAAAAAAATTATCTTAGAGACGATGCTCTCTTGTTCTCGTGCTCGCCCATAATACTCAATATAAATCAGCACAATGTGCAAGTAAAGAAGACGATAACAGAGGAGGATTTTATACGAACAATCATCATATTAAAGGTGGGAATCGGCGGCAGATCACGAGGAGGGAGGAGGTCGAGGCGAGCAAAATCGTGCGAGCACGAGGACCAAGGCGGGTGCGTAAGAGAGGGGACTCGCGGCTAGGGTTTTTGTCTTGGGGTGCCGCTAAATTGAGCAGTGAGGTTAAAATTAAAGGATATTAATTAAAATTTGACTTTTTGGAATGTAAAATTTTTAAGTAGTATTGCTTATGACACCACTCTAAATAATTCATATTTTTCTGATAATCTCAGTTTTCTCATAATATAAATATAGGGTCGGTTAAAAGATAGAGGAATACAACCTGTAATTATACTATCTCCCAAACAAAATTTAAGTAATTAATAGTAAGTATATATAGATAAATACGAGCCTGTCAAATCATCAATACGGTTTTAATTCCCGATGGTTTAATGCCTAAGCATGCTTAATAGTCATAAGTATTATTTATGTCAATTAATTAATATTGTGTATAAAAGTTTGTGTATGCTCATAAATGATCCCGTATTTGGAAGTACGTCCTCAAATAGTATTTGGGCAGAAACTAAAAAAGAGTATTCCATAAATAAATAAATAAACTTTAAAGATTAATTCGCATTTCACGCAACGCCAGAATTTATGCGCAAAATTCATTAATGAATAAATAAATATATAAATATTACTCCAACGCATTAAAAACATTCCCTGAATACAATATCTTATTACCTTATATATATACGAGCATCTTCGCACGGGCTACACCCGTGCTCGATGCTCTCGGGTGGCCTTCGGCCGCATCAATGTGGGCTTCGCCCGCAACCAAGCGGGCTTCGCCCGCTTGTCATTCAAGGCGGGCTTCGCCCGCCCCCTCGGCGTCGGCGGGCCCGTGCTCGATGCTCTCGGGCGGCCTTCGGCCGAGAGCATCTAGGTCGTGCTCGATGCTCTCGTGCGGCCTTCGGCCACATTTAGGCGGGCTTCGCCCGCCGCCGCACGGGCTACGTTCGTGCTTGATGCTCTCGGGCGGCCTTCGGCCGCATCGGGCTTCGCACGCCCCCGCATGGGCTACTCCCGTGCTCGATGCACTCGGGCGGCCTTCGGACGCATCGAGACGGGCTTCGCCCACCTCACCGTTTTTGCAATTTAAATTACGCCAACTCACTTTTTTTGTAATTAAATTTGTTTGTAAAATTTTGTTTAATAAAAATTCAAGGGGCAAATTATTCGGCGAAATGACATTAAGGAGGTGAAATATTCAACGGGTAAAAACTGCAACCTGATATTTGACTTGCCGCACCCCGTTGTTACCCGAGAGGAAGGAGAAGCAAAGAGGTTAAAGTTTGAAGTTTTGGGTTGCGGTTAAACACAATAAAATGAGGTGTTTTTTAAAAAAACTTTAAAAAATATTAAGCTTTTACAAAAACAATTGCGGAATTTTTTATTAAAAAAGTTTTAATTAAAACGTTTTATTAAAAACATTTTTATTAACGTTTTATTAACGTTTTATGAAAAACGTAAAAATTTAATTTTTACATAATATATTACAATAAAAAAATAAAACAATGAACACCATTCTTTTAAAAAAACAGCAGGTGGGGCCCACAGTCGGGCCCCGCCCGCTTAAATGCTTTTTTTTTTAATTAATAGCAGGCGGGGCCCACAGGCTGGCCCCGCCCGCTTAAAATGTGGGGATTTTAGTCTCACATCGCGGAAAACACAATATTACCGCTGTATATAAGGCGACAACCTTGTGTTCTCTAGAACATCCAGCTTGACCCTGCCCGACTGTTCCCGCCCTGGCCCGCTCCCGCCTGAGGCCGCCTGGCTCGCCCCCTCCCGACCCGCGTGAGCCGCCCGCCCTGGCCTGCCCCCCGTCAGCCGGCTTGACCGAACGTGATCCGCAGCTTGGCCCATTTATTTTCGTTCCTGCAAAGGGCAAAACGGTCATTTCACCGTGTGATCGGACAGCCAGATTTTGATCATCATGCTTGGATTGGACGGTCGTGATTTGTTTGATGGTGTTAGCAGAGAATGCTATATTCCCTTTATAGTATAGATATATATTTATTAAAAGAGCCTTCTCTTCCCTATAAATACAATTCAAACCCGCGATTCCGTTGAGCCTTTCAAGTTTCAACCAGTCCACTATGATGAAACTAATCCTTATCTCCTGCCTTATCGCCCTTTTCATCCACATCAACGGTCACCATTCATCTGCCTCCGCCGCCGCCGCCGACGACATTGTTGCCGACACCTGCGAGAGGGCTGCGGCCAGCGACCCCGAGATCGACTATA
The DNA here is from genome assembly GCA_033032865.1 of Dactylorhiza incarnata. Taxonomy (NCBI): domain Eukaryota; kingdom Viridiplantae; phylum Streptophyta; class Magnoliopsida; order Asparagales; family Orchidaceae; genus Dactylorhiza; species Dactylorhiza incarnata. The sequence continues at coordinate 2,252,838 of JAWHQI010000217.1, forward strand.
ACTTCTGCATGTCTCTGCTCAAATCCGCCCCTGGGAGCGAAAGAGCGGATCTCAGAGGCCTCGCAGTGATATCGATCAATCTGGCTAAAAACAATGCTCAGCGCGTGCTCGCCCATATCCGCAATTTGATCGGAGAGGAGACCGACAACACATATCGGAAGAATTGCCTCGAGACTTGCAAGGAGGTCTATGCCGATGCGGTGGGGGAGCTCAAAGACTCTGCGAAATCTATCAATTCCGGCAGAATCAGCGACGCTCGAACGAAGCTGAGCGCGTCTTTCGACGCGGCGGGCACTTGCGAGGATAGTTTCTCCGATGGAAACATTTCCTCGCCGCTCGCCAACGACGACAACTACTACCGGAATATCGCCCGCATTGCGCTCGCCATTGCCGCCCTCCTTGACAATTGATTCAGAATATTTATCATGAGGAGTATAACTAGATCTATAGTTATTAGCAATATGGTACGGATTGTGTTTGAGAGCAGCTAATTGAAGAAGAAATAAGCATGCCCTGTGACGATCAAACTAGATGTCAGTTGCATTTTGGAATAATTTACAATCATTATTAGTATTCATTAATCGACATGATGTTTTTGCTCCGGTGAGTTTGAACAAAAACGTCACCGCCGTGAAATATATGTTTGGCATGACAACGGTTTGGCCGAGGGGGACGCATAAGCTCTTTGCAACGCGTAGATTAGCTTGATACTTCCTTTCTTTCGAGGGATTTATCCATTCTTGCTGAATTTAACCAGGTCCTCTTGCATGGCAGCCCTTGTGAGGCCGGCAGTTTGGCCGACTTTTGTGCTATGTTTGGAAGAACTTCTAGTTTTCTTTGGCATGACTTATCTTGTGCTACTCTTGGGTTCCTCAAGCTTCTCCATTTTGACCGAGAGAGTTTGCTATGTGTAACTGTGTATAGTTTTGTATCTTTCTTTTCTTATTAATGCATCCGCAATTTTCACGGCTTGACAACGGTTATGACCGGCACCAAAAAAGAAATCTAATTTTGAACATAAAAGTGGTTTAAGTTCCTTAGGTGAGGCCGGACATTCACGAACGACTGTTCATAATCACCGAATTCAAGATCGCCTCGGCCATGCCAAACGGAGCCTACAACATTTTTTCTATTTAATACTGCGCTGATATATACAGAAGTGTGATAAAAAATTATTTTATAAGTTTTCAAATCATTAGGGGTCAAGATCTCCTTAAGGTTGGAATTGGAATACTTGATCTTTAATTAAATATATGTTTAAATTGTATTTAAATAATTTGATGACTATAATATTGTAGTTTATAACTTTATATATCTATATCTATAATGTAAAAAATAAATGTGTTTGGCTTCTCGATCATAGAACTACATAATTAATACCAGCCGTCGGATCAGGACCAATTCTGCGCGCGATTACCTGCCCGATCTAGAGCCACACCATCCCTATATAAATTATTCAATTTGATTAAAAAAATTATTATGTATTAATTTCCTTTTATGTCCTAGAAAATCCAATCCTGTACGCGCGCCATCTTTTAATGCCCGTATATTCTTTCACAACCCTAAATTTCTGTAATAGGTATTTTTTTCTCGGAACCAATTTGACTTAATTTTCATGGCTAGACCTCAATTATAAATATTCTGCCGACATTATAAAATTATAAATAAATATTTAAGCAGCAGTTGAACCTTCTTTAACAAAAGGCAGGAGGGTGTAAAGTCATCAATACGTTATTTTTTGTTTGCTTGAATAGCCTCCATTTGGAATCACCGAATATACAAAACGCCGTTGTATGTCTGAGTCCAACTGCAGGAACGATTTATTACCGCTCTATCTTTCCGAGAAACACAATTCAATTTTGATATAATCTCAACGGAATCTCTTTATGTATGAATTGTGTTGCGGAACGCTTAGGGCTCTTGGTAGACCGGTTCACTTAAACCACCTTAGCTCGTGAGCGAACTAAGCGCGCAAACAGTCAATTAGAGATTCGTTGATTGCACTGGGACTTTTTAGCGTGGAAAACCCGGAAAGGGTAAAAAACCACGTGGTCGGAGCTGTGCCGACCAAATTCCACTATCTTCTGGGAGGTTACAACTTGAAAACTAGAACTCGAGCGCGACAGACCGCCGCTCGTTACAATATTTGGAGAGCGAGAGAGCTCCGAGAGTGACAGGCCACCTCTCGGAAAATCTAAGTCCTTTTCCCTTCTGAGAATGCTGGTCGCCTTTCGGAAATGAGAAGGTCAGTCGCCTTTCCCTTCTGAGATTGCTGGTCGCCTTTCGGAAGTGAGAAGGCCAGTCGCCTTTCCCTTCTGAGAATGCTGGTCGCCTTTCGGAAGTAAGAAGGCCAGTCGCCTTTCCCTTCTGAGATTGCTGGTCGCCTTTCGGAAGTGAGAAGGCCAGTCGCCTTTCCCTTCTGAGATTGCTGGTCGCCTTTCGGAAGTGAGAAGGTCAGTCGCCTTTCCCTTCCGAGATTGCTAGTCGCCTTTCGGAAGTGAGAAGGCCAGTCGTCTTTCCCTTCTGAGATTGCTGGTCGCCTTTCGGAAGTGAGAAGGCCAGTCGCCTTTCCCTCCTGAGAATGCTGGTCGCCTTTCGGAAGTGAGAAGGCCAGTCGCCTTTCCCTTCTGAGAATGCTGGTCGCCTTTCGGAAGTGAGAAGGCCAGTCGTCTTTCCCTTCCGAGATTGCTAATCGCCTTTCGAAAGTGAGAAGGCCAGTGAGAAGATCTTCAAGTCCCGAAGGAGATCTTCAAGTCCCGAAGGAGATCTTCAAGTGCCGAAGGAGAATTCCGCAAAAGTCTGCAAGGAGCTCTCCTGGGTCCAGAAGTCAAGGTCCTTTCAAATGAAGCCATGGGGCTCCTTTTATAGTTTTTGCCGGGGGCGGCCCGGTAATTTTGTCGTTGGCGGTTTCCATAAATGCTCGGTGGACGAATCATATTCTCCGGTTCGGGGCCCTCGGATTGCCATTTTTCGTAAATGACCATCTTGCCCCTCGGGCAGCTTGGGCAGCTCGGGCAGTTCGGGCAGTTCGGGCAGTTCCGTTAGAGGTGAAAAAGGCGACTAACTGTTCCTGAAAAGTGAGAAGCCTGAAAGACAAAAAGTGAGAAGCCGGAAACCCAAAAAGTGAGAAGCCGGAAAGACAAAAAGTGAGAAGCCGGAAACCCAAAAAGTGAGACGCCTGAAAGACAAAAAAGTGAGCTGAGCGCGCTCAGAAGCGTTCTGAGCGCGCAACAAACGCGGAAGTGCTCCGAACGCGCTTGGAGGCGTTCTGAGCACGCGACGAGCGCGGGAGCGCTTTGAACGCGCTTAGAAGCGTTCTGAGCGCGGTGTTTAATATTCCGTACGAATAATATTCCGCAAGAATAATGCTCACAAGGGAATAACAGCCATGCAAGAACTATATTCCGGCATGTCGTCTGGTCAGCATTCTGAGCACGGTGAGTGCGAAGGTATTTGATGCGCGACCGCGAGGGGACCTCGAGGCCAAGGTGGACGGGAGCACTCCCCAAGCGGGGAGTCACTATTCACGTAACTCCCCAAGGGGAGTTACTGTTCACGTAACTCCCCAAGAGGAGTTACGTGACTCCCCAATTGGGGAGCCCAATTGGGGAGTGGGGCACTCCCCAATTGGGGAGTGCCACATGGGCATTGACCAAAAGGTCAATGCCCATTGCATTTGGGGGGTGCGGCAATGCCGCACCCCCATAAATTAATTGGGGGGTGCGGCAATGCCGCACCCCCTTAAATTAATTGGGGGTGCGGCAATGCCGCACCCCCTTAAATTAATTGGGGGTGCGGCTATTTGGTGCGGCCGCGCCGCACCATTTTGGTGCGGCGGGCGCCGCGCCGTTTTGGCGCGGCGGGGCACACGCTATTTTGGCGCGGTGGGTGCCGCGCTATTTCGGCGCGGCGAGTGCCGCGCCTTTTCGTCACGGCGAATGTCGCGCCCTCCTGGCGCTGTAACGGGCGCGCCTATTGGCGCGACGATTGTTATGTGTCGCTTGTCGCGTGACACCTTTTGATTTTCGCGATACGCGTGGCGCTTGCGTGCTCGGAGGTGCCCGTCCGGATGCGTTTTGTGAGACCACATCATAAGCCCCCCAAACCTTCGGAGTCCGAATTACTGCGTGGAGGAGTTCGGAGGTTTTTGATTTTTCTGCGGCAATTCCGACCCTCGTCATATTCGAGCGACGCGTTGTACCATGTCAGAGGTAAGCTGTTGCGACTTGCGCAACTATGAGCCTGTTGTCGTCCTTGCTTTCCGAAAGCCGTTGCTTGGCTCTTGTTGTGGGAGAAATTTATATCTCGCTTTGTTCGGCTGCGAGCTTGCCACCCAGCGATTGTGCCGGGGGTTGTGACGAGCTTGTCGTTTAGCGTTGAAGCCTGAGTAGCTTGGTGGCTTTCTCCACAGAATAACGGGTGAGTCTGCACGGGTCTGAGCCCGCGGCTTTTGTATGATAGAAAGTTAGTTCGTGCGAGTTTGAGCTCGCGGCTTCTTCTTAAATAGAGCCTTGGTTAGCGCAAGCTTGTGCTCGTGGCTTTTACATAAGACGAGTCTGTGCTCGCGGCTCGCTGAGGCGAGGTTCCCAAGCAGTGCGTAGGCAATGTGCCCAAGCAGCGCCGAGGCAGTGCGCCCAAGCAGCGCCGAGGCAATGGGCCCAAGCAGCGCCGAGGCAATGCGCCCAAGCAGCGCCGAGGCAATGGGCCCAAGCAGCGCCGAGGCAAAGCGCCCAAGCAGCGCCGAGGCAATGGGCCCAAGCAGCGCCGAGGCAATGCGCCCAAGCAGCGCCGAGGCAATGCGCCCAAGCAGCGCCGAGGCAATGGGCCCAAGCAGCGCCGAGGCAATGCGCCCAAGCAGCGCCGAGGCAATGTGGTCTTTTGGGCAGACCTAGTTAACATTGTCGTACTTGACACTTATCATCCACTCGCGAGATGCCTTTTCCTTTCACCATGTTGGCGAATTTGCTGCTACGTGTTAGTATTGAAGATCGTGGGCTTAACTTTCGTTGCCTTGTCTTAGATAGTTCACGTTGCTGATAGAAACAAAAACTGTCATAGCAATTTTAAATAAACAATGGATACATGCGCACAAGTACAATCTTGCGGCTAATTGTTCGAAAAGCAAAAAACTGGAAGAAACACAAATAGAAATTGATGATAGATGAGACGCGGGCTGTGCGCGCTCTACTAGGGGAAAGTTCCCCTGACCAGTACCGCTTGCTTATCCGCGTCGGGGTATGTCGTTGCCCTCTACTGGATTGTCGGCCTGAGGTCCGTGCTGGTTCGGGACCTGATTTAGTAAAAACCTTCCGAGGAGCCCTTGTTGGACGAGACGCTCGATTTCCTCTTTCAACCGTTTGCAGCTTTCAGTATTGTGTCCATGCCCACGATGGAAGTCGCAATATTGCGTCTGATCTCTTCCACTTGACGTAAGCGGTTCGGGCCTACGGAGCGCGTTGCTATCGCGGATGGCGAGGAGAACGTTAGTCCTGGTGGTGTTCAAGGGAGTGTAGTCCTGATGCTGGCGAGATCTTCGGTCTCGGCTGGGGTTGTCATGATGCTTGTTGTTCTTGTTGGGAACTGTTTGTGGCGGAGACTCCTCTTTCTTCCTCTTCGAACTCCCCTCGAACTGCCGGCGGTGCGCTTCGATGGCCTCATCGGCGGCTATCTGAGCTTCAACTCGGTGAACGAGGCCGGGGTAACTTGATACGGTTTCTCTCATGAGAGCTGAGTAGAAGCCACTTGGGCGGAGTCCTCCAAGGAAAAATCCTCGCAAAAGCTCGGGGTCGACTCCCGGGATCTGTCGCGCCTCAGAGGTGAAGCGTCGGAAAAAATCCTTCAGAGTTTCTCCGTCGTTCTGGCGGATTCCCGAGAGATGGGAAGGATCTCGGGCAATCCTACGATTGGCGATGAACTGGTCCACGAACTGCTGCGCCATTTCTGCGAAGTTGTTGATGCCCCATCTCGCAGGGAGTGGAACCAAGTGCGCGCTTGTCCTTTCAAAGTTGTCGGGAACACACGACAGAGGAGTTGGTCGGGGGCGTTGTAAATCCCCATGATGGTGGTGAAGTGATTGACGTGTTCCAGCGGATCGTCCGTCCCATCGAACGTTTCGAGGTTGGGAAGCTTGAAACCGTTTGGAATTGGATGGTCCAGGACTTGAGGTGATAGTGGGGAGCCATGGCGCGCGGGATGGCGGGCGAGAGCTGCGCGTCGCCCTGCTTGGGCATACTCCTCCTCTATCATGTTGTGTATTTCTTCTCGCGTAGCTCTTTCCACTGCTTGCTCAGGGGCAGCTCTTCCGCGGTGGTGGTGGTCAGCTTCTGGGCCTCCAGCTGGTGGGCCAAGGTGAGCGGTACTTGCCGTATTGGAGAATCCTTCTGAAGCTTCATCTTCTTGGACAGCCTCCCCACTCGGGGTATGATTCAGAGCCGGGGGCGGCGGTGAATTCAAAGCTGGCGGTTGGATCGGAACTTGAGGAGCCCCAAGATTCCTCACGAGGACCAACATCTCAGCTTGATGTTCTTCGATCTGCCGCATGCGCACCTCCAAACCCGCCGCGGGTGCCGGTAGTGCCTCCTCTGCGGGAGGTGCATCGATAAGCGAGTGGGAGGGAGCCGGGTCGACGCGTCCTTCCGGCATCGATCCTTCAGTAGTGCGAGCACTCTTCCTTGCCATGGCAGTCGGCTTTTGAAGAGTTGTTGGGAATGTTCCCACAGACGGCGCCAAACTGTTGCGGAATGCTTAGGGCTCTTGGTAGACCGGTTCACTTGAACCACCTTAGCTCGTGAGCGAACTAAGCGCGCAAACAGTCAATTAGAGATTCGTTGATTGCACTGGGACTTTTTAGCGTGGAAAACCCGGAAAGGGTAAAAAACCACGTGGTCGGAGCTGTGCCGACCAAATTCCACTATCTTCTGGGAGGTTACAACTTGAAAACTAGAACTCGAGCGCGACAGACTGCCGCTCGTTACAATATTTGGAGAGCGAGAGAGCTCCGAGAGTGACAGACCACCTCTCGGAAAATCTAAGTCCTTTTCCCTTCTGAGAATGTTGGTCGCCTTTCGGAAATGAGAAGGCCAGTCGTCTTTCCCTTCTGAGATTGCTGGTCGCCTTTCGGAAGTGAGAAGGCCAGTCGCCTTTCCCTTCTGAGATTGCTGGTCGCCTTTCGGAAGTGAGAAGGTCAGTCGCCTTTCCCTTCTGAGATTGTCGGTCGCCTTTCGGAAGTGAGAAGGCCAGTCGCCTTTCCCTTCCGAGATTGCTAGTCGCCAAGGGGAGTCACTATTCACGTAACTCCCCAAGGGGAGTTACTGTTCACGTAACTCCCCAAGAGGAGTTACTGTTCACGTGACTCCCCAAGAGGAGTTACGTGACTCCCCAAGAGGAGTTACGTGCCAAATGGAGCCTTAAACGAGAAGAAGAGCTCGTAGAAGTGAGTCCAGATTCAAGAAGATGAGGAATTAGACTGCTTGTAGAGTTAGGCTCCGTTTGACGCCAATTGCAATATGTACCGCAAAATATCACCACTTGTTGTGGCTACACAGGATCAGAGACATATTTTTTGTACCATGACATTTGAAAGAGAAAATAAATGTTTATTTATATATATAAAGTACTAAATGAGATGTTTTTAAAAATGAATAATATATTTTTTTAGGGAAATTTTTACGAAATACATAAGAATAAACTAATTCTTGTAACAAACATTCACATTAATTTTCATGATATTATGTCTTTGATTAACACAGTCATATTTAATTAATAAATCTTCCTAGAAAATCCTCTACGTTGACTGCAATTTATGAATGAAATGACCTAAAATTTCTGGTGAATAGTAGTTTTGCCATAATTGGCGATGAGAAACAACATATTTATTCTCACGTTCCTCTTTGAGTGTAGATTCAATAGATTTTTTGGAAGTACTAGATATGTTAGAATGGTGCTCGAAGCATTCACGTGAGTGTCTAGTTTGGAACATTCTACTCGTTGCCCCTAGCAGAGTATTTATAGGCAAATCCTAATTCCCCGGCGGGTGCGTGGATCCCTAACGGGTCCTAACCTACCGCTAAGCATCCGTTAACCCGATAGTTCAATATACCTCAACATTCTCCTCCTATATTGTAAATATCGGGGTCACATCACATATTACTTTAAACAAGAGTTAATAACGACAAACATGAGTTTTCCAGAAACATAAATATGAGTTTTAGAATACACAATATCTAAACTTGTTGCGGGACGCACACGGCTCTTTCGTGGTCCGGTCTAGATCGACCGCCTTAGCTCGAGAGTCGAACCGGTGCGCGCAAACAGTCAAAATGGACGGCAATGGACAAGGAGACTTTTACCGTGGAAAACCCCAAGGCGGGGTGAAAAACCACGTCGTCGGAGCTGCGCCGACCAAACTTCACTACTTTGCTGGAGGTTACAACCTTTAGAGATATAGAGGGCGATAGGCCGCGCCTCTTTACAGTTTTGGGTGAGAGAGAGAGAGACGTTCGGAGGGTGACAGGCCACCTCTCGCGATGCTGAACAGCTTGGGAAAATTCTCTAAGTCCTGGGTTCTTCAGTTTCTGAGATGGACTCCTCCAGGATCGAGGCTTCACTTGCGCTCTACGCTTTGCCTTAGGCGGGAGTCTCGAGGCGCACTGGGAGAGTGCGAGCCTTTGGGAAGAGTGCACACGTTGAGGGTGTGCACACGTCGGTGCGGAGTGTGGGTGGCGCTCACTTCAACGGAACGAGCGAGGCTCACTTCCGCGGAACGGAGGAGGCCCGTAGGAAGATTTCCCGGTGGCAGAGTCCCTGTAGAGAGAGAAAGAGAGAGAGGGATTTCCCAAGAGAGAGAGAGTCTGGATCCAAATGAAGACCCTTGGGGTCCTATTTATAGGATTCCAGGGTAGTTATGGTGGTTATGGTGTGCGGATAGCGCCTTCTTTTTAAAATAAATAATTAAATAAATAGGAAAATAGAAAGATCGGACGGTCCATACGCGTCCCTTCCATGATCGGGCGGTTTGGTAACCGCCGGGTGGTTATCTCGCCGGAGCGGCGGCGCCGGCCACCGCCGGACTCCCAAAAATGGGCGGCGGTGGCGGCGGCCTTCTTCCTCGAGGGGAAGAAGGGCCGACCGCCGCCCTCCCTCAAGGAGAGAGGGGCGGCCGGCCTCCTCCCCCGAAGAGGGAGGGGCGGCCGACCTCCTCCCTCGAAGAGGGAGGGGCGGCCGGCCCCCTCGAGGGAGGGGCGGCCGGCCTCCTCCCTCGAAGAGGGAGGGGCGGCCGGCCGGGCCGACCCCCTCCAAGGAGGGGGCGGCCGGCCCCCTCCCTCGAAGAGGGAGGGGCGGCCGGCCTCCTCCCTTGAAGAGGGAGGGGCGGCGGGCCGGACCGACCCCCTCCAAGGAGGGGGCGGCCGGCCGGGCCGACCCCCTCCAAGGAGGGGGAGGCCGGCCCCCTCCCTCGAAGAGGGAGGGGCGGCCGGCCTCCTCCATTGAAGAGGGAGGGGCGGCCGGCCGGACCGACCCCCTCCAAGGAGGGGGCGGCCGGCCCCCGCAAGGGGGGCGGTGGCCGGCGGTCGGCCCCCTCTCGAGAGAGAGGAGGCGGCGGTTAGCCTGAACTGGGCTCGACGGTTCGCCTCTCGAGGGCGGTTACGTGGAGCGGGTGGTTGCGCGTAGTGGGCGATTACGCGTAGTGGGTTGACCGTTTGACCGCCACGTTGGAGATAGTGGGGAAGCGGTTTGACCGGCCATGATGGAGAGGGTGGAGTTAGTGGGGGTTTGAAAACCGCCCACTAACCACCCTAAACCGGTCTACGAATACGAGTACGCATCAATTGCCCCCCAAGACCTTTGACGGGAAGAACGCTCGGTTTAAGGAGGAGAAGGTCTTTCCCCTGTGGACGCTTGTTCCCATCATGGCGGAATGCGAGGAGATCGCTCGCGAGGCAAGTGAATCCATCGTAAGGATAGGTCGCGGGAGAAGGGGCAGAGCACCCAAACGAGTGCGGTGAGCGGAGTGCCGCCGGGGCGCAAACGGGTGCGCCTCGGGTTGTTGCTTCCAACAGCGCACGTGGGCGTGCGCGCCCCGAGGGAGTGCGCGCGGGAGCGCGCGCATCCGGGGGGAGCGAACATGGGAGCGCGTGCTCCCTCGAGCGCACACGGGTGTGCGTGCCCAGGCCGGACGCGCGCGCACGGGGCGACCGGGCGCGCGCGCTCTTGGGTCGAGCGCGCGCGGGTGCGCGCCTGCGCTAGCGCGCATGGGTGCGCGCGCGGGCGCGCGTGCCCATGCCGGGTGCGTGCGCACGGGGCGTCAGAGCGCGCGCGTTCTTGGGTCGAGCGCGCGCGGGTGCGCGCCCGCGCTAGCGCGCATGGGTGCGCGCGCGGGCGCGCATGCTTATGCCGGGCGCGCGCGTACGGGGCGTCCAGGCGTGCGTACGCGGGCGCGCATGCGCGGGTGCGCGCCCGTGCTAGCGCGCGCAAGTGCGCGCCCATGCTAGCGCGCGCGCGGATGTGCGCGGGGGCGTGCGTTCCGGGCGAGCATGTGTGGGCGCGCGCGTGCTCACGGTCCGTGTGCGGGTTTGCGTGCTCCGGGTGATTGTGCCCCAGGTGAGAGCGCGCGACTGCATGAACGCGCGTGGGCGCGCGAGCGCACATGCTTGCGGTGAACGCATTTGGGAAGTGTGGGAGCTAATGTCGGCAGGTTCGGAACTTATTTTCCTGCTTTATTTTTGCAGGGATCCAAGCGTGGATGTTCCGGTGCGCCTAGTGAGAGGTCGCTCTTTTCTGAATGTCGAGGGTATTGCTGTTGAAGACCCTTGTTTGTATATTTGCGTTTGGCGTAGCTGTCATCCTTTGACCGGACTTGCCTGAGAGGAGTTGAGTCTCTACTCTTTGTTCTAGGTGAGGACCATTGGTTCGATCGTCCACTGAGATTGGCGTTGGTGCGGTCTTTTGACCGTCTTTACCTTTAAGGAGGGACCGAGGGCCCTGCCTTTTGTCTTAGACGAGGACCAAGGGTCCGGTCGTCTGTTAGGATAGGCGTAGGTACGATCCTTTGACCGACCTTGCCTCCAAGGAAGGACCGAGGGTCCTGTCGCTTGTCTCAGACGAGGACCAAGGGTCCGATCGTCTGCTGTGATAGGTGTAGGTACGATCCTTTGACCGACCTTGCTTCCAAGGAAGGACCGAGGGTCCTGTCGCTTGTCTTAGACGAGGACGAAGGGGGTCTGGTCGTCCGTCTTCTACAGGTGTAGGTGCGATCTTTTGACCGACCTTGCCACCAAGGGAGGACCGAGGGTCCTGCCACTTGTCTTAGACGAGGACCGAGGGGGTCCGGTCGTCCATCTTCAACAGGTGTAGGTGCGATCCTTTGACCGACCTTGCCACCAAGGGAGGACCGAGGGTCTTGCCACTTGTCTTAGACGAGGACCGAGGGGGTCCGGTCATCCGTCTTCTACAGGTGTAGGTGCGATCCTTTGACCGACCTTGCCACCAAGGGAGGACGGAGGGTCCTGCCACTTATCTTAGACGTGGACCGAGGGGGTCCGGTCGTCCGTCTTCTACAGGTGTAGGTGCGATCCTTTGACCGACCTTGCCACCAAGGGAGGACCGAGGGTCCTGCCACTTGTCTTAGACGAGGACCGAGGGGGTCCGGTCGTCCGTCTTCTACAGGTGTAGGTGCGATCCTTTGACCGACCTTGCCACCAAGGGAGGACCGAGGGTCCTGCCACTTGTCTTAGACGAGGACCGAGGGGGTCCGGTCGTCCGTCTTCTACAGGTGTAGGTGCGATCCTTTGACCTACCTTGCCACCAAGGGAGGACCGAGGGTCCTGCCACTTGTCTTAGACGTGGACCGAGGGGGTCCGGTCGTCCGTCTTCTACAGGTGTAGGTGCGATCCTTTGATTGACCTTTCCACCAAGGGAGGACTGAGGGTCCTGCCACTTGTCTTAGACGAGGACCGAGGGGGTCCGGTCGTCCGTTACGATAGGTGTAGGTTCGGTCCTTTGACCGACCTTGCCTGTGTTTCGACTCGCCTACTTTACTTTGGAGGAAGTAGGAGGAAAGGAGAATCGCATTATATGCAATAGGTGCTTTAGTCGGTGATTACATTGCCTCGTATCATTAATGCAAATTCGAGAGATAGTTGGTTCAAGTTTTGCCTACTGATAGAAACGGCGCAAGTTGCTTGCGTTCCACGTCCGAGGAAGTGTCTTACCCTCTGGTGATCGTAGTTTGTACGTCCCAGGTTTTACTGCTGCGGTTACGACGTATGGGCCTTCCCAAGCTGGTGAGAGTTTGTCCTTTTGAGGTGCTTTCCCTGCTGACTCCACTGTCCAGAGGACCAAGTCCCCGACATTGATGGGTCGGGGTCTCACCCTTCTGTCGTAGAGTCGGGCTATGCGTCTTTGGTAGACAGCTGCGCGTTGTGCGGCCTCGTCCCGACACTCCTGGACTAAGTCTAGGTTTTCACGTAGCAGTTGATCATTTTCTGCCGGATTGAAGGCTTGTACTCTGGCACTGGGTATTCCAATGTCTACTGGGATCATGGCTTTCGTCCCATAACATTGGTTGAAGGGCGTTTCTCCGGTTGGGGTCCTCTCCGTTGTTCGGTATGCCCATAGTACGTTGAGGAGCTCTTCCGCCCATTGCCCTCCCATGTTTTGTATGCGCGTTTTCAACCCCTTTAGTATTGTACGGTTCGTGACCTCAACCTGGCCGTTGGTCTGGGGGTGCGCTACGGTTGTATGGCGCAGGTTGATCTTCAGGTCCTCACACATCTGAGTGAAGGACCGCCCTGTGAACTGCGTACCGTTATCGGCTACGATTACTGCTGGTACCCCGAACCTGCAAATGATGTTCTTCCAGACGAATCGCTTTGCGTTTTCTTCTGTGATTTTGGCAAGTGGCTCAGCTTCAACCCACTTAGTGAAATAATCAACTGCTAGGATGATGAACTTTCTCTGCCTAGATGCCACCGGGAGGGGACCAAGCAAGTCGATCCCCCACTGCGCGAAAGGCCATGCCCCTTGCAGTGCGGTGAGGTTCACCGGCGCTTGACGAGGGATATTAGCGTGGAATTGGCAGCTTCGACATTTCTGGACGAAGTTGATCGCATCTTTTTTCATTGTGGACCAGTAGAATCCTTGGCGTAGGATTTTTCGTGCTAGGGCCCTTCCTCCCAGATGCTCCCCACATACTCCCTCGTGCACTTCTTTTAATGCGTATTCGGCGTCTGCGTCTGCCAAGCATTTCAGGTAGGGCCCAGAGTATGCACGTTTATACATTTCTCCTTCTATGATTGCGAAGGTGGCCGCTCTCACCCTTAGCTTTTTGGCCTCCATAGGTTCCTCAGGTAGGGTTCCCTGTTCGATGTAAGACTTGATGGGGGTCATCCAGCACGGGCCCGTCTGTCCTATGGTTGTGACTTCCCACGGTCCTTGAATGCTTGGGACAGCGACTTCTTCGATCCTTCTCCGACGGGACTGGTATTTGGTGGTTGAATTTGCCAATTTTGACAGTGCGTCTGCCCGTGCATTTTGCTCCCGGGGGATATGCAAGATTTGGTAGGTCGGGATTTTTTGGAGGAGCGACTTTGCCAATCGTAGGTATAGCACTAGTTGTTCGCTTTTGGCCTCGAAGTCCCCTTCTACCTGCGACACCACTAACTGTGAGTCCGTGTAGATGGTGAGATTTTCGGCATTAAGGTCTATGGCGAGTCGTAGTCCGGCGATCAGCGCTTCATACTCGGCCGCATTGTTAGTGGCTGTGAACTTCAATCGCAGACCGTACTCCAGAGTTATTTCTTCTGGGCTGATTAGAAGGATTCCTGCCCCTGCGCTGCCTGCGCTTGAAGCTCCGTCTACAAATAGGACCCAACGGGCCTCGGTTGTGCGATCCGGTTGTGTCCTTTCTGGCGCTATTGTACTTTCCATGACGAAGTCAGTAAGGACTTGCGACTTTATATCCGGCCTTGGGAGGAACTGTATGTCGAACTCCCCCAGCTCCACAGCCCACTTCACCAACCTTCCTGAGGCTTCGGGCCTTTGGAGGATTGCCTTGAGCGGAAGTTGTGTGAATACTTTGATGGTATGAGCCTGAAAATATGGTCGGAGCTTTCTGGCTGAGAAGACGAGGGCCAAAGCCGTTTTGTCCGCCGTGGGGTACCTTGTCTCGGTGTCAGTGAGAATCGTGCTAAGGTAGTATACAGGCCTTTGGACACCTCCCTCTTCCTTGACGATGACGGAGCTGAGAGCGGTGGGAGACACTGCCAAGTACATGAAAAGGATATCCCCATGAACTGGTTTTGATAGAAGCGGCGGAGATGCCAGGTATTTCTTCAAATTTTTGAAGGCGGTCTGGCATTCATCAGTCCATTGGAAACCGGAGTTGCGGGCTCCTGGAAGAATCTTGAAGAAGGGTAGGTACTTGTCCCCGGTTCGTGCCATGAAACGGGATAAAGCGGCGATCCTACCGTTCAACCTTTGGACCTCTTTAATGGAGCGTGGCGGAGCCATCTCCTCCAACGCCTTAATTTTTTCCGGGTTTGCTTCGATCCCTCTTTGAGTGACCATGAAACCCAGGAATTTCCCTGCCGTTACTCCGAACGCACATTTGCTAGGATTGAGCCGCATCTGGAAGCGGCGCAGGAGACAGAAACATTTGTCCAAATCCTGAAGGTGATTACTGCGGAGAGTGCTTTTGACTAGCATGTCATCTACATACACCTCCATCGTTTGCCCGATCAAATCTTTGAAGACGTTGTTCATCAGTCTTTGATAGGTGGCTCCTGCGTTCTTTAATCCAAATGGCATCACCTTGTAACAGTAGGTTCCCCTATCCGTCCTGAACGCCGTGTGCTCTTCATCTTTTGGATTCATACGGATCTGATTATAGCCAGAGTATGCGTCCATGAAGCTGAGAAGTTGATGCCCGGCAGTGGCATCGACGAGTTGATCGATTCGAGGGAGGGGGAAGCTGTCTTTTGGACAAGCCTGATTAAGGTTGCTGTAGTCTACGCACATCCTTCACTTTTCGGAGGCCTTTTTAACTAGAACCACATTTGCCAACCATGTGGGGTACTCTACTTCTCGGATGAATCCGGCTCCTAAGAGCTTTTTCACTTCTTCTTCAATGGCCTGAAGGCGCTCTGGGGCGAAGCTCCGTTTCTTTTGAATGACGGGCCTGCACGCAGGGTTAATATTCAAAGAATGAGCGATGATCCCTGGATCCACCCCTGGCATGTCCTCCGGGCTCCAAGCGAAGACGTCAACGTTAGCGCGCAGGAAGGTTATATACTCCTTTTGCTCTTCCTGCGTTAGGAGGGATCCAATTTGCACCACCCGGGACGGATCCTGGTGTGATAGCGCGATACTGACAAGTCCTTCGACTGGGGATGCACGTTGCAAGGCCGCCTCGTCGCGTAAGTCGAAGTCGTCGATGCTCAAGGCAACCCATGCTGTCCTTCGAGTCTGGTTGAAGTTGCAACTGCGTGCAGCTCCTTGGCTCCCGCGGGCTGTTCCAGTCCCATGAGCAGTAGGGAACTTCATAGAGAGATGCGGCACGGAGGGGATTGCTCCGAAGATGACTTGGAGGGGCCTCCCGAAGATGGCGTTGTAGGCGGAGTCAGAATCCACGATCACGAACAGGATGTTGTGAGTGGCCTGCTTGGGGAAACTCCCCAGTTTCACCTGGAGAGTTATCGTCCCTTGAACTTGTACTGGGCGGTTGTCGAAGCCATAAACGGGCCCTGCTGCGGGGTTGAGATGCTCTTTAGTGAGCCTCATGCTTTGCAGGGTCTTCATGTACAGTACGTCGACCGAACTTCCGATATCAACCAGAATTCTCTTGATGCTGTAACATGGGGTTATTATTATTGCTGTGATAACCAAGGGATCTTGATGGGGGAGCATTAGTCCTTCGAAGTCCTCTCTCCCGAAGGTGATACTAGCGTCCTGGCGTGGCTTCTTATCCTCGCGCTCCCTGCTCGATTTTGCCATGGAGAGAACATGATCTGCCAGGATTGGAGGCCCTGCGATTGTTTCGACTTTCTCCCCAACTACCATTGGCCCTTCGCAGGTGCCGAGGCCTGGAAGACTGAACTCGGGCGGAACTGGATTCTCAAGGTCCGCTTCCGTTAGCTGTGACGCGCCGAGAGCGGGGCGGTACACGTCTTTATCATCATGCCCCCCGAGTCTCTGCTCTTCCCCCACCTCGCGCCTTAAATCTCTCTGCGCGAGCCTGGCGCTCCTTCTTGTCATTGCCGTCAGTCACGAGTATCGCTGTGCTGGGATACTGTCCTCTGAATTCTAGAGCTTTTGGGAACGACTTCCCACAGACGGCGCCAAACTGTTGCGGGACGCACACGGCTCTTCCGTGGTCCGGTCTAGATCGACCGCCTTAGCTCGAGAGTCGAACCGGTGCACGCAAACAGTCAAAATGGACGGCAATGGACAAGGAGACTTTTACCGTGGAAAACTCCAAGGCGGGGTGAAAAACCACGTCGTCGGAGCTGCGCCGACCAAACTTCACTACTTTGCTGGAGGTTACAACCTTTAGAGATATAGAGGGCGACAGGCCGCGCCTCTTTACAGTTTTGGGTGAGAGAGAGAGAGACGTTCGGAGGGTGACAGGCCACCTCTCGCGATGATGAACAGCTTGGGAAAATTCTCTAAGTCCTGGGTTCTTCAGTTTCTGAGATGGACTCCTCCAGGATCGAGGCTTCACTTGCGCTCTACGCTTTGCCTTGGGCGGGAGTCTCGAGGCGCACTGGGAGAGTGCGAGCCTTTGGGAAGAGTGCACACGTTGAGGGTGTGCACACGTCGGTGCGGAGTGTGGGTGGCGCTCACTTCAGCGGAACGAGCGAGGCTCACTTCCGCGGAATGGAGGAGGCCCGTAGGAAGATTTCCCGGTGGCAGAGTCCCTGTAGAGAGAGAAAGAGAGAGAGGGATTTCCTAAGAGAGAGAAAGTCTGGATCCAAATGAAGACCCCTGGGGTCCTATTTATAGGATTCCAGGGTAGTTATGGTGGTTATGGTGTGCAGATAGCGCCTTCTTTTTAAATAAATAATGAAATAAATAGGAAAATAGAAAGATCGGACGGTCCATACGCGTCTCTTCCATGATCGGGCGGTTTGGTAACCGCCGGGTGGTTATCTCGCCGGAGCAGCGGCGTCGGCCACCGCCGGACTCCAAAAAATGGGCGGCGGTGGCGGCGGCCTTCTTCCTCGCGGGGAAGAAGGGCCGACCGCCGCCCTCCCTCAAGGAGAGAGGGGCGGCCGGCCTCCTC
Organism: Dactylorhiza incarnata; assembly: GCA_033032865.1. Lineage (NCBI taxonomy): Eukaryota > Viridiplantae > Streptophyta > Magnoliopsida > Asparagales > Orchidaceae > Dactylorhiza > Dactylorhiza incarnata. The sequence continues at coordinate 2,270,113 of JAWHQI010000217.1, forward strand.
CCCCGAAGAGGGAGGGGCGGCCGGCCCCCTCGAGGGAGGGGCGGCCGGCCGGGCCGACCCCCTCAAAGAGGGGGCGGCCCCCCTCCTCCCTCGAAGAGGGAGGGGCGGCCGGCCGGGCCGACCCCCTCCAAGGAGGGGGCGGCCGGCCCCCTCCCTCGAAGAGGGAGGGGCGGCCGGTCGGGCCGACCCCCTCTAAGGAGGGGGCGGTCGGCCTCCTCCCTTGAAGAGGGAGGGGCGGCCGGCCGGACCGACCCCCTCCAAGGAGGGGGCGGCCGGCCGGGCCGACCCCCTCCAAGGAGGGGGCGGCCGGCCCCCTCCCTCGAAGAGGGAGGGGCGGCCGGTCGGGCCGACCCCCTCTAAGGAGGGGGCGGCCGGCCTCCTCCCTTGAAGAGGGAGGGGCGGCCGGCCGGACCGACCCCCTCCAAGGAGGGGGCGGTCGGCCGGACCGACCCCCTCCAAGGAGGGGGCGGCCGGCCCCCGCAAGGGGGGCGGTGGCCGGCGGCCGGCCCCCTCTCGAGAGAGAGGAGGCGGCGGTTAGCCTGAACTGGGCTCGACGGTTCGCCTCTCGAGGGCGGTTACGTGGAGCGGGTGGTTGCGCGTAGTGGGCGGTTACGCGTAGTGGGTTGACCGTTTGACCGCCACGTTGGAGATAGTGGGGAAGCGGTTTGACCGACCATGATGGAGAGGGTGGAGTTAGTGGGGGTTTGAAAACCGCCCACTAACCACCCTAAACCGGTCTACGAATACGAGTACGCATCAAAACTCAAACACAAGGCTCCAAACAAGAAACAGTAAGCAAAGCTGGAAAAAACTCAAAGAACAGATAAATGAACTGTGATCTATGCAAACAATAGATCATCATCATCTGGGTCGAAATCAACTTTCTCTCCTCCAATCTCCATGTGATCTGCAAACAGACATAATAAGAATGTCATGAGACAAATCTCTATGAATTCTAACATTTGCAAATTTAGAGTAAAGTGAATAGTTCTAGCAGTAAAAGAACGTAATACTCTAACCAGGAAGAAAAGAATCACATATCAGCATCTCTATCCAATTTACACAAAATTAGACAATTGATTTCAAAGAATCAAACCATGTTCCTTCAATTATTAAGATTATTACCAAACGTTTCACAATTGTATTATATCATCAAGTTTGGAATGATACAACAAGTTGTGACCAATATATCATCAAGTTTGGAATGATACAACAAGTTGTGACCAATATATCATCAAGTTTGGAATGATATAAGTAATGATCATAATATCAGGACGCATATCAACAACTTCAGTATTCGTTTTTGGAATGATACCCAAATCAGCCTTTGAATTAAAGATAATTGCGTAAGTCATCAAGTTTGGAATGACTGGCAACTATCCATCTCTGGCTTTCATCAGATAGCATCTGGAATACTTCTGTGTGCTCACTCTAGATGCTCGAATGTAAGCAGACTACGGTTCTAAGATTTAAAACATAAGCAGGATATTAAGTCATACTAAATGAACATTAATCCCATCTCCCCCGATGTTTTATGTGTTAGAACCTTACATAAGCCCTTGGTAAGGACATCTGCTACATTATCCTTCGATCTCACGTCCAATAGGGAGATTATCCCTTGACTGGTGAGATGGGTCAACCAGGCCTGTTTCATCCTTAGTTGTCTTCGCTTCCCATTGAACAACATATTTGTTGCAATGGTCTTTGTGGCTTGATCGTCACAATATAGCGAAATAGAGTTCATTTTTAGACTCGTCATTGGAATGTCGATGATCAGATCTCGTATCCACTCAGCTTCTTCTCATGCTAAAGAGAGGGCGTAGAGTTCTGATTCCATAGAGGAAAGTGCAATGCACGACTGCCTCTTTGACTTCCAAGCTACTGCTGCTCCTCCTAGGGTAAATACAAAACCGCTAGTGGATCTACTGTCAGCAATTTCTGAACACCAGGAGGCGTCAGAATACCCCTCAAGTACATGAGGATGTCCACTGTAACATAAAGCATACTTTTCAGTGTGCTTTAAGTATCGCATAAGCCTTTCTAAGGCATTCCAGTGGTCCTGCCCAGGGTTACTCGTAAATCTACTTAACATGCTGACCGTAAAGGCTATGTCAGGTCTAGTGCAGGTTGTAGCATACATGAGACTACCTATGAGTTTGTAGTAATCCGACTGTCTAATAGATGAACCTTCATTCGGTTTCAGTCTATTGTTATAATCGTATGGAGTCTCACTACCTTTGCTATTAACGTAACCTCACTTCTCAAGTAGATTTCTAATATAGTGACTCTGACTGAGGGTAATACCCTTGTCAGTGAAGTTCACTTCCATTCCTAGGATGGTTTTCACCACGCCTAGGTCAGTCATGCTAAATTGTGTCGTCAAAGCAGCTTTCACGTCTTTCACCTCAGATTGATCAGTGCCCAGAATTAGCATGTCATCAACAGACAAGCATATAATTGCAACTTTAGTTGAACTTGTACGAACGTACAGACATTTATCTGAAAAGCTGAATTTAAAACTCATAATTTTAACACAAGTGTCAAATTTTTCGTGCCACAATTTAGGTGCTTGCTTCAATCCGTAGAGTGACTTAATCAACTTACAGACCTTATTTTCTAGACCTTCTATCACAAACCCTTCAGGTTGGTGCATGTAGATCTCTTCGGTCAGATCTCTATTCAGAAATGCAATCTTGACGTCCATCTGATGAACTGTAAAGTGTTCAATAGATGCTATAGCGAGAAGTATCATAATTGTCGCATAGTGACAAACAGGTGAGTATATATCAAAGTAGTCTATTCCACTCACTTGAGTGAAGCCTTTTGCAACTAGACGCGCTTTGTATTTGGCAATACTCCCATCAGGATTAAGCTTCTTTTTCAGAACCCATTTGTTTCCAATGGTCTTAGCCCCTTTGGGCAAGTCAACCAATGTCCACGTGTTGTTCTGCATGAGAGAGTTGAACTCTTCATCGATGGCTTCTTTCCATAGTAAAGAGTCTCGAGATCGCATAGCATCCTTATAGGTGGATGGATCAGCTTCAACTTGGTAAGTCACGAAGTCTGTACCGAAGCTTTTAGGCATTTTCTCTCTACTAGATAGCCTTCTGGTATCTAAACCACTCGTGTCTACAGGCTCAGTGTCAGAGTTACGGTGACTTGGCTCAGCTGGAGGCTCAAGACGAGTTGCTGGTAGACCTGGAAGCATCAGGTTCTTATCCTTAAGGAACTTATCCTCAAAGAAAACAGCGTCTCTAGATTCGATTACAGTGTTCGTTGATAGATCTATAAATCTGTCTGCAGCACTATCTTCCGCACATCCGATGTAGATACACGTATTTGTCCTAGGTCCAATCTTAGCTCTTCTAAGGTCAGGTATCCTAACATAAGCGATACAGCCCCAGGTCTTAAGATTGTCAAATCTAGGAGGTCTCTTATGTAAGACCCCCTTTTTTTTTGCAAAAACCACCGGGTCTTAGGCCCAGAACCGCCGTTTTGCGGTGACACCTTCACTCGGGAAGGTCTCCACTACAAAACGCCGATCCTGTCGGCCAAATCGATCACGAAGAAAAGTACAATAAAGAGAAGACAAGTCCACATAATCACATGAATTAAAACCGTAAAGGTAAATGTCCACATACATTAACTGAATAAAGATAACAAGGGATACACTAATAAAGGGGCTCTTGCCCTATACATCATTTCCTCACTACAAAATCACTCGCGGGAGCTATCTACTAAGTAAAACTAAAGCTAATCGTCACCGACACTGAAACCGGAGCACCCTGACCTGACTGACCCATCCCTGCAGACTCCGGGCTCCACTGGTGCTGCAACACTGGATGCTTCTTCTCTTTTTTCCTACGGTCACTGCCTCGCAATCCACGTCTACGTCTTCGCCTTCGGCCTTCTGGTCGCTGTGCTGGAGGGGCTCCACCCATCATGGGACATCTGACCCAAGTATGTCTCGGCTGGTGACAATGGTAGCATGGCCGTGGGGTCCACCATGTCGGATCCTGCTGTACCTGCTTCTCGGAGGTTGCTGCGTCTCCTCGAACTCCTAAAATGATAAGGTCCACCGACCGTCAGTCAAAATGACTCAGCCAATTCCCCACCCCTCCCCCAATGGCTCCTAGGCACCGTACGGGAGGAGGAAGCGGAGGACATTCAAGGGGTAAATACAAGAGCAGATGGCGGCGGATCTACAACTAACCATGTGTTTATATATATATGAAGCAGTAAGTAGGCATAGTAAAGAACATGTAAAGAATAGTAAGCAGTATATATAATGACAGGTAAAATAATACAAAAGTAACCATTGATTTATAGGAAAGCCCATACAAACCTATAGACCAAGGGGTCGTTTAGCAGGGCCTATCGTATAAAAAGTCTCATACCAATTTATACGATAGGTGTCAGGGGTTGAATGCAATGTTTATGCTATGACATGCAAGTATGCTGTTATGCTATGATCATACAAGTGCAACTCACACACTTCGACTCTATGCGCATAGACCTTTAGTTCCCCCTTTTTGGAGCGAGCTAGACTCCCAGGATACTCCCGTAGTGGCAAACGGAAGCGGTGGGTTGGGCCTCGCCCACCTCTAGGTTGGTATTCACACTACCCAGCCTAGACCTATTGTACGCCTCCACTATACCCGCGGAGCGTCTGCGTACTCTTGCTGACTAGACCGCCAGACTATCAAGGCTAAGTGTAAAACCACACCCGCCGAGTCAACGTATTGACGTCGGTGTGAACGACCGTCCAATACCGAAGACCCACCACCTTCAGTGCACATGCAACATGTTCTACTTCCTATCTCTGAGCCATGAGTTCCCCGGGCTAACCTGCCCGCCATCAATAACCTTCCGAGCCAAAAGCTCCCCGGGCTAACCTGCCCGTCATCAATAACCTTCCGAGCCAAAAGCTCCCCGGGCTAACCTGCCCGTCATCAATAACCTTCCGAGCCAAAAGCTCCCCGGGCTAACCTGCCCGTCATCAATAACCTTCCGAGCCATAAGCTCATCAGACTAACTAGTCTGCTGCAACAGCCACCGAGCCCACCGCTCGGACAACCAATCCAACTAAACTTCCGAAACCACAGGGTGTGGATGAGTGTGTTATTAGTTAATCTTGTACCATGTCTTACTCCTATGAGTTAGGGTTAGTCTTGGACTTCCCGAGGGTTACCCTGTGAGGGGCTCGCTACGGTACTAGGAACCATTACGGGATGACACCCCAAAGTTCCCATTCCCAAGACACTTAATGTTATTAGTTACTACCCATAAGAAACCCTCTTAACATTTCACCCGGTCTAAACCTAAGTGCCTTTAGGTCCTAATAGACAAAAGATGATCTTTCGTCAACCACAGGACGACCCACCCCAAGGGTGGCACCCCACCACCCTATGACTCATCAAACCTTAATTCTCTCCAAGGGTCCTCTCATATCCATATAATTACCATGAGGCCCTCACTCTCTAATCAATATAATCCAATTTGGCCTACAACCCCAAAATTGCCAATTTGTTAAACGCAGACCATCCTCAACGCTTTGATGCTCATGAAGGGGAGTACACTAAATACTCAATCCTATGATTCAACAATTTTATTGGAGGTCCATACTACATATTTAAGGCCAAATCCATGGTTTCATAATTTTCCAAGTAATAATAGTATTTAAATCATTTTTTCCCAAAATACCACTTCCTAAGGTTTGAACTGCAAGTATGCTTTCCTGACATCCAATGCCTGCCTAAATTTTTACATAAATAAAGGGTACCTAAAAATCAGTGTATATGAATTCTTAGGAAAAACCAGCAAGATTTACTATTTTTCAAAATTCCAAAACTCATTTATTACCAGTAAATTCCAAAGGAGGTACCCTCATATGATCTCCAAACCTTATGCAATTTAATACAGAGGTGATACAAACTAAAATATTCAGTCCTACAAAGTTTGACCAAGTTCCACATAGGGTACATTTGTAATTTCCACAGAGGATATATTTGCAATTTATTCCAAAATGAACTAGAGGTACCAAAAATATTAACCCAAAAATTATGAGAAAAATACAGTGGGTACATATTGGTATGAAATGGCATCCAGCAAAGTTTCATGTAATTACAGCAATCTAACACCCTACAATTGATCATCCCAAAAATTGCCAACATTATGAAATATTACAATTTGGACCTCCAAAAGTTTTCTCCTGGTTTAACAGAATTTTCCAGGGATTAATAACATTAAAACTAAGATTGTGACAGAAGATGGTTAAACATTAAGTGTTATTTCATCCTAAAAACCAAAACCCTAATTATTTGCAAATCTACCCAAGGGTTTATTACTTAGGATTGGCAACTCCAAATCCCTCCAAATTCTTACAGTAGCAATCTCTAGTCACCAAGACCATCTCCCCAAAATTTCAAGTCAAACCATTAAGGTTTGACCCCTCTTCCTTCAATAGCCTATAATTGCACCCCATTAGGGTTTAGCTTAGGGTTAGGGTCTAAACTTTTCCAAATCCACTCAAACCTCTTGTGAGGGTATTATAACAATCTTAGAACACAGAGAGGACTATTGCACTTCTCTCCATGGACATATACTCCTATGTCCTTCACAACCCCAAATTCCACTCCATAGGGATCAACCCTATGGCCTTGAGCAAATCAACTCTAATGCTCAAAAATCTTCCTCATGGGGTCTCAAATTGACTCCACTGACCTTCCCAAGAAGACTCAAGTCTCTATGGATCCATTTGACCAATAGATCACTACTTGACTAAATGCACCCCAAGGTGCTCCAACCCCAAGCCCTAGGGCAAACCAACTCCCCATGACTCCAAAACTCACTTGGAGGTGGTTTGGGTGACATTAGGGTAGTGGACAAAATCCCACTCCAATTGGAGGTGGTTTGACCATGAAAAGTCCCAAATAGCCCTTAATCACAAATTTCCCCTAAATGGACAAATCTTTGGCCTAATGATTACCTAATCAAAAGAACTCCAAATGAGTTGAGATTTTAACCAGGGGTTTATCATGACCCTAATAACACCCCACCAAAATTTGGTGATGATTGGAGGTCATTTGACCCTCCAAATAATTTATGTAAGGATTATTTAATTTCTACAAAAACTTTAGGAAAAAGTCCTCCAAAAATTCTCATTTTTGGATATGTCTTAGATGTATATCATAATAGCCTACACCCCAAATTTCAAGTCATTTGGAGTTGTGGACTGGTGTGGGCATCCATTCAAAGTTCAGTCAAACTTTGTACTAAAATGGGTGCTGAGGTCAAACCAGGACTCCAAATCGGATGAACTCAATTTTGTATGGTTCTAGTGGTCAAGGCCTACAACATTTATGTTGGGCACTTTTTCTGTTGAACCCTCTAAGTATTTTCTATATTTAAAATTAGTTTCAGCCCTTAAAACACTATTAATATGAATATAAATAGCAAATAATATAACATTTCAATCATCACGGCGCAGATCCGACGGCTGCTGGCCATCGTCCCCGTTAGCCTACGGCTGAGATTTCGCGTGCCTGGGCGGCTTTGCGGGCAGATTTCCCGGCCACCTGAGCGCCGTCCCGGCCGGCCAATGCCTCCACCACCTCCGTTGAGGTGGTGGCCGGCGATGGGGGGTGGTTGGCCGGCCGGAGGTGGCCGGAATCGGGCTTTAGGCTAGGAAAATAGAGCTCCAAAAATGGAGATTTCAGCCAACTCGATTGGGGACGAATTGGCCCCAATCCTTGGCGATTTTTGATGTGGATCTATCCACTGGAGGAGAGGAGAAGAAATGGACCTGAATTGGGGGGTTTAGGTGCTCCGGCCGTCGGCCGCCATTGCTCCTCCCTTGGAAATCCGGCACCACCCAAATCCTTGCACAGATGGCTCATTCTTCTCGGGGAAGGGGGGTTTCAACTCCTCTCCGGCTTCTGAAGATGATGGGGGGGGGGGGGGGGGTCGGTTTTGGGTGTGGGAGGCTTTAATCACCATGGCCATTAATGGCCTATTCCTCTTCCACCCCCCTTTCACCTTCCCTAGGTTAATAACTTCCTGGAAAACTCCAGAATCACTCCCCAAAGGTCAGGGGATAGGAATCTAAGACTGAAATGAGGAGATGAATGGGTGATCTCCATTAATGGCCATGAACACCTCCTTCTCTCTCCTCCAACATTGAATTTTTCTCTCTCCTACTCATCAAGGCCGACTTTCTTCTCTCTCCTGGGTTAATTATCAGTCTACTAGACTGGTCAAATGGTCAATTTGGGCTTAACCCAAAGGGATTGGGCTAGGTTTAAGAGATTTGACCTAAATTGGGCAATTTTGACTTTTGGTCAAATTGGCCAATTGGATGACCTTAGGATGGGGCTTTTGGGTCCATGGGCTTCCAAATTAGGTTTAGAAACTATTGGTGGGGTCAATTTGGTCACATGAGTCTTAGTTGACCCAATTTAAGCTGATTTGACCAAAACATGCTAAGTTGACTTTGGTCAAATTGAGCCCTAGGGTTGACCCAGTCATGGGGCTTTTTGGTCCACTGGGTCCCCTATGACATGGTAACACTATGGGTAGGGTCAATTTAATATGGTGATGGTCAATTAGGGCACTTTGTGAAGAATTGCCATTTTTGACCTAAAGGGGCATTTTGGTCAATTTGCATTATTGGGGGTCCCATGATAGGGCTTTTAGGTCTACTAGGTCTCTTATGGTATTCTAGACCTAGATGAGTGATCAATTTGTCATGGTGAAGGTTAATTGGCTCTAAATAGGCTACTTTGACCAATTTAGGGTTAGGATTGACTTTGGTCAATTTGGCCTCTTTGGTTGACCCCAATGTGCCCTTGGTGCCCTAAGGGGGGCCCCTAAAGGGTTAGGGGTACTATGGTGGGGTCAATTGATCAAGATGAGGCCCTAAAGTTCAACCCTAAGCTTGGTCACAGGAAATTGCTAATTGCAGTCCAAGGCACTTTCAATCCTAATCTTGTCTAAGTTAAAGAGATTTCTACTCTACCAAGGCCTTGTCATGACCTTGTCAGGACAGATTCCCCTGGGGGGTCTAGCTGTCTGGGGGATGTTACATCTTAAACCAAAGTTCATAGGGTGTCTTAGTCAACTTGGCATGGGGAACTTTATTAAGAATGTGATTAGACATGAGGGCAGCTTCACCCTAGTAGGTCGCAGGCATGCCAGCAGTCAACAACATGGAATTTAACACTTCTGTTAAAGTTCTATTTTTCTGCTCAGCAATACCGTTGGATTGGGGGGAATAAGGAGCAGTCGTTTCAGGGATGATGCCATTGCTGGCAAGGAAATCTCTGAACTCCCCGGAGACGTATTCTCCACCTCTATCACTCCTTAGCCTTTTGATTTTCATGTCAAGTTGATTCTCAACCCAAGTTTTGAATATACGGAATTTTTCAAAAGCTTCATCTTTGGATTTAAGTAGATAAATGTGACTAAATCTAGAGTAGTCGTCGATAAAAGTTATCAGATACTTCCGACCTCCACGTGTGACAAAACTTTTGTAGTCACATATGTCAAAGTGTATTAACTCTAGCAAATGTGTGCTCCTAGAAACCTGACTAAAAGGTGCTCTAGTTATCTTAGTTTGAGCACAGATTTCACATTTGTCAAATTTGGTTTTTATGTCTAAAGGGATGTTGTGAGTTCTAGCTAGCAGAAGTAATTTTCTATAATTGACGTGTCTTAGTCTTGCATGTAAAGTCTTAGGATCGATCAAATTAGAACTAACTTGATTTACTACTTCGTTTGCTAGACTCAACCTATACATGTCGTTGACGACATACGCACAACCAAAGTAGTGCGAGTGAACCATAAGCGTTACTCGACCACCACTAATGTTAAAAGACATACCCGCATCGCATAACAAACTAATTGAAATTAAATTAGCAGCTAATGATGGTATAAATTTAACATTTTTCAAAGTAAGAGTTTTGCCTGAGGAGAGCGTCAAGGTAGCATTGCCGACCCTCAGCACGTCAGCTACTCCTCCATCAGTAGCAGTAACAGTCTCTCGGACTGCAGTGACATCCTCCAAAAGCGCAGAATTGTTGTAGACGTGACATGTAGCACCTGAATCTAGCCACCACTCTGTACTGGCCTGTCTGTTACCGACCATGGCAACAAAGTCGGTGGGCGCAGTCTGATGGACCATATTGGCCCTATCATCGGGCTTTGGTGTACTAGGATCTCCTCTCTTGGGCTGCTTGCATTCGGAAGCACAGTGACCCCACTTGTTACAATTGTAGCACTTGCCTTTGAATTTCTTCGCCTTCTTGCTCGTGTCCACAACTGCAGGTGCACTGGGTAACGGTCTAGTCTTGCCGGGCTTAAACTTCTGCTTAGGATGCGTGACCATGTTGGCAGCAGAAGACTGCTTGCTAATAGTCTCCCTAGCATGTCTAGTCCTGCTCTCATCCTCAATGCAAATGAAGCGCTTGAGGTCTTTAAGACTGACCTGCGTTTTCTTCCGATACATCTCTGTTTTAAAGGAGTACCACGCCGCCGGGAGCTTGAAGATAATAGCTCCTGCAACAAATCCATCAGGCAATGGGATGTTCTCACTGTTCAGCTTGTCCACCAGATTCTCAAAATCGGCCACCTGTGGAAGGATTTCCCTTTCCTCAGTGAAGGTGAAAGCCATGAACTTGTCCACGAGGTGCTTCTTGGACATATTTTCCTCTTCCTTGAACTGCTCCTCTAGAGCATCCCAGATTTCTTTGGCGGTCTTCATTTTGCTGTACGTCTCAGCAAGCTTGTTGGAGAGGCAGTTCAACAAGTAATCACAGCAGAAATCTTCATCGACCACCCACTGAGTCTCTCCAGCTGTCCCAAGAACCTCAGCACGTACAGTCTGAATAGTGTAGAACACGTTCAGGTACTTCATGCCAAACTGAGTGTTCCTCTTCCAAACACTGAACTCAGAATTGGAGAATTTTTCCAATTTTATCATCGGAACAGGAGTAGAGCCCTTCGACATCGTGTCTCTTTCCAAAACAAAGGATTTCCACTAGCAGCCTAATAACGAGCAGAAAAACTAGAAAGAGATCACCTGAAGCGCGTAGAGGCGAGAACAAAACTTCGGATCCAATCCAGTACTTGTTATGCTCCACTTCACTGGTCGAAGACTGATCCACGCAAACAAAGACGGTAACAACCAAAGTTGCCGAATACGGGATCACCAAGAGGATAGCACAACAGTCGGAATTCCGATAGTGATGTCGGAAGTCCGATAGTGATGTCGAGAAGAGGAGAACTGGAGAGGGCTGCAGCTTCGTCTTCGACGGCAACTGTGGAAGAGCGACAGACGTCGACAGGGAGAGCGTCGACAAGAAGAGCGTCGACAGGGAGAGCGTCGACAGGGATCGGTTGCGTCGACAGGGATCGGTTGCGTCGACAGGTGTCGGATGCGTCGACAGGGAAGACGTCGATTGGGTCCGGCTACGTCGACTGGGAAGACGTCGACAGGGAAGGCGTCGACTGGGTCCGCCGCTCTCCCACTCAACTGAGATCGGCACGGCAGCAGTGGACCACTGAATCAACGGCGACGGGCCTCTTCTCCTTCTCGATCTGTGACCTTGATCTACTAGATCTGGATCGTTATTCCTCCACGCAAACGATGACGGAGAAGAAAACTGCGATCGGGAGGCGATACGACACAGGACAGGCCACTTGCTGCTCCTCGCACGAACTCCTCCAGTCACCGAGAACGGCTAATCTTCCTCCTGGCCACCGATCGACTGTCACCACAGCGTCTTCTTCTTCGTCCGACGGAAAAAACAGCGATAGATATCGCATGAGAGGGATCGACGGGAGGCAGACTGGTTCCACCTTCAATCGACGATGAAGATCCGCCTGAGGACGCGAACGACTAGGACCGGCGGCCTTCCTCCTTCGATCGACAGGAACGACAGGAGCAGTTACGCGAAAAACTCCTTCAGCGACGGGAAGAAGAAGAGCGGTTACGGGAAAACGCACGAACGGGAACGAGTGAACTTCGAGAATGTTAGAATGGTGCTCAAAGCATCCGCGTGAGTGTCTAGTTTGGAACACTCTACTCGTTGCCCCTAGCAGGGTATTTATAGGCAAACCCTAATTCCCAGGCGGGTGCGTGGATCCCTAACGGGTCCTAACCTACTGCTAAGCATCCGTTAACCTGATAGTTCAATATACCTCAACAAGATATACCTATTATGACGATTTCACATGGAAAGTGCAAATCTAGTAGCCACTCCAATCAGGGGTAGCGTATGAGAGAATCGTGCAGGTAAGAACTCCGACAAAAGTCTAGCATTTTTAGAAGACAAAATTAAAGAAGAACTGATCTCTGTAGAAGATAAACATCACGGGATCAAGGGCTTTAGTACTGAGATATTATCTGGGGTTATCTTTGATAATAATGATGAAGTATTGAGTGTTATTTCTTAATTATTGATATATTTATATATATACTTTGTCCCTACGGCCAATCGTGACAGTACTTCGGTCATGGCATTGCCACTGCGCAAACCCCCGAGCGCTATACTCCACCCGTTGCTCATTTTTTCGTGTGCACAGGGGTTTGCGAGCGGCGAGGAGAGCATATTTTTTATACTAGTAAAGAATTTTGTCTATATAAGAGCACAATTTTTAAAATTAAAGAAAAAAATACATAAATTAAAGAAATTTGAAATTTTGTAATAAAGATGAGCAAAATTAAGAAGTTGAATGCTTCACCAAAGAAGGATGTTATATAGTCTATCATAGAAAACATGTATAGTCGTTTGTGATTATTGCTGCGTCATCATACTATCAAAGCAAATTAGGTCCCTTGATCCACACTTGTGTCGCTCAGTAAAAAAAAAATCAAGAGTTGTGTTAAGAATGTCGTTTGACCCCGAATTGTCCGCCTTCAGGGAAGACCCTACTCCGGATGAGAACGACGACTGAAGCATATCGCCAATGATCTCAACGGTCACACTAGAGAGTTGAGAGAGAGCTCTCCGTTCTATTTCCCTCAATCTTCATGAATTAAATGTTTGGGGATCCGTCCATTCTCTGTCAAAGAGAAGTTTATATATAAGGGTGGCTAGCCCGTGAGAAGTCAAAAATGATGAATATGGGGGGACACCATAGAGGCATGTGTTGTAGGAGCTATTGACTAAAAAGGTTGAAAACTATAAGACTGCGTTCGTTTGGTAGGTTTTGTTTGAAAGGAATTGGTTTGGTCGAAAATCAAAAACTCATTGGTTTTGGTTTTGGTCCGTTTGCAAGATGGTTTTCAGTGACAGGAATTGAACCAGACAATTTTTCTGCTCGGCTACAGGATGGAATTCAAACTTAGGATTTGATATTTTAAGCAACGAAAATTCATGAAATTCTAATAATAGTCACACAAACAAATTTACATACACATATACACACATACAACATGTAAACAACAAATTTAGATATCATGGAGATGTCGCATACTACTGTGTAGCAGATGCCGCCGGAAGGAAGAGTTGTCGGTGTCCTGGATCGTCGGAGCATGAATAAATGCCCCCGGAAGGAAAAATGGCGGTCTCCTTGGTCGCCGAAGCAGGAGGAAATGTCGCCTCCCATTAGTCACCGGAGAAGAAGTAAAAGATGCGTCGCCGTAGAAGAAACCTCGCCGGAAAGAGGGTCAAGCGCCGGAGGAGGCGGAAAGGAAGGGGGCGATTCGCGATCGGGGGAGAGTGACGATGCGATGGGGAGAGAGTTTCGGCCAAAACCGATGGAAAAGGCTAGATGTGTTTGTAGGATCCATGCATGTTGTAATGGGAGGTATGTGGAGTGGCCGCGATAATTATACGACATAGCGAGAACCCGACAGGCGAGATCTAAACGGGTGAGATCCGAATGGGCGAATCATTGGGTCGGTTTGTGGATTCAACCTAGAGATATCCGTCGTCCAAATGTACTGCGGAGAAATTTCGGTCGGTAACAACCACATCACAGCCATTAAATGTAAACTCACTTTAAAAACGGTCAGTCCTTTTCTTGAATCGCAACTCACATGGAATATATGAATTATATTAGGAAAGATGGTTTTACTTTTTTTTTGTTGTTGTAAATACATAATTCATAATTGTCTATAAAACTCATCTTATTATAAAGTTTAAGCATGGAAAATTAAATTCTGCGCTCTTTTGTATTTTAGTTTATCGTTTTTTTTGCTCGATTCCACAATGAATTCCAATATCGCTATGTAACCATATAGATCCTAAATCCTCTGTTTGTAACCGATTCTCAATATTTAAAAAATATTTAAATTTATCGCACAACCAATAACCAATCAAATCGTACAGCTAATAAAGCTTAATTATAATATCATACGAGTGAAGGTACACGGAAGCGTCCCCACGGCGTGATGTCACTTTCGTGGCTCACACGTGTGACATCCCTCATCTCTCTCTTCGCTCTTCTCTCTCTTCTACCTTCTTCTTTCAAAGTCGCGTTTATTTATTTGACTGAATCAGAACTGAACCGAAACCGCATAAAATCGGGTTGAACAGCTAATGAATAATTTGATTTTGGTTCATGTTTAACTGAAATTAAAATCGTAGGTCCTGCAGTTCCAAAAATTATGTTGAAATCTGAACCGAAAACGGTCTAATCAAATAAGCTTTTGATTCTAATTTTAAGAATCATTACTTTAATGATTCGATTCACAATTTTAATCGAACCGGAATAGCTCCTCTTCAATGCCACCTCACCCCTCTCAATGCACCTATCAGGATAGCTCCTCTTCATATGGTTAAATATCTAAGCTTTTCTCAAAATTTTCATTTAAATTTCGTAGACCTAATATTATTTTCATGTTAAATAAATCTTTAAAAAATTTTATAAAAGTTGTATTTAATTATTGGATTGATTAATTAAGAGCAACACCAATCTTTTGGTACATGTTCGCTAGTGGCCCCTATTTGGCCCCTGTTGGGGCTCCCGAATTTGGCCCAGGATGGAGGCTTCTGTTCTGGATTTGATTGGCTCCGAGCGATTCATACATACTTGTCGTCGGATGACTTTGCCCTCTTCTCAACTGCATGTTGGGCATTATGGTGGCGCCGCAACCATATGCTTTGGGAGGGATCTTTGCAGGACTTGGAGGTGACTGTGCTCTTCATCCGTACATCTATATTGCGCCCTCCGGTATTGGTCCCGCCTCCTAATCTGGCACCTTTGTCTGCCTGGGCCCCTCCCCCTGAGGGGTTTATTAAGATCAACTTTGATGGCGTTACTCGTGCTGATCCGACCTTGGTTGGTGCTGGGGTTATTGCTCGGGACTCAGCTGGTAAATGTTTGGCGTGGCGCTCTGCGACTTGGGCTCACTTCTCATCTCCAATGGTGGCTGAGGCACTTGCGGCTCGGTTGGCGGTGGAGTTGGCTCTTGAGTTCTGTTGGCCATGTGTGCTGATTGAGGGGGATTGTGCTACTCTTATAAAGCTATTACGGGCTGGCGTGCCGCCATTTTCACTGGATAAGCCTATCATTTTTGACACTGTGCTGCTTGCTAGGCGTCTTCCGTGTGTCGAGTTTTTGTTCTCCGGGCGTCTGTCTAATCGGGTGGCGCATGCTATTGCGGCCTTGTCTTTTCACTCGCCCATCTCTTTGCCTAGTTCTGTTTGGGACTTGCTTTCTTCGGATTGCGCTATGAATGAATGAATGAATACCCCTTACTTTCAAAAAATTAAGAGCAACACAAGCGATATAGCTTCTGCCTTTTTTGTACAAAAAAGTAGTTTATTATTCAATTAAATGTTAATTAATAATGCCATATCCTGTTATTATTATTATTATTATTAAATATGTGATAATAACAAAATTTTACGACTGGAGGCTGGAGCATGATTTTACGAGACTTTTTTTAGTGTCATTTTTAATTTGGTTGCTAGATTAATTTGGTCGCCAACCTCCTCTAAATAAGACCAAATTTAATCATTTCAAATGCGATTTAAAATAATTATTCTAATTAGGTGGACTTGTGTGAGAGAATGGGGCTCTTTTTGCGCGGTGTTTTTGCTCTGGTGAGGAAAATAATTTATCGTGGAGATTAATGGTCCGCTCAGCACAATGGTGGCTATCGTGAACGCGGTGGTTATGAACCATCGCTCGTGAACGTTCTGACATCTCCTAATGAACTCCAGTCACTTTCATGTTCAAAATTAACTTTTCTTTCTTAGCATCTATCATGACCGTAGCACTTTTATTCTAACTCATCGGGGCAAAAACATTGTGTCAAGAGGAGAAAATACTTTGAGGGTTGACAATAATTACCACGAGTTCATTGTTCTCAAGCCTAGAGAATCTCTCTTCCCATAAAAGTATGAATTGTCCTTAATAGTCTTTTTGATTCCTCCATTATTGGGTTTTGATGATACGGGTTGTTGTGGTTATGGGTCTTACACAATTATGTTCACAACATGTAGGGAATGAAGGTCGCCCGTAGCGACGTCTCTCACCGATCAATAGAGCAAACACAACCTGAGAAAATCAAACCAACAAACAAAACACACAAACACAGAGATATACGTGGAAAACATTCACAACTTGAAGGTCAAAAACCACGGGGCACGGCACAACGAAATCCACTATAATAAATAAGGATTACAACGAAAAATATCTAGGTTTGCCCAAACCTAGAACGCCCACCGGATTTGACAAACAAATCCAACCTTCTCTCCACCACAATGTTAAGCACACAACTTCTCTACAATAAGAAAAACCCATACTCTCTTTTCAAGCAAAATAGCAAGCGAAAATGAGAAAGAGAACACCTTAATCCGTAGACGAAGAGACCTTTGAAAACGGTAGAGAAATCTCCAAGCCAAACGGAGGAAACACCTCCTCTTTTCGGCAACGGCAACATCGGCTACACCACTCTCCAAATTGGCGGCAACGGCGGCGACAATCTTCTTCAAGGGCAGCAGCCCTCTCCTTCTCCAACTGCAAGTCAGCGGCACCTCTCCAATAACACCGGCGACAGCAACACTCTCCAAGGCAGCGGCGACAGCGGCCTCTCCTTCCAGCGACAGCAGCGCCGGCAACCCCTCCACACACCGGCGGCAGCACCTCTCCAAGCCGGCGACAACGGCTCTCCAAAAAGGAGAAGACGGCGAGGAAGAGGAGGGAGCGGCAGTTCAGAATCAGGAAGAATAGGGAATAATAATACCTAATCCCTCCTTACTAAACCCATAAAAGCTGATCACGCCAAAGACAAAATAAAACCGGCCCGGTTCAGTTGAAACGGTCTTAAAAACGTGCCCAGATTTTTGCTCCAAAAGCAAGGACAGAGCTTAGCGAGTTGCAACGTGCCTTTTTACCAGGTTGCAACCTAAAATTCTGAATCACAAAAATCCACACAAAAAAAGTCCTTTAGGGGCTGAACCCCAACACAACATTCGTTTCTTCAGGCTCGGCCGTAGCTCTGTGACCGTGAACCGGCCTATAAACCGGTCCGATAATGCTTAAGAACCGTTCTAGCCGAGAACCACTCAAGAATCGAAGAACCGTAGGTCGAACTGCTAAACCGACGAACTGGTCCTGAATTTTGAAAATCGAGTAGTTCTCAAATCTTAGCACGAAAATATTTTTTTTAATTTATGTTATAGGGATGACAGAATTAATGAATATTATTATATATATAGTTTAAAACTATTATTATTTGTATATCCATATCAATTATCAAATTTTAAAGCTTTCTTTTTTTTAGTCAAATTAAAGCCTTATGATTGAAATAAATTTTGATGCAACAAATTTTTTTTAATATAATTATAATTACGATATAATTTAAATAATTTTAATTATATTATTTTATTTTTTGTAGGGTATCGAAGTTCAACAATAGTTGGACCGATCTGACTTTGAACCTACCCCTACTTCCGGTTCAATATCAAATCCGGTTCTGAAAATCTTGTTACTACCATTAATTTCTTTTAATGGAATGATATACTGATAGCAGGATTCCGAGGGCACTGTGAAACTCCTATCTGCGAGTGATGGGAGCTCGCTGGTCGAAAATCACTCTTTGCATGTGCCCGGCTGTGAGCTTCAAATCCTCCATTCTGGAGTCGAAGGATATCGGCACGTTCTCCCCCGTCCGCCCCGACTTTCTCTTTTCTCTCTGTTTCTTGATCGTATAGGAATTTGGTATTTCTTGCAAAGACTGTGA
Organism: Dactylorhiza incarnata; assembly: GCA_033032865.1. NCBI lineage: Eukaryota > Viridiplantae > Streptophyta > Magnoliopsida > Asparagales > Orchidaceae > Dactylorhiza > Dactylorhiza incarnata. The sequence continues at coordinate 2,288,309 of JAWHQI010000217.1, forward strand.
GCGGAGGCAGTTGGGACCAGGGGCGGATCCAAGGGGGGGCCGGCGGGGGCCCGGGCCCCCCCAAGAATTTTGCAAAAATATTAGGAGATTTGGATTCCTCTCGTCGAGCCAATGAATTTTGACTACTTACACGTCAAAAACGGTGTCCGAATGAGGGAGAAATGCCTCCGAGAAGATGGAGATTTTCATTTTTTTTTACGAGAGAAAAACGATGCTTGACCCCCCTTCTACGAAGTCGCTGCCATTTTGATCCGCCCTGCTTCGATTCCCGCAAGCGTGCAGCGGCCTCTACGCCAGTAGATGAGCACAAAAATATTTGCATCGTCTACAGCAAGAACGTCGACGCCTCCCAGCATATATAGCCGACGTGTCCGTTCCCTGCATCTGCCATCTCCTGTGCCTCCACGATCCTTATCGTCGTCGACGAAAACATCCATTTGGTAAACGACACATTTGTCAAGGGAAAGTAACAACATATTATAAAAAATAGAGGGCTTTTTTATCAAAAATGTAATTGTAATTTGTATATTGAAATAACATCAATATGATTGTTTGTCTCGTTTTTTTTTATTAAAAATAGAGGGTTTTTTTATCAAAAATGCATTTTTATATTTAATATATTACAAACAACAACAACAACAACAACACTCAAGTCTTTATCCCACTATAGTGGGGTCGGCTATATGGATCCTTTGTCGAACTTCTACCATCTTAGTCGAGCTTCTCGCATCTTCTCTGCAATTGGTGCTACTCCTGTCATATCCCTGATACATTCATTCAAAATTTTAACCAGTCTCGTGTGCCCACACATACTCCTATGCATTCTCATCTCCGCAACTCCCATTTTTTGCTCATTTACACAATTCACTGCCCAACACTCAGAACCATAGAGCATCGCTGGTCTAATTGCAGTACGATAAAACTTGCCTTTAAGTTTTAATGATACTTTACGATCACATAAGATCCCTGACGCGCCTCTCCACTTCAACCAACCCGCTTTGATTTTATATTTAATACAATATATTAAAAAAATTTTGCTTCATCTTTTGATTGGGCCCCCCCTAGTCAAAATTCATGGATCCGCCCCTGGTTGGGACACGCTGCCGGCGTTCAAGGTGTTCAGCATGGAGGAGCTGCGGGCGGCTACAGATGGCTTTTATCCGGACTGCATCGTCTTCGAGCACGGAGAGAAGGCCCCTAACGCCGTCTACCGCGGCCAGCTGATTCGCGTCACTGTTGCAATCAAACGCTTTAACTAGTCCGCTTGACCCGACGCTCGCCAGTTCCTCGTTCGTCCCCCCCTCTCTCTCTCCCTTCCCTCATTCTCTCTCTATTTCTCACCATCTCACAGATTTATTCTTCCTTCGTACTTGAAGGAGGAGGCGAGGTCGGTTGGGCAGCTCCAGAGCGAGCGGCTGGCGAATCTGATTGGCTGCTGTTGCGAGGGAAGCGAGAGGCTTCTTGTGGCGGAGTTCATGCCCCACGATACCCTGGCTAAACACCTCTTTCACTGTGCGATTCTCTCAAGCTTACACTTGAATGAAAGTTGTTATGATTTTGGTTTTCTATCCTTTGATCTTTCGTTAGAGTGTTTAGTTATAGAATCAATCGAGTTCTTGAATGTGGCAGGGGATGCACGGCCCTTGAGTTGGTCGATGAGGATAAGGGCGTCGTTGTACCTGGCGCGGGCCTTGGAGCACTGCAGCAGCCGAGGGCGTTCTTTATATCATGATCTCAATGCTTACAGGGTTCTCTTCGATCAGGTTGGCATGATTTGAACTTTTGAATTTATTTTGTTGGTAGTCATCATTGTGCTCTTCTTCTTCTTCTCCTCCTCCTGCTTCTTCTTCTTCTTCTCATGGCCCTTTGATCTCATTCCCGGCCCCTGATTTTCTTTATGATTGCAAGCAGGATGGAAATCCTAGGTTATCCACTTTTGGTCTCATGAAGAACAGCAGAGACGGGAAAAGCTATAGTACAAATTTGGCCTTTACTCCTCCGGAATACCTTAGGACAGGTGAACTTCTTTGTTCATTAGTTAATAGAATGTTAAGGCTATGCTTGAAACAATTGTTGTGTTTGAGGGAGGGATGGTCGTGTGAAATTATGATAGTAGACGGAAAGGTGATGTTTGACATGTGTTTGTAACTTCCAAAATCCGGGAAATCTCTGAACTAAGCTTCATTTTTTGGTGTTGGGGAAACCACGAGTCTGACTGTGGTGCATTTTGAGAAAATTACGTTCGTAACTCCCCTAACATTATTTGCATTTTCCACCATTATGCATACAACTGCCGCCGCTCTCTCGCACCTCTCCTAATCTGAGCATTAAAATCAAGTGCATTTCCTTGGTTCTGGAAGATCACCAAGTTTATGATTTTAATTATTTGTATTGTTCTGTCTCTTTTGTTTTAAGTACCTGAAGTGAATTTTTAGACCATATGTAGCAATTCATGTTGACATAGCATACACATTGCTTGCTAAGCCTTGTTACTCTTTAAGAAAAAGAAAGAATTGCAAGAGATTATGACTAGCAGAAAGTTCAATATGTTTTTTTTTTCAATAGGTCACCTTGCTACTACATCCCAAAGATTTTATTTATTCATAAAACTAGTGACAGTGTCTGTGCCGCCGCAAGAGTACTTCTGCCGCTCGCCGTCCCTATGGATAGTGCGCAGTTGCGACAGTACTGGGCTGTCACTTCACATCCCAGCAATACTCGTTTTTCTCTTGCCACACCGCTCACTGTCCACCATTAAATAATTTGATTAGGTATAATTCAGGGGCCAAGATTATTCTGATGGTCCTCCACCATTATAACACAAGAACATAAAACTATTAAAATTTTCATGTGCTAGGAAACTGATTTCCAAAAAAAATGTATTTGGCAGGAAGAGTGACATCTGAGAGTGTTGTATACAGCTTTGGCACTCTGTTGCTTGACCTTCTCAGTGGGAAACGCATTCCCCCTAGTCATGTAAGTTTATTTTCTTCCATCTAATATGATACAATAATTCAGATACTTTAAAACTTGCCTTGCACAATGTAACACATATGGGCCAGTTATGAAGATCGCCTACCAGCTGAAAGCTCAAACTATATCTATCTACAAATTGTGACGCAATCATCCATGAGAGTAGAATAATGATTATGCAGTGTAGCAAATTAATGCATGCATGTGTGCTTATTTATAGGATGTTCATCTATAAACACAAATGTATACAAAAAATTTGTTACAATCTAAAATATGTCTATTTTTAGTTTTTCATAAAATGATATCAACACAAACCCTAGGTTATCTTTACAGTTGAATAACCTTTGCTACACAATGTAGCCCTAACAAGTTACTCTCGCAAAACTATTAGGTGATTGTTATGTGTAAACCTATTTTAGATGTGTACACCTATTTTAAATGCAAACCAAAAAATTATAAGCGCATATCATTTTGTTACGTTCTGACCAAAATCAATTCATTTAAAATCTCCTTTACCAATTTGCAAAATTAGTACAAGTCTGTAGAAATTAATCGCTCGGTGCGAAGGGAGGTTTAGGGTACAAGTCTCCTCTTCAGAACTCTCAATGTATGCGGAAACTTCTCCTTCCTTGACCTGTAGAACATCACATGTGATGATCAACATTATCCATATAAATTGATTTAAGGAAGAAGAAAGGAACAAGAAAACATCATTCACATATAGAATCGAATGCGGCATATTTTCTTCTTGTAGGAATTGGGAATGGAGGCGATTGTCTTCAAAGCAACTGCAAATCGGGACAGAACTTCTTCAAAGTCAAAGCTTCAGAAATTCTTGCAGGAATCAGGAAATCGGGCCAAGGCGCCAAGGAAAACGGCAATCGCCGGTGCAAGTGAGTGCAAGAAATGGGACCGTCGGCCCAGGCGTGTGATTGGAGACTCTATGTCGATGGGAGGAAGGGAGATCGCGTGGCTCGCTGTCCATGGGAGGGAGAGGCGATCGGGTTGGCTCGCTTTAGGATTTATTTTTTAATAGTTTATTTGGAATTTCTAATTAATTATCTGATCTACACATATCCAAAATAGATTTGCACATAACAATCACCATCTATTATGACCTTAACTTGAAGTAATGTTTAGATTTATTACTAATCTACAACTGTGCATTTTTTATATTGATGTTCATTTATGTAGTGATAATTCCAAAAAAACATGTCTTACATATCTTTTTATAGGCGATTGACCTAATTCGTAGTAAGAACTTTCTGATGCTGATGGATTCTGGTTTGGAGGGGAATTTCTCGAAAGATGATGGAACTGAGTTGGTATGGTTAGCATCTCGCTGTTTGCAATTTGAACCACGTGAGAGGCCAAATTTTAGGTCCCTGGTGTCGGCACTTATCCCCTTACAAAAGGAAGCTGAGGTAAAAGTTTACTTTCAGGTTTAACTCCATTCTACAATATAAGGAACAAAATTAACAATTTGAAGATATATCTGCTAAATAATATTGTAAATGTATGCATTTGTGTTCTATCTTGGAAGAAGCTTTTTGATAATGTTATTAATCTTATTCAAGGACTATACATTTTCACTTTTCTTATTCTTAAAGCTTCAATTGTTGAATGTTTGCTTGCTCATGTAAGTTACAAATCATAGTCCAACAATTGATATGTCAGGTCTATTTCCCTTTCTATTTATTGTGTTTCTGTCTGCATCTGCGACACTTTAGGGATTATAATTTCAAGCTTGATGCAATTTCCCAAACTACTACATCCAACAAATCTGATTCAAAATTCTTTAGTAGGTGCCATCATACATATTGATGGGTATTCCAAATGCATCTGCAACCTCAATAAAGAAATTAAGTCCACTTGGCGAAGCTTGCTCTAGATTGGATTTAACTGCAATTCATGGTATGCTAGAGAAGGTTGGATACAGGGATGATGAGGGAATAGCCAATGAGGTATTGTAATATTTTTACTGCACCTATTCCCACTTTTTGTAAGAATAATTGTGATATTTGATGCAGATTGTCGTTTTATCAACTAGTTTTACCTCTTTCAGATGACTGACACTGAAGCTTTTGACATATAATTAAAAGTTAAAACAAAGGAAATACATAAAAGATTGATATTTGAAAGTTTTGATAAGGCTAAAATCATGGCTAAATGTGTGTTAATAGCTCCTTGAATCAATTGAGTCAAGCTTGAACAAGAATTTGATGCTTGCAGATGATTAAGATTTAAACCAAACATGTTTTGGTTTTATATGTTTTATCTTGAACAAATAATTGAAGTTAGCGAACTTAGAAGAAGGTTTAATTATGTGACGCAGAGTAGGTAGGTGAGTGTGACTCTAAAGACTATGCAAACCCTAAGATGCGGTGTCTGGGAAATGCTAACTAAACCCTAGGATGACGCAAGCATGCAAAAACAAGTCCAACAATAGATTGCAAGTAGTAACAAATCAAACAGCATATTTCAAATATCCTAGTTAATCTAGGACAATTTAAAGATAACTTGCAAGATTTAATTGTGTGCGCGAGAACGCTAGAAATTCAATGCAAAGTAGAATAAGCCTTGTAAGTCAAGCAAGATCACAAAGAACAATAATAGCCACAAAAACTAGCATCCATAACAATATCGTATTAAGTCCATACAAAATGATGAGGAAAAAAAATCAAATAGTTACTCACATGAGTAGGAATCCATAGGCAATGCAGGAAGGAGATCCGGTGTCCGTGTAGTAGTGGGGGCTGTCGAGGAAGGCTTTAGTTGGATGGGGGGACTGCAAGAGGTGGAGGGGCTGAATGGGTGCTGGCAGTTGTTTTGGAGGCTATCGTAGGATGCTGGATGGGCAGGAGGTGACAGCAGGGGTTTGGGAGGGGATGTCCGCAGTTGTGGGTGGCCTGGACAGTGGGGACAGGAGTTGTAGGGGATGGAGGAGGGTCGGTCGGTGACTGTTCGGAGGTTAGGGAGGTTGATTGCTACTGTTTTTGGAGGAAAGAGTGAGGGGAAGCTGTTGTTTTGGAGGGAAGAATGGGATGTCTGTTGTTCTAAAGGGAAGGATGAAGGTGGCCGTTGGGGAAACTAGCTGGAGGGTATTTGGTGGTGGGAACAAAACTAGAAGTGATCTGCCTTGAGGGAGGGCTGGCTGGCTGGCTGGAGGTGGTATGTTTGAGCAGTAAATGATTTCTTGGGGGCTGTCGGCAGTGGAATATGAAGGTTGTATGGGGCGGAAGCGCGAGGAGGATGAGAACAGAGGGTATAGTAATACCTAGGAGTCGGTGCCTAGGGTTTGCGGAGTCGTCACAACGAAATTACTGGAAAACCTTGGGAAAACCTCCAAAATCTGCGATGAGCTGAAAACCGATATGCTCAAATAAATAGATAAGAAACTCCCGGGCAGCTATCCTGAACATAAATAGATTGTACAATTTTGAAGGTTGTCAAATTTCCATAAATAAAAAATAGAAAAATACATAAAAATATGTCATCATCGGTCCGAACACATCTAAGGTCTCTGATTGTTCATCCGGCGTGCCGAATATGGCAGGTGAAAATCAGTCCCGAACGGACCCGAAAACTTGTGCTCCAAAAGCTCTCGCTGATCCTCATCAATCTCTCATACCTATAAGAATTTATCTCATGAAGAATGGAGATGTGATGGAGATCGCCGGCCCACATACATTTATTCCCACAGGAGGCGGTGATCCGCTACCCGTTTGGATGATCCGAGTACACGGATGCGTCTGGATGGTCGTTCCGAGTCTATTTCATGTATTTATTTATTATTTTTTAGTTGTATTTGACACCTGATTAATCCAGATGCTATGATCCATTCGATTTGTGTACCCTGGTTGTAATTGCCTATATATATACACGTGCAAGTAACTATTGGGGATCATTAGTTTTATGAAGGAACTTCCTGAAACCGCCGGTCTCTTCCTCCCGGTGCGACTCTTAAGTGCTTCCGTTCACTTTACCCCCTTTCCTGTCCGATATTCCATCAAACGCATTCCACAAATCCTTCTCCCACCGTAATCTCGCCTACTTTGCCGAACAGTTGCATTCCCTCCTCCCACGTTGATGTAACCCGGGAATCTCTATTTGATTTTTAAATAATAAATTTGAGGTAATTTTAAATTTAATAACAAAGCTTGACTTTATGGCCAACAAAATGAGATAATTGAACCAAGCCGCTTACGACGCGGATAAGAGCCTAGCGATCAAGCATAGTCAACAACATGAATTATTTCATCCACAAGCATATAAGTGAAGACAAACAATGGATTTTTCTTTTTTCACATTGACGACAAAAAGGTAAGAATGTAAATTAGAGCAAGCACCTCTTAAAGCATACAATTATTAATAACAATAAGTAAGCAAGAGAGGGGAGTATACCGTTGGCTCACAAACGTGGCGAAGAACAAGTGGGTTCTCAGGATTCGGAAAAGGGTGGCTCAGAGGGCTGCGGGGGTTACTTTCTCTGTTTGGCGATGGTGAAGGAGGGAATGTTTGGATGTTATATGGACTGGATGAGGGAGGTGGTGACTGGAAGGTTTGGGCAAGTAATTTTACCAGTGGATTGGAGGGAGAAGGTGTTCTGGAGTTCGAAACGGAGGGTGAGGAAGTCATAGCCGGCGGCAGAGGCGTGGATGTTGGCTCGCACGGAACATGGGCTGCCCGATCCCGACTGAGGACAAACAATGTTGGAGGGCTCGAAGGAGTGGTCATCGGATCCCTAGGGAGCTAGCAGCGGATGGGGCGAGGCCCGACAAGGAGACGTCGGCGACTTGGAGCGAGGCTAGGGTTCGTCGTCGCGTGAGGGAAGTACTATCAGGACTGGATTTCCAAAACAAGTAGAAGATTCTCTGTTTCGATTTGTCCAAGTTAGTTTTTTTTTTGAGGGGGCGATCCTTTTAATATGGGATAGGAATTTTAGGTAATTTTTTTAAGGAGGGATTTCAAAGGCATTTCTTTTATTTTTGGCAAGAGATTTTCAATGATCATAATATCAAGGGATTACAAAAAAAATCTTGTGATTTGGTAGGAGATTTCTAATGATAAAAATAAGGATGGATTTCAAAGAACTCTCTCCCTTACTATCTCACTCCATAAATAAATTCTGAAAATAAAACTTAATTTTTATTTTAATTAATTTTGAATATTCTTCATTTTAATCTGCTTTGTGTTTATTTTAATTAACATATTACCTAATTTGACAGATCTTTGTGGTCAGGAACTTATTGGACGATCACACCAATAAGTCATAACAACGAGCTCGAGTGATGTGCGCGATACAAAATAAATGTTCGCTAAATAAAAATGCAAGAAATATAAAATACAATAAAGATGTGACTCAGGTTGCATCACATGCCCCGCTACCTCTTCCATCAGTAAACCCGCTCGACACTTTCACACCCCAGTTCGACGTCGTCCAGCCCCCTTCCTTCTCAACCCAATACCGATCAGTACACTTCCACCACTACCTGACGACATTTAGCCTCTGTCGATCTCAATCCGACGTCGATCTGCCCACTTCCACCCTATGCCGACGTCGTCTACTCTGGTTGTTGAACTCCTTCTCCAGCCCCTCATGTCGCTAACTGTTGCTAACCCACCCTTCATTATGCTGCCCTACGCCTGATTCTACCCATTTTGTCAATCCCCTCCACAAACCCGTCACCCAGGAACTTCTCCAGCCTGCATCCATAGCATTTCAGTAGCCCCCTTTTCACTGTACAGATTGCAGCCTTGCTCTAGAGTTTCTCCAAGACCTGCTTGGTCTCTCACATTCCCTCGAGCAGGCCTGGATATTGTCTACACGCGTAAGTCATATTTTGGTGTCCTTGTCTTCTGTTATTGCTATTTGGACTATATTTAGTGGGCTACAATTACTATATGCTATGTTTTCGTGAAATCGCTTGATTTGCGGGGCTTATTCGGTGCTCGCTTAAAATAATTGCGCCTTATGCTTGTTATTTAACGTTTGCTTTTTCAATACACTTTTTTATGAACGAATGTGCTCCTGACTAGGCTTTATATTAATTAATTTCATACTGCTAATTTATAATCGGACTGTTTCTATTGCATTTGTACCCACACTAGGTTTTGTCAGTAAGTGCACTGCATTCCACTTAGGGTTGCATTTTAGGGCATCTACATTTACAATCTACCCCTGCATCAAGATGGGTACCCTCTCAATGTAGGCTAGGTAAGAACCGATGTGGCTCCTCGGACGTCATCCAAGTGTCGGCTATGAATTATTGTCCTCTCCAATGAACCAAGTATCTCAATGTATCTCTGTTACGTGTGACACAAACTCATGGGCTATGACGGCTACAATGGTCTCTGAAGACTTATCTATGGTAGCAAGTGCTGAGGAATTGTTGGTGCCTGGGTGGTGGGCAGAGGCTGAGGCTCTGAGCTGGACTTAGAGTGCAGATATATATACAAGTGGCTCAAAACAAAGAGTCAACTCTTCAACATTAAGTACGAGGTGAATTCTCACATTCTTAGAATGTCTAGCTCATAGGCATTCACTCCAATCATTTGCACGACTATATAAGGACACATTTGCCTGACATTCAATTTCTTAGTTGTTCTTTAAAAGATTGATCTCTCTTGTCACTATCCGCCTAAATTTTATATGTTTCATTTCTAAATGATGAGTAAGTGCAGCACGTGCTATCAATTAAGTTTTGCATGCTTCAAAATATGATTTATAGTAGTGATTTAGGAAGATTTTTTTAAAGTTTTGGAAGTTGCAACCATCAATTTAGGTTTGCACTTGATTTTCTTTCTACAAACGAAAACAATGAAGGATTAAATTCACTTACGGCTCCTTTATACTCTTCTTGCAGCTCTCTTTCCAAATGTGGACCAACTAGATGCAAGATACTCTCAACACCAAAAAGCATGGAGATGTGCTTTCCTGGCAAAAGATTTTGGCGGTGCTATTGATTACTACACAGGTTTTTGCTCATCTAATGCCCAAGTTTATTACAACTAAGGTGTAAAGCCCCAAAAGTGGTTTAGACTATTGCATTGATCTCTTCAATTTATCACTAGTCAGGCTTCCTAAAATGACGTTGTTGTGGTGGAGTCTTACCACATACCTTGATACTCTAATAACTTCTCCAAATACACAGTTAAACGAGTAGATAGTAAGAAAGTGTTGATCTAAGATGACATCTATAAAAAAATGTTCAAATTGATTTGCAAAAACACAGTTATAATACTCACGATTCATATCGCGGCTGACCATAACATAATTTGGGCAAGGCTAATGATGGTAGTGATTCTTAACTGACCATAACTTTGTCTGGTTTATACATTATTATCTTCATAATGAAATAAACGAATCCATTTTATCTTCTAGTTTATCGACTGTGGGATGACCATTTCTCCAACTGTATTCACACGACGATGCCTGTCCTACCTGATGAATGATATGCCTCAAGAAGCACTAGGAGATGCCATGCAAGCTCATGTCATATCACGGGAATGGCACATCGCGTATTATTTGCAGGTTGCTGCCCTCTTTACGCTCGGCATGGATGGAGATGCTGAAGATTCATTGAAAGATGGGGCCACTCTGGAATCGAAGTGGACAAACCAAAGCTAAATTGTATAGTTTAATTCTAAATTTTGAATCCTAATTTGTTTGTTTTTGGTCAATCTGTATTCTATACCCCATTATTTCATCAAAATATGTCGAGTTTTTGTCTGGAATGGATGATTTGTTGTCCTTGCAATGGAGTAATCCCTGCAGAATGAAGAAGGAAAGGTAGATCAAAGCTTAATGCCTGTTTATTTTCTCTTTGAAAGATAAGTATTTGTTTTTTGCTCACTAACATTGAAGTTTAGTTATGATGCAGTAGTAGTTTGGATAAAGCTATAATCTGAAGGTGCTCTGATCCTTCTTCTGTTTGTAGACCCCAGTCAAAGGAATTAGCCTTGTCTAGTCTTTTGCTGGAAGAAGTTAGCTTGTTGATAGAAAGTTTACTCCCTATTTTCTCAAAGATGCATATTTATACATCACCCTATGCCACACAGATCTCAATTGTTGGCAGCAAATTGTTTGTTTCATATGTTAAATCATTGTTTGTGATCCATAGTTTTATTTTGTTGGTGGTGGATGAATGAGTGTGTTTTATCTGTGTGAACATTTGAATATTTTGCAAGATGAGAACACTCTTATTGTCGTTGAGAAGGGAACAATTGTTCATCTGCTTGCCCCATTCGATGGAGCTCAAATCACTAGAGTTGATCATCGTTCCTTGAGGCTTGTACGGTATCGCTGTAGACAGAGTTATGATCAAAGTTTGGACAATTGGAGCCCGAAATCACATCCAGAAAGATTGTGTGGTGTTTTTATTTATTTATTTTGTTTTATTTATGCACACGTAGCATCTATTGTGATCGGACAATCTCGACCGTTCATTATGGTCGGAGGATGCTCCAGCCAATAGAATGTCCGTGCATCACAATGTATCAAATCCGAATCGACCAGGGATTCTACTACTATTGAGTAATTAGTTCTAGTATTTGCCAAGCTCACAAATTTGAAATAAGGTATTATTATTATGGGTTATTTACCGGGGACTCCCTCAAAGTTTTGAGTAAATATAGCTCAATGTTTATATTTTATGTGAGTAATTATAGCTCAATGTTTATATTTTATGACATTCATGCACAAAATTATAAGTTATGAATGTTATGAAATGTAAACATTGAGGGAGATAATTATAATTTTGAAAGTTAAAGAGTGCAAATTGTAATTACGCAAACTTTGAGGGGAGATCCCGGTAAATAACCTTTATTATTGATAATTTTTCTTATAAAAGATAGCATTTAAAGAGTTCTCATCTAGCATGACCAAGTCTTATATATTAACATCAACAACCCTCCCTGACTGAAAGCTTGTCTTTCATCCAAAATATAAAAAACGTAACCCTTACGCTCCATTTCACGCATCATTTTTTGCTCTGCTGAGTTTGGACAAAAACGCCACCGCATAAATGTATGTTTGGCATGACAACGATTATGCCCACCACTAAGGAAAAATCTAGTTTTCAGCATAAAAGTGGATTAAGTTCTTTAGGTGCGGTCGGACATTCACGAACGACGGGTCATAACCGCCGCACCAAACAAAGCCTTTGTCCACAATTCATATTTTTCCCGCTCACTAGATCATTACTTTTTTTAAAATAAAATAAAATGGTGAACAAATAATGTAATTGTTTTATAACTCGCACCGATGGCAAAAACTCTTATAATGTCTTTTTACGATAAATAGAGATTAGTGAGCTACCTACAAATTGCAAACTCGCAAAGGACCACGAATTGACATGATTAGAGGATCCTATAATATGATTAGACGCTTGAGAATTGATAATCTGTGAAAGAACGAGATCGCATGGACGAGTAAGAAGAGACAAGCGCAATAATCCTTAAACCCGGTTCTATACACATAAAACGAACAAACCGAACACAAAGATACACCCACAACCTTATTATCTCTTTCCAAATAATTGATCGTACATGCGCGGCCTTGATGTTGTTGACGGAGTTTTGTGATGAATTTGGACTAACATTTCTAGGCTGTTGAATTCCGGGGGACCATTAAAATCAAAGTACTTGGCAAAGTTGATAAGAGTATTCTCATATGAATACAAATAATGTCTATAGCTTTCTTTAATGGCCTCTTTGTTTGTTTATTATATTACTTAATTTTGTTGGTTTACTATATAAGATGACATTTTATATAACCAGAGGTCTTCGGTTCAAGCCTTGGGAATGGAAATAATTTGTGCTGGGAGAGCTTTACCACTTCGTGAGCCTTCCCAGCTCGAGCAGGATTACCGCTTTGCGGACACCTGTGGTTCAGACCGAAAAAAACAAAGCAATGAAAAAACAATAGGAATCTACCAAATGCACGACAAATGATATAATTAAGCTAATTTATTATTAAAATCTTCAGTAAATCAAAGAATTGGTGCACTTCAAATCAATTGCATCAGCTTTTTAAAAAAAGGGATTGCTAACAGCAAATCAAAAATACACCAAAAACAATTAAAATCTCATTCTAAAATTCCTTCTTTTTTACACTCAAACCCTAAGCCACACACCCTCTTCACGCCCACGCCCGTCTTCCTTCGTCGGCCGGAGGAAGGAAGGCGCACCACTTGTCGGCAACCCGAACCCGCCGGCGACCTGCCCTCTCCGGCAAGCGTGAGGAAGCCTCGATGCCCTCGTCGGCCACCTCCACACCAACAAGGAGGACGGCAGCCGCCCCGATACGTTTTCATTCTTAGTTTGGTTAGTATATATATATATACTAGCATCTTCGAACGGGCTACGCCCATTCTCGATGCGTCACTGCGGGCTTCGCCCGCCCCACCTCTCGGCGAACCCGCCGGGGGTTGTCCAATCGCGCCCCTTGGCGAACCCTCCGGGGGTTGTCCGCCCGCGAGCAATGCACACCAATTTTTTTTATTATTTATTTCAATGACTAATTAAATAAAATTTTAGGGTTTCTAAACTTAATTATTTCGCCCGTTCTCGATGCGTCGCTGCGGGCTTCGCCGCATCCGGCAGCCTTCGCCCGCCCCCGGCGGCCTTCGCCCGCCCCCGGCGGCCTTCGCCCGCCCCCGGCGGCCTTCGCCCGCCCCCGGCAGTTATTTAAAATTTAAAAGTTTATTTATTAGATTTTTTAATAATTATGTAATTACTTATTCAATTATAAAATAAAAAACTGTGAAACCCCGTCCGCTACCGCCTGCCGATGTTTGCCTTCGCCGCCGGCGGTGGAGCCACCGGCGGCCTACCCGGCCCCCACCGGCGGGTTCGCCGGCCGTCGGCGAACACGCCGGGAGTTGTCCGGGGCCAGGGCCACCGCCGGCGGTGGCCCTGCCGTGAGCCCTAAAACTGGGGCTCACGGGCAGGGCCGCCGCCGGCGGTGGCCCTGCCCGCTCGCCGCCGGACAACTCCCGGCGGGTTCGACGGAGACCGGCGAACCCACCGGTGGGGGCCGGGCAGGTCGCCGGCGGCGAAGGCAAACGGTGCGCAATTTTTTTGGCGGAACAAGGCACGGGATTTCCTGGGATTGAAACAATGGTTTTTTTGGAGGATTGGCTTTAGGCAGACCCGATACTTTGAATCCAACGGCCAGTTTTAGCGGATGCTTGATCGGACGGTCCAGATATGATTTTTGGTGTGCTTGAGATATGCATATTGTTTTATATATAATAATATATATATATATATATATTCATTACTAGGAAATATATGCATGGAGCTAGTTAGAGGGAAAGCTCATGAGATATAAGAAAACAGCACAATTTAAACTTCTTGATAAATTAATTTTCATTTTCATTTCAAGTTTTTTCCTTTATTTCAGTAGTTGTAAATTGCGGTCTCTCTTTATTTTTGATATTTTTGTGAAATTGAAAGTATTTGCTCCTTAATGTGCAGTTTTTTAATTGATTCATTGTTAACAATGATGGGCAGATATCCATTTTTTATTTGCTATTAACAATCCCCTAATTTAATTTAGGGCAATGTTATAAGCACACCAGTTTTGGCTATTCGCACACCAAATTCTATGAGTTATTACGCGCCTTTTGAAAATACGCCTTGTACATGCATTTTTAGGAAATGTGTTCAACACGAAAATTGTAGATCTCGTCGAGATCTACAACTTTCGTGTTGAACACTTTTCCTAAAAGTGCACGCACAAGGCGTATTGTCGCCCTGATCGTAACTATAACGAATTTTTGAAAATACGCCTTGTACATGCATTTTTAGGGAAAGTGTTCAACACGAAAGTTGTAGATCTCGACGAGATCTACAATTTTCGTGTTGAACATTTTTCCTAAAAATGCATGTGCAAGGCTTATTTTCAAAAGGCGCGTAATAATTCATAGAATTTGGTGTGCGAATAGCCAAAACTGGTGTGCTTATAACATTGCCCTTTATTTATCCTGTTTTTTTCGGAGAGAGACAGAAAAAAAATATTAAAAATATATAATATTAAAAATTGCCTTACAATCTTATTTTCAGAAACTGAGGTACAGCAACAAAGTTAAGCACAGAATATTTTATGTATCCAGTTTTTTTTTTAATTTCGGAGAATAAAAAAAAGAGGAAATTGCGTACAACAACAAAATTGAGAAGACGGAAATAAGTTATATTGCTGACCGGATCTAGTGGGACCTCACATTTATTGCTGACCGGTGCCAAGTAACTGCCCTACTATGTTTGTCACCTGAAAAGGATAAATTATTAGAAAGCCAGCCATACAGTCCTCGTACCCCCAATTCCCCACATTTATAAGATCCTTAAATTAATTATATTTTATCAAAATTAACTAGTTATTATAATTTCTGATCTCAGCTTTGCTCCACTCCCACTGCTCAAATCATGTTGCTCGGTGATGATGCATTAACACTGCTCCAACTCTCCAATTAGATTAGGCTCAGCTCGCGGCATTCATGGGGTCGCATTCCGAATGCCGCCGTCCACCGGTTATGAGAAAATGCGCCGGAAGCTCTCCCGAATTGAGCATTCGCCACACTCCAACTTTGGATTTGTCGAACTTTATGAATCTCGTGTTCATACCAAGGCTCCTTTGGGGATAATTGGTTGTTTAAGCAGTCGCGTTGTCAAACTATAGTAAGTAGTAAACACGGTTACGTGTTTGTAGATTTTGTGAAAGCTTTATGGCAAAAAATTTAATTTCTGAAGTCTGGGCATTCACTACCGCTAAAGCTTCACAACGCATGCATGGCTCTGGTGGAATTTTTCGCTTAAAAACTTCATTCGCAACCGCACCTGCCCAAACACTAACATCATATTTTTCAAATCTGTGTTCACAACCGTCACCTCTTTCCCAAACAAGGCCTAAAAATCTATTTTGTTGCGAATATTTTAGCACTTCTTAACGTCATGCTACACCTCACATAACCCTTCTTTCTACTCCTTACATTAATGTGACATTTGTCCTTCATTTCACAGCACCAAACCAAAGATGTCATTTTTATTACGAGAATTGATATTAGCAGTCCGGAATTGGCTATTCGCAGTCCGGAATTCGCTATTCGTAGTCCATAAATTTTATTTGTAGTCCAAAATTATATTTGCACCCCACTCCCATCTCAAATAAGAGAAAAAATTTGCTGATTTATTAAGCACTAGAAGCCTAGAGAAACATCTTAAAGACTCTAAAATAATTAAAATACCTTTAGAGGAATTAACTCTAAAACAAGTTAAACCACATGCAAACCTCCCTCTAACTAGAAAAGTGACTACTTTTTTTGGATTTTCGCTGGATAATTTCTTTTTTTTTTTTGAAGAAAGTGAATCTAAGAGGGGGAAAGACGACGCGGCCGATAGAACTACGACTATGGTTTAGGCAAGGAGAGGAGAGAGATGGAGAGGAGGAGGTTATTCAATGGGGTGCGATTAGCGAGAATTGGACTGCTAATATCAACTCTCTTTATTACTATAAGCACAGTTATGATTATCAATAGAGCAATTGGGAGGTAAATATATCAATAGAAAATATATATATAGAGAGAGAGAGAGAAGACTTGCCTGCCAATATTTTGAAACACAGCGATCAATGCAACTGTTCTCACCCATGTTGAGCTCAGACTCCTTGTACCTAATAAAAGAAGGAAATTAGAAGATAAATCTAATAACTATGTTTAAATATTTATTATATTTGATGAGAAAGTTTAACATTTTTGAAGGATACAAATGTCATCAACAGCACGAATTTACATGAACCGCGACGATAGAAAGGGCAAATTTAACCTAAGCTGATCAAAATTTCGCTAAATCAAAAGTGCGTGCAGGGACAGAACCGTCTTAATAAAATGATCAACACAGCCTTGGGAAATTTTTATTTTGCAATATCTACAAATGAGAAGTTGTGTGATTGACTGACAATGATGTAGCCTTTTAGGCTCCGTTTGGCGGGCAGTGGCGGGCGGTAGCGGGCGTGAACATGGTGGTTATGAATCGTCGTTCGTGAACGCCCGACCTCACCTATTGAACTTCATTCGCTTTTATGTTCAAAACTAGTTTTCTTTTCTTGGTAGTGGTCATAACCGCTATGTCAAACATACACTATGATGGCGGCGTTTTTGTCTAAACTCACCGGAGCAAAAAACGCCCCGCCAAACGGAGCCTTAATTTCATGACGCCAAATAATAAATTCCTAAATGACACGTGTTCAACAAGGCAATATCTTTATTTCACCTCAACAGGTCAGCATACTATTTATATCACATACATTACATCAATTTCCAAACTTATTAGTTTCCATTGTGTCTTCCACTAGCTTTTCAATTGAATATGGTAGCTCCATTGTTTTAGGAATAGTTGAACTTCAAAGGCTTATTTCCTCTATTTCAAAAACTCTTGTTTTAAAACAATGATCTTGGAAAGGCTTCTATGTTTTAAGTTATGCAAATACATGATCTTGTAAAGACTCATGTCCTTTACGTTTGGAAATAATTAATCTCGGAACCATTTTTAAACCCCCATAGCAAAAAGGCTCTGCAATTTCGGGTCCGTTTGATACGGATGGTGGCAGTCGTGAACGGTGGTTATGAACCGTCGTTCCTGAACGCCCGACCTCGCCTAACTCCATTCACTTTTAGGGCAATTTACGGGACCTCGCCTCTAAGTTTGCTAAATTATAGGTTGTACCCCTCTTATTTTTGAAATTACAAAAACCTCCCCTTTAGTTTACATTTCATAACATCCATGCACAAAAATACCCCCCCTGAAAATTTACTACAAGGGGGTATTTGTGTGCATGGATATTATGGAATGTGAACTTCAGGGGAGGTTTTTGTAATTTCAAAAGTAAGAGGGGTGCAACCTGTAATTATGCTAACTTCCAGAGGAAGTTCTGGTAATTCCTTCACGTTTATGTACAAAATTAGTATATTTTTTTCTTGGTGCCGGTCGTAATCGTTGTGATATCAAATACACATTTTATGAAGGTAGCATTTTTGTCCAAACTCACCGAAATAAAAACCTCGCGTCAAACTAAATCGGAGGTGCATTGGAGAAAAGAGCAAACTAAATCAGATTAAGATGACCCTACGAAGATCTGAAAATCAGGCAAATTCCACATGGGGAGAGCAAGTCGATTATCGAGTCTGCACACTACATCAGACAGACATAAAATACCTCGTTGTGGCTTATATCGTGATTGTATTAATGTGCAAGGGAACACATGTTACAAAAAATACGAAGAATAAATCCATCCCCTTCTCTCCTTTCTGAATGAGCCAAGCCAGACAATTTGATTACATTATTTTAAAATTAGATGAAGGTATTGTCGGACAACCTCAAAAAATTAGATTTTAAATGCGGTGGTTATGTTAAGAAAAGACTGTTTAGGAAAAAAGATATATTGAGTTAGATTTGGCTCTGTTGGGCTCGGTGTTTTTGCTCTGGCGAGTTTAGACAAAAACACCGCAATTATAGAATGTATGTTTGGCATGACATTAGTTATGACTTATGACCGCTACCAAGAAAAAAAACTAGTTTTGAACATAAAAGTGGATGAAGTTCCTTAAATGAGGTCGGACGGTCACGAACGACGGTTCATAAGTCAGAACCACCGTGTTCACAACCTCCAACACCGCGCCAAACGGAGCCTTTATCCAACTATCATGGATGAAATAAGAACTGCCCACAAAATCATGCATAAATTAGTCTTTTTTTAAGGGTGGTGTTATGTGCAGCCCGTATATGGCTATGTGCAGGTTACCCAAAAAAAGGAAAAACCCTTTTATTTAACTTTTCTTTTTCCTAAGAAAATGTCTGTGCAAACCAGTCATCGCAGAACCCAACCCACGCGCGACTCCTGCTCGCCCTCCTCGTTTCGCGCGTGCCCTAGCCGATCTCCACCTCGCAGACGCCTCTCACCGGTGAACCCCTAGATTTCTGGTATGCATTTCTCTTCTTCTTCTTTCCGGTATGCATTTCTCTCACCTCGCGGACGCCTCTCTTCTTCTTCTTTCCGGTAGAGAGAGAGAGGAGGAGGAAAGGGAGGTTGAAAGAGAAAGCGAAGGTCCCTCATTACCCAACTTTCTCTCTTTTATTCATGTGTAGGAGGATCTGACGGGAGCTCATGAATATTTTCGGGAAGTGAATATCTTTCCATCTCATTACCCAGCTTTCTCTCTTCAAAAAATTGTGGGAGCAGCCATCTAACGGGGAAAGCGAAGGTGTATTTTTTTTTCTTTTACTACTTGCCTGCTTGGTGATGGAAGCCATTGCTATCTCTTGGGATTCGCCAAGGGGCATTTCTAGCACCCACCCCCACCGCAAATTTTCTCACTAAAAAAGCTTCACTTTTCCCAAATTCCCTAATCCCCGCCTTCTCTTCTTTCCCCCTTCACTTTTCTGCCTTTACTGGATTATTTATTTTTCTCCATTCAATGTGTAGGCTCGGCTTAATGGAGAACACATTAGAGGAAAGCCCTTTTCCGGTCCACATAGCCACACACCCACAACCTACCGATGAAGGTACTTTTTTGTTGCCTTATTGATTAGTAATTTGTATCTTAGGGAAATTTGTATCTTAGTATTTTGTGAATATTTTTTTTGTAGCTATCAATTTATTGTCTAATGAGGTGGTCAACCCCTCTAAACATATTGATCTTGAAAATCACTTTATTACATCTACTATATTTCCAAGTAAGGAGGAAATGGTCGATTGGGCTAGAAATATTGCAATTAGTTTGGGGTTCGTCATTACTATACAAAGTGCAGATAAACTTACAAGCAGACACAAACCTAGAGTTATGCTCGGTTGTGACAGAGCCGGTTTTTATCGTGAAAATCAACAAAATAAAGGTTGGATTAGAAAGAATTTGAGAAAATCTAGTTCGAAGAGGTGCAGTTGCAAGTTCTCTCTTAAAGGACAAAAAAAATGAATGCTTAAATGAGTGGAGTGTTGATGTTATATGGAAAATCTTTAATCAGATGATTACTCTACAACACACAGAGATTAGAAGGGCTTTTGGACAAAGCACAATTCAGCTAAACAAAGATTTTGGTGGCCCTTTGTATTTTGAGCTTGTTGGACGCATCTCATTCGTAGCTTTAGAGTTGATTAAAAAAGAACTTTCTGCAAAATCTGGGTGTACAGATGTTGGTCAGTGCACACATAAATGTAGACATGCATTGGGTTTACCATGTGCACATGACTTACATCCTTACATGTCACACGCTAACTCTTTCCCACTTTGGATGATCCATCACCATTGGAAGCAATTGGTGCTACAAGAAATCAAAATAAATGAGAGGGTTAAGGTAGAAGATGAATCGGACAATGAAATTGAAGTAGAAATGGAAGGTATATTGAAGAGATAATAACACTACCACTTTACAAAAGGTAGAAATAAAGAAAAAATTACGCGACATAATGAACCCCTCTTCAAACTCAAACATTGGAGCCTTTGGTTCCAAAAACATTAAAGGGGCGGCCAAGGGGAAGCTACAAGAAGTTTAAGGATGATGCAACATCCACAAAGCGTGAACCTTCCCTATTTGAGCATGTGTTGATGGAAGAACAAGTTTCAACGACAACTTTGACACAATCCACAAAGAAGGTGATAATGAAAGAGAGCAGATTACTACGTAATGTGCGTAAGGAAATGTCTCCATGTGTTTCAAAATATGTTTTTGATGTGATTGATGTATTGCGAGATGGGCATTGTGGGTACCGTGTTGTTAGCAATGCAATGAGCCTGGGCAATGATTGGTCCAAGGTACGTATTGAGCTATCTCTAGAATTACAAAACAAGGAGAGCTTATACGACAACATATTTGGGAAGGAAAGAAAGTCAGAGTTGCTTAGATCACTTGATTGTACAGTTACTCATGCTCCATTTGACAAGTGGATGTCAATGCCGGATATTGGAATGGTGGTGGCTTCTTGCTATAATATCATTTTTGTTCACCTGTCTAGATATCAATCATTCACACTATTACCGTTGCATTCACCGCCTCCGGCTTCTCGCAAGATAGTATACATCGGATTTATAAATGGGAACCATTTCGTCCAATTGCAAATGCGTGAAGATTTCCCATTGCCTCCAATAATAACACTTTTTGGAGAAGATATCGAGAAGACAATGCGGAGGAATGGGAGAAAGTTACTACAAACAAGGCGGTTGATTTAAAGAGAACTTGACTCTTAGGTACTACTTTTCTTTTAGCAATTCAAAATTTTCAAACAATTTATTTCATAAAACTAACATGATTTTCATTCAACATGTAGCATCAAATGTGTATCTTCTTCAATTTTGGTAGCTTGTTCTATGGATACAAGTAAATATTTCACAAAAACTTTAATTATGTTTCTTGTTATCTAATATAAATTTATATTTTGATGTAGGTACAATGTCGCTTTGGATATCAAAGTCTTTTTCACTTTCATGGAGAATTTTGTTATATAAAAAATTTAGAATTAGTGCTCCTACATTGTAATCCATGCTACGTTTTGAGAGATAGATGAACCCTTTAATTTTTTTTTTTGAATGGTCTGCACCTAAGAATTTGGTTTGCACTTACATTTTGTTGGTTTGCACATAACCATGGTTTGCACGTAGCCATAATTGGTTTGCACTTATAATCACCCTTCTTTAATCAAGAAGCAAAATTTTATGTATAAAATTACTGTTCCAGAAAAAGTAAGGTTACATCAACCGGAATGTCCAAGACAGGTGGGAAACATAACTATGATTTGGGCATCGACAACTCGATCACCCTCGTCTAACTTTGGAAAACAATGCTCGGAATGGACCGGAAATTTTTTTTCCAACAAAAATAATTGGAACGTCAGACTGGTCTGGTCTGAACAAGGAGAGAGCAACTTCATAAATTTATTTATAATCTATAAATAGTCATTTTGTAATATAATTTTATGACAGATTTAATAAAATTTAAGTTACTTTTAGAATCCTAAGAATTTCTCTATTTGGCTCTCTTGGCTTGAAAGGCTTTAGCCCCCTAAATAAAACTAAGTGGTTGACCCAGCCCATCTCTCTCTACTTGGGGCCTATTTGGGTGAGTGGTAGCGATTGGAGATGGAGTGATTGAAGATGAAGATAAAACAACATTCTTGAAGATAGCTCCCTCCAACGGGTCGAATCAGACATAAAATGGCGTCTTGATGTATCCGTGGTTCCAAATGGAGGTTATACAAACGGGCAAAAAAATAGTATTTATATTTTTTCAAAAATACAACGGAGAAAAAATGCACAAACAAATGGAGACTTGCCTCTTTAGAAGTTTCCTCTATCTATTTCATTTATAGCCAAAAATGTGAGTGGAATAATCACTTATGCAAAGAAAGCTTGGGATTTAATTCCAAGTGTGAGGAAGAAGAAATAACAAGTAGAGGAATCAAGAAGTAGGAATGCAGAAAAACTTCTTGCCACCCCTAATTATCACAGTAACCTCTCTATAAATCCATAAACCCCGCCTAGGTCAAATCTTCAAGAACAGACTACATTTTTAAAGAACTTAGAATTACAACTGCATACTAATTGCATAGTTATCACGAGATTCTACCACAAAACTATTCCCTGACACCATCTAGGATTGAGAGAAGTTTTATCATTAACCCCATTTCAAAATGAAAATTGAGGGAAGCGATCACAGATCTAAAGCATTATTAGATGGAGAGATAATAATAAGGGCAGCCTGGTGCACAAAGCATCCCCGCGCAACAAGGGTCCGGGGAAGGGTCCCAACCACAAGGGTGAAATGTAGGCAGACCTTACCCTGCACTTGTGTTAGCCCCAATCCACCCAAACCCTTAGTTTTTCTTGGTTCAACAAGATCATAGTACAAGGATGAAAAGCAACTCAACATAAAATTTTCCATCATTGGGCACTGTATAAGAGAAATAATTTGTAATGTTGCTATTCTAGATTTGTTTTGTAGAAATACAAAAATCTCATATTTATAAGGGAGATGTTGTACACTTTCAGAAGAAAGTGAGATATCTATTTCCAGAGAAGAAAAAGGTGGTGCCAAAAGGAGCCATCAAAAGAACGAGTATGACTGAAATACTTAAGTGAGAGCCCTTTAACAGAAGAAACAATCTTTTCAACCTAAGCAAGTCAAACCAGCAACATTTGCACGGTGGGCAAGCCCGCTAAGGATGAAAAGTATTCGCTCGTCAACATTAGTCAGTAGTTCGAGTTTTTCGTGCTAAAAAATTGCAGGTAAGCGCACAGAATATGGAGGTTATAGAAGGGTCAAACAAGCAGCAGCTAAGAATCCCTCACTTCATCAATGTCGATTGCAAGAACAAAAAGTCAAAGGGGAGAAAAGTGATTCAGGATGCTCAAAGGACCAAAGAGGCGCATCAAGCAAAAGGCTAATGGAAAACACAGTAGATAAGCAAATGAATTGCACCATTCTCACTCACCTCTCAATCTCTCATGTGGTCAGCCAAAGTATTTAATTATATATTTTAATATAATTCAAACAAGGACTCTCAACAAATAAAGCATAAAATTAGGTTTATATTAAAATCCAACTTAAAGATTTTAGATTTAGATTTCTTTGGGTTATGAAGACAAATTAAGCTTCAACTGATAAAATACTTCATGTGTCTTGTAATATGAATGTTTGTGGTATTATAGAGAAAAGTCCCAAATAGCACATTTAATTACACTAAAATTTGAGGGCATTGCCGTATAAATAGCACCAAAAACTAAATATAACACATTATTTTTCTGACTATCGTATTATAGAGAAAAGGCAGCAAGTCCAAAAGTCTTTTTATTGGAAAAACATTGTGCAGAAATTTCAATCAAGTACAGAGAACTCCAGTAGAATAATCAATTAAAAATTGGTATAGTATACAGTTCTATTCGGAATTTCAAAATAAAATATCATAACATATGACTTTGGGCTCTACAACCACACAAACGGGCAGCATGTGAAAGTTCAAAGTTTGAATGAAATAATAAAAACTAGGAAAAATTAATGTGTAATATTCCTTAGTATCCTTAATTTTTTTAGTAATGCAAATGACTAATTGCAGAAGTAAATTTAAAAATAACTCATTCGCGGCCTAATTTGGAAACTCTAAAACAAACATACCTTTTCTCGACGCACTTATTGAAACATGTCTGACAGAGCCTGCATTAAACAGAAAGAAAGATCAATGCAAGTTCATCATTACTTGAGTCCTACGAAATAAAATGCAAAGAGAGAGAATCAAGCGTTTGAGTATAAAAATGGTTAAAATAACCTTCACATAGACTTGAACATTGCATATAGATCACTGGAAGAAGAAGAAATTTACATCCTATGAGTCATAGAGAGATGAGAACTTATAGGATCTTTATTATAATCATTATGGAACTTAAAGGATCTCTATTAGAATCTTCATGAGTTAGAATCTCAAAAAAGTCAACTTATAGGATCTTTATGGGCATTTGTTACGGTCGCGCATGCCACCGACACACCGGGGAGAGTCTACACTCGGAGGAAGGCGACGGCCCCTAGCCCACCTGGATTGGAAGAGTCCGCGGGAACCACCTTCATTTAAATATTTACGTTTGAATGTTATTTCTGTTTTTGCAATGCGCACAGCGGAACTCTAGCTATCCGCACCCCACTATTATAAAGGGTGTTGTTCGGTGGAGGCCGTCTGGAATGGCCGACCGGCCCAAGTTATCTCTCCTGCAGCTTTTAATTAATTATGTTATGTTGTATTTGCTTTGTGAACTTTTAGTGTGGTGGGTTCCCCCTATATAAGGGATCACCTTAGGGTTTGGTAAACATCTTTGGATCAATCAACTGAAGTGAGGCTGCTCCCCTTTCTCTCTCTTTTTATCTATCTCTTTCCCTCTCGATCTCTCTCTCTCTATCTCTCGCCCGTCCGCACCTCGCCAAACAGCCGCCAATGCCCGCCGAGCGCCGATAGCGCCGACGAAACCCTTCCGCTGTCGTCTCCTCCTATCGGCTACCCGATACCCCAAGCGGTATCATTGGTCCGACCTGCCGCTCCGCCCGCTCTCTCTCAGCCGTCGGACACCCTAATGGCTCTGAACACCCGCCTTCATCCCGCCGAGTCCTCCGCCGCCGACGACAACACCCCGATCACTGAAAGCGTCGCGCTCCATGGCTCTCAGATCTCCAGCCTTCAATCAACGGTGGAGGCCATCCTCGTAACCCAGAACGCCATCCTATAGCGCCTCGAAGCTCTGCATCCGTCGCCGAGCACGCCGCCCCAACCGTTGGCCCCGGCCGACACCTCTTCGGTGCTCGGCACCCCACCCGCCCCGCTCGCGCCCGGCCTCCGTGCGCCGGCTGTTCTTCCGCCGTTTCCAGTGATACCGTCGGTCGCCGCCACTCGAACCACGCTGGCGATGGACGTGCCCCCCTTTTCCGGGACGGATCCTATGGGCTGGATCGCCCGTATGGAGCAATATTTCGACCTCAATGGTACCCCCCGGCGGATCGCGTCGGCACCGCCATGGTCGGCATGGACGGCTCGGCCCTCCATTGGGCACGTTGGCTTCGCCAAGTGCAACCCCTCATCCCATGGCATGAGTTCAAACAAGAGATGATTAGCCGCTATGATTGTCGGTACACCGGTTCCGCCATCGAGCGGCTTTGCTCCGCTCGCCAATCAACGACGGTGGACGCGTATATCAATGAATTCGTCGCTCTCGTCACGCAAGTTCCCGGACTCCCGCCCGACCATTACCTGGGATTTTTCTTGCAAGGTCTCCTACCCAACATCCGCTCCTGCATTCGCACTCATCATCCGCGCACGGTCTCGGAAGCTCTTGAACTCGCCCGTGCGGTCGAGGCGGACATCGGCCCCCGGCACACCGGCCCCGCCGCTTTCCGTCCTCACCCACCGTGGGATACCGGCTCTCGACCGGCCACCGTGCCCCACGCTCGGCCGGCACGCCCGGACAGCCCGCACTGAATTTCCACCGTCGACTACAACGACCTACGGCGCCGCGGGTTATGTTTCCGCTGTCGCCAGCCATACTCGCCTCAGCATGTTTGCCCCGTTAAAGAATTCCACGCCATCTTTAGTGACAGCGAGGGGTACGCCGTAACCGAGGACTCACTACCATTGGAGCCACCACCCGACCCACCTACGGCTGATTTTGAGGATGCCCCCTCAATGTGTTGGAATTGCCGTTCTACTCCGTGGGGGGATTGACCGGGCCGCGCACCATGAAGTTGGCCGGCGAGATCCAGAAACGACCCGTCATCGTGATGGTGGATAGCGGTGCCAGTCACAACTTCATGTCCGCCCATCTGGCCCAGGAGCTCGCCATACCGATTGATCCGTCCCCTAATTTTTCGGTGTGCCTGGGGGACGGCCGCCACCGCCCGACCTTGGGCCAATGCAGGAGTGTTACCATGTCGGTGGGCCAGTGTCGGGTCACGGCCGATTTTTACATGTTCGAGTTAGGTGGCCTCGACGCTATCCTCGGCGTTGCATGGCTCGAGACCCTGGGGGACGTCCGAGTGAACTGGACTTCGATGACGATGGATTTTCAGCAGCAAGGCCAACCGTGTCGTTTGGTGGGTGACCCTACCCTTCTCCGCTCACCGCTGTCGTACCGGGCGATGACGCGCGTCGCCGACGTTGACTTCTCGGCCTGGTTATGGCCCCTTCAGTCGCCCACCACCGCCGGCCGCACCCGTCGACGCCGACATGGGCGCCGTCCTAGCGGAATTCGAGGACATCTTCACCGCCCCCTCGGGCCTCCCACCCCCACGACCGACCGACCACGCCATCGTCCTCCATCCGGGGTCGGCGGCGGTGTCAGTGCGGCCCTACTGTTACGGCCACGCCCAAAAGGACGAGATAGAGCGACTCGTTCGAGAGATGTTGTTGGGAGGTATCATCCGCCCCAGTGCTAGCCCTTTCTCCAGCCCGGTGCTCTTAGTCCGCAAGAAAGATGGCAGTTGGAGATTCTGTGTGGACTATCGGGAACTCAACAAGGTCACAGTACCGGAAAAATACCCAATTCTGGTGATTCAGGAGCTCATTGTCACGGACTTGTCCCCTTGACAATGTCGCGTGCGGCCTTAGCTCCTTTCCGCGCCCTTCGCAGTTAGCTAAGTCAGCCTTCTCCAACACTAATCGTGGCGAGATGAAGATGAGTAAGTGAGCACTTGAAAGAGAGAGCAAGAGAGCAAGAGTGAAGAAATTAAGAATGCTTAGATTGCTTGAATTCTTGGATGATTTACAAATGAGGGGATCTCCCCCTTATATAGGCCCCCCAAGGGGTTTCCCTCCAAAAGATGGAAGAATCTAGAATTCTCTACCTCTTTCTTGTATCTACATCTTTCAAGAATCTTCTAGACTAATCTTTAGAATTCTATGTACAAGAATATTCTCCAAGATCCTAGATTTCTCTAGAAGTCTCCAGAGACTAACCCCAAGTCGTGACATCCTCCCCCACCTATCCTGGCGACGCCCTCGTCGCCTCGTACTGCTGGATGATGTCCTTGAACTGCCAGAGATCTTCTATGGATTCCCATGTTGCTTCGGACTCTGGCCTTCCCTTCCACTTGATCAAATATTGTGTGCTAGGCTGCACACCTCTTCTCCGCACTGTCCTCTTGGTGAGCACCTCATCCACCTCTCGATCAAAAGACTTGGTCATCACGGGTGGTGCTCTATGTGATGTACAACTTTGAAGGTCTTCATGGTCTTCATGATATGGCTTCAACATGCTGACATGAAAGACTGGATGAATCTTCAAAGAGTTGGGTAGGTCAAGGTGATAGGATACCTTACCCACCCTTGCAATCACCGGAAATGGGCCTTCATATCTACGAACCAAGCCCTTGTGCAAGCTGCGCAAAGCCTTGAACTGTTGAGGGAGAAGTTTTACCATCACCTTATCCCCAACTGTGTATTCCACCATTCTTCGCTTTGAATCAGCCCATTTCTTCATCCGCTTGCGTGCTTTCTCTAAGCACACTCTGGCTATGTCCGTTTGCTCTTCCCAAGACTTGGCCATCCTCCAAGCTCCTGGGCTTCTTCCGTCATCTGCCGTAGTCGCCAATGTATGCGGAGTGAGTGGTTGCCTCCCCGTGGCAAGCTCGAACGGACTCCGACCGGTCGCCTCACTCCGCTGCAAGTTGTACGAGAATTGCGCCACATCCATCAGTTTGGCCCAGTCCCGCTGATTGGCGCTCACAAAGTGCCGTAAATAACATTCCAACAAGGAATTCACCCTCTCCGTCTGCCCATCGGTTTGAGGGTGAAGCTGGTGGAGAAGTTTAGTTCTGAACCGAGCAAAGTGAACAACTCCCTCCACAACTTCCCTGTAAATCTGGGGTCTCGATCACTAATGATAGACTTTGGCAACCCCCAGTACTTCACCACATTCTTGAAGAACAGGCGTGTCGTCTCCTCCGCGCTAGTATCCCTTGTGCTAGGGATGAACGTGTCGTACTTGGAGAAACGATCGACTACCACCAAGATCGATCTGAACCCCTCCGATTTTGGTAACGCGTTGATGAAGTCAAGCGTCACCGACTCCCAAGGGTGCTCTGCTACCGGCAGTGGTTCCAACAATCCCGCGGGCTGCTTGTTGTCCACCTTGTCTTGTTGGCAAACAAGACAAGTCTTCACGTATAACTCCACTTGATCCCTCATCCGTGGCCAGAAATATGACTCCTCCATTAAAGCCAAAGTGCGTTTCTGTCCCGGATGTCCAGCCCACTTTGTATCATGGCACTCCTTGATGAGATCCCTCCGCAGGTTTTCCCACTTTGGGATGTATAATCGCCTTCCTTTGGTGTAGAGTAGCTCCTCCTCTACCCAAAATCTTCTAGCTTGGCCGTCCTTGGCCAACTCCATGAGTTGCATGGCAAGAGGATCCACCTTCAACCCTTGCCTGATTTTGTTCAACAACTCCCCACTAGCTGTGGACATTGCGGCTAGCTCAGCTTTGCGGCTTAGTGCATCAGCCACAACGTTGGTCTTCCCCGTCTTATGCTCTAACACAAAGTCGAACTCCGCCAAGAAATCCTGCCATCTTGCTTGCTTAGCGGTCAGCTTCTTCTGCGTCTGGAAGTAAGTTGTTGCCACATTATCCGTCTTGATGGTGAACTGCGCCCCAAGTAGATAATGCCTCCACACTTGCAAACAATGGATGATGGCTGTCATCTCCTTCTCTTGAACGGTGTATCTCCGTTCCGCCTCGTTGAGTTTCCGACTTTCGAAAGCTAAGGGGTGACCATCTTGCATTAGCACTCCTCCAATCGCAAAGTCTGATGCATCGGTATGCAACTCGAACCTCTTGCTAAAGTCCGGCAAGGCAAGCACCGGTTCCGTACAAACCGCTGCCTTCAAGTCTTCAAAAGCGCTTTGGCATTCCTCCGTCCAAAGCCAAGCCTTGCTTTTCTTCAACAGGTCCGTCAATGGCACTGCTCTCCTCGAGTAATCCTTGATGAACCTGCGTTAGTAGTTCACCAAGCCAAGAAATGATCGTAAGTCTGGTACCTTTGTTGGCGGTTCTCATTCATCAATTGCCTTGATCTTTGTCATGTCCATCTGCAAGCTCCCATGCCCGATGACATGACCAAGAAAGTGTATCTCTTCTTGTCCAAATGAGCATTTGGACTTCTTCACATACAGCTCATTCTCCCGCAACACTTGGAAGACTCGGCTAAGATGCTCCACATGCTCCTCGATGGTGTTGCTATATACCACAATATCATCCAAGTATACCACCACAAACTTGTCCAAGTAGGGGCGGAATATTTGGTTCATCAACGTGCAGAAAGTAGCTGGTGCGTTAGTTAAGCCAAAAGGCATCACTAACCATTTGAATGCTCCATACCTCGTGACACATGTGGTCTTCGGCTCATCTCCTTCCGCAATCCGCACTTGATGATATCCCTTTTGCAAATCCATCTTGGAGTAGATCCTTGCACTTCCAAGCATGTCAAAAAGATCAGCAATGAGAGGAATAGGATACTTGTTCTTTACCGTCACCTTATTTAGTGCCCGGTAGTCTGTGCACAACCGCAACGATCCATCCTTCTTCTTTTGAAATAGCACCGGGGCACCAAATGGCGCCTTAGACGGCCTGATCATTCCTGATTCCAGCAAAACTTGGAGTTGTCAACTCCTCTAGTTCAGGGGGAGCCATCCGGTATGGTGCTTTAGCTGGGGGCTTCGTCCCTGGCTCCAACTCAATTTTGTGATCCACCTCCCGCCGAGGTGGTAGCTTCAGTGGCAACTCTGCGGGCATGATGTCTTCATTTCTTGCCAACACGTCCGCAAGGATAGGAGGCACCTCCTCCATCGTGTCACCGTCTTCCTCCTTTACGGTGGCCAAGTACGTCGGTTCACCCTTCTTGAACCCTTTTGCCAACTGCATGGCTGATAGCTGTTTTGGCCCCTCCTTTGCTGGTCCTTGCACCGTGGGAACCATGCAAGCATTTCCTTCCTCCAAGATGCAAACTGAGCGATGCGCCGGCATGACGATGGCTTGCATCTTCTCCAAGAAGTCCATTCCAAGAACGACCTTGAAGTCATCCATGGGTGCGATTGAGAAGTCCACCCGGCCCTTCCAGGTGCCCATGCATAGCTCTACATGGCGTGCGACTCCTTCAAGTGGTTTTGCCTGACCGTTCACGGTCTTGATCCAACCTCCGCCCTTCACAACCTGCAAGCCCAACCTCTTGGCTTTTCCTTCGGTCATGAAGTTGTGTGAAGCTCCTGTGTCGATCAAGGCTTTTGTAGCCTTCCCTTTGATGACCGCTTCCACATACATCAGCCCCTTGCTTGATGCGGCTTTCGTTGGCTGCACGTTCAAAGTATTTAGTAATTGCAATGAACTCATTTGAGAAGTACCTTCTTCGGGTGGAGTAGTATTCTCCGTCATAGCTGCCAATGACCCAAGCTTTGGACAGCTGCTCATAGGATGTGGCCCCTTGCACACATAACATCCGCCTTTGGGTACGAAGTTCTTCTTCCTTTCCTCGAATTCCTTCCTTGGATCGGGCAAAGTCTTTGATCCTCCTTTGAAGTGCGCCGACTTGTTGTCTCGCCGGTCTCCCCCACCTTTTCCATAGCCCACCTTGTCCTTCTTCTCCTTGATAGGATTTGGTTGACGCTGGAACTCAATAAGAGACTCGGCGATGGCAATAGCATCTCGGGTGGTCCTTGGGTCCTTCCTCTTGACCTCTTGTTTCACCCAATTTTGTAGCCCATCGATGAAGTTGAAGAGAAGGATATGTTCGGGGACATCGAATACCTGAAGTGATAAAGCGGTGAACTCCTTGACATAGTCTCCGATACTTCCCTTTTGCCTCAACTCCCTGAGCTTCCTCAAGTTTTCATCCTTCACATTCTCGGGGATGAAGTTCCTTCTTAGTTCCTGCTTGAAGTCCTCCCAAGTATTCGATCCGGTAGAGTCCCTTTGCAATATCTGTTTGGATTTTCCTCCACCACAAGGAAGCGAGGTCCTCCAAGTAATAACCAGCATGGCGTACCTTTAGTGCCTTGTCTGTGATGTCATATCCTTCCAAGTATTTCTCCATGTGCCAAAGGAAGTTCTCCACCTCCAACGCATCTCGCTTTCCCGCAAACTTCTTGGGTTTGGGCACATCAAGCTTTGCATTTACCATGGCTGCACCATTCCCACCATTTCCACCATTGGTAGCACCTCGCCTACGCAAGTCATCCACTTCAGTTTCAAGACTTGTGAGGCGCTCTTCCAAGTCGCTTATGATGGTATCAAAAGCGCCTTCCGACTTGCCCATAGTTTGCTCCTTGAGATGGTCAAGATCCGCCTGCAACTTCTCTTGCTCAACATGAAAAGTGTCAAAGTACTTACATATTTGATCCACTTTCCGATGAAGGGTAAGATGCGCCTCCCGTAGAGCTTCAAATTCAGCTGGATCAACCATATTTTGCTCCGAGCTGGAACCATCGCGACCCTTGCTTTGGTCCCTCTTGTTCCTTCTATCTCTTTTCTCCTCGGCTGCCCTGACGCGCTCATCAATAACGCTTGAGTTGTTGTTCCCTTCCAAAGCCATCTTACTCCTTGCACGAACCACGAACTCGAGTCGAACCTCGTTTTGATACCAACTGTCACGGACTTGTCCCCTTGACAATGTCGCGTGCGGCCTTAGCTCCTTTCCGCGCCCTTCGCAGTTAGCTAAGTCAGCCTTCTCCAACACTAATCGTGGCGAGATGAAGATGAGTAAGTGAGCACTTGAAAGAGAGAGCAAGAGAGCAAGAGTGAAGAAAGTAAGAATGTTTAGATTGCTTGAATTCTTGGATGATTTACAAATGAGGGGATCTCCCCTTATATAGGCCCCCCAAGGGGTTTCCCTCCAAAAGATGGAAGAATCTAGAATTCTCTACCTCTTTCTTGTATCTACATCTTTCAAGAATCTTCTAGACTAATCTTTAGAATTCTATGTACAAGAATATTCTCCAAGATCCTAGATTTCTCTAGAAGTCTCCAGAGACTAACCCCAAGTCGTGACATCCTGGACGAGCTCCACGGCACGACTCTCTTCACCAAGCTGGACCTCCGCGCCGGCTATCATCAGATTAGAGTTCGTCCGGAAGACGTGCCGAAGACGGCGTTCAGGACACATGACGGACATTTCGAGTTTCTGGTCATGCCGTTTGGGCTCACCAACGCCCCCGCCACATTTCAAGCAACTATGAACGAGATATTTTGGCCCGTTCTGCGTAAGCATGTCCTTGTTTTTTTTTATGATATCCTTGTCTTCAGTCACACTTGACAGGATCACCTCCGTCATGTTCGGGAGACGTTCTCCACTCTCTGCCGACATCACCTCACGGTTAACAAAAAGAAGTGCACTTTCAGCACGCCTACAGTCAGCTACCTGGGCCACACCATTTCCGCCCACGGAGTAGCCATGGACGAGGATAAAATTCAGGCGGTGCTGCGGTGGCCTACCCCGACCTCCCTGCGCGGCGTCCAGGCCTTTCTCGGCTTGATAGGATACTACCGGCGCTTCATCAAAAACTATGGCGGGTTGGCCCGCCCCCTCACCCAACTGCTGAAGAAATCGGAGGAGGGACCTTTCACATGGCCACCGGCGGCCATGGAGGTCTTCGCGGCGCTCCAGTCGGCCTTGGTCAACGGCCCGGTTTTGGCCATGCCGGACTTCCACCAGACATTCGTCGTCGAGTGCGACGCTTCGGGCACGGACGTCGGCGCCGTGTTGATGCAGGTCGGACGGCCACTTGCATATTATAGTCGGGCATTCTCCTCTGCGGTGCGCAGCCGCTCGGCATATGAGAATGAGCTCATGGCGCTGGTCTTGGCGGTCCAACATTGGCGGCCTTATCTCCTGGGGCGGCCCTTCGTCATCCGCACCGACCACCACAGCCTGAGATACCTCCTCCAACAAAAGATAGCCACGCCGACGCAACAAGTATGGGTGGCCAAGCTGCTCGGATATGACTTCACGGTGGAATTTCGCCCGGGCAAGACCAATCGGGCGGCCGATGCGCTATCCCGACGCCCGCACGCGCCAGAATTGACAGCCATCTCCCGGCCGGTGTGGGACGACGTCGCGGCCATTCAGCAAGAGGTGGACCGGGACCCCCAGCTTCAGGATATTCGGGCGGCATTATTGACCGACCCCTCCTCCCGGCCTCCATTTACGCTTATCGGGGGCCGCCTCTTCCACCGTGATTGACTCGTTGTATCAGCATCGTCGGCGATGATTCCGTCTTTGTTAGCAGAGTTCCACTCCACCCCGTCAGGCGGCCACGCAGGCGCGTATCGGACTTACCGACGATTAGCGGCATCACTTTATTGGCCCCATGTGCTTCGCCAGGTCAAGGCCTACGTGGCGGTCTGCCTACCATGTCAGAAGGCCAAGTACGAGACTATGTTCCCCAGCGGTCTCCTGCAGCCACTACCGATCCCGGAGCGGGTCTGGGAGGACATCGCGATGGACTTCATCACCCGGTTAACCCGCTCCAACGGGTTTGACTGCATTTTGGTGGTCGTGGATCGCCTAACGAAGTACGCGCACTTTGTCCCGCTCCGCCACCCCTACACTGCGGCGTCGGTGGCTGACAGCTTCATTACAGAGATAGTCCGTCTTCATGGGTTTCCCCGCTCGATCGTGAGCGATCGCGACCCACTTTTCCTCAGTAGCTTTTGGACCACGTTGTTTCGTCTTCAGGGTACCCAACTCAGGATGAGTACAGCATATCATCCCCAGTCGGGCGGCCAATCCGAGGTGCTCAACAGGTGCTTGGAGACATATTTGCGCTGCTTCATCGGGGAGAGGCCCGGTTCGTGGGCCAAATGGCTGGGTTGGGCGGAGTACTCCTACAATACCGCATACCACCACGCCGCTAACACTTCGCCATTCGAGACGGTTTATGGTCGGCCACCGCCCACCGTGCTCCGACACTTACCCGGGGAATGCCCGGTGGCTAGCTTGGTGGATCATCTACACGATAGGGATGTCATCTTGGACAGTATGAAGCATCATCTTCGACGGGCACAGGCAAAGATGACGTCTTTTGCCAATCGGAAACGCAGGGACCTTCAATTCCAAGTGGGAGAGCGCGTGTTCATCAAACTCCACCCCTACCGACAGCTCACGGTGGCCCGCCGCGCTTGTCCCTAGCTCGCTCCGCGCTTCTTTGGACCGTTCGAGATTCTAAGCCGCATCGGCTCTGTGGCCTACTGCCTCCGCCTTCCGGACACCGCTCGCATTCACCCAGTGTTTCATGTATCACAACTTCGGTGCGTGATAGGCGATTATCCCGTCTCCGACCACATCCCGGCCGACTTGGACTCGGCCAGCTTCGACCCCCTTTATCCGGAAAACATTATTGATCGGCGCAACCACACGGCCGGCGATGCCCACCCAGAGGAGATACGGTTGGCCTGGCGCAACCGTCCCCTTACCACCGCGACTTGGCTACTTCGGGACGATTTTCGCCGACAGTTTCCGGATAACTGCCTTGAGGACAAGGGCAGTTTCCCAAATGGAGGTATTGTTACCGACATCCAGTCAGATGAGCCGGAATGGCAGGTGTATTCGAGAAGGGCACGCGCGAGACCAAGTGACAGCACCGAACCGGGCAGTTCGGTGGATGCCGTCTGGAATGGCCGACCGGCCCAAGTTATCTCTCCTGCAGCTTTTAATTAATTATGTTATGTTGTATTTGCTTTGTGAACTTTTAGTGTGGTGGGTTCCCCCTATATAAGGGATCACCTTAGGGTTTGGTAAACATCTTTGGATCAATCAACTGAAGTGGGGTTGCTCCCCTTTCTTTCTCTTTCTCTCTCTCTCTCTCTCTCTCTCTCTCTCTCTCTCTCTCTCTCTCTCTATCTCTCGCCCGTCCGCACCTCGCCAAACCGCCGCCAACGCCCGCCGACAGCGCCGACGAAACCCTTCCGCTGTCGTCTCCTCCTATCGGCTACCCGATACCCCTAGCGGTATCACATTCCTATCATTTCTTAGAATCATAAACATAGATAGTTACAAATATGTTCAGTTAACTGCCACTTCCGTAGAGATGACACTTCCGTAGAGATGAGATAAGCTGCCAAATTAGTATATTACAAATGTCATTGTAGGTGCTCATTTACACTGTGTTGGCTTATTTAAGGCAGATTAAATTGTTTGGTCTAGTATTTTTTTAGATAAACCAAGAAATATACTGGATCATCTTCGAAGGTCATCAAATCTCAGAAAAATCACATTAAAATATTGATAGAATCAATAAAATATCATTTTCTTATGCAAAGTTTAACCTATGATCAGATGAAAGTTTCAAAGGCTCCAGACTTTCTATTCATTCTATGTTGGATTATTCACACTACGGATACCATTACAGAACAAAAAGTAAAATGCCGGCAAATGAACAACATCAGAAAAGGGTAAAGCGATAATATTAGCAGCCATAGGGCTCTATATCTCACATCCTCCGAAGAATGAAATAATCATAGTAGACATAATGAAATAAGACATTTTAAAGGAGGAACATAAAAGATGGATAGTTAGAAAAGAGTTTATTCAATAAAAAATCGCCCTTCCGAGAGTAAAGTTCTAAGCTTTTCCAGTTCTACGCCACTCGCATGCTAAACCCCAAAACAAATGGCAATGTTATAAGCACACACATTATGGCTAGTAGCACGCCTAAAAAAACTCAAAATAACATTCAAATCCTCCTTTAAGCGCACACCATTTCTCTCAATCCCTTTTCGCGACCACGACGCCCAAAATTTATCCTCTGTCGTCGGCTCGCAGTTACGTGTAGTGCCAGAAACTCCATTTTTAATCCTTCCTCACTCCAGCTCTCTCTCTCTCGTCTCTTCAACGACAAATCGGAAGGATATATTCGAGGAATAGGGGAAACACGAGAATATTGGATTAGCCGACAGAGTAGAAGAGGAAAGTAGGGGGAAACTCTTGTAGATTTAGTAGTTGGACCCGATGTTTACAGTTTTTTATTTCCAGATCGATTCGACCTCGATGAGTACGAGGTGGAAGATGAGACTCGCCTGGATTTTCCTTGCCCCTTCTGCTACGAGGATCATGACATCACCTCCCTGCGCTCGCATCTAGAAGACGAGCACCCCTTCGAATCTAAAGTCGTTGTAAGAATAGATACCATTACAGAAGAAAGAGTAAAATGCCGGAATATGAACACCATCAGAAAAGGGTAAAGCAATGACATTAGCAGCCATAGGGCTCTATATCTCACATCCTCCGAAGAATGAAATAATCATAGTAGACATAATGAAATAAGACATTTTAAAGGAGGAACATAAAAGATGGATAGTTAGAAAAGAGTTTATTCAATAAAAAATCGCCCTTCCGAGAGTAAAGTTCTAAGCTTTTCCAGTTCTACGCCACTCGCATGCTAAACCCCAAAACAAATGGCAATGTTATAAGCAAACACATTATGGCTAGTAGCACGCCTAAAAAACTCAAAATAACATTCAAATCCTCCTTTAAGCGCACACCATTTCTCTCAATCCCGTTTCGTGACCACGACGCCCAAAATTTATCCTCTGTCGTCGGCTCGCAGTTAAGTGTAGTGCCAGAAACTCCATTTTTAATCCTTCCTCCCTCCAGCTCTCTCTCTCGTCTCTTCAACGACAAATCGGAAGGATATATTCGAGGAACAAGGGAAACACGAGAATATTGGATTAGCCGACAGAGTAGAAGAGGAAAGTAGGGGGAAACTCTTGTAGATTTAGTAGTTGGAGTAGATGTTTACAGTTTTTTTATTTCCAGATCGATTCGACCTCGATGAGTACGAGGTGGAAGATGAGACTCGCCTGGATTTTCCTTGCCCCTTCTGTTACGAGGATCATGACATCACCTCCCTGCGCTCGCATCTAGAAGACGAGCACCCCTTTGAATCTAAAGTCGTTGTAAGAATAGAGTCCAACTAGGCTAATCGAAGTAAATCCTTTTTGACATATATTTGAATTGAGAAGAGGCTTAGAAATTAAATCGATTCAATCGGATCAGCTAGCTAATGAATTGATCATAGTACATAAGTCTACCTTCTGCTCAGATTCATGAATCATGTTGTTTTTTTATTGCTAGATATTAGTGACCGTCTATTTTTGTATGCAACAATCAAATATTTAGTTTTGGTGTGCAAAAATAAAATATTTAGCTTTGATGTGTCAAAAACATGTCTGCGTAAAAATAACATATTTTGTTGTCATTATAATTTGACGGTTAATAGCCATAATCGGTGTGCTTATAATATTGCCCAAAACAAAACTATGAAAACAAGGGAGAAAACAAATGATTCATCAAATCGCGCCAACATGCAATGAGATCCTATTTAAGCATAATGAATTCATAAATGGCAAGAAAAAGTTTACATGAAGCAGAGACTATCACTGATCATCTTACTTGTTAAAGAGCTCTACCCTGTACTCCATCTCTTTCTCCGCCATCCCAAAAATCTGTCAGTTAGACAAAAAATCAGCACAGCCCTCCGCAAAACAAGTTATTCTAACTCGAGTATACCACGAGGAAGTGAAAATGCTCAAGTCAGAACAACATAGATAACAATCAAGAACTGAGAACGCGATAACAAGTTCATAAAATATACAGAGATGGTACAAGGCAGACACAATTCAAAAGCATATAGAAGCAAATCAAAGTCCACATAAAAATCCACAGCGCATTCTTCAAAATCACAACTTTCATAACTTCAACACCGTAACACTTTCATAACAGATGACAGATCGAAAAAAAAAAGACAGTAAGTGGTAATTTCCAAATTTGTTCTTCGAAGAACCGGATACTTTAAGAAACAGGGAGGAGGAGGAGAAGAAGCAAACCTGTTCCTTTTCCATTGTAGACGGAGATGGTTTGGCAGCCATGAGGAAGGGAGGGTAAAAGCTTAAGGACGGCGTGGCGGGGAACGGCGGCGCAACGATAACCTAGGGCGGCTTCTGAAGCAAATTTGCGAGAACGGAACACGAATATGATTTGCGATGTGGTCTTGTTGGCCCGCGGTGAGACGCTATTCAAGCTTCAGTTCTAGCCTAACAAAAATGCTTCCTTGTCCATACACTTTATAGTGCTGTTATAAGCAAATCCTTTTTGGTTGCTAGCAACCCAATTTCTATGAGTTATTACGCGCATTTTGAAAATATGTTTTATACATACATTTTTAAGAAAAGTGTTCAACACGAAAATTGTAGATGTCGTCCAGATCTGCAACTTTCGTGTTGAACACTTTTCCTAAAAATGCAAGTACAAGGCGTATTTTCTTGTTATTTTCAAAAATCCATTATAGTTACGATCAGGGTGATTTTAGGGCCTTGTGTGTGCATTTTTAGGAAAAGTGTTCAACACGAAAGCTGTAGATCTCGACGAGATCTACAATTTTCGTGTTGAACACTTTTCCTAAAAATGCATGTACAAAGTGTATTTTCAAAAGGCGCGTAATAACTCATATAAATTGGTTTGTTAGCAACCAAAAAGGGTTTGCTTATAACAGCACCCAAACTTTATGAGTGACATCAGTGCTAGGGGTGTTCACGAACCGAATCGAATTAAAAAGGTCTTCAATCGAATTCAAATTTGACATAGAATGCAGAGATTCGGATTCGTTCGAATATTCGGATTCAGATTCGTCATGAAATGTTGAATTTAAATTTATGTTCGAATTCAGATTCGAACACGGATTCGAATTCAGATTATATAATATTTAATTAGATAAAATATTAAAATATAATTATATTTAATATTTAATGACATATATATAATTTATTTAATTATATATTTACTATTCGTGAATCCTTAGAATAGGAATAAAATTATTCGGACTCGGATTCGAAAATTATTCGAATTCGAAAAAAAAAATTAATCGAATCTTCATGAATCAAATTCAGAATTATTCACGAACTATATTATCTGTGAACAGCCCTAGACAGCACGACCACGTGTGATTGCGACAATACTTCGACTATGACAGTATCTCGGGCACAATAGTAACCAGGCACGACGCACTCTCGTCGCTCGCAGCCTCCCTGATGTAGAACCATCCAAAATAAGAAGGGTTCTACGCTCCAACTCTTAGCAGAATTTTCGTGAACAATTGGCGGGCACAAATGTAACAAACCGAAAGTTATAATAAAAACCCAAAAGTAACATTCAAGATCAAACCTCAAGAACCCAACGAAGTCACAACGCGAGTTAAGCACATTACACCATGATTATCTTAGAACCACATAACAAAAATGAAATGTTGTCATACTTTCATACACAACAAGTTATCTATTAAACAGAACTTCCACCTTAATGAAGGGATCAATTAGAGAGATTCTCCCCGATAGGCAAATTTGCTCTAAACATTGTTCCCCAAAGATGGAAAAGGGTTAAGAGAAATGTGAGTGTGTCACTGATACTATAATATTTATCTATAATTTAGTGTAATATTTATGTATTAAATAAATACTTTTTATATTATTTTATCTTATTTTCATTCTAATTTGCTTATTTTTGCATTTTTCAGGTAATCTGGGCTCCTTGTAACAATTTGGAGCTAACGGACGTGATCAACAGAAGATTTAGATCAATTCTACTAAAAAGTCAAAAGTGCACGCCCTGTAAGTGTATATTCGGACGAATAACGAGCTCGGGGGCTATGCGTGTGGAAACCCTAGGTATTCTGCTATATATACCTAGCTGGAGGCAACGAAGAGTAAGTTCCACCTTGACTTCCTCCGGATGTTTCGAGCTCCCTCTACATTCTCGAAACAGCCCTAAGGGGCGCTCGTTCCCGTCGTCCGGAAGTGCCTGCTCGATCGCGCTCGTCCGCTCCGCCGTCGCTGTTCACACGAAGGATTTGCGCCTCTCGCCGCTGCTGCTGCCGTTTCCTGCGAAGAAGATCCGCAAGCCGTTCGTCTCATGTTCTTCTTCCAGACGCTCGCAAACGATGAAGGTAGAGGAAGGAGGTCGCGATCCCGTCCTTCCCCGCAGCCCTCCTCTCGCGTCTTCGCCACTGTTGCTTGTTGTTCGCCTAGAAAAAGTCCCAGATCTGCTGCCGCCATCGCCCTAGCCCGAAGATCGAGGGCTGCTGCTGCGTTGTCCAGATCTGCCGCTGTTGGAGTCGAAGTCGTGCCCTAGGACCGCCGCTCGTGCGAAGAAGACGAAGCCGCTGCTAGCAAAAAAGGAGTTCGTGCACGACCGCTGATCGTGCGCACGACCGCTGCTCGTGCGTTCTTCAGCAGCCAGCCAGTACCTTCACGCACGACCGCTGATCGTGCGCTCGACCCCTCGCGCACGACCGCTGATCGTGCGTTCGTCTGTCAGGATCCCGCACGACCGCTGCCGGTGCGCTCTTCAGCAACAGTGCCCGTGCACCACTGTTCTCCCGTGCCTCCAGATCCCCCTCAGCCGTCTTCCGCCTCTTCCCGCCGCCGCCGTCTCTAAGCACAATGATGAAGGGGAA
This sequence comes from Dactylorhiza incarnata, assembly GCA_033032865.1. Taxonomy (NCBI): domain Eukaryota; kingdom Viridiplantae; phylum Streptophyta; class Magnoliopsida; order Asparagales; family Orchidaceae; genus Dactylorhiza; species Dactylorhiza incarnata. Next base: position 2,329,293 of record JAWHQI010000217.1, read on the forward strand.
CTCCATGGCATCCCCCATTCCGATGATAAAGCTGGAGAAGTTCACGGCGACTGAGTTCAACGCCTGGAAGTTGAACACTCAGTTCGGGATGAAGTTTCTGAACGTGTTCTACACAGTTCAGTCTGATGGTGCTGAGGTCGTTGGGACTGCTGATGAGGCACAGTGGTTTTCAGATGAAGACTTCTGCAGGGACTACCTGCTGAATTGTCTGTCATCCAGCTTGGCCCAGACCTACATGAAGATGAGCACCGCAAAGGAGATCTGGGATGCGCTGCAGGAGCACTTCAGGCAGGAGGAGGACATGTCCAAGACGCACCTAGTGGACAAGTTCCACTCTTTCAGCTTCGACGAGGAGAAAGTCATTCTCCCTCGGGTATCAGAGTTTGAAATTTTAATTGATTCTTTGCATAGTGAGTCCATCAGTCTGCCCGAAAGTTTTGTTGCGGGCACGATTGTGTATAAATTGTCCTCCTCGTGGTACAATTTCAAAACGGAAATGTTTCGTAAGAAGTTGCAGGTTGGTCTGAACGACCTCAAGCGTTTCATACGCATTGAGGATGAGAACAGGACGAAGAACGCTTTGGAAGCTGTTGGCAAGCAGAAGGTTGCTGCCAACATGATTTCAAGCTCCAAGCGGCCTCCGCCCCCTCCCAAGACCAAAACGTCTCATAGTAGCCCCCAGGTTGCAAGCTTGAGTAAACCCTCTAAGAAATTTAAGGGTAAATGTTATAACTGCAATAAGTGGGGACACTGCGCATCTGACTGCAAGCTACCGAGGAAAGAGAGAGCCCGGGCACCACAAGAAGGCAACCAAGCCCATTTAGTCCGCCAAGCTGAGCCATCCGACTTTGTTGCCATGGTCGGACACGCGCAGGCCAGCACGGAGTGGTACCTGGATTCTGGGGCAACGTACCACGTTTGCAACAATGCTAATCTTCTGACAGAGCTGAAGGATGCAAAGGAATCAGTTACTGTGGCAAATGGAGGCATAGCTGACGTGTTGAAGGTGGGGAATGCAACTCTACTGCTCTCCTCAGGTAAGTCTTTACTTTTAAAGAATGTTAAATTTATTCCTTCTTCAGCTGCTAACTTAGTGTCTATTAGTTTGTTATGTGATGTGGGTATGTCGCTTAGCTTCTGTAGCGGCAGGGTGACTTTGTCAGTTAACTCGCACTATTTTGGATGTGCTTATGTCCAAAATAGGATGTACCGTCTGAGTCTAGCAAGTGAGGTAGTCCAACAAGTTCAATTGAACTTAGTTAGCCCTAGGACTCTACACGAGAGACTAGGACACGTCAACTACAAGAAAATGTTCCAAGTAGCTAGAACTCACAAGATGACATTAGACACTAAGTCTCCACTTGAAAAATGCGAAGTGTGCGCTCAGACTAAGATCACTAGGAAACCTTTTGGGACGGTTACTAGGAGCACAACACCTCTTGATGTACAACCCGTATTCGCCGAGTGGGTCCCTCAAGCCAATTGGCGAGACCTGGGTCAGCCAGATCATTCGCCCCGGCTAGGAGGTGGAAGTACCCCCGGGTTGGTGGGGGTAAGGTGCGGAAGAGAAGGAGCTAGGCGAGTGGTGCCCTCACGGACCACTCGCCCGGAAGCATGGGCATTCGCCTAGCTAAGCGGGTGCCCAGTGAGTGGTACCCTCACGGACCACTCGCCCAAAAGGATTTGAGGGGGAGATGACCATAATACCCCTTGTGGGCTGCAAATAGCCCTTCAGAACAGCGGAGTTAGGCTATTAGCAGACCAATTTGGGGTGCGGTTAGTAAAACTAAAAGACGGATTCATGCTATTTGCAGACCAGCCTAGAAAAATCTATAAATAGACCCTTAAGGGCACCTTGGAGGAGATCCGATTTCAGAGAATCCTCTCCTCCAGGCTAGTTTTTGGTCGGCTGCTAGTGCCCTCCAAGGTGCCCGGTTGAGCTCTAGTTTGGGAGGGGAAGCTCTCTAAGATCTTTCGGGTGTGTGGCGGGACCTCCTCGCTTCAGCCTTGGGTCTTTCCTTATTCTCACATCCACCGTCAGGAGAGTCTAGTGAGGGAGAAGTAAGCATCGGTTGCACCCCCAGTGGGTCCGAACTCAAGAGGCATGTTGCAGGTTTCAACATTTTGGTGCGGTGAGCGTGGACCGTAGCCGGTGAAGGAAAATCTTGAATTAGGTTCGATGACAGGAGATGGAGGGAATGGTTCTGACTCAGGCCACTCGCAGCCACCCGCGACAGGGGAGTGGCTGGAGATGTTTGAGAAGTTCAAGCGAGAAGTCCTGCAGACAGTTCTCGCAGCAAGGAGCGAGTGCGAGACCCCGGCAGTCCCCGTGGTTCCGCCCCTGCAGATCGGCGAGAACGCACCGGGGCAGCGGCCGGGGAAGGAGGTGCCAGCAGAAGGAAGTGCGCGAGATCTCCCTGGGCGGCAGCTGTTCAGCAGTCCTGCGAGTGCTTAGGTGTGCGAGTTGGGTCCGCGCGAGAAGACCATTCGCCGAGCAGGGGAAGGGAGCCCCTTTTGCGAGATGATCCTCTCGGCCCCAGTGTCCGAGGGGTTTCGTGGGCTGGAGATGTCCTACTACACCGGCAAGGAGGATCCAGTCGTGCACCTGCAGTGGTTTGAGGACATGATATCAATCCTTCCCATGTCGGATGCTTTTCAATGTCGACTCTTCGCAACCACCCTGAAGGAGAAAGCAAGGGACTGGTTCCACCAGCTTTCCGCAGGTTCCATCTACACGTTCGATGATCTGCGCTGAGGCTTTCGGCTGCGCTTCTCGACGTCAAAAAAGAGGAAGAAGGATGCAGAGGCTCTCTTCAAGATCAGGCAGAGGGAGGGGCATTCCCTGGCACATTGCGTGGATAGGTTCCAAGGTGTTGAGAAAATGGCCCCGAGCAGACCCGCTGTCCAGGCTCTCATCTAGCTGGCAGGTCCGAAGGCTCACTCGGTGGCAGATTCCAAGGTATTGAGAAAATGGCCCCGAGCAGACCCGCTGTCCATGCTCTCATCTAGCTGGCAGGTCCGAAGGCTCACTCGGAGGCAGGTTCTATGCTGAAGAAAAGATGGCCCCGAGCAGACCCGCTGTCCAGACTCTCATCTAGCTGGCACGTCCGAAGGCTCACTCGGAGGCAAGTTCTATGCTGAAGAAAAGATGGCCTCGAGCAGACCCGCTGTCCAGGCTCTCATCTAGCTGGCAGATCCGAAGGCTCACTCGGAGGCAGGTTCTATGCTGAAGAAAAGATGGCCCCGAGCAGACCCGCTGTCCAGGCTCTCATCTAGCTGGCAGGTCCGAAGGCTCACTCGGAGGCAGGTTCTATGCTAAAGAAAAGATGGCCTCGAGCAGATCCGATGTCCAGGCTCTCATCTAGCTGGCAGGTCCGAAGGCTCACTCGGTGGCAAGTTCTATATGAAAGAAAAGAAGGCCCCGAGCAGACCCGTTGTCCAGGCTCTCATCTAGCTGGCAGGTCTGAAGGCTCACTCGGTGGCAAGTTCCAAGGTGTTGAGAAGATGGCCCCGAGCAGACCCGCTGTCCAGGCTCTCATCTAGCTGGCAGGTCTGAAGGCTCACTCGGTGGCAGGTTCTATGTGAAAGAAAAGAAGGCCCCGAGCAGAACCGCTGTCCAGGCTCTCATCTAGCTGGCAGGTCTGAAGGCTCACTCGGTGGCAAGTTCCAAGGTGTTGAGAAGATGGCCTCGAGCAGACCCGCTGTCCAGGCTCTCAACTAGCTGGCAGGTCCGAAGGCTCACTCGGTGGCAGGTTCTATGTGAAAGAAAAGAAGGCCCCGAGCAGACCCGCTGTCCAGGCTCTCATCTAGCTGGCAGGTCCGAAGGCTCACTAGGTGGCAAGTTCCAAGATGTTGAGAAGATGGCCCCGAGCAGACCCGCTGTCCAGGCTCTCATCTAGCTGGCAGGTCTGAAGGCTCACTCGGAGGCAGGTTCTATGCTGAAGAAAAGATGGCCCCGAGCAGACCCGCTGTCCAGGCTCTCATCTAGCTGGCAGGTCTGAAGGCTCACTCGGTGGCAGGTTCTATGTGAAAGAAAAGAAGGCCCCGAGCAGACCCGCTGTCCAGGCTCTCATCTAGCTGGCAGGTCCGAAGGCTCACTCGGTGGCAAGTTCCAAGGTGTTGAGAAGATGGCCCCGAGCAGACCCGCTGTCCAGGCTCTCGTCTAGCTGGCAGGTCCGAAGGCTCACTCGGTGGCAGGTTCTATGTGAAAGAAAAGAAGGCCCCGAGCAGACCCGCTGTCCAGGCTCTCATCTAGCTGGCAGGTCCGAAGGCTCACTCGGTGGCAAGTTCCAAGGTGTTGAGAAGATGGCCCCGAGCAGACCCGCTGTCCAGGCTCTCATCTAGCTGGCAGGTCCGAAGGCTCACTTGGTGGCAGGTTCTATGTGAAAGAAAAGAAGGCCCCGAGCAGACCCGCTGTCTAGGCTCTCATCTAGCTGGCAGGTCCGAAGGCTCACTCGGTGGCAAGTTCCAAGATGTTGAGAAGATGGCCCCGAGCAGACCTGCTGTCCAGGCTCTCATCTAGCTGCCAGGTCCGAAGGCTCACTCGGAGGCAGGTTCTATGTGAAAGAAAAGAAGGCCCCGAGCAGACCCGCTATCCAGGCTCTCATCTAGCTGGCAGGTCCGAAGGCTCACTCGGTGGCAAGTTCCAAGGTGTTGAGAAGATGGCCCCGAGCAGACCCGCTGTCCAGGCTCTCATCTAGCTGGCAGGTCCGAAGGCTCACCCGGTGGCAGGTTTTATGTGAAAGAAAAGAAGGCCCCGAGCAGACCCGCTGTCCAGGCTCTCATCTAGCTGGCAGGTCCGAAGACTCACTCGGTGGCAAGTTCCAAGGTGTTGAGAAGATGGCCCCGAGCAGACCCGCTGTCCAGTCTCTCATCTAGCTGGCAGGTCCGAAGGCTCACTCGGTGGCAGGTTCTATGTGAAAGAAAAGAAGGCCCCGAGCAGACCCGCTGTCCAAGCTCTCATCTAGCTGGCAGGTCCGAAGGCTCACTCGGTGGCAAGTTCCAAGATGTTGAGAAGATGGCCCCGAGCAGACCCGCTGTCCAGGCTCTCATCTAGCTGGCAGGTCTGAAGGCTCACTCGGAGGCAGGTTCTATGCTGAAGAAAAGATGGCCCCGAGCAGACCCGCTGTCCAGGCTCTCATCTAGCTGGCAGGTCCGAAGGCTCACTCGGTGGCAGGTTCTAAATTCTCAAAGGGTGACCTCAAAAGCACTCGCATAGACCACGCGCCGGAAAGGTGATCTCACCCCACTTTCATGACCACCTAAGCGAAACCCCGGTCTGGGCGAATGGTAAGGAGGTACGAGTGGGGCAGGAAGCGGGAAGTCAAAAAGGGAGCAGCAGAGAAGGGAGAAGCGCAAGTGCTAGCGCAAGGAAAGAGAGGGAGTGGATGGTAAGGTATTTAATACGGTGGTTGAAAGGCCTATTTATAGAGGGGCTAAACGGCGTTTGGGCTTTCGAGGTAACGGGTGTGCGGATAGCAGTCGCGCCTTCCCGACGCCTCGGAACCCGGGCCGATCCCTCTCGCCCATTAATGGCGAATGCCCTGTGGCTATTCGCTCGTCCACTACGCGAAAGAGGTTAGGAAAGCATTCGACAATAGCGAAGTATTTGGCAATACCCAAGCAAGATATAAGAAATAAGAGACAAGGAATAGAGCATTCGTAAATCACAGGGCATAAAATTATTACAAACAGAAATAAAAGTTCAGCATCCACGGTACAGAAAGCAGAAGAATAACAAGAAGGGCGAATGAAGACTAGCTCAATACTCCTCCCAGATCCACCGACCTCGCCTTCGCGACCCAGCTTCCAGGGGCATTCGCGGGCGGTAGTACGCGAGCATATTGGTGATCTCATGGGAAGCCAGTTGGAGTTGGTCCCGGGCTCGCGCGGCGTGTCTTTCGGGATACAACTCCCCTCCTTCACCCCCCAGGCGCTCCACCGTCGCGAGAATGCGCGAGTAGTCCCGCCGAAGGTCCTTTAACTCACGCGCGACTCCCAGCCACACGTCATCCACCTGGCCAGCAACGTTCCGCTGGATGTGGATGAGCTTCCCCAAGACCTCCGTGATCCGCTCCTTCAGGGTCGCGTGATCTGAAGAGTCGCCCAGAAAGTCAGCGAGATCCCCAGGGGAAGGGAGAGGCGGGAGCATCCCCTCTTCCCCCTCGTTGTAGGAATCAAAGGGGGAGGCTTCCCGATAGCCTGCGAAATCACAACTAGGTCAGTAGCGGTAAAATATGCGAGTACGATAGGGGCAGGTGAGTGAACTGACCTGGGGTGGGGTCCTTATGACCTGAAGGGCGAGATGAATGGGGGAGGACCCAGACAAGCATGCGGAAGGTGGTAGGACCTTCCCTTTCCCGGGGCGGTAAAGCGGAGGAGGAGGAGCCGGAGCATTCGCACGATCATCAACACGGAAGTACTGACCCAGTTCCCGCTCAGGGGAGACCCTCCGTTCATTCGCGGTAACAGAGGGGTTCTGCTGGGCAGGGGAACTTTGAAGAATAGAGTCCCGCAGCGGGACGTCAGGGTTGAGGGCTGCGAAAAGGTAATGGTCAGTCACAAGCAACATGAAAGGAAAATCGAGAGGGTTCACAACTTACAGGATTGAAGTATAGTCTCGCCCGGAGGGGGTGGAGGAGCGAGGTCCAGATCTGGAGGCCTCTCATCCGGGGGAGGTGGCACCGCGACACTGCTCGAGACGGCCCCGTGGCCGGTCTCGGACATCGAAATCCCCTGCGAATGGTCAGAGCAAATGCAGGGTAAGGGGAGGAACTAAACTGAAGAGCGAGAGGAATCCTCATACCTGTATCCCGGGGTCCGGAGGATTCCTCACCGGAAGAGTATCCGCCGGCGGAGTGTTCGCCGGTGGAGTATCCGCAGGAGATTCCGAGGCAGTCTCGCCTCTCTGACGATTCAGCCGAATCGCCTTGGCTCGACGCGAGACGTAGGGGGCGCTCGGATCCCGTTTAGACATCAGCCAGGGAGCAAATTTGGCTGCCTTGGGGGCAGTTACAGCTTGGGCCGCAGCCAGACGCTCGATCATCTCCCGCGAGAGGGGTCTCGCGGAAGGCTTATGGGAAGACATTGATATCGGTGAAAGACTAAGGAAGAAGCTCCGAATCGAGGGTTGACACCGCTCCAGGAAAATCTGACATGAAGAGATATATATAGGTCAACGGTGGGACCCACAAAATCTTGTGGGTCCAGTCAGCAAGCACTCACCAAATACAGGGTTGGACTGTTCTTTTCGAGCGTAGTAACCGCTCGCAAAGAGCGGGGATTGTATACAACCCGTATTCGCCGAGTGGGTCCCTCAAGCCAACTGGCGAGACCTGGGTCAGCCAGATCATTCGCCCCGGCTAGGAGGTGGAAGTACCCCCGGGTTGGTGGGGGTAAGGTGCGGAAGAGAAGGAGCTAGGCGAGTGGTGCCCTCACGGACCACTCGCCCGGAAGCATGGGCATTCGGCCAGCTAAGCGGGTGCCCAGCGAGTGGTGCCCTCACGGACCACTCGCCCAAAAGGATTTGAGGGGGAGATGACCAAAATACCCCCTGTGGGCTGCAAATAGCCCTTCAGAACAGCGGAGTTAGGCTATTAGGAGACCAATTTGGGGTGCGGTTAGTAAAACTAAAAGGCGGATTCATGCTATTTGCAGACCAGCCTAGAAAAATCTATAAATAGACCCTTAAGGGCACCTTGGAGGAGATCCGATTTCAAAGAATCCTCTCCTCCAAGCTAGTTTTTGGTCGGCTGCTAGTGCCCTCCAAGGTGCCCGGTTGAGCTCTGGTTTGGGAGGGGAAGCTCTCTAAGATCTTCCGGGTGTGTGGCGGGACCTCCTTGCTTCAGCCTTGGGTCTTTCCTTACTCTCACATCCACCGTCAGGAGAGTCTAGTGAGGGAGAAGTAAGCATCGGCTGCACCCCCAGTGGGTCCGAACTCAAGAGGCCTGTTGCAGGTTTCAACACTTGATCTTATACATTCCGATATTTGTGACTTTAAAAGTTTTGTCACCATAGGTGGGAGGAAGTATATGATCACGTTCATAGATGACTGCACGAGATTCTGTCATATCTCGTTGCTTAAAACTAAAGATGAAGCGTTTGAAAAGTTTTGTCTTTTCAAAACCAGGGTAGAAAACTAACTAAGCATGAAAATAAAACGTTTTAGGAGTGATAGAGGAGGAGAATATATGTCCATTGAGTTCAGATGTTTCCTTGCTTCACAGGGCATCATAGCAGAAACCACTGCTCCTTACTCACCCCAATCTAACGGCATAGCCGAGCGCAAGAATAGAACATTAACAGAGATGTTGAACTCTATGCTGCTCACTGCAGGCATGCCTTCCGCTTATTGGGGTGAAGCAGTCTTGACCGCGAATCACATTCTGAATAAAAGTCCCTCATGCTAAGTTAGAGGTTACTCCCTACGAACTTTGGTTTAAGAGACCCCCGTCGTTTACTCGACTTAAGACCTGGGGGTGTATAGCCTATGTCAGGGTTCCTGACCCTAGAAGGCCTAAAGTTGGACCTAGGACCAATACTTGTGTCTACTTAGGTTGTGCTGAGGATAGTGCTGCAGATAGGTTCCTTGATATTTTTAATAATATCATAATAGAATCTAGGGATGCGGTGTTCTTCGAGGATAAGTTCCTCAAAGATAAGAACTTAACAATCCTAGGTATGCAAGTAACTATTACTGAAGAAGATCTTACTTCAGTACCGAGCACCTCCTATTCCGTTCTGGTAGATAACTCTGGCCTAGAGTCTAGGAGAACTTCTCTAAGAGAGCGAATTCCCAGAACCTTCGGTAGTGACTTTGTGACTTACCACGTTGAGGTCGATCCATCCACCTATAAGGAAGCGATGAGATCCAGGGATTCACTACTCTGGAAAGAAGCTATAGATGAAGAGATGAGTTCTCTTCTTCAGAATAACACCTGGACGTTGGTTGATAAACCAATAGGGGCTAAAACTGTAGGGTGTAAGTGGGTTCTGAAAAAGAAATTGAATCCTGATGGTAGCGTAGCTAAGTATAAAGCACGCCTGGTGGCTAAAGGTTTCACACAAGTCAGCGGAGTAGATTACTTTGATGTCTACTCACCCGTGTGTCACTTGGCAACCATTCGGGTTCTCCTTGCTATTGCATCTATTGAGTACTTTGTTGTTCATCAGTTGGATGTTAAGACCGCGTTCTTGAACGGAGATCTGACCGAAGAGATCTACATGAGTCAACCTGAAGGTTTCATTGTAGACGGTCACAAAACGAAAGTCTGTAAACTTCTTAAGTCTTTATACGGACTAAAGCAAGCACTGAAATTATGGCATGAGAAGTTCGACTATAGTGTAAAGAACATGGGATTTATGTCGAGTCTTTCGGATAAATGTCTTTACATACGTGATAGATCGGATAAAGTCGTCATAATATGCTTGTATGTGGATGATATGCTTATTCTGGGGTCTGATCAATCCGAAGTGGATGACGTTAAGTCAGATTTCATAAAAGAATTTAGCATTAAAGACCTAGGTGTAGCTAACACTATACTAGGCATGCAAGTGAGCTTTGAAAAAAAATGGTATTTCCCTAAGTCAAAGCCACTACATAAAGTCCTTGTTGGACACGTGGGGATACAGTGTCAGTAGCGCATCTGAGACACCATACGACTACACTAACCGCCTAAAGCCCAATGAAGGAGCTATGGTTAGACAGTTAGATTATTCTAAACTGCTTGGTAGCCTCATGTATGCCATGGTCTGCACTAGACCTGACATAGCCTTTACGGTCGATATGTTGTGCAGATTCACTAGTAATCCGGGTAAAGACCATTGGAACGCCTTGGGTAGGCTCATGTGATACTTAAAGCACACTCAAAAGTATGCTTTAGTTTACACTGGTCAGCCTTCAGTTCTTGAAGGTTATTCTGATGCATCATGGTGCTCAGAATTAAACGACAGCAAGTCCACTAGTGGTTTTGTGTTTACACTAAGAGGAGCAGTTGTAGCCTGGAAGTCCAAGAGGCAATCCTATATTGCTCTCTCTTCTATGGAATCCGAACTCTACGCTCTTGCGTCAGCAGGAGAAGAAGCCGAATGGCTGAGAGATTTGATGATGGACATTCCTTTGTCGAGCCTGAAAATGAGTTCTGTTGCAGTTTACTGCGACAATCAGGCTACTAAAACGAGTGCTAAGAACACTTTGTTCAATGGCAAAAGAAGGCATCTCATGCTGAAACAATCCTGGTTGACCTCTCTCACAAGTCAAGGGATTATGTCCCTTATTGATGTGAGATCGAAAGATAATGTTGCAGACCCTTTGACCAAAGGATTGAATAGAGCTCTCACAATCAAAACATCGGGGGAAATGAGATTAAAGTTTATAGAAATATGAAACTTTCCTCCGCAGTTTATGTTTTAACAGTGAGAACCTATAGTCGCAACATTCAAGCATCTAAAAACAGACTGAAAACCCAAATAATTTCTTGATGAAAACCCAAGATGGTCTGGTGCCGGTTATTCCACATTTGATAACCAAGCAACTTTCTCATTGTAAGTTGATTCAAGAGTTATTCAACTGGAAATTGAAAGTCGTTGTAAATGTTAATCTAAACATTATTGGTCACAACACATTATTCCACATTTGATAATGTTGCACGTGATGTGTGCCCACATGTGTTGGTGAGACACATAGTGATCAGTAATGAGTAAGATAACGGGTCTAGTCCTAGTTAAACTGGATGAGATGCTGACAGAGTTACTTCACCGTTGCTAGAAGTGCTAAGCTCATTTAGTAAGAGTTAGTTTACTTTAAACGTTACTGCATACGATTATGAATTCATAGAGTCTGACTCGTGAAATTCCTTGCAGGCTACAGTGGAGATTATGGAGGAGATGTAGACCTGGACATGGATGACGATGATCTACTAGACGAGTAGAATCATCAAACGTTTAATTTCATGTTATGTTTTGTAATAATTATTCAGACTATATTTTTTGGGATAGAATCTGTGATTTTCTGACTTGCCGTTTAGGCAAAAACCTTTTCATATGTTGATTAGTATGATCTATCCTAAATGCTTTGTTTAGTTTGTTTATTATTTTGTCTACTCTCCAGCACCCCGAAACGTTACGTTATTTGTCACGAATATAGGAGGAGATTGTAAGTGTATATTCGGATGAATAACGAGCTCGGGGGCTATGCGTGTGGAAACCCTAGGTATTCTGCTATATATATCTAGCTGGAGGCAACGGAGAGTAAGTTCCACCTTGACTTTCCTCCGGATGTTTCGAGCTCCCTCTACACGCCCTAGGTCATGGGCATGACTTAGGGGTGACATGTGTTCGCAGCCACAACCTTCTCCAGCAATTCAGAACTCGGTTTCAGCTCAGTTTAAAGTTACACGCCCTCTGTCACATCCGTGACCTACGAGCGTGAGCGTGATTATGATCACGACCATGACATCCTTCCAGCGAACTAGAACAACTCGCCGGCAATGTTAAAATTACACGCCCTTGATCACGGGCGTGACCAAGGGCGTGACATTAGGTCACGACCATGACCTGACACAGTCGTCTTCCAGCTGCCAGCTCACGCTTCCATTTCAGTTTAAATATTGCACGCCCTCGGTCACGGGCGTGACCCGTTAACCGCTGCAATCACTCCAGATCGAGTCGTTCCACTGTCGTTTCCAAATCCAGCTAGACACGCTCATGGACACGCCTGTGTCCAAGGGCGTGTAACTTCGAGTTACGTTGATTTTGGTGGTTTCTTGCCCAACGTTCCCGTGGTTTTTAAGAAATCAGTTATTCTCAGACACGCCCTTGGACACGGGCATGACCAAGAACGTGACTTTCCAAATTTTCAGCTATAAAAGTCAGGTGTTGCCAAGTGATCCCTATCTAGTTCATGCTTCGATTTAGATCATTTTCTTTTAATTTTCTGCACGTTTATTATTGTACTTTTCCTTTATGCAATTTAATTACCTTATGTCTTACATTTCAAATTCCTAGTAATAGATTTAATTTCCATGCACTTGTATTCCTTTTCATTTTTATAAATTGTCTTTCTATTCGAATCTAAGTCTTTTTCATGTCTAGCTAATTTTCTAGCATTTGATCGGAAGATATCTTTTGGAATAATAATTTTGTAATTCTTTTTTTCATTAGCCTTGTATGAAGAGTTTAATTTACCGTTGATTCACAAATTTTTGATTTCATATTTCTAGAGTATGATAATCAAGTCTTAATATGCATTCTAGTTGATCGAAAGATTCGTGAATACATGTAGATCACTCATCGGTAAAAGGAATTGCATGCACGCATCGAGAGAAGATGACATAAATCTTCCGGATTTGAGTCAAATCCAATAGTTGGGTTCACGTCGTAAAGCGAGCTTAGAAGTTTTGACTGACCGAGGGTCTTAATCGATCAACCTATGATTAGTTGTAGTATTCCTCAAGAGAGATGCAATCATGATTTGAAAACCTCCACGGTCAAGCTTCTTCTATCTAACTCTCTTGAACTTTAGTTTTACTAATTATTCTACGAAAGATTATTTTTAGATCAAATGTCCTTCTTCTTTACTTTTTTTCTAAGTACCAAACCAACTTTTAATTTACCGATAAGATAATATTAATTTGCGTGAATAGAAGTACTCAACAGCCCCGTGGAATACGACACTTGGTATTTTTATTTTAAAAATATCATATACTATGAACGATAGGTATCCTTGCCTATAGTTCGTAGAATTTGGAGATATAATCTTTTAAGTTTTACCTATCAGTCACTTAGAGGCTAACACGATTGTCTTTGCCGATATCGTTTCTAACATACCAAAGAAACTTCACACAAGAACTTGGGGAATGATGGAAGAAGAATCACACACAAACGAAGTAGAGAGAAGAGAAGTTACCCAAGCATCGCACCAGGGAGCGGAAGAAATCACTCCAACCACGAGAATGGAAGGCGTCGCACCAACCAACGCTATCGGCATCGCACTGAAGCAAGCCACCAAGCTCCAAGGAGGAGGATGACCGGTGGTTTCCTAGGATAGGGAAAGCGGGGCTGGTTCACCTTCCCAGATTTCTTTCTTTTTTTCTTATCAAGCAAGTCATCTCATTCTCATCCAAAGGATATAAATAGTTTTTCAAAACTCTCAAAATAAAGATAACTACAATAAAATTGCAAGAGCCAAATAAAATGTGAGAAGTACACACAATTGTTGGAGAAAATAACATGACCCAACAATTTCTGGAAAAGGCTAGCTCGACACATAAAATGTATGACTCATTAAAATGAAACGACTCATAAATTTTGCGACATCCAAAAGTGCCAAAATAATAAGTCTCTAACTTGCACACATATATTAATTTTAACCAAAAGCCATTTTGCGATAGTTTTTTCGTGTATTCGGCCTTAACTTGTAGCGTCCCGATGGTTGGTCTTCATCCCCCCCCCCCCCCCCCCCCCCCCCCCCAACGCATTAGAAAATCGAGCGATGGTCGAAGTACTGAGCTCGAGGGCACGACGGGAGTGAAATCATATCAGTTTACTGTCGTGGCCGGGTTAGTATCATGGTCAGTGAACTGTCGTGTTTTGGGCGGGCTACTATTTTCAGCAACATTAAAAGATACAATGTGCATTATCGATAGTCACTCTTGAAAGCGTAACTTTCTCATATATATATAAGTATAAATATTTATTAAATTAAAAAAAAGCATTAAAAAGAAAGCCCGTACACATGTTTTTGAGGTGATGACATCGACAATATCTAGCTTTGCAAAACAACTCGAGTACAACAAACCAGAGATTAAGTCTCTGTTTGGCTCGGCTTATTTGTTCCGGTGAGTTTGGATAAAAACGCCATCATCATTGAATATATGTTTGGTGTACAACCCCCATATATGCTGAGCGCATATGGCGCAGCGTGTACATGATCGCGATGATAAAATGACCGTAACGGGGTAAGATGGCCGCTTGAACACAGTCGAAAACAACCATGATCAGACAAAACAGAGACCCCCACTCGCCCGTTTGGGGGCGGGTGGGGGGAGACCCCCCTCCCCACTCGCCCGCCCCCTTGGGGGCGAGTGGGGGAGACTCCCACTCGCCCCTTTTGGGGGCGGGTGGGGGGATACCCCCCTCCCCACTCGCCCGCCCCCTTGGGGGCGAGTGGGGGAGACCCCCACTCGCCCGTTTGGGGGCGGGTGGGGGGAGACCCCCCTCCCCACTCGCCCGCCCCCTTGGGGCACTCGCCCCTTTGGGGGCGGGTGGGGGGAGACCCCCCTCCCCACTCGCCCGCCCCCTTGGGGGCGAGTGGGGGAGACCCCCACTCGCCCCTTTGGGGGCGGGTGGGGGGAGACCCCCCTCCCCACTCGCCCGCCCCCTTGGGGGCGAGTGGGGGAGACTCCCACTCGCCCCTTTGGGGGCGGGTGGGGGGAGACCCCCCTCCCCACTCGCCCGCCCCCTTGGGGGCGAGTGGGGGAGACTCCCACTCGCCCCTTTGGGGGCGGGTGGGGGGAGACCCCCCTCTCCATTCACTCGCCCCCTCACCTGCCTTGGTAGTGATCGCAGGGTCGCAGGGTCGCAGGGTCACAGGGTCGCAGGTTGCAGGGTCACAGGGTCGCAGGGTTGCAGGTAGTGTTTTCAGACAGCGGAACCTGGCTATTGACAGACCTTTTACGTTATACGCAGCCCATTTTCAGGAAATCTATAAATAGACCCCCATGGGCACCTTGGGGAGGGTTGGCATCTCCTTACCCCCACCCCTCTTAGTGTGTTCGGTTAGCTAGTGACCCTGCCTTCCGTTCGCCAAGTCTTTCAGGCCAACGGTCAGGTGTTGCGAGTGCTCTCCGAGGTGCCCAGGCTCAGCATTGGCTTGGGAGGGGAAGATCTTCGGGTCTTTCGGGTTAGTGGCGGGACCTCCTCGCTGCAACTCGCGGGGTCTGTTTTCACCTGAATCCACCAGCAGAAAGGTTCTTAGGCTCTAAGTGACTCGCCGTTCGACTTTACCTGAGATAAGTAAGGGCAGGCTGCCTACCCCTATTTTCGAACGCTGAAGCCGGGAAACTGGTTTCAACATTCTGGTGCGGTGAGCGTGGAACGCAGCTTGTTCGGAAAAACCCCAGGTAGGTCGGATGGCTGGAAGTGAGGAGCTAGAGAACCCACCCCCTCCCGGCGACTACGTGAGGAAAAGCGACTTCGATGAGTTCAAGAAGGCGATCATGGAGACCTTGCGCTCTGCACTCACCCCCACAGGCGAGTGCTCGACCCCGCCGGTACCTATCCTCACCTCGCCTACTCTAGGTGAGACGGCACCAGCAGGGCGACTTGATAAGGAAGCGCGGGTAGAGGAGGACAGAACTCTTCAGGCGAGGGTGTTGTTTCCTAGCCCGGCGAGTGCTCTGCACCTAGAGGAGGAGGCACGGCAAGTGATGCCCATCCGCCAGGTGGGAAGGGGAAGCCCTTTCTGCGAGTTGATCCTAACCGCCCCGGTTCCGAAAGTGTTTAGGGAGCCGGTCATGTCCCACTACGCCGGCAAAGATGACCCTCAGGAGCACCTCCAGTGGTTTGAGGATGCAATGTCCATCAGGCAGGTGACCGACGCCTTCAAGTGTAGGTTGTTCGCTACCTCCTTTCAGGAGAAAGCTAGAGATTGGTTCCATCAACTCCCTCCCGGATCCATCTATAGTTTCGAGGACTTGAAACGGAGTTTCCTGTTGAGGTTCTCTACGTCCAAAAAGAGGAGGAAGGGGGCGGAGGCCCTCTTCCTGATCAAGCAGAGGTCGGAAGAATCGCTGAGAAGCTACGTGGATCGGTTCCAAGAAGAGGTCCTTCTCGTCAATGAGGTCCCCGGACACACTTTGCAACTTGCGCTTACCCTCGGGTTGCGGCAGGGGTTGTTTCGCATGGGCTTGTCCCGGGATCCTCCTCTATCTTACGAGGAGTTGATGGAGCGGGCAGGACGGGAGATCGAAGTGGAGGCAACAAACCCGGAGTTTGCGGCCAAGATGGCTAAGTGGGCGGAAGGAAGAGGAAAGAAGAAGGAATCGCGCGGGAGGAAGAGAGGGAATCCGAGCGGAGTTGCCCTTTTGTGACTTCCATCAAGCGGAAGGTCACGCGACAGCCACTTGCCCCGAGTTCTTGGAAGTCAGGGAAGGGAGAAGAGCCCCTGCAGGGGGAGAGTTATTGCTGCTGGGAGACGGAAGAGAAGAAAGAGGTGAGGAGGTGAAGAAAAAATAAGACATCAGCAACGAGGGTAGGAGGCCGAAGAAAATGCAGGACAACTAAAGGCTGAGCAAGTAGGACCCAAAGAAGGTCCGAGAGTGTATCTGGCAGAGCATGGATGTCTGCTTGCTTGTCTGTAATGAACAGTGAGCATCTTATCTCAATAAATTTTGTTTCTACTAAGTACAGTAAAAATATTTTGCAGGGCCCCGAGATGGTTCCGCTGACCAGGCTCCCACTAGCTGGCAGGACAGGTTGACCTCCCGGAGAGGCCAAGTAAGTTTTGCCCCAGGATGGTTCCGCTGACCAGGCTCTCACTAGCTGGCAGGACAGGTTGACTTCTCGGAGAGGCCAAGTAAGTTTTGCCCCGGGATGGTTCCGCTGACCAGGCTCTCACTAGCTGGCAGGACAGGTTGACCTCTCGGAGAGGCCAAGTAAGTTTTGCCCCGGGATTGTTCCGCTGACCAGGCTCTCACTAGCTGGCAGGACAGGTTGACCTCTCGGAGAGGCCAAGTAAGTTTTGCCCCGGGATGGTTCCGCTGACCAGGCTCTCACTAGCTGGCAGGACAGGTTGACCTCTCGGAGAGGCCAAGTAAGTTTTGCCCCGGGATGGTTCCGCTGACCAGGCTCTCACTAGCTGGCAGGACAGGTTGACCTCCAGGAGAGGCCAAGTAAGTTTTGCCCCGGGATGGTTCCGCTGACCAGGCTCTCACTAGCTGGCAGGACAGGTTGACCTCTCGGAGAGGCCAAGTAAGTTTTGCCCCGGGATGGTTCCGCTGACCAGGCTCTCACTAGCTGGCAGGACAGGTTGACCTCCCGGAGAGGCCAAGTAAGTTTTGCCCCGGGATGGTTCCGCTGACCAGGCTCTCACGAGCTGGCAGGACAGGTTGACCTCTCGGAGAGGCCAAGTAAGTTTTGCCCCGGGATGGTTCCGCTGACCAGGCTCTCACCAGCTGGCAGGACAGGTTGACCTCTCGGAGAGGCCAAGTAAGTTTTGCCCCGGGATGGTTCCGCTGACCAGGCTCTCACTAGCTGGCAGGACAGGTTGACCTCCCGGAGAGGCCAAGAAAGTTTTGCCCCGGGATGGTTCCGCTGACCAGGCTCTCACTAGCTGGCAGGACAGGTTGACCTCCCGGAGAGGCCAAGAAAGTTTTGCCCCGGGATGGTTCCGCTGACCAGGCTCTCACTAGCTGGCAGGACAGGTTGACCTCCCGGAGAGGCCAAGTAAGTTTTGCCCCGGGATGGTTCCGCTGACCAGGCTCTCACTAGCTGGCAGGACAGGTTGACCTCCCGGAGAGGCCAAGTAAGTTTTGCCCCGGGATGGTTCCGCTGACCAGGCTCTCACTAGCTGGCAGGACAGGTTGACCTCTCGGAGAGGCTAAGTAAGTTTTGCCCCGGGATGGTTCCGCTGACCAGGCTCTCACTAGCTGGCAGGACAGGTTGACCTCTCGGAGATGCCAAGTAAGTTTTGCCCCGGGATGGTTCCGCTGACCAGGCTCTCACTAGCTGGCAGGACAGGTTGACCTCTCGGAGAGGCTAAGTAAGTTGTGCCCCGAGAAGAGACCGCTGACCGGGCTTGTTCATGCCGGCAGGGTAGGAGAACTCACTCGGAGAGGCAAGTGAAATATTGATTAAGGCCCCGAGAAGAGACCGCTGACCAGGCTAGTTGAAGCTGGCAGGGCAGGAGAACTCACTCGGAGAGGCGGATGACTCATGTTGGTTAAGGCCCCGAGAAGAGACCGCTGACCGGGCTTATTCATGCCGGCAGGGCAGGAGAACTCACTCGGCGGGGCGAGGTGATTCATGTTGGTTAAGGCCCCGAGAAGAGACCGCTGACCGGGCTTGTTCATGCCGGCAGGGCAGGAGAACTCACTCGGTGAGGCGAGATGTTCATATTGATTAAGGCCCCGAGAAGAGACAGCTGACCGGGCTTGTTCATGCCGGCAGGGCAGGAGAACTCACTCGGAGAGGCAGATGGAATTTCGATTAAGGCCCCGAGAAGAGACCGCTGACCGGGCTCTCACTAGCTGGCAGGGCAGGTTGACCTCTTGGAGGGGGTAAGTAATTTCTGCTCTGGGATGGTTCCGCTGACCGAGCTAGTTGATGCCGACAAGGCAGGAGAATTCACTCGGAGAAGCATAATGTCGAAAAGTCGAAAAGTCGGAAAGACGGTTAAGGCCTCCACCTCCAGCTGAGCTCGACTCCCTGGAAGGTGTTGATTTGCATCCACCTCCAGCTGAGCTCGGCTCCCTGGAGGGTGTTGATTTATTTCCACTTCCAGGTGAGCTCGGCTCCCTGGAAGATGTTAAGTTATTTCCACTTCCAGGTGAGTTCGGCTCCATGGAAGGTGTTGATTTGTTTCCACCTCCAGCTGAGCTCGGCTCCCTGGAAGGTGTTGATTTGCATCCACCTCCAGCTGAGCTCGGTTCCCTGGAGGGTGTTGATTTATTTCCACTTCCAGGTGAGTTCGGCTCCCTGGAAGGTGTTGATTTGCATCCACCTCCAGCTGAGCTCGGCTCCCTGGAGGGTGTTGATTTATTTCCACTTCCAGGTGAGCTCGGCTCCCTGGAAGATGTTAAGTTATTTCCACTTCCAGGTGAGTTCGGCTCCCTGGAAGGTGTTGATTTGTTTCCACCTCCAGCTGAGCTCGGCTCCCTGGAAGGTGTTGATTTGCATCCACCTCCAGCTGAGCTCGGCTCCCTGGAGGGTGTTGATTTATTTCCACTTCCAGGTGAGTTCGGCTCCCTGGAAGGTGTTGATTTGCATCCACCTCCAGCTGAGCTCGGCTCCCTGGAGGGTGTTGATTTATTTCCACTTCCAGGTGAGTTCGGCTCCCTGGAAGGTGTTGATTTGTTTCCACCTCCAGCTGAGCTCGGCTCCCTGGAAGGTGTTGATTTGCATCCACTTCCAGGTGAGCTCGGCTCCCTGGAAGATGTTAAGTTATTTCCACCTCCAGGTGAGTTCGGCTCCCTGGAAGGTGTTGATTTGTTTCCAGCTCCAGCTGAGCTCGGCTCCCTGGAAGGTGTTGATTTGCATCCACCTCCAGCTGAGCTCGGCTCCCTGGAGGGTGTTGATTTATTTCCACTTCCAGGTGAGCTCGGCTCCCTGGAAGATGTTAAGTTATTTCCACTTCCAGGTGAGCTCGGCTCCCTGGAAGGTGTTAAGTTATTTCCACTTCCAGGTGAACTCGGCTCCCTGGAAGGTGTTAGGTTGTTTCCGCATCCAGTGGAGCTCGGCTCCTTGGAAGGTGTTGAGTTCCTCCACCCCACGCTCCGACTACTCGCATCACTTCCCGAGCGTGCAGCAAGATCAGCAGTCCTTGGCCCCGCCACCTATCTCACCACATCGACTCACTCAAGTGTATTCGAGAGACTAAGACCTCGATGAGCAGCCGTATGTGAGAGGTTGGTTGCGCAGGAGCAAAGCATGCGAACTTATGCAGGCATGATCGTACGTGGCAGTCCTCTTAAAAGGAAGTCGGATCCTTACGGTCGTATGAGCCGAAGGTAAGGTCGCATGCGGTGTCGCCAAGGGATCCGCCTTCGACCCAAGAAAGACGTTGAGCGAAAAAAAAAGAGTTTTCATTCTTGTGTATAACTTAAGGCAATGTATCTTTTACAATAGTCACGCGACACACGCGAGAAAGGGGGGAGAGGATGTTTCCTGGCCAGAGCAAGGGGCTCCGCCAGATCACCCCGACTCCTCCCAAAGAGAGCCTTAAAGCAGATCTAGAAACCCCAAGGAGGGATCGTTTTGTTCAGGAGGTAGGAAGGGGAAAAGCTCTCAAAGAAGGTGCTCCCCTCCCCCTTTAGGGGGTTCTTTGTTTCCAAGTTCTCTTGTAAGGCCCCTCGGAGACTCTCGGGAAGGATCCCCTGCTCGTCAAATATGCGGGTTGGACTTTCTTTCCGAGCTTGAGGCAAGCTCGAAAAGAGCGGGGATTGTGTACAACCCCCATATTTGCTGAGCGCATATGGCGCAACGTGTACATGGTCGCGATGATAAAATGACCGTAACGGGGTAAGATGACCGCTTGAACACAGTCGAAAACAACCATGATCAGACAAAGCAGAGACCCCCACTCGCCCGTTTGGGGGCGGGTGGGGGGAGACCCCCTCCCCACTCGCCCGCCCCCTTGGGGGCGAGTGGGGGAGACTCCCACTCGCCCCTTTTGGGGGCGGGTGGGGGGAGACCCCCCTCCCCACTCGCCCGCCCCCTTGGGGGCGAGTGGGGGAGACCCCCACTCGCCCGTTTGGGGGAGGGTGGGGGGAGACCCCCCTCCCCACTCGCCCGCCCCCTTGGGGGCGAGTGGGGGAGACCCCCACTTGCCCCTTTGGGGGCGGGTGGGGGGAGACCCCCCTCCCCACTCGCCCGCCCCCTTGGGGGCGAGTGGGGGAGACTCCCACTCGCTACTTTGGGGGCGGGTGGGGGGAGACCCCCCTCTCCATTCACTCGCCCCCTCACCTGCCTTGGTAGTGATCGCAGGGTCGCAGGGTCACAGGGTCGCAGGGTTGCAGGTAGTGTTTTCAGACAGCGGAACCTGGCTATTGACAGACCTTTTACGTTATACGCAGCCCATTTTCAGGAAATCTATAAATAGACCCCCATGGGCACCTTGGGGAGGGTTGGCATCTGCTTACCCCCACCCCCCTTAGTGTGTTCAGTTAGCTAGTGACCCTGCCTTCCGTTCGCCAAGTCTTTCAGGCCAACGGTCAGGTGTTGCGAGTGCTCTCCGAGGTGCCCAGGCTCAGCATTGGCTTGGGAGGGGAAGATCTTCGGGTCTTTCGGGTTAGTGGCGGGACCTCCTCGCTGCAGCTCGCGGGGTCTGTTTTCACCTGAATCCACCAGCAGAAAGGTTCTTAGGCTCTAAGTGACTCCCCGTTCGACTTTACCTGAGATAAGTAAGGGCAAGCTGCCTACCCCTATTTTCGAACGCTGAAGCCGGGAAACTGGTTTCAACATTTGGCATAACAATGGTTATGACCACTACCAAGAAAAGATTACTAGTTTTGAATATAAATGTGGATGAAATTCATTAGTTGAGGTCGGGCATTCACGAACGATGATTTGTAACTACCGCGTTCGTGCCCGCCGCCGCTGCGCAAAACAGAGCTTAAGTCCAATTTTTTTGATGCAGACATCAAGCTTATGAGCCAACTCAACTACTACCCCCTAAATTCAATATTTTCTTTAGGGCTGTCAAAAAAATAGAGATTTTAGCTACACACACATTTATGTGTATTAAGACACATAATATAAGCTGTTCATTAGCGTTCATGCCTTAGAAGTGTTGTAAGTATGTTCACAGTATTATTGTTACAAAACATATGACAGGTATAATGGGGACTAAAGTTGTCACATAGAACTAGGAACCGTAAATTAAACTTGAACTGTATAGAACTAGACCAAATCTCTTGTGAAGTATTTTGGTTTGGATTAAATTTTGCAACTATGAACAAAAATGATCCGGGTGTGATTTCTACGTTTTATTATCCGGATCAGAACTGAAACCACAACATACGAGTTTTGAGCGATTTTAAAAATTTTACTAAGCAAAAATGAATCGCAACTCATTTATTATTATAACACATCCGGGCAAATGTGCCCGAATGTGTTTTTATTATAACACATCCTGGCACGCGACCTAGTTATGAGCTAGCTCTTATGATTGAAGCCAACAAGGGCTAACTCTGAAAACCTAAAGGTTCCTAGACCATTCTTTGGTCGTGTCCTAGCAGCCTTGTCGATCGTACCCTAGCCACTGGAGTCCAGAGTCCATCATCTTCTCGCCGCCCTCGCCGATGCCAGCATTTTACGTACACTCTCGCTTGTCCCATGGCCGTTCGACATTTCTTCTTTGGATAAACACTCCTCCATCAATAGCAGGTTGCGTGCAATAATTTTGTGGAGTTCTTTCCCGATTAGCTCTAATGAAGATTTAAGCATGAATGGTTCTTAAAGTTTAAGGCAAAATAAGGAAGGAAGAAAATAAAAAATTTAACTAAAGAAATATTTACAAGAATAGGCATATAATTAATTTAAGTTCTTTTTTAAAAATTATTTCTATTTTAATTTTTTAATACTTAATATATATATTTTTTTTTCTCTAGATGATGCGACTTTAATATTTTAAAATGGTGGAAAAGACTAGAGTTTGTAATTTAACCATGCACTAGCTAGTAATGTTCGCTTAATATCATATATAAACCGAATCAAAACCAAACCGCAGCTGCATAGGACCGAGTCGCTAGTGTATAATTTGGTTCTGATTTTTGTTGAATCGGAATCGGAATCGTAAGCACGATGATTTCAAAAATTACGACGGAATAAGAATTGGAACCAAAATTAGTCAAATCAAATAGGATTGTTGTTGCGAATTGCTCGACGTTCTCACGGTCCGATCGAAATGAACCGTCTCAGCTCGAGAGTGAGTCGAGTGCGCAATTAAACAGTCACGGAGAGATCCAACAGTTGACAGCATGGCGTTTTACGTGGAAAAACTCAAAAAGGGAAAAAACCACGAGGCTGGATCGATCAATATATGCCGACCAATATACATTATCTTTCAGAGTGTTACAAATAATTGTTTCTCGAAGGTGACATGTCATCGCTCGTTACAATGAGATTTCAGAACCACCAAAGTTGTCGGACGTGGAGCGCAGAGAAGCGCTCTATGAAGCAGTCCGGAATGATGAATGCAGCAACGAGAATTCTGTACTCGGAGCAAAAAGCCGAAGGAGATCTTCAAGTCGGCTTCGAAGGGATCCTCAAAAGCCGAAGATTTTCGAGCTTGTTGGGAAATCGAGTGCAAACAACAGTGCACTGCTATAAAATTGCAGGAAACAAGAATACAATATAGGCAAAAATTGCGCGCGGCAAACCCGCCGGCGCACAATCACAAGTATATATTTATATAAAAGCAATTACAAGAAAATAACAAGTGAAGAAATAGACCGTCCGGTGGAACACCGCGGATGCGTCGGACGCGCACGATCCGCGTGAGTGTAGAAATCTTGACTGCAATCCAACTAACGGACGCACAAGGTTCGTCGGAACCTTCAACGTCAATCTCCGACGTTCAACCGCAACCACCTCCGGAGACCAACGCCGCCACCGGAGACAAACGCCACCACCGAGATCAAAACGCCGTCAAGGCTAACTGCACACGCGCACGCCTTCAACGCCTACGTCGATCTCCACCAAGCCCGACGACGACTCCCTCTCCAACGTCGACGGCTCACCTCCAAGACCGGCGACACTACTCTCTCCAACGACGAAACACCAAGGCCGACGGCGGCCTCCCCGTCGCACGAGAGAGAGAGAGAGAGAGAGAATGGGAGAGAGAGAGAAAGTGGGCTGAACGAAAACCTCCCAGGCGGCAATTGCTTTTTCTCCACGGGCTGTCTTGACCGAAAGGCTACAGGCCGCTTCTAATATATCTCCCAGGCAGTTTTCAGACGGATGGCTCTCCAATTGAAAACAGGCGTTTTTTTTTCCTAGCAGTTATCTCATTGATTATATATATATTTGATGGGTTCCCCCTACTTATGGAAAAGACCGTAACCACCGCACACCGGATCTCATTCCCGCACATCAAATCCCACTACTGCGCGTCGGATCCCGAAACCACCGCACACCGGATCCCATTCCCGCACATCAAATCCTACTACTGCGCGCCGGATCCCGAAACCACCGCACACCGGATCCCATTCCCGCACATCAAATCCCACTACTGCGCGCCGGATCCCGAAACCACCGCACGCCGAATCCCACCTTCACACACCGGATCCCACTCCCGCGCATCGGATCTGAATCACCACGCGCTGATCCAAACCACCTCGCGCCGGATCCCAACCGCCCGGCGCGGGATCGCAACCGCCACCAACCGCCGTCGGCCGACCGCCGCCAACCACCGGCCGGTCGCCGCCACCCGGCCGCCGCCGGCCGCCGGCCGGCCGCCGCCGCCGCCGCCCCCTTCATGGCCAGCGGCCACGGCCGGCCACCCCCCGGCGGCCGGCCACCCATGGCCGGCCACCCCCCGGCGGCCGGCCACCCATGGCCGGCCGCCGGCGTCGCCGCCCTTCGCTCTCCACCGTCGGATCCCTCCAGGCCCTCGCGGGCCTCCGATCATCTCGCGCGATCTCGGCCCTCCGTTTGGTGGTTATCCGCGATAACCACCGTAACCACCGTAACTTCCGCCCCCCAAGCCTATAAATAGACCCTCAAGGGTCTTCATTTGGGGATCGATCTCTCATTCTCTCCCAGACTCTCTCTCTCTCTTCATTTCCTCTTCAGAGCTTCTCTCTCTACATTCCGCCACTCCGCCACTTCATTTTTACTAACTGACAGGTTCCTCCTGCGAACGCCTCTCACCTGAGAAGAAGTGCGGCGCCATTCAAGGCGAGCACCCCGAGCCCGAACAGCAAAGCCAAGGTGCTCCGCGAAGTGCTCACCCAGCCAGTGCACAGCCGCACCAGACGCGCAGCAGGGCGCTCAACTCCTAAGTGGTGGCCTGTCACCCACAGAGTTCTTTCTTTCTCTCTCCCATAATTGTAATGAGGCGCGGCCTGTCGCCCTCGCATTCACCAAGAAAGCACTGTAACAGCATAACATAGTGGATTTCGGCCAGCGCCGCCCTGGCCACGTGGTTTTTCACCCTTTGGAGGGTTTTCCACGCTAAAGTTCTGTGTGTACCATTTCCAGCATTTACCCTCTACAACACTCTGACTGTGTGCGCGCTCGACCGCCCGGGCTAAGACGGGCCGAATCGAAACCGGTCTACCGAGGGCGTTGGGAAGCCGCAACAGTTTGGCGCCGTCTGTGGGAATGGATTCCCAAATACCAAGCAAAGGATTCCCGAGCATAGCACTCGCTTCTCCGGAGTTCACGGAACCAGCGGAAGTGGACACCTCCCCCGAATTATCTGACGCGTGCAGTTCATCAATCCCGGAGAACCCGGGGAAAAGAGCGCTCATCGCTGCATCCATCCTACCATCGTGGCTTTGGTCAACTAGCAAGCCGGCCCCTCCCGCGGCCGGACAGGATCTGAACGATGTCACGCGCCAGCAAAGGCGATCCCCCCTCTCAAAGTCAATTTTGGAGTACCCAGTTCCGTCATGGCTAAAGCTCCCGCTCAACAAAGAGTTCCACGGAGCAGAGGACCCGTACGGGCACGTTAATCACTTCCTGATAACGATGCGGACGCTCGGACTTCCCGACCAAATCAGCTGCAAGATCTTCACCAAGACACTACGCGGAGACGCCCTCCGCTGGTATCAATCCTTGCCAAACTGGGCGATTCACAACTTCACCGAGTTGTCCCAACTGTTCGTTGAATGGCACGAGACACGCTCGCCAAGGATTCAAGAAGAGGGAGAAAAGCCTGGCACGGGCGAGCCGCCCCGCCTAAGGGGGGGCGGAATGGAACAAGCAGCAGGAAAAGATCCGCGCAAATTTTCACCTAGAACGTCCCTGCGCATGGATGGACTTCGCCTTAGACGCGAGCATAGGCAGTCCACCCTGCGAGCTAAGGAGAGCGTTGATAACACATCGCGTCTCCTTCAACCTCTTGTTCCTAGCTGCCGTGGTACGGCTCAAACCCCTAAGCGGGAACCTCAAGCTCAGAGCCAGCGACGCGGAGCTCCCCGACGGAACTATGGTACCCACCATAGGAATCATCACCCTTCCGGTCCAAGTAGGGATGCACTCGGAACCGGTCCAGTATGACGTTCAATTCGTCATCGCAAACGCAGACTCCCCCTACGATGCAGTATTCGGGAGTCTCCTACTAGACGCCCTGGACCACGACGTTTCCATGTCCGGGCGCATGGCCAACAAAGGGAGCATCCTTAGGAACGCGATGCACGGTTTCGACACACCCGCCTCCAAGCTCCCTTGGAACAACGACGACCCGTCACCAAAACCAAAATTTGAGAGACTAGGCGCGCGGAAGGACCGCGCAACTCCCATATTGGCAGAAAAAGCTAAACTTCAGGCACCGACAAATCTGCAGCAAATTAATACGAGTCGCAAGAGAAAGGGCCAGCAGCAACAGTTCGAACCGCTCACTCAGAGCCGAACAGACCGCTCCCAAGTGCCATCAAGTCAAAGCCCCCAAAGTTACACTCCGCTAAACACCTCCCGCGAGCACATTTTGTCCATCATCTGCAACAACAAGGTCATCAACTGGCCCAGGCCGCTCTCCCTGCACAGGGGAGATCAATCCCAGTTTTGCCACTTTCACAAAGGCCGAGGACACCGAACGGAGCACTGTGCAAAACTAAAGGAAGAGATTGAACGTCTCGTCCAGTTGGGACACCTGGAGGCTTTCCGTAAAGAGGCACAGCAGGATGCCACCAAGAATCAACCGCCGGGGCACCGCAACCCACCATGCTGAGCGACAGGAAAAGCTCGAACAAGTGCAGCACAATGGGAACGCAACGTTCCCTTTTCTCTTGTAAAATCTGTATCAAAAACCTACTGGCTCAAAAGCCGCAGGATTGCACTTACGCATGTATCGATATTCATTTTCTAGTTATCTTCCATCTGTTCTAAACTGTTCTACTGCAGGAACCGCTTCGGGGCCCTGCCCCAGGGACTTTGCACCGCCGTCGATTGAAGGTCCGCCCTTCTCCTCCGCCGTCGAGTCCCGGTGTCGTAGGGGCTTGCCCCCCTTACGTTCACCCTCGGTTTGAATACAAACGCTATTCACCGGCCAAGCCGCGAGCCAGACTCGTGCAAAAAGCCGCGAGCCAGACTCGTGCAAAAAGCCGCGAGCCAGACTCGTGCAAAAAGCCGCGAGCCAGACTCGTGCACAAAGCCGCGAGCCAGACTCGTGCAAAAAGCCGCGAGCCAGACTCGTGCAAAAAACCGCGAGCCAGACTCGTGCACCGTAGGGGCCTGCCCCCCTTACGGCCAAGCCGCGAGCCAGACTCGTGCAAAAAGCCGCGAGCCAGACTCGTGCACCGTAGGGGCCTGCCCCCCTTACGGCTAAGCCGCGAGCCAGACTCGTGCAAAAAACCGCGGGCCAGACCCGTGCACCTATTTTATAAAAGCCGCGAGCCAGACTCGTGCACCGTAGGGGCCTGCCCCCCTTACGGCTAAGCCGCGAGCCAGACTCGTGCAAAAAGCCGCGAGCCAGACTCGTGCAAAAAGCCGCGAGCCAGACTCGTGCAAAAAGCCGCGAGCCAGACTCGTGCACCGTAGGGGCCTGCCCCCCTTACGGCCAAGCCGCGAGCCAGACTCGTGCAAAAAGTCGCGGGCCAGACCCGTGCACCTATTTTATAAAAGCCGCGAGCCAGACTCGTGCACCTATTTTAGCCGCGGGATAGACTCGTGCAAAAAGCCACGGGCCAGACCCGTGCACCTATTTTATAAAAGCCGCGAGCCAGACTCGTGCACCTATTTTAGCCGCGGGCCAGACCCGTGCACCTATTTTATAAAAGCCGCGAGCCAGACTCGTGCACCTATTTTAGCCGCGGGATAGACTCGTGCAAAAAGCCGCGGGCCAGACCCGTGCACCTATTTTATAAAAGCCGCGAGCCAGACTTGTGCACCTATTTTAGCCGCGGGATAGACTCGTGCAAAAAGCCGCGGGCCAGACCCGTGCACCTATTTTATAAAAGTCGCGAGCCAGACTCGTGCACCTATTTTAGCCGCGGGATAGACTCGTGCAAAAAAGCCGCGGGCCAGATCCGTGCACCTATTCTGCAAAAACCGCGAGCTCAAGTCCGCGCAAACTCACCTGTAACTTTGAAAATAATCAAACTATGCAGATGCAAACAACCAGATCAACAAGATCGAACAGATGAACAAGTACGACGAATATAATAAAAAAGATACAGCCACATCCGACAAACACAGCTACAAGCAGCTAAAGAAATCACTCCTCATTAGGACTATGGTCCTCATCATCTGACAGGTCGTCAAATCCAAGGCCGCTAACATCATAGCCCCGCTTTCGGGATACCATCCGAAGAGCCTTCGACGCTCCCTGTCGAAGGGCAAGCTCATGTGTGTCTTCCAGATGAGGCTCCACTTCCTGAGTCCAGATCACGTCTCGGACCTCCTCGAAAATCAAGCAGCGGTCCCGCAGATAATCAACTGACTCCAAGTACTCAGCCAAGCCAGCCGCCTTCAGCTCGGTCTCCCGCTCCACGGAAGAAAGACGCGTTATCTCAGCCCGGCACTGCTCCAGCTCTGCATCCCGACACACTACGTCACCACGAGCTGCCTCTAAAGAGCGCAAGGCCTCCTCCAACGCCGCCTTCTCCGCACCCAGCCCGGACTTGGTCCTCTCCAGCTCATCCTGCATCTCCGAGCCAATCCGTCTGAAGCGCGAGACGTCGCGATCTTGCCGTCTCTCCGCCTCTGCGAGTGCGCTCCTCGCCTTCCGAAGCTCACCCTGGATGGCCATAAACCCGTCCTTCAAGCTCACGTAGTGATCGTTCCACGTAAGCGCGATCGATGCCTGGGTCTCCATCTGCAAAAGAAAAGTTATAAGTCAGAGCCGCAACCACAGAATGACGCTATACAAGAGGAAGTAGAAATCCTGCTTACCGCTTGGCTCATGGCCTCCAGAGAGGAAGAGACCCTCTTCCCTTCCGGCACCTTTCGAGCTGTGCCTCGCTCCGGAGAGGCCTGGGGGGCAGTAGATCCAGGACCTCGACCTCCTCATCAGCCGGCTCTCCATCAGCTCCAGATACACAAGGAGCCGCCTCCTCCTGAGGAGCATCCTGTACCGGTGGAGGAGCAGGACTTGGCTCCTCCAGACCTTTAAACACCAACTTCCTCTTTCTGTCTCGAACACGAGGAATAGCAGCGGCACGACCAGCATCAACAGACAGCCCGCATAAAAGCAGGCGCTTCTCGTCCACGAACAGGGAAATACTGTGCAGAATATTCCCCAGCTCTCGAGCATCTGAAAATCCGAGAACAGGAGAAAACTCCCGCTCACGCCCTTTGAGGCGCCGACAACGATCGGGTAAAGAGTTCCACACCTCCGGTAGTCCCTCCGGGTTCCTGACATAGCCAAATAAAGTATTCCTGTGACGGCGGTCCACCCGGGTCTCGAAATCCAGCCATCTCTTGTTGCTAAAAACTTCAATACGACCTCCGACATCAACCTGCACCTCACACCACTCCTTGAAAAGGCCCAGGGAGAACTTCGCACCATGCTCTCGGAAGAAGGCAATCAGCCCCATGATCCGCACCATCCCCTGAGGCGTAAACTGTGACACTGGGACGCCGCAAAATTTCAGGATCGGAATCACCTCCTCGCACGCCGGGAGGCGAAAGCCACTCCGAAGTGACGACTCGCAAAGGGTCATCCAACCCCGAGGCGGATTCTGAACTCGCTCCTCAGGACCTGGGATCCGGATCTCCAATTCGGGGGGCAGGTTGAAACGCTTCCTCCATATGGCAACATGATCAAGAGTAAGACTCGAGCCCAATCGCATGGGGCGACTTTGCCCGCCACGCCGAGAAGCCTGAAAGAAAAGGAAAGAGCGTCAGTACAAATCTCAGACAAATATAAGAGGAGTCCACCCGCGAGACTAACCACCGCGCAAACCTCACACACAGGTAAGCCCCGAGAGCACACGCGCAACAGACCCCGCGGGGCAGCCCGCACGACTGCCCCCACGGTAGCCCGCGCAAGCACGCGCGAGCACGCTGCCGCACAAGCACGCGTACACCCTGCCACGCAAACACGTGCGGGCGCGCGCACCCTACCGCGCGAGCTCGCGCGCGCGCCCTGCCGCGCGCGAGCGCGCGCGGGCGCACGAGCCCTGCCGCGCGCGAGCGCGCGCGGGCGCGCTCGCGCGCGCGCGCGCCCTGCCGCGCGCGAGCGCGCGCGGGCATGCGCGCCCTGCCGCACGAGAGCACGCGCGGGCGCGCGCGCCCTGCCGCGCGAGCGCGCGCGCGCACCCTGCCGCGCAGGCGCACGCCCGGCCACACAAGCCCGCGCGGGTGCGACCCGCGCGCGCCTCTCCGCGCGCGCACACGGCGACCCCGCGCACGCGCGAGCACACGGCGACCCCGCGCACGCGCGCGTCGCCCGTCACCTCCGCGCGACCTCCCGCACTTCTAGTGCGCTGTTCGCTTGCCTTTTTGGAAATTAAACCTTTGGACCTCATGCTCACCTTGGCACCGCCGTCGTCACCGCCCACCTCCGCGCCAGAATTCGCTCCGGCCATCGCTCACGGATGCAAGTCACAGGGGAAAATCCAGTTGTTCTCCGTGCGCTCCAAACAAATGGATTTGGGGGGCAAATGATGGGTTCCCCCTCTACTTATGGAAAAGACCGTAACCACCGCACACCGGATCCCATTCCCGCACATCAAATCCCACTACTGCGCGCCGGATCCCGAAACCACCGCACACCGGATCCCATTCCCACACATCAAATCCCACTACTGCGCGCCGGATCCCGAAACCACCGCACACCGGATCCCATTCCCGCACATCAAATCCCACTACTGCGCCCCGGATCCCAAAACCACCGCACGCCGAATCCCACCTTCGCACACTGGATCCCACTCCCGCGCATCGGATCCGAATCACCACGCGCCGATCCAAACCACCTCGCGTCGGATCCCAACCGCCCCGCGCGGGATCGCAACCGCCACCAACCGCCGTCGGCCGACCGCCGCCAACCACCGGCCGACCACCGGCCGACCACCGGCCGACCACCGGCCGACCACCGCCGCCGGCCGACCACCGCCGCCGGCTGGCCGCCGCTGGCCGGCCGCCACCAACCGCCGGCCGGCCACCACCGGCCGGCCGTCGCCAACCGCCGGTCGGCGCCGCCGACCGCCGGCCGGTCGCCGCCACCGACCGGCCGCCGCCGACCGGCCGCCGCCGGCCGCCGCCGACCGCCGGTCGGCCTCCAACCACCGCCGGCCGGCCCCCACCAGCCGGCCGGCCCCCGCCAGCCGGCCGCCGCCGGCCGGTCCCCGCCGGCCGGCCATCGCCGGCCGGCCGGCCGCCGCCGCCCCCGCCCCCGCCCCCTTCATGGCCGGCGGCCACGGCCGGCCACCGGCGTCGCCGCCCTTCGCTCTCCACCGTCGGATCCCTCCAGGCCCTCGCGGCCCTCCGATCATCTCGCGCGATCTCGGCCCTCCGTTTGGTGGTTATCCGCGATAACCACCGTAACCACCGTAACTTCCGCCCCCCAAGCCTATAAATAGACCCTCAAGGGTCTTCATTTGGGATCGATCTCTCATTCTCTCCCAGAATCTCTCTCTCTCTTCATTTCCTCTTCAGAGCTTCTCTCTCTACATTCTGCCACTCCGCCACTTCATTTTTACTAACTGACAGGTTCCTCCTGCGAACGTCTCTCACCTGAGAAGAAGTGCGGTGCCATTCAAGGCGAGCACCCCGAGCCCGAACAACAAAGCCAAGGTGCTCCGCGAAGTGCTCACCCAGCCAGTGCACAGACGCGCAGCAGGGCGCTCAACTCCTAAGTGGTGGTCTGTCACCCACGGAGTTCTTTCTCTCTCTCTCCCATAATTGTAACGAGGCGCGGCCTGTCGCCCTCGCATTCACCAAGAAAGCACTGTAACAGCATAACATAGTGGATTTCGGCCAACGCCGCCCTGGCCACGTGGTTTTTCACCCTTTGGAGGGTTTTCCACGCTAAAGTTCTGTGTGTACCATTTTCAGCATTTACCCTCTGCAACACTCTGACTGTGTGCGCGCTCGACCGCCAGGGCTAAGACGGACCGAATCAAAACCGGCCTACCGAGGGCGTTGGGAAGCCGCAACAATATTATATATTTCTCTATATATATAATCATCTCACTATATATATATATATATTTACATATATATAAAATTCGAACCAAATTAATAACAATCCACCACCTTGGTTCGGGATTCGGAGCTACCACCTGCACGAAGCACTCCCAGCACAAGACACTGACTGCGCGAAGCAAAAACTGCACTAGGCGACACTGCACGAAGCACCACCTCAAAGTCCTGAGGCGTCAGCCGACCTGCTCCAGTCGACTCATCCCTGCTCGGGCTCAACCCCTGAATGTCGACGCAACCAGATCGCTGAATCTGACTCGCCTAGTCAGACTACCAAAAGGGCGATCCTCTGCACCACCTCGACCATCCACCCTGTCGGCCGCAGAAATCATGGGCACACCAACTCGCATCGTATTCCCCATCAGCCAGCACAAACTACTGCGCTGCTCAGCTCGCATGAGCACGGTGCGCCCTCGCCTCACCGTCAGAACTCCACCTCTCGATGCAAAACTGCATCCACCGGAGTCCAATCTGCCCAACGAAATCAGATTCCTGCGTAGCTTAGGTACCAGATGTACATGCTCAAGTCTACACACTGTTCCGTCATGCGTCCTGATGTCCACCGTCCCTGTCCCCGTGACCTCACACGCTGAGCCGTCACCCAGAAAGACCGACCCAGACGTCACCTCCAGTGAACTGAACATCCCTGCATCTGAGCAAATGTGCTGTGAAGCACCAGAATCCAAAATCCAGTTATCATAGTCACTCTGACTCTCAGTGACGCAATAAAATCCGTCATCTCCTTCCAGGTCCAATGTCACTAAACCCGCATCTTGGACATCCTTCGAAATTCCAGAACTTCTTGCACGCTGCGGACAATTCCTCCTAATGTGACCAACCTGTCTGCAGTGGTAACACGTCACTGTCTTCTTCGACGCCGACCGAGCTCGTGCACCGCTCGATCCTCTGTCAAAACTCCTCCCGCGTCCATGCGCTACCAAGATCGGGTCACCCCTAGGAGTGGGGTCCTTTAACATCTGACTGGATAACAACGCCGACGTGACTTCTTCCAGCCCCACCGTATCCTTCCCATACAAGAGCGTAGTCACCATGTGCTTGTATGACGCTGGGAGCGAGGTAAGAAGCAAGAGGGCTTTGTCTTCTTCCTCCACCTTCACACCAACCACATGCAATTGGTTAAGAAGTTCATTGAACACATTGAAGTGTTCCTGCAGGTTACCACCCTCCTGCATCTTCAGGTCGTACAATCTCTGCTTCAGTAACAGCCTCGCGGTCAACGACTTGCTCATGTAGAGTCCCTCAAGCTTCTCTCACAACGTGACAGAGGACTTTTCAATATCGATGTTGAACAACACCTTGTCGTCGACGCACATCCGAATAGCGCTAGTTGCGCGCTCATCCATCTCAGTCCACTCAGAATCCTTCATCGGATCGGGCAAAGAATCACGCCCCCGCAGCACTTGGATCAACCCCTGCTCAACCAGTATATCCTTGACCCGAATCTGCCATAGGCGAAAATTCCCGCTGCCGTCAAACTTCTCCACTGAATACCTTGCCAACACTGAATTCTTCCATGCCATAGCTTCCCTCAGTAAACTAGAAGACCTGATTTGTTCAAAGGTCGGATCTGAGAGAGTGGGAAGAGGACCTAGTCGTTCACCACCGCAGTCAAACCCTTCCTAGAACGTCCAATCACGGTCGTCTACCGAACCTCACTCTGATACCACTTGTTGGGAAATCGAGTGCAAACCACAGTGCACTGCTATAAAATTGCAGGAAACAAGAATACAATATAGGCAAAAACTGCGCGCGGCAAACCCGCCGGCGCACAATCACAAGTATATATTTATATAAAAGCAATTACAAGGAAACAACAAGTGAAGAAATAGACTGTCCGGTGGAACACCGCGGATGCGTCGGACGCGCACGATCCGCGTGAGTGTAGAAATCTGGACTGCAATCCGACTAACGGACGCACAAGGTTCGTCGGAACCTTCAACGTCAATCTCCGACGTTCAACCGCAACCACCACCGGAGACCAATGCCGCCACCGATTCTCGATTCTCGCTCCTGTCTTTGTCGCTCTCTTCTTCCGCGACTAACCGCAACCTCCTCGACATTTTTCCTCCATGCGAATTGGAAGGAAGGTTGTAGATCTGGTTCCATCCTCCACCTTCTCAGGCAACGACGGCGTGCCCTAGATTCGCAACGGCGGTGTGCCCTAGATCGCAGCGGCACTGCTCCTCTTAACGCGGTGTGTCCTGGCGCTCCGCTCAACGCGCCGACGTGCTGACGGCTTCACGATGGTTGCGGTGGTGGATCCCCTGCAGTGTTCTCACCGACGCCGATCTGGTTCCATTTTTCTTCCGTCCCGAGTTCACTACAGGTGAGTTCGACGCCGATCTGGTTCCATTTAGCCTAATTTTTGGATTTTCCTCTTATTTTTTGATTTTTTTTCTTTGTTAATTGCTTGTTTGAATGAATTTTGACTTGGCTATTGATCACTTGCATTCAACCTAGTCACAAATTGCTAAAGCTTTACTGCGCCACCTGCATTTTACTATCGCTGCTTTGAAATTAGCCTTACTTGCTGATTTTTTTTATTTTTTTTCTTTGTTGATTGCTTGTTTGTATGTTGAAATTTATACAGACACACTCATTCTATACCTGTGTATGTTGCAATTTATACAAACACACTCATAAGAGAATATATATAGTTAGCATATTAGTGAATGTGTTTTTATGTGTTCCATCTACTGAATTATAACATCAAATCGAACACCGGAATTATTAATTCCAATTCTTATGATAGAATTTCTGTGTTTAGCCGAACAATAGAATTGGAATTGACTTCAATTCCAATTCCAACACGGGTCAATTCCAATTCCTACATCCTAATTCCCACCAAACGAACGGAGCCTTAGATTATAATTTATGAGCAAATTAAAATAAATAATAATTGTTTGCTGAACTCTCAAGCAAGATATGTAATCTTTAAAGAACCACGATATAGGCTCCAAACATGCGGCGTTTTTGCTCCAGTGAGTTTGGACAAAAATGTCATCATGATTAACATAATAATGGTTATGACCGCCACCAAGAAAAGAAAACTAATTTCAAACATAAAAAATGGATGAAGATACTTAAGTGAGGACAAATGTTCACGAACAATGTCTCATAACCAACGCGCTCAAGATTGCCACCGTCGTGCTAAACTAAGGCTCCGTTTGGGAGGACTTATTTTCACCGGTCAAGCGGTTGTGACCGCATGAACCGGACCTTATTAAGGTTCGGTTCATGCGGTCACAACCGCTTGACCGGTGAAAATAAGTTCCCCCAAACGGAGCCTAAGTCATAATCATTATCGACGGTTAGATATACAATATTCGGTAATAAATTGAAGAAGCGAATTTGAGAAAATAAGATGAGTAGTATCTTAGTCATACGATGAGCACCTAAAACACTTATTATATACCTTTACCGGAAATATATTAAAATGCAACAATAGTTTAGATTTGATGGGGTTCCTCTAAAATTCATCTGAGTCAGGATGGTTTTCAAGAACGTGACTTTGCTCGGATCGCCAAAATGGATCGGCTCGACCGCCCAAAGCCTCGCCCCCGACGGAGCGTTCCCAACAGCCGAAAGCCCGCGCACGCGCGCCCCTGGGCACGCGCGCGGGCAGAATGCGAACTCGCGCACTCGTGCCAGCGCGCGCCTAGCCGTGGGAGCGCGCAAACCGCATGTGTGCACATCGGTCACGCACAGGTCGTGCACGCGTCGTGCGCCCCAGCACACGTGCCTCTCTTCCGCGCGCCTCTCCGTCGCCGCCGTCATCGTCGCCACCGTCTCGCCGGCGAACCTATCCGGGCCGCCCAGATTGCTTGTGGGGCCTGACCGTCATTTTTAGAAAAAGTGGTGATCCAGTTGACCAGAATCATGTTATCTCATTCGTCAGTTCAAATTCCAAGAGTGCGCAATTACCAAGACGTCTCTCAGAAAAACTATAAAATGGTCTTGTTATACCACCCGTAAAGGCCTTGGGGTGCGCTAAAGGAAGCACCACTGAAGAGAGATGGGGTCGGCGGTCAACACGCAATCGCCCGAATCAAAGAAACTGAGCCCGCCATTTCCGCCGCCCACCGCCAGAAACAGAGCGCGCGCAAGCGCGTGCGCTGCCGCGCGCACAGTAGCGCGCGGGCAGCGCCCCCCGTCGCGGGGGAACGGCCCCGCCGCACCCCCCTCGGAGTGCGGCTCGCGCGGAGCCGCACCCCTCAAGGGGTACGGCCAAGCCACACCCCCCTTGGGGGTGCGGCCCAGCCGCACCCCTCAAGGGGTGCGGCCTAGCCGCACCCCTTGGGGGATGCGGCCAAGCCGCACCCCTTGGGGGGTGCGGCCCAGCCGCACCCCTCAAGGGGTGCGGCCAAGCCGCACCCCCCCGGGGTGCGGCCCAGCCGCACCCCCCCGGGGTGCGGCCCAGCCGCACCCCCCCGGGGTGCGACTCCGCCGCACCTCCCATAGGGTGCGGCCCAACCGCACCCCTCAAGGGGTGCGGCCAAGCCGCACCCCCCTGGGGTGCGACTCCGCCGCACCTCCCATAGGATGCGGTCCGGCCCCCTTCCCTCGCCTTTTTCCGCAGGGGGGCTCGCAAGGGGCCCTGCCGCTGTCGCGCCCCCTCGTCAGGTGCGTCAGATCCCAATTCCTATTTGGGGGACAACTCCCCGC
The DNA here is from genome assembly GCA_033032865.1 of Dactylorhiza incarnata. Classification (NCBI taxonomy): domain Eukaryota; kingdom Viridiplantae; phylum Streptophyta; class Magnoliopsida; order Asparagales; family Orchidaceae; genus Dactylorhiza; species Dactylorhiza incarnata. The sequence goes on from JAWHQI010000217.1 coordinate 2,366,004, forward strand.
TCCACCGTTCGCTCGGAACACCTCCGCGCTTACGCGCGCTCAGAACACTGCTAAGCGCGCTCAAATCGATTCCATGTTCGTCGCGCGTTCAGAGCACTTTAGCGCTCACACGCGCTCAGAACGCTTCCGAACACGTTCGGGAGCGTTCTCACTTTTTGTCTTTCAGGCGTCTCACTTTTTGTCTTTCAGGCATCTCACTCTTTGTCTTTCCGGCTTCTCACTTTTTATCTTTCAGGTTTCCCACTTTTCAGGAACAGTTAGTCGCCTTTTTCACCTCTAACGGAACTGCCCAAACTGCCCGAACTGCCCGAGCTGCCCAAGCTGCCCGAGGGGCAAGATGGTCATTTACGAAAAATGGTGATCCGAGGGCCCCGAACCGGAGAATATGATTCGTCCACCGAGCATTTATGGAAACTGCCAACGACAAAATTACCGGGCCGCCCCCGGCAAAAACTATAAAAGGAGCCCCATGGCTTCATTTGAAAGGACCTTGATTTCTGGACCCGGGAGAGCTCCTTGCAGACTTTTGCGGAATTCTCCTTCGGCGCTTGAAGATCTCCTTCGTGGACTTGAAGATCTTCATCATTCCGAAAGGCGACAAGCAGTCTCAGAAGGAAAAAGGACTTAGTTTTTCCGAGAGGTGGCCTGTCACTCTCGGAGCTCTCTCGCTCTCCAAATATTGTAACGAGCGGCGGTCTGTCGCGCTCGAGTTCTAGTTTTCAAGTTGTAACCTCCCAGAATATAGTGGAATTTGGTCGGCACAGCTCCGACCACGTGGTTTTTTACCCTTTCCGGGTTTTCCACGCTAAAAAGTCCCAGTGCAACCTACGAATCTCTAATTGACTGTTTGCGCGCTTAGTTCGCTCACGAGCTAAGGTGGTTCAAGTGAACCGGTCTACCAAGAGCCCTAAGCGTTCCGCAACAGTTTGGCGTCGTCTGTGGGAACATTCCCAACAACTCTTCAAAAGCCGACTGCCATGGCAAGGAAAAGTGCTCGCACTACTGAAGGATCGATGCCGGAAGGACGCGTCGACCCGGCTCCCTCCCACTCGCTTATCGATGCACCTCCCGCAGAGGAGGCACTACCGGCACCCGCGGCTGGTTTGGAGGTGCGCATGCGGCATATCGAAGAACATCAAGCTGAGATGTTGGCTCTCGTAAGGAATCTTGGGGCTCCTCCAGCTCCGATTCAGCCGCCAGCTCTGAACGCACCACCACCCCCAATTCTGAATCATGCCCCGAACGGGGAGGCCACCCAGGAAGACGAAGCCTCGGAAGGATTCTCCAATGCGGCAAGTTCCGCTCACCTTGCCCCACCAGCTGGAGGCCCAGAAGCTAACCACCGCCACCACCACGGAAGAGCTGCCCCTGAGCAAGCAGTGGAAAGAGCTACGCGAGAAGAAATACGCAACATGATAGAGGAGGAGTATGCCCAAGCAGGGCGACGCGCAGCTCTCGCCCGCCATCCCGCGCGCCACGACTCCCCACTATCACCTCAAGTCCTGGACCATCCAATTCCAAACGGTTTCAAGCTTCCCAACATCGAAACGTTCGACGGGACGGACGACCCGCTGGAACACGTCAATCACTTCACCACCATCATGGGGATTTACAGCGCCCCCGACCAACTCCTCTGTCGAGTGTTCCCGACAACTTTGAAAGGACAAGCGCGCACTTGGTTCCACTCCCTGCGAGATGGGGCCATCAACAACTTCGCAGAAATGGCGCGGCAGTTCGTGGACCAGTTCATCGCCAATCGTAGGATTGTCCGAGATCCTTCCCATCTCTCGGGAATCCGCCAGAACGACGGAGAAACTCTGAAGGATTTTTTCCGACGCTTCACCTCTGAGGCGCGACAGATCCCGGGAGTCGACCCCGAGCTTTTGCGAGGATTTTTCCTTGGAGGACTCCGCCCAAGTGGCTTCTACTCAGCTCTAATGAGAGAAACCGTACAAAGCTATCCTGACCTCGTTCAGCGAGTCGAGGCTCAGATAGCCGCCGATGAGGCCATCGAAGCACACCGCCGGCAGTTCGAGGGGAGCTCGAAGAGGAAGAAAGAGGAGTCGCCGCCGCATACAGTTCCCAACAAGAATAACAAGCATCACGACAACCCCAACCGAGACCGAAGATCTCGCCAGCATCAGGACTACACTCCCTTGAACACCACCAGGACTAACGTTCTCCTCGCCATCCGCGATAGCAACGCGCTCCGCAGGCCCGAACCACTTACGTCAAGCGGGAGAGACCAGACGCAATATTGCGACTTCCATCGTGGGCACGGACACAGTACTGAAAGCTGCAAGCGGTTAAAGGAAGAAATCGAGCGTCTTGTCCAACAAGGCCTCCTCAGAAGGTTTTTACTAAATCAGGTCCCGAACCAGCACGGACCTCAGGCTGACAATCCAGTAGAGGGCAACGACATACCCCGACGCGGATAAGCAAGCGGTACTGGTCAGGGGAACTTTCCCCTAGTAGAGCGCGCACAGCCCGCGTCTCATCTATCATCAATTTCTATTTGTGTTTCTTCCAGTTTTTGCTTTTCGAACAATTAGCCGCAAGATTGTACTTGTGCGCATGTATCCATTGTTTATTTAAAATTGCTATGACAGTTTTTTGGCTCTATCAACAAGGTGAATTGTCTAAAACAAGGCAGTGAAAGTTAAGCTCACGATCTTCGATACTAACACGAAGTAGCAAATTCGCCAACATGGTGAAGAGAAGAGGCCTCTCACAAGTGGAGGATAGGCGTCAAGTACGACAATTTCGACTAGGTCTGCCCAAAAGACCGCATTGCCTCGGCGCTGTTTGGGCGCATTGCCTCGGCGCTGCTTGGGCGCATTGCCTCGGCGCTGCTTGGGCGCATTGCCTCGGCGCTGCTTGGGCGCATTGCCCTGACGCTGCTTGGGCCCATTGCCCCGGCGCTGCTTGGGCCCATTGCCCCGGCGCTGCTTGGGCCCATTGCCCCGGCGCTGCTTGGGCCCATTGCCCCGGCGCTGCTTGGGAACCTTGCCCCGGCGCTGCTTGGGCCCATTGCCCCGGCGCTGCTTGGGAACCTTGCCCCGACGCTGCTTGGGAACCTTGCCTCTGCACACCGCGAGCACAGACTCGCGCAAACTAATTTTCTTTTATGAAGAAGCCGCGTGCTCAGACTCGCGCGAACTAACTCTCTATCATATGAAAGCCGTGGGCTCAGACCCGCGCAGACCCACCCGTTATTTTGTGAAAAAAGCCACCAAGCTACTCAGGCTTCTGCGCTGAGCGGCAAGCTCGTCACAATCTCCAACACAGTCACAGGGCGACCAGCTCGCAGCGGAACAAGGCAAGATATAAATCTCTCCCACAACTGGAGCCCAGCAACGACTTCCGGAAAGCACGCACGACGACAGGCTCATAGTTGCGCAAGTCGCAACAGCTTAACTCTGACATGGAACGGCGCGAAGAGAGCAATTACCAAAGCCGCCACAGAAAAATTAAAACCTCCGAACTCCTTGCGCCGAAACTCGGACTCCGAAGGTTTGGGGGGCTTATGTTATACCACCCGTAAAGGCCTTGGGGTGCGTCTAAAGGAAGCACCACTGAAGAGAGATGGGGTCGGCGGTCAACACGCAATCGCCCGAATCAAAGAAACCGAGCCCGCCATTTCCGCCGCCCACCGCCAGAAACAGAGCGCGCGCAAGCGCGTGCGCTGCCGCGCGCACAGTAGCGCGCGGGCAGCGCCCCCCGTCGCGGGGGAACGGCCCCGCCGCACCCCCCTCGGAGTGCGGCTCGCGCGGAGCCGCACCCCTCAAGGGGTACGGCCAAGCCACACCCCCCTTGGGGGTGCGGCCCAGCCGCACCCCTCAAGGGGTGCGGCCAAGCCGCACCCTTGAGGGGTGCGGCCTAGCCGCACCCCTTGGGGGATGCGGCCAGGCCGCACCCCTTGGGGGATGCGGCCAGGCCGCACCCCTTGGGGGATGCGGCCAGGCCGCACCCCTTGGGGGATGCGGCCAGGCCGCACCCCTTGGGGGATGCGGCCAGGCCGCACCCCTTGGGGGATGCGGCCAGGCCGCACCCCTTGGGGGATGCGGCCAGGCCGCACCCCCATGGGGGTGCGGCCAGGCCGCACCCCCATGGGGGTGCGGCCAGGCCGCACCCCCATTGGGGGGCGGCCAAGCCGCACCCCTTGGGGGGTGCGGCCCAGCCGCACCCCTCAAGGGGTGCGGCCAAGCCGCACCCCCCCGGGGTGCGACTCCGCCGCACCTCCCATAGGGTGCGGCCCAACCGCACCCCTCAAGGGGTGCGGCCAAGCCGCACCCCCCTGGGGTGCGACTCCGCCGCACCTCCCATAGGATGCGGTCCGGCCCCCTTCCCTCGCCTTTTTCCGTAGGGGGCTCGCAAGGGGCCCTGCCGCAGTCGCGCCCCCTCGTCAGGTGCGTCAGATCCCAATTCCTATTTGGGGGACAACTCCCCGCTCCACCGTTCGCTCGGAACACCTCCGCGCTTACGCGCGCTCAGAACACTGCTAAGCGCGCTCAAATCGATTCCATGTTCGTCGCGCGTTCAGAGCACTTTAGCGCTCACACGCGCTCAGAACGCTTCCGAACACGTTCGGGAGCGTTCTCACTTTTTGTCTTTCAGGCGTCTCACTTTTTGTCTTTCAGGCATCTCACTTTTTGTCTTTCCGGCTTCTCACTTTTTATCTTTCAGGTTTCCCACTTTTCAGGAACAGTTAGTCGCCTTTTTCACCTCTAACGGAACTGCCCAAACTGCCGAACTGCCCGAGCTGCCCAAGCTGCCCGAGGGGCAAGATGGTCATTTACGAAAAATGGTGATCCGAGGGCCCCGAACCGGAGAATATGATTCGTTCACCGAGCATTTATGGAAACTGCCAACGACAAAATTACCGGGCCGCCCCCGGCAAAAACTATAAAAGGAGCCCCATGGCTTCATTTGAAAGGACCTTGATTTCTGGACCCGGGAGAGCTCCTTGCAGACTTTTGCGGAATTCTCCTTCGGCGCTTGAAGATCTCCTTCGTGGACTTGAAGATCTTCATCATTCCGAAAGGCGACAAACAGTCTCAGAAGGAAAAAGGACTTAGTTTTTCCGAGAGGTGGCCTGTCACTCTCGGAGCTCTCTCGCTCTCCAAATATTGTAACGAGCGGCGGTCTGTCGCGCTCGAGTTCTAGTTTTCAAGTTGTAACCTCCCAGAATATAGTGGAATTTGGTCGGCACAGCTCCGACCACGTGGTTTTTTACCCTTTCCGGGTTTTCCACGCTAAAAAGTCCCAGTGCAACCTACGAATCTCTAATTGACTGTTTGCGCGCTTAGTTCGCTCACGAGCTAAGGTGGTTCAAGTGAACCGGTCTACCAAGAGCCCTAAGCGTTCCGCAACAGTTTGGCGTCGTCTGTGGGAACATTCCCAACAACTCTTCAAAAGCCGACTGCCATGGCAAGGAAAAGTGCTCGCACTACTGAAGGATCGATGCCGGAAGGACGCGTCGACCCGGCTCCCTCCCACTCGCTTATCGATGCACCTCCCGCAGAGGAGGCACTACCGGCACCCGCGGCTGGTTTGGAGGTGCGCATGCGGCATATCGAAGAACATCAAGCTGAGATGTTGGCTCTCGTAAGGAATCTTGGGGCTCCTCCAGCTCCGATTCAGCCGCCAGCTCTGAACGCACCACCACCCCCAATTCTGAATCATGCCCCGAACGGGGAGGCCACCCAGGAAGACGAAGCCTCGGAAGGATTCTCCAATGCGGCAAGTTCCGCTCACCTTGCCCCACCAGCTGGAGGCCCAGAAGCTAACCACCGCCACCACCACGGAAGAGCTGCCCCTGAGCAAGCAGTGGAAAGAGCTACGCGAGAAGAAATACGCAACATGATAGAGGAGGAGTATGCCCAAGCAGGGCGACGCGCAGCTCTCGCCCGCCATCCCGCGCGCCACGACTCCCCACTATCACCTCAAGTCCTGGACCATCCAATTCCAAACGGTTTCAAGCTTCCCAACATCGAAACGTTCGACGGGACGGACGACCCGCTGGAACACGTCAATCACTTCACCACCATCATGGGGATTTACAGCGCCCCCGACCAACTCCTCTGTCGAGTGTTCCCGACAACTTTGAAAGGACAAGCGCGCACTTGGTTCCACTCCCTGCGAGATGGGGCCATCAACAACTTCGCAGAAATGGCGCGGCAGTTCGTGGACCAGTTCATCGCCAATCGTAGGATTGTCCGAGATCCTTCCCATCTCTCGGGAATCCGCCAGAACGACGGAGAAACTCTGAAGGATTTTTTCCGACGCTTCACCTCTGAGGCGCGACAGATCCCGGGAGTCGACCCCGAGCTTTTGCGAGGATTTTTCCTTGGAGGACTCCGCCCAAGTGGCTTCTACTCAGCTCTAATGAGAGAAACCGTACAAAGCTATCCTGACCTCGTTCAGCGAGTCGAGGCTCAGATAGCCGCCGATGAGGCCATCGAAGCACACCGCCGGCAGTTCGAGGGGAGCTCGAAGAGGAAGAAAGAGGAGTCGCCGCCGCATACAGTTCCCAACAAGAATAACAAACATCACGACAACCCCAACCGAGACCGAAGATCTCGCCAGCATCAGGACTACACTCCCTTGAACACCACCAGGACTAACGTTCTCCTCGCCATCCGCGATAGCAACGCGCTCCGCAGGCCCGAACCACTTACGTCAAGCGGGAGAGACCAGACGCAATATTGCGACTTCCATCGTGGGCACGGACACAGTACTGAAAGCTGCAAGCGGTTGAAGGAAGAAATCGAGCGTCTTGTCCAACAAGGCCTCCTCAGAAGGTTTTTACTAAATCAGGTCCCGAACCAGCACGGACCTCAGGCTGACAATCCAGTAGAGGGCAACGACATACCCCGACGCGGATAAGCAAGCGGTACTGGTCAGGGGAACTTTCCCCTAGTAGAGCGCGCACAGCCCGCGTCTCATCTATCATCAATTTCTATTTGTGTTTCTTCCAGTTTTTGCTTTTCGAACAATTAGCCGCAAGATTGTACTTGTGCGCATGTATCCATTGTTTATTTAAAATTGCTATGACAGTTTTTTGGCTCTATCAACAAGGTGAATTGTCTAAAACAAGGCAGTGAAAGTTAAGCTCACGATCTTCGATACTAACACGAAGTAGCAAATTCGCCAACATGGTGAAGAGAAGAGGCCTCTCACAAGTGGAGGATAGGCGTCAAGTACGACAATTTCGACTAGGTCTGCCCAAAAGACCGCATTGCCTCGGCGCTGTTTGGGCGCATTGCCTCGGCGCTGCTTGGGCGCATTGCCTCGGCGCTGCTTGGGCGCATTGCCTCGGCGCTGCTTGGGCGCATTGCCTCGGCGCTGCTTGGGCGCATTGCCCCGACGCTGCTTGGGCCCATTGCCCCGGCGCTGCTTGGGCCCATTGCCCCGGCGCTGCTTGGGCCCATTGCCCCGGCGCTGCTTGGGAACCTTGCCCCGGCGCTGCTTGGGCCCATTGCCCCGGCGCTGCTTGGGAACCTTGCCCCGACGCTGCTTGGGAACCTTGCCTCTGCACACCGCGAGCACAGACTCGCGCAAACTAATTTTCTTTTATGAAGAAGCCGCGTGCTCAGACTCGCGCGAACTAACTCTCTATCATATGAAAGCCATGGGCTCAGACCCGCGCAGACCCACCCGTTATTTTGTGAAAAAAGCCACCAAGCTACTCAGGCTTCTGCGCTGAGCGGCAAGCTCGTCACAATCTCCAACACAGTCACAGGGCGACCAGCTCGCAGCGGAACAAGGCAAGATATAAATCTCTCCCACAACTGGAGCCCAGCAACGACTTCCGGAAAGCACGCACGACGACAGGCTCATAGTTGCGCAAGTCGCAACAGCTTAACTCTGACATGGAACGGCGCGAAGAGAGCAATTACCAAAGCCGCCACAGAAAAATTAAAACCTCCGAACTCCTTGCGCCGAAACTCGGACTCCGAAGGTTTGGGGGGCTTATGTTATACCACCCGTAAAGGCCTTGGGGTGCGTCTAAAGGAAGCACCACTGAAGAGAGATGGGGTCGGCGGTCAACACGCAATCGCCCGAATCAAAGAAACCGAGCCCGCCATTTCCGCCGCCCACCGCCAGAAACAGAGCGCGCGCAAGCGCGTGCGCTGCCGCGCGCACAGTAGCGCGCGGGCAGCGCCCCCCGTCGCGGGGGAACGGCCCCGCCGCACCCCCCTCGGAGTGCGGCTCGCGCGGAGCCGCACCCCTCAAGGGGTACGGCCAAGCCACACCCCCCTTGGGGGTGCGGCCCAGCCGCACCCTTGAGGGGTGCGGCCTAGCCGCACCCTTGAGGGGTGCGGCCTAGCCGCACCCCTTGGGGGATGCGGCCAAGCCGCACCCCTTGGGGGATGCGGCCCAGCCGCACCCCCATGGGGGTGCGGCCAAGCCGCACCCCTTGGGGGGTGCGGCCCAGCCGCACCCCTCAAGGGGTGCGGCCAAGCCGCACCCCCCCGGGGTGCGACTCCGCCGCACCTCCCATAGGGTGCGGCCCAACCGCACCCCTCAAGGGGTGCGGCCAAGCCGCACCCCCCTGGGGTGCGACTCCGCCGCACCTCCCATAGGATGCGGTCCGGCCCCCTTCCCTCGCCTTTTTCCGCAGGGGGCTCGCAAGGGGCCCTGCCGCAGTCGCGCCCCCTCGTCAGGTGCGTCAGATCCCAATTCCTATTTGGGGGACAACTCCCCGCTCCACCGTTCGCTCGGAACACCTCCGCGCTTACGCGCGCTCAGAACACTGCTAAGCGCGCTCAAATCGATTCCATGTTCGTCGCGCGTTCAGAGCACTTTAGCGCTCACACGCGCTCAGAACGCTTCCGAACACGTTCGGGAGCGTTCTCACTTTTTGTCTTTCAGGCGTCTCACTTTTTGTCTTTCAGGCATCTCACTCTTTGTCTTTCCGGCTTCTCACTTTTTATCTTTCAGGTTTCCCACTTTTCAGGAACAGTTAGTCGCCTTTTTCACCTCTAACGGAACTGCCCAAACTGCCCGAACTGCCCGAGCTGCCCAAGCTGCCCGAGGGGCAAGATGGTCATTTACGAAAAATGGCGATCCGAGGGCCCCGAACCGGAGAATATGATTCGTCCACCGAGCATTTATGGAAACTGCCAACGACAAAATTACCGGGCCGCCCCCGGCAAAAACTATAAAAGGAGCCCCATGGCTTCATTTGAAAGGACCTTGATTTCTGGACCCGGGAGAGCTCCTTGCAGACTTTTGCGGAATTCTCATTCGGCGCTTGAAGATCTCCTTCGTGGACTTGAAGATCTTCATCATTCCGAAAGGCGACAAGCAGTCTCAGAAGGAAAAAGGACTTAGTTTTTCCGAGAGGTGGCCTGTCACTCTCGGAGCTCTCTCGCTCTCCAAATATTGTAACGAGCGGCGGTCTGTCGCGCTCGAGTTCTAGGTTTCAAGTTGTAACCTCCCAGAAGATAGTGGAATTTGGTCGGCACAGCTCCGACCACGTGGTTTTTTACCCTTTCCGGGTTTTCCACGCTAAAAAGTCCCAGTGCAACCTACGAATCTCTAATTGACTGTTTTCGCGCTTAGTTCGCTCACGAGCTAAGGTGGTTCAAGTGAACCGGTCTACCAAGAGCCCTAAGCGTTCCGCAACAGGTCTTAGGCTTTCATTTGAAGACAAACAATCAAAAAGAGAAAAGTGAGCTCTGAAGTTTTCCGGCGAAGACTTGGAACTCTGCTTGCTCTATATTGCTCAAGCACTCAAGTGTTCACTTTGCACAAGTGTTCACTCTGCATGCTCTCTCGCTCAAAGGTAGACTTCGCTCTCCACAGTTCCTGCTTCATTGCCTGCTACAGTGCCTACTCTAGAAGCCGCTCCCACGAGCGCTAAGGAAGACTTTGTGTCTTTTTCACCTTCAAGTACTTGTAATCAGAGCGGTGGTTTGTCACCCTCTCGAAGATTCTAACCCTTGCAACCTCAAACAAATTAGTGGATTTGATCGGCACCGAACCGATCCCGTGGTTTTTTCCCTTTCCGGGTTTTTCCACGTAAAAAATCTAGCCGTCTCCGATGTTGGTTCTATTTTAACTATTTGCGTGTTAGGCTCACTCTCGAGCCATGACGGTTCGATACTTTCGGACCGGAAAAGGGCTAATGAGCAACCCACAACAAGTATATATTTATTTTCTTAATTTAATAGCTGCAGTTAAATAAGTAAAGTTGATACTTATCTTGTCAAGCTTTATATATAAGAATTGATCATTTCCTTCTTATCAAGCAAGCTTTGCCGGTAAATTAATTAATGAGATTTATTTTGCTGTTTCAAACGGGATGGAACTTGGAAGGAATACAAAAGTCAAATATGACCACTAATCAAAAAGTCTTCGGCTTCGTTTGGGGCGGCGTTTGGGCGCCCGTGCGGGAGCAACCGCCACCGCACGGCGGAAAAACAAATGTCGTGCAGCGGCGTTTGCGGCGTTTGCTCCCGCAGCGCTTGGTAAAAAGCCGCCGCCCGCTCTGTCTCCAACACCCCCCCTGTTCATCCTCCTCTTCCGCAACCGTTTGCACAAGAAATGTCACGAATCATTTGTGATCCCCGTTTCGCCTGAGAGTGTGTTTGGGACAAGTAATAGCGCAAGAATTCCGACTAATTTTTCGTCCAGGACCCAGTTGTAATCTTAAGACATTCATGGGGTTGATATATATTGAGAATAGTTCTCTCACCTCTGGACCAAATTTTTTGGCAAGAATGTCTAGGCCCTGCAGTGCATTGCGGGAAAACAAGGCACTGCTATTAGCACCGCAGTTTTGGCTAGTCGCACCACACTTTATTATAATTTTTCGCGCCTTTTGAAAATACGAAGGATACATGCATTTTTAGGAAAATTGTCCAACACAAAAGTTGTAGATTTCGACGAGATCTACAACTTTTGTGTTGAACACTTTTTCTAAAAATACATGTATAAGGCGTATTTCCAAAATGCGCGAAACCTGAGCATATTTCAAAAGTATGTATTGTACATGCATTTTTAGGAAAAATGTTCAACACGAAAGTTGTAGATCTCGTCGAAATCTACAACTTTCGTGTTGGACAATTTTCCTAAAAATGCATGGACAATGCGTATTTCCAAAATGCACGAAAAATTAGGAGAAAATGCGGTACGACTAGCCAAAACTGCGGTGCTAATAGCAGCGCCCATTTTTTTTTGGGTAGGCGTATATAAGTGATATACGCGTGGATTGAGGACAGCCAACCGGATTTCCAAAAATAACAACTTCCAATCGGAAAATTTCGAAAAAAAATCATATTTTTTAGACAAATAAGATATTAAATTATTTATAATTAAGAATCTAAATTTTTTATACCTAAAATAGAAAAATTCAGTTTTTTAAAATCCATCTTGGCTTACGGAAAAATTGCTGGCATTGTGGGGTCCACCTTAGCGAACAATAAAGTACACTGTGATCTCCGTCTGGCACCGGACCCCAAAAAGCTCTGTCTCGCTGAAGACGACAAAGCAACCCCTAGGCGCCAGCGACAACCTGCTGGTGGCGGCCCCGTCGAAGGTGACCTCCCCTGCTCGTGAACCCTTTTCCAAATATAATAGCCGACCTTGGCTCCTGTTTTGGATTGGAGAGACCTATTAGTTTTGGAAGAAATCTCCATCGCAGGCGGCCCCTTTGCACACAAGGTGTTTGTAGTATTGCCTCAACCAACTCTACTTCTCTTTCTAGTGGTCATGATTGTACTGTAGAAAAGCGAATATGAGTTTTGATCCACCGGTGAGTTCATATTCTGACGCATCGGTGAATATTAATCTTAACTTTGGTCTCATGGGGGTTCCGCCAAAAACTTATGAATTATCCGCCAATGATAAGAAAGTTGCCGCATTCACTCTCGAGGAAGAAGAACTTGCCATTGTGATGCACCGATTTTGCTTGTTTCAGACTGACGGAGGCGTTTACCTTGGCACTGATTGATGATCTATTATATTTCAATTTAAGCTCCATTTGGTGCAGTGTTTTGCTCCCGTGAATTTATGTTTGACATGACAATGGTTATGACCGCCACCGAGAAAAGAAAATTAGTTTTGAACATAAAAGTGGATGAAGTTCCTTAGGTGAGATCGACGGTTTATAACCACCGCGCTCAAGACCACTATCACTGTGTCAAACGGAGCCTTAATAATGAGGCTGATAGGGGGGAAGATAAAGAATTTGTCTTTAACCTTTTTAGGTGGATGTAGGAATTCTTAATTAACAATGAGCCACACATCGTCCCGACATGAACACTCATCGCTTGTCTTCCATATAATCTGATTCATGTTGACACATCGTTACATTGCGACTTATAGTATTGCAATTGTCAATCTTCTTGCGGTTGATGAATCAGTGAATAAGCGCAGACGGGGGGATCTTGTACAACCCTGATATTCGCCAGGCAAGATCCGACATTAAGGGCGAGCGAGAAGGGTCAGCGAGACAGGAGTGGCGAGATCCAGACCTCGCCGAGATCGGCCCCCAGCCGACAAGACCTCGGCAGATACCACCAAAATGGGCCAGCAAGGTCCTCGCAAGGCGATCCCCTAGAAGAGGCGTCGCAAGCAGGATCCGCGAGAAGGCCCGCGAAAGCTCCGGTAGCAAGGTTCAAGCAAGGCGATCCCCTAGAAGAGGCGTCGCGAGCAGGATCCGCGAGAAGGCCCGCGAGAGCTCCATCAGTAATGTTCTCGCAATCCCTTATCCATAGATCAATAGGGTCAACTTACCCTTTTACCCTTGGTGGTCTGCCTTTAGCCTCTCCAAACAGCGGAGCTTGGCTGTTAGCAGAGACCCATTTGGGGTGCGGATAGTAAAATCAAAAGGCGGAATCCTACTATTTGCAGGCCAGATCAGAAAATCTATAAATAGGACCTTAAGGGCGCCTTTGGAGAGGATCTCACTTCAGCTTCCCTCTCCTTAGGCTTTCTTTGGTTAGCATTTCCAGAGCTCTCCAAGGTGCCCGAGTCTCAGCTTTGGCTTGGGAGGGGAAGCGCTCAACGATCTTCCGGGTTAGTGGAGGGACCTCCTCGCTGTGACTAAGGTCTTAGTCAATTTCCTAATCTTCAGTCTACCTTCCTCGGGGGATCAGTAAGGGCTAGCCGCCCCTCATTTCGGTGAGGGCCCCGAGCTCTACGGGAGACCGAGAAATCGATTTCAATATTTTGGTGCGGTGAGCGTGGAGCGTGGCTGGTTCAAGAAAGTTCCAGAGAAGGGTTATGGCGGGAGATGAAGAGCAAGGCGAGGAGTTCGGCGAGACACCCCAGGTGGCGATGGCCAGGATGCTCGCAGATTTCAGAAAGGAGGTGCTCGACACCTTGGGGTTTACGGTCACAGCTCTGCGAAACGAGTTTGCGACCCCAACACCTCAGGTGACCCCTCCCCCAACGACGGTTGGCGAGAATGCCCCGGGGGGAAGGGTTGGAAAGGAAGTTGCCGTTGGATCAGGACAGGACAGGGAGGTGCGAGTGTTGTTCGCCAGTCCGGCGAGCCCGAGGCCGACGAGCTCCGCGCCGGCGAGCGCCGGGCTGGCGAGCTCAGTGCCGACAAGCTCGGTCCCAGCGAGCGCGGCGCAGGCGAGCGCTCGCCAGGAGGATGCGGCGACGGTCGGGGTGGTTCAGGCGAGCGCCGCCCTCGCGAGTCCAGTCCCGGCGAGCTCAAGTCTAGCGAGAGAGCTTGTGGGCGAGTGGAGCCAGAAAAGGTGACAGGAGGGGGAAGCCCCTTTTGCGAGCTGGTGCTTTCCGCACCCGTCCCAGGGGGGTTTGGAGAGTGGGATCGGGTGTACTACAACGGTAGGGATGACCCTGTCCAGCACCTGCAGAGTTTCGAAGACTCGGTCTCCATCAGGCCGATGTCAGATGCCTTCAAGTGTCGGCTCTTCGCCGTCACCCTCAAGGAGAAGGCCAGGGACTGGTTCCATCAGCTCCCTGCAGGATCAATCTACGTGTTCGAGGATTTGCGCCGAAGTTTTTTGCTGAGGTTCTCAACCTCAAAAAAGAGGAAGAAGGACGCTGATTCCCTCTTCAAAGTGAAGCAGGAACCCAGGGAGTCGTTGGCTCAATATGCCGATTGGTTCCAGGAGGAAGTGCAGCTCACTCAGGAGATGCCTGGGTTTGCACTCCAACTCGCCTTCACGGTCGGGTTGAAAGAGAGTTTCTTCAAGATGGCTTTAAAAAGAAAGGCCCCCGTCTCCTATGAGGAGCTGATGGAGAGGGTGTCGGAGGAAGTCGCGAGCGAAGAAGCCAACCCAGAGCTCACCAAGAGGCTAGCTAAGCTCAGTGAGCCGGAGGTGAGGCAGCAGGAGGCCAGGAGAAGGGAAGAGCCCCGGGCCCCGGAGGGGGAATGGAGGCCGCAAGGCGGAGGAATGCAAGGGCATGGAAGGGGTTACGGCCCAGGAAGGGGTAACCATGTCGGAGGTCAATGGAGGCCCCCCCAGTTAGGGTGGAGGCAGGGTCCGATGCAGATACCTCCCCCTCCCCCAACAGGCCATGGCAATTGGACGGGGAAGAGGAAGAGGAAGGAGAGGTGGAAACAGCAGCCGCTAGGAGGAGAAGGAATAGGGTGGCGGAGGCCGATGCAGGGGAGGTGACGTTGCCATATTGTATCTTCCATGATGAGGAAGGTCACTCAACGGACACCTGCCCGGAGTTCCTGGAAGTGAAGAGGGCCAGAGCGCCCGCGCCACAGCAGCTGCAGCCAGTGAGGATTATGGAGGTCGAACCTCGAGAGGAGGATGAGGAAAGGTGTGAGGATAGAAACGATGTGGGGAATAGGGGAGGGATCGGGGTGATCCATGGGGGGGGGGGGGGGTAGGGGTGGAGGCGACCCGCAAGGCTAGCCTCCATACCATCTACCGCCGGAGCGTAGCTTCAACATCCACCGCTCAGCCCCCTGCCGAAAAAATTGTTTTCACCCAGAAGGACATGCCGGGCTATGAGGACCCGTTTTGCGACGCGCTGGTCATTCAGACGGCGATCGAGAACTTCACCGTCTCCCGAATCCTAGTGGACAACGAGAGTTCGGTCAACGTCATCTTCAAGAAGGCGTTTGACAGGATGGAGGTGGAGCCCAGAAGGGTGTTGGCCTCGGATGGCCCTTTATTTGGATTCTCAGGGGAGAGGAAAGAAGTAGAAGGGGGAGTAGGACTTCATGTGACCCTAGGTGGGCAGTCCAGGAACTGCCGTTTTGTCATAGTGGACGCTCCAAGCAGCTACAGCGCCATCTTCAGACGACCACTCATCAGCGCGTTCCGCTGTGTCCCCTCTACCTTTCATCAATGCCTTAAGTTCAATGACGGAGGGGTTCAGGTGCGGATCAGGGGGGATCCCAAGGTGGCAAGGCAGTGCTACGTGACGACTGTCAACACCATCTCCTGGATGAGAGAAGCTGAGGAGTGGGATAAGATGATGGAGGAGGCAGCTGAAGCCGGAGATAAGGAGGTAGCCGAGGAGAAGATGGAGGGAGATGAAGTCCATGCCCAGGAAGGGGTAGCTGAGGGACCCCGGGCGGAAAGAGAGGAAGAGGAAGAGAAGGCCCAGGAGGGAGGGGCGGAGGAGCTGATGGTGGTGGAGAAGGAGGTCGAGAAAGGAACCCAGGCTCTCGCCTGTGCCTAGGAGGAGAGGGCTTGGGGAGAGCAGTCCCGGCTGGAGGCTATGGACGAGGTCGTGGAGCTCGAGGTCACCACCCGGCTAGGGGTGGTAGAAAAGGTCCGGGTCAGCGGAGGACTCAACCCGGAAGATCAAGCGGAGATCCTGGCGTGCGTGCAGAAGAACATAGACGTCTTCGCTTGGAGCGCCGCAGAAATGCTCGGGATCGACGCGGATGTGGCCTGCCATCGCCTCAACCTCGACCCCGGCACCCGCCCTATCCGCCAGAAGAAAAGGGCCACCGCCGACAAGCTGGAAGGGCTCATCCGCGAGGAGGTGAGCAAGCTCCTATAGGCAGGTTTTGTAACGGAGATCCAGTATCCAGGCTGGGTCTCCAACGTCGTTATGGTGAAGAAGGGAGGAGGTAAATGGAGGATGTGTATCGACTTTTCATTACTTAATAAATCATGCCCTAAGGATTGTTACCCCCTGCCTAGGATCGACGCGCTGGTTGACTCAGCCGTCGGTTTTCCTGTGATGTCTTTCTTAGATGCTTTTTCAGGTTACCATCAAATCCGCATGCACCCCCCGGACACCAAGGATGTCTCCTTCATCACGGGGGATGGATGCTACTATTATAAGATGATGCCGTTCGGGCTCAAGAATGCAGGTGCCACATACCAAAGGATGATGGACAGAGTCTTCCGCGAGCAGAAGGGAAGAAACTTGGAGGTTTATGTTGACGACCTCATGGTAAAGAGCCGAGACCTTGGGTCTCACCTCCGAGAACTTGAGGAGACGTTCGGGACCCTGCGGCACTACAAGATGAAACTCAATCCCTTGAAATGTGTCTTCGGGGCGAGCCGAGGAAAGTTCCTAGGCCACTTACTCACCCCCGCAGGAGTGGAGCCTAACCCGGACAAGGTTAATGCGGTAATGGAGTTGGGGTCACCGAGGAATCCGAAGGAAGTTCAGAGCCTTACATGGAAGTTGGCTGGGCTCAGCAGGTTCCTCTCCAAGGCAGGGGAAAAGTGTGCGCCTTTCTTTAAGGTGCTACGGGGCAACAAGAAGTTTGAGTGGACCTCGGAATGCGAAGAGGTCTTCCAAGCTCTGAAAGAACAACTCACCCAGACCCCTCTGTGTGAGGCCCCCATTTAGACCCCACTAACTTTGTACCTAAGCTTAATACATTTATCCCAGGTTGAAGTAAGGCTAGTGAATAATGAATTAAAACACATAATAAAAACGTACCTTTTATTTGGTTGTCGTTGACGGGACCTTTCTTTTCTTATAATTTTGCAACTCCTTAGCATTTAAAGTCTTTTTGGATACCTAAACAAAATGATGACGGGCTTAGTCATACGAATATGACTAAGTGAGGATGTACCTCTTTTCTTAGCCGAACAATTAGAAATAAATATATATTTAAACATAGCAGTAATGACTTTATACCTGTACCCGTGTCGTGCCAATCTTTAACTGTCAGAACATGTTAGTCTTTAAACATTTGCAATTATTCATGCTATATAATATCCATTCAAGAAAGCTATGTACGGTGTAAAGAAATAAGTTGTAAAGACATGTACAGTAATATTCATATCCATGTTTCATGCCATTTGGTTATACGTTATATACTTTTTCATTCTCTTTCATTCATTAAGTAATATTAGGGGCGAGTGAATTCTTTTTTCCTCAAACATGTCCATGGTTACATTCGTGGATCATGTTTCATCTTTTGGGCCCACCCCGAAGGGTCATCAGTAATTACCCCGAAGGGTCATTCATGTGCATGCAGTTCATTCGCCCATAATAGAACCTCGTGTCGACACGTAACTTATGGTTTATTTATTAATTTATCCCCTCAGAATATGGTTCGCCTGTTTGCCTTAATCAGGGCCATACATCATAGCGAATTTTCTTTGTATCAGTGATATAAAGAAAACCATAACATTTCATATAAGTGAGCAGGTATGAGGAGCAAGTAAAGTAATGCCATAAGAGAAGCTACTAGTAAAGCATTCAAGTAAAACATTAAAGCATAAGTAAAATGAGTAGCCCTCACCATCAGTAACTCATGTCATTGTCATGACTATTTTGAGGTGCCATCCGCCACGGTATCTGTATAAGCATCATATCATTTAGGGTCGTTTATATCGGGGTTACACCTCGCTATAGTTACAATATAGACTATTTTGATTACATCATTTGGATACTACTTTACTAGCCCTCTATGTTGTATAATCAAATAAAAACATAAGCTCATAACATTTACAAAACTCAAACCCAAACTACCATTCTTATGCCTGGTCCAAAAGATAAGCATAACCGGCCTTGCCAATATTAAAACCATATCATTTCTCTTTTTAAAACAAGTGGTGTAGTATAGGCAATTCAAATCAATGTGCCGTATAGAGCCGAAAACATCATAAAAACCCCCAAATACTAAAGCTTATAAAGGGGAGAGCTCCTCAAAGTAGTTAGAACCTCATAACCATATGTTATCAAAGCCACTTAGATCTCCCCCCTTCAAACCATACTGCCGGCTAAAACCAACCCAAAACAGCTCTTTGACTTCACATGTGAGGAAAAACAAAACAGCCCAAATGTTGTTATTGTGCAAACAGCCGGAAATCAAGGGCAGAAATCCCCATAAACAAGCACATAAAAGGAAACTTGCAGCATAACATAACCATACAGGAAGGAGAACAGCCCACCCTCCTTAAACCAACGGCCACAAAACTAGGAAGGAAAATAGCCCAAGAAGGAGAACATAACTTAAACAAGAAGGAGAACAGCCGGCCAACAAATCCAGCAAGAACCCCCAAATCACTTCCAAAGCTACCTCCAATATCGTCCCAGAATCCAACTGGACTAGGCAGAAATTAAGGGGAAAAAGAACTAAAGCTTACAGTGATTTAGAAGAGATCTTATCGAGGCTTTGCTTCCTCCAAAATCCCAAAAACGACACAGCTTCAGCTCAACCAAAGCCGCAAGCCGCGAATCCTTGCCCACAATTCTTGCACAGCCATATAGTTACAGCCTTTTTGTGAGATTAAGAGAAGAGAGGGAGAACGGAGGAGGAGATCGACGCCTTGCCCTAGCGCGACACAGTCGAGGGAGAAGGAAGAAAATGAGGAGAGGTCGGTCCGTGAACGAATAAAGCCGTGTATAAAACAATTCCACCGCTTAAAACCTCAAGCCAAGATGGCTATTTGCAGCCCCAACATGACTCTATTTGCAGCCCAACATGATCCAATGCTATTAAGGGTTAACCCACTCAAAAGCTATTGGCACACCAAGTTTAACAGCACCCCATTTCAGTATAATGAAGCCCCCATTTCAATAACAGCCAACATAACCCTCTACTAGCACCCCACCTTTCAACCATAAGAAAACCCCGCATAGCACATTAATATCAGCTAGGAGGCAACCTTTATCAGCATTAAATTTCAATTATCAGGGAACATTTATTAGCAGCTCACCTTATTTCACTGATTTATATATTTCATCATAGGGGATTTTAACTTCGATTCTTTAATATGCAATGTTCATCATAGGGGATATATATAAAATGTTTAAATTGAGTTTTATTATCGATTTGCGTCATTTCACATTTTGAGCCGTTACAAATTCCTCCCTTCTTATAAAAATTTTCGTCCTCGAAAATAGGACACGATATACTATCTTATTTACGTTCCCATTTATTCAAACCTTCGATCGCTTTCCCGTGTTCCGACTCTTAGATTTATAGCGATTGACAAATCGCCACAAACAATAAGAAAAGAAAATTAGTATTCTATGAAACATTGAGCACATTTCAGTACATTTTACAGTAAAACATTTTCACATGTCATTTTCATAGTTCTTTCTTTATTCACTGTTTGGATTTTGACGATATTGTGCTATCAACATGCTATACAGTGCAATCGATCACATTACGATATTATCTTGCCTTCTTTACACATCTTGGTAATCATATTTCATTGTCATAGGTTTTATTGAACAACACTGCTCGAGGATATTAGTATATCGCAATTTCTCATTCTTTGTACTATTACGACTACCCTTGGCACGATAGTAATGATCATGAAAGCTGTGGTTAGTAACCGTCAGGTATAAACGTCCCGCCTTTCATATGGACTTTCGTCCGATGTTATGTTCAAAATTATTTTCTTAGTGGTGGTCATCATCGCCGTCATGCCACATATATATCTTGTCCAAACTTACCGGAACAAAAGCGCAACCCAGTTCAGGGCCTAAGTGTTTGACCAGGTCGAATTTTCACATAAACTTTGACTTACCGATAGTGCTCAATTTAATCAATGTTATACGACTAATCAGTTCCTTTTATTGGTAACACATCACCGATAGTGAAGTCCCATGTACAAGGAATACAACGGTTCCCATGATAATATGCTTAGTGACGTAAAGAGTTTATCCATCGGACCCTTGTGTACCTCTTTGCGTTTGTTATCCACTAATCAGGAATATCACGGGGTCCACAAATGATTTCAATGTTTTAACAATGACTATTGTCCTGAAATTTTTCTGCGGACGTTTAACAATGTCGCCATGACAACAATATATAATGTGTAACTCGAAGTTAACTTTTCAACTTCTTAAACTATATAGAATGAAAGAGAATGTACAACATTACAGTCTTTACTTTGCTTCATTTCTTTCCATGTTACATACCCATCATCACATTCTCCTTTTATTCTTAACCATCAGTATTTCATGATCTTTATCTATAATTCATATGGTCGTTATCGCTTTCACATCACATGTCATTATTTCAACTTACTACGGATATTTAAGCGTACTTACATTGAAAATAATCGTGTCTTTTATCTGTGCATTTTTCATTCTCTAGTCCACTTTCATATTATTATGCTGCATCGTAGAAATAAGTCTACATCATTAACCTTCACCTTAATGTCTAAGCCTTAACATGTCACTTCTTATTTTACTTTGCGAACATATTACTTACTTTTACATATGTAAGAAATATTTCAACTTTAAATTGGAGCTAAATCCTTTTTGTCCATACGGCCGCAACATTGTAAGTACAATAATCTTCGGTAATGTTTCGTATGTCATCAAATCAAAATTATTTTAAATCCTACTATGACACCATAAACTGGATTTGATAGGTTTACCCGATCTAAATCCACTACATTGAGTTATGAAAATACATTTGATCGTGTTGAACAAGACATCATTTACTTTTAATAGAAACGAGTCGTTACTACGTTATCTTCTCTGCTTTACATACCTTAATTATCCTATTTCCTTGTCATATAGCAATTTCATACTTCCCATGTCGTTTACTCGAAGCACAAATAGGACTTTCATTATTCATATATCCTGCGCCGAATGTTTAAATCGTTGCTTATCCTATCATGCCTTCTTTGTAACTCTTCGTTCAGGACGACCTATAACAATATTCATTTTCTTTAACCTCGTATTTTTTTATAGTCACAGTGTTATCGTTTGCAACTTCCTTTTATCCTTTACCTCAATCGTGGTTTCAGTTAGAGCTTATAACGTCTCACTTATTCTCATATTTCTTAAAGTCATTACATATGATTGAAAAGACGCACTTGAAAACAATTGCAATTGTAATTGTCTTTCGTTTTCTTTGCACATGCTTGTGTAACACGTTGTTTTCATAAAAAATTATAACCATTTGCTTCTTGTCGAAAGTTAAAGCCCGTTAATTGTACATCCTTCGTTGTGTGTTCACCTATTTTACCTCTGAGTTTTCGTTCCTTTCTAAGCATGTTCAACTTTCAATTCTTCCGTGTTTATCATGTTCAACTATCTAGTTCAAACAATACGGAGACATTTCTCTTTGACAACATTTAAGTTGACTTGTACACTTATAACAATATCAATGTTTACTTGAATTCGTTTCGCTCTATGTGATTGCTATCCTTTCATGAACTCCCTCTATAATTCTTCAACATATCTTGATTTAGACAGATTGTGAAAACAAGTTCTATAAGCGATCTTCTCACCTAAATAGCATGTGTGCTTATTCAGTACTCACTACAACCGAACTTCTTGAAAACCTAGCTCTGATACCAAATTGTGAGGCCCCCATTTAGACCCCACTAACTTTGTACCTAAGCTTAATACATTTATCCCAGGTTGAAGTAAGGCTAGTGAATAATGAATTAAAACACATAATAAAAACGTACCTTTTATTTGGTTGTCGTTGACGGGACCTTTCTTTTCTTATAATTTTGCAACTCCTTAGCATTTAAAGTCTTTTTGGATACCTAAACAAAATGACGACGGGCTTAGTCATACGAATATGACTAAGTGAGGATGTACCTCTTTTCTTAGCCGAACAATTAGACATAAATATATATTTAAACATAGCAGTAATGACTTTATACCTGTACCCGTGTCGTGCCAATCTTTAACTGTCAGAACATGTTAGTCTTTAAACATTTGCAATTATTCATGCTATATAATATCCATTCAAGAAAGCTATGTACGGTGTAAAGAAATAAGTTGTAAAGACATGTACAGTAATATTCATATCCATGTTTCATGCCATTTGGTTATACGTTATATACTTTTTCATTCTCTTTCATTCATTAAGTAATATTAGGGGCAAGTGAATTCTTTTTTCCTCAAACATGTCCATGGTTACATTCGTGGATCATGTTTCATCTTTTGGGCCCACCCCGAAGGGTCATCAGTAATTACCCCGAAGGGTCCTTTACCCCGAAGGGTCATTCATGTGCATGCAGTTCATTCGCCCGTAATAGAACCTCGTGTCGACACGTAACTTATGGTTTATTTATTAATTTATCCCCTCAGAATATGGTTCGCCTGTTTGCCTTAATCAGGGCCATACATCATAACGAATTTCCTTTGTATCAGTGATATAAAGAAAACCATAACATTTCATATAAGTGAGCAGGTATGAGGAGCAAGTAAAGTAATGCCATAAGAGAAGCTACTAGTAAAGCATTCAAGTAAAACATTAAAGCATAAGTAAAAGGAGTAGCCCTCACCATCAGTAACTCATGTCATTGTAATGACTATTTTGAGGTGCCATCCGCCACGGTATCTGTATAAGCATCATATCATTTAGGGTCGTTTATATCGGGGTTGCACCTCGCTATAGTTACAGTATAGACTATTTTGATTACATCATTTGGATACTACTTTACTAGCCCTCTATGTTGTATAATCAAATAAAAACATAAGCTCATAACATTTACAAAACTCAAACCCAAACTACCATTCTTATGCCTGGTCCAAAAGATAAGCATAACCGGCCTTGCCAATATTAAAACCATATCATTTCTCTTTTTAAAACAAGTGGTGTAGTATAGGCAATTCAAATCAATGTGCCGTATAGAGCCGAAAACATCATAGAAACCCCCAAATACTAAAGCTTATAAAGAGGAGAGCTCCTCAAAGTAGTTAGAACCTCATAACCATATGTTATCAAAGCCATTTAGATCTCCCCCCTTCAAACCATACTGCCGGCTAAAACCAACCCAAAACAGCTCTTTGACTTCACATGTGAGGAAAAACAAAACAGCCCAAATGTTGTTACTGTGCAAACAGTCGGAAATCAAGGGCAGAAATCCCCATAAACAAGCACATAAAAGGAAACTTGCAGCATAACATAACCATACAGGAAGGAGAACAACCCACCCTCCTTAAACCAACGGCCACAAAACCAGGAAGGAAAATAGCCCAAGAAGGAGAACATAACTTAAACAAGAAGGAGAACAGCCGGCCAACAAATCCAGCAAGAACCCCCAAATCACTTCCAAAGCTACCTCCAATATCGTCCCAGAATCCAACTGGACTAGGCAGAAATTAAGGGTAAAAAGAACTAAAGCTTACAGTGATTTAGAAGAGATCTTATCGAGGCTTTGCTTCCTCCAAAATCCCCAAAACGACACAGCTTCAGCTCAACCAAAGCCGCAAGCCGCGAATCCTTGCCCACAATTCTTGCACAACCATATAGTTACAGCCTTTTTGTGAGATTAAGAGAAGAGAGGGAGAACGGAGGAGGAGATCGACGCCGTGCCCTAGCGCGACACAGTCGAGGGAGAAGGAAGAAAATGAGGAGAGGTCGGTCCGTGAACGAATAAAGCCGTGTATAAAACAATTCCACCGCTTAAAACCTCAAGCCAAGATGACTATTTGCAGCCCCAACATGACTCTATTTGCAGCCCAACATGATCCAATGCTATTAAGGGTTAACCCACTCAAAAGCTATTGGCACACCAAGTTTAACAGCACCCCATTTCAGTATAATGAAGCCCCCATTTCAATAACAGCCAACATAACCCTCTACTAGCACGCCACCTTTCAACCATAAGAAAACCCCGCATAGCACATTAATATCATATAGGAGGCAACCTTTATCAGCATTAAATTTCAATTATCAGGGAACCTTTATTAGCAGCTCACCTTATTTCACTGATTTATATATTTCATCATAGGGGATTTTAACTTCGATTCTTTAATATGCAATGTTCATCATAGGGGATATATATATAATATTTAAATTGAGTTTTATTATCGATTTGCGTCATTTCACATTTTGAGTCGTTACACTCTGCTCCAGGGGCCGAGGCCAGGAGAAGACCTATCCTTGTATCTGGGGGTAGGGTCCAAAGCAGTAAGTTCCGTGTTGATCCGGGATGAGAGGAAGAAACAGTTCCCTATCTACTACGTCAGCCGAGTGCTGAAGAAGGCAGAGCTCCGGTACCCGATCCTGGAAAAGTTAGCCTTCGCATTGGTGGTGTCGGTCCGGAGGCTCCGACCTTACTTCCAAGCCCATTCAATCAAGGTAGTGACGGACCACCCGCTCTGTAAAATCATGGAGGGGGTGGAGCACTCGGGAAGGTTGGCAAAGTGGTCCGTGAAGTTAAGTGAATTCAATATCACGTTCGTGCCCAGGACGTCCATCAGGGCTCAGGCGGTGGCAGACTTCATGGCCGACTACGCGGCCGAGGTGGGGGAGCACGAGCCACCCCCCCCCCCCCTCCAAAGACATGGAAGATGTTGGTAGACGGAGCGTCGGGAAAATACTCCTATGGAGGGGGGATAGTCCTGATAAGTCCTCAGGGGACTCGGATTGAGCAGGCTTTAAACATCCATTTCCCAATTACCAACAACCAGGCTGAGTACGAGGCAGTGATAGCGGGCCTCCGACTGGCCCAGGAACTAGGGGTGCAAGACGTGGAGGTCTCCACGGACTCCATGGTAGTAACATGCCAAATCAAGGGAGAGTCTGAAGCGAAGGACCCAACCCTCCTGCTATACCTGGAGAAGGTTAAGGGGATCATCGGGCAGTTCCGCACCTTCTCCATCAGGCACGTGCCGAGGGAGGAGAGCACCCAGGCGGATCTCTTAGCCAAGTTCGGTCCCCGAGCGGGAGGGACGGCTTCAGAACTCTTTCGGCCTTCCATCGAGGAAGGAGAGTTGTTGGAGGTAGATCGACGAGCCTCGTGGATAGATCCGTTCATCGCCTTCCTATCCTCCGGGCAGTTCCCTGGAGAGGACGTGGACAAGAGGCGCTTCAGGTATAAGTCCGCTTATTACTCCTTGCATGCAGGAGGGCTATATAGGAAAACTCTCTCGGGACTCCTGGCCCGTTGTGTTTCCGAGGAGGAGGTTCCGAGAGTCTTGGAAGAAATCCACTCTGGGGAGTGCGACAGTCACTCCGAGAGTCGGACCCTAGAAGGGAGGGTGTTGAGGCAAGGCTACTTCTGGCCCACTCTCAGCAGGGATGCGACGGAGTTCGCGAGGAAGTGTCCGAAGTGCCAGCTCTATGCTCCGCTCCAACTCCTCCCGGCTCAAAGGCTCCGGACCATCACGGCTCCCTGGCCCTTCGCCATATGGGGGTTGGACCTAGTCGGTCCCTTCCCCCAAGCCAGCGGCCAGAGGAAGTTCCTGCTGGTCATGATCGACTACTTGTCCAAGTGGGTAGAAGTGAAAGCACTCGCTAAGGTAACCTCTCAGGTGGTAAGGAATTTTGTGTGGGGAGAGATAATTTACAGGCACGGGCTACCTCTAGCTATAGTGACGGACAATGGGCCGCAGTTTGCTAGTGAAGAGTTTGTTGGCTTCTGCACTTAGCTCGGCATTGACCTCAGGTTCGCGTCGGTCCACCACTCGAGGAGCAATGGGCAGGTGGAGGCGGCGAACAAAATAATCGTTAACCTATTAAAAAAGAAAGTGGAGAACCTTCGGGGAAACTGGGTAGAACAGCTACCCTCCGTCCTCTGGGCCATGAGGACTACTCCGAATACCGCCACCGGGGAGACTCCGTTCAAGCTCTCTCACGGGTCCGAGGCCGTTCTCCCCATAGAGTTTGAGGTAAAGACCCCCCGGGTGATCGCTGCGATCGAGGGGGATGAAGAGTGGCTAGAAGATAACAATGCAGAGCAGAGGATATCTTTGGACCTGGTGGAAGAACTCCGGGACTTAGCCACCATCAGGCAGGAAGAGGTCAAACGGCGGATGGCTCAATATTTTGACAAACATATCCGGATAAAGCACTTTCAGAAAGGAGACTTAGTCCTGAAGAAGGTCGATGCGGCCGGCAGAGGGGCCACGGTGGGTAAGCTTAACCCCAACTGGGAGGGCCCATATATTGTAAGCGAGGTACTCAAGTCGGGGGGGGGGGGGGGGGGGGGGGGTATCACCTCAAGGATGTGGAAGGGGCGCCCCTCGACCGAGGCCGGAGTGGGGATGATTTGAAACGATTTTACCCTTGAAAGCATTATTATGTTGTTTGATAAATATCTTACTCCCTTTTTGTGATGCTTATAATTACTGCCGTGCCGGGGTGACAAAGGTTGGATGTGTTGGTGCTGGAATGCCCCAGATCGATTCCGCTCCCGGGCTCTCACCTAGACGGGGGGTTCAGGTTGATCTCTAGAGAGGCTGGCAAGGTTGGATATGTTGGTGCTGGAATGCCCCAGATCGATTGCGCTCCCGGGCTCTCACCTAGACGGGGGGTTCAGGTTGATCTCTGGAGAAGCTGGCGAGGTGACAAGTTTTGTGCTGGAATGCCCCAGATCGATTCCGCTCCCGGGCTCTCACTAGACGGGGGGTTCAGGTTGATCTCTGGAGAGGCTGGCAAGGTTGGATATGTTGGTGCTGGAAGGCCCCAGATCGATTCCGCTCCCGGGCTCTCACCTAGACGCCAGGTTGATCTCTGGAGAGGCTGGCAAGGTTGGATGTGTTGGTGCTGGAATGCCCCAGATCGATTCCGCTCCCGGGCTCTCACCTAGACGGGGGGTTCAGGTTGATCTCTGGAGAGGCTGGCAAGGTTGGATGTGTTGGTGCTGGAATGCCCCAGATCGATTCCGCTCCCGGGCTCTCACTTAGACGAGGGGTTCAGGTTGATTTCTAGAGAGGCTGGCAAGGTGACAAGTTTTGTGCTGGAATGCCCCAGATCGATTCTGCTCCCGGGCTCTCACTAGACGGGGGGTTCAGGTTGATCTCTGGAGAGGCTGGCAAGGTTGGATGTGTTGGTGCTGGAATGACCCAGATCGATTCCGCTCCCGGGCTCTCACCTAGACGGGGGGTTCAGGTTGATCTCTGGAGAGGCTGGCAAGGTCGGATGTGTTGGTGCTGGAATGCCCCAGATCGATTCCGCTCCTGGGCTCTCACTAGACGGGGGGTTCAGGTTGATCTCTGGAGAAGCTGGCAAGGGTGACAGGTCTTTATGTGGGAATGCTCAATCTCGCTCGGCGGATCGGCTCGCTCGGCAAAGAGGGATTTCGCACGATACTATGCGAGCTGCGAGAATCAATCTTATGCGATTCAGAACATCCAGTTCTCGGCAGAAAGGTTGTCGACTTCGGGTAAGGGGCGAGCTCTCGCCAAGAGGAAAAACGCCCTACGAAGCCTAAAAGAAAATACGCATACCTAAAAGCGTAGTAATCCTAAGGCGAACGGTGAAAGGCAAAAGCGTCCCACGCATGTCTATCCAATAACGCACGGCGCGAGAACGACCGCCGCAAAAATAACCCCCGCGAAGGTGGATATCGAGATAAGCGAGGACGAGACATTCGACAAGTGAAAATGAAAACGAGAGAGAAAGCACAGCGAATAAAACAGAATCTGCATTCTATATTTCATAGTTCGGTTACAATCTTCGGCGATCTCGCCGATCAAGAATTACAGCACAAAAAAAAAGAGGAATAGCGGCGAGCTTCAGGGAACACCCGCAGATCCTTCTTCGTCGTCACTGTCCTTCACTGGTAGAAGAGGGAGGAAGAGCTCCGGGACGACGTCTTCCAGAGTCATGTCGACCGCATCATCAGCCAAGAGGCCGGCCGCCTTCATCACTGA
Source organism: Dactylorhiza incarnata (assembly GCA_033032865.1). Classification (NCBI taxonomy): domain Eukaryota; kingdom Viridiplantae; phylum Streptophyta; class Magnoliopsida; order Asparagales; family Orchidaceae; genus Dactylorhiza; species Dactylorhiza incarnata. The sequence continues at coordinate 2,393,958 of JAWHQI010000217.1, forward strand.
AAAGATGTAGCGAGCTGACTCTATAGATCCCACGCGGATTTCTTCGTCTCGCGCTCGCTGGTCTTCTTTTAAACGGCGAGGTGAGGGGGGAACAACGGCGTCGCAGTTTAGGGCCTTCAGCCCAGCCACCTCGCCCTCCAAATCCTTGATGCGAGCGTCGGATCTCCCGGCGGCCTCGGCATCCTGCAAATAAGTTCAATTAAAGAGGCGAAATGGCCAAAGGAAAGGAAGATGAGGAGGTCTAGGCGACTCACCACACTGCCCTCCGCGACGAGCAGCTTCTCCTTTAGCTGCGTGTTCTCGGCAAGAACCCCCTAGTAGGCCCTCGCAAGCTCCACATTCTGAAGCTCCAGCTGTAAGCAACGCCTCCCCGTCATGTGGGCGAGCTCGGCAGAGCGCAGCTGAGACCTCGCACTCTCGTAAGCAAGGGTTCTTGCGGTCTCATCCTTATAAGACCCAGCGTCCTCGCGTCCATAAAGAGCGAACGCGAGGTCGAAGGCATGACCGCTGACGATCTCCTTCTCCACCCAGGAGGGGAGGATGGAGGAGATATCCACCCTGTTAGTCTCCGGCTTCCAAGTAACGAGGGGCTCACCAGTCTCGTCCCGGCGCCTCTGGCCGAGACCGAAGTTGTAGTGGTTCACTAGGATGGGGAGGACGGAGGTCCTGACTGCCTCTTGGCAGGGCTCTTCGTCCTCGCCCCCCGAGAGGCCGGTAAGGTCAAACTCGTCGAAGGCGGCCTCGCGGGGTTCCTTGCCCTTCGAAGGAGCGAGTGAGACCGTGCTCTTCTTGCTCTTCTTCTTTGGCGGAGATTTCGACGGGGCAGCATGACTACCAGAAGCCCCCGATCTCTTGCGAGAAGAGGGCTCGGCCGGAGTGACGACGCCTCGGCAAGCTTCCGCCCCCATAGTAGCGAGAGCCATGGTAGCGTCGGTTTTACGGGTGCTCGCGTAGGGGGGATGAAGGGGCAGATCTCGCTCGCCTAGAAACAAACAGTAGTTTTGATAAGTACGATATGGTAGCGAATAAAGACGAAGGTGTTAGGCGAGATCTTTACCTTCCCCGGCGAGAACCGGAGGCAGCGAATCTAGGTTGCGGCGGAGGTAGACGACTTCGAAGTTCTTCTTGTAGAAGAACTGATGGAGGAGGGCGTCATGGCCGCCGAGGGCGGAGGGCCGGTAGGTGGTCTCGCTATGTTGAACCAGCGAGAGGGGAATGTTGCCGAAGTTCCCCTTGACGACGACGAACTTCTGGGCCCAGAAGTGGGCCTTGTTGACGGTCTCGACCACCTTCGGACCCGTGCCCACGAAATAGGCTGTCCCATCTTTGTAGGCGCGGAACGAGAACAGCTTCCGGAAGACCGGGAGGCTGAACTCGATGCGCTCCTCGCGAAGGTAACAGGCGAAGGCGGTGACCACCGCCATGGCATTAGGTGTGAGCTGGCCGGGAACCACGCCATAGTGTTTGAGCACCTAACAGGCAACGAGAACAGGATTAGTCCGCATGGCGAGCGAGACTCAAGTGGCAAAAAAAAAGGAAGTAAGCGAGAGCGATTATTACCTGGCAAACTTCCGGCCACAAAGGAAGGCGCAAACCGACCGCGAAGTGGGCGGTAGGAATGGCCAACTCGTCGACCAGCGGGTCGTTGATCACGTCGTCCTCGCTAGGGCGGCGTGCCTCGAACGGGGGAAGAACGTAGTCGACGATCGCGCTGAAGTACTCTTCATCGGTCAGATTACACGTGAAGAAGCTATGCTCGGCGAAGGCCTTCGTGACCCTTCGCCGACCCTCCGACTCCGCGTCGCCGCCCATCTTGAAAACCTGCGAGAAAGGAAGGAACGCGAGAACGAGAAAGAGCAAGAGCTCTGCAGCAGAGGAAGAAGAAGGTCGAGAATAAATGCGGTGGTTGACTCAGTCAAGACCGCCTATTTATAGCCAAAGCAAAAGGGCGAGAAGAAGTCCAAGCGTCGGCGAGCACGAGTATCAACAAAAATATCACATCACGTACGCGGGCGAGGGAGACCCGCGGGGTTAGCGCAAACAACATCCCTGCAGAATACGTTTAGCGAGGACAGAGGGTCCTCGCGAGCACGGTATAACAAAAGTAAAATAGATTCATTGATAGCGAGCGAGAAACCATAAAAGGTAATGATACTTATTGTCAAGAGAAATAGAAGCCAGCAGGAGTGGCGAATATGCGAGTCGCAAAACGTGGCGAGACCGTTCAAAGACGACGACGACTATTACAAACAATGTCACGATATAACAGCTAGCGAGAATCGTGGGGGAGCCATTTCCACCGACCACCACCCCGCGACCCTGACCTCGGCGGTACCCTAGAATTATAATAGTCCTCTGCCAAACGACCCTCCCGGTCCATGAGGTAAGCGTAATCTCTCATCCTAGCTATGTGCACCTCCGGCGTCGTGGCGTTCTCATCCTGATCGCGCTGTCTCGCTTGCCGGAGCCTCGCGCATTCCTCCATCAGGACCGCGTGCCTATCCTCCGCGGCTTCCCTATCCCGTCTCGCCTGCATGTTGAGATTCATCAGCATTCGCCCGTGCTTCCTCAAGAGCTCCGCGGCTCGCTGCTTCATCGTCTCCGGATCTCGCGGATCCCCTAAGAATTTCTCCACCTGGTCAGGAAGGGGAGACATCTCGTCATCGCCCAGTTCGGAATCGGTATGCGGATTTTCGGCATTGTCTGCAAGATTTTACAAGGTTAGATGGTGTTGACGCCAGGAAAATCCCGGCCTCAAGATTCGGACCGATGCAGCCGGAGGCTACTCGCCCAGCAGTCCAACGAGATGACCTGGCTGACGACTACGACGAAGCTAGAAGAGCAACGAACCGGACCCCAGGTGCTGCGGCAGGGAGGTCCCACCACGTACCCAGAAGCTCAAGAGAGTCTTCCCCTCCGAAACCAAAGTGGCCGAGCTGGGTACAGGGAAGGCACCGACTTGGTTGAAAGCAAGGGTGACGGGCTCGAGAGTTCGAGAATCGGGGTCCAAAAGCTCAAGTCCAGGTGCCAATCCAAGTACCCCTAGGGTCCTATTTAAACTCAGGTCCTATTTGTAGGCAAATACTCGTCCAGGGCTTCTGCTGTCTTCTGTGCGCGACGAGCTCTTCTGGTTGATACTCGCCTACCTGGCGAGTATTGCCTGCATACTCGCCAGGGTCTCTTCTGCTTTTATCTTGGACTGCTGGTCTCTGTGTTGACCCTTTGACCTTGACTTATGTCTACGTGGCCTTGGGGGGGTCCACCCTCGGAGAATGAGGGTTGTACACAATCCCCGCTCTTTGCGAGTAACGTAGTTGCTCGGAAAGAATCATCCAACCATTATTCGACGAGCTGTCTTTCTGGCGAGTATTTGGTCTATACTCGGCATCTCGCTGGCCGACGCTCGAGCTCTATAAATAGAGGGGCAGGGGTCTCTGATGGCACGTCTTTTCTGAACTCGCTCAAGATGACGCGCGACTATGCTGCAGAGGCTAAGGCGGCCATGGCTGGTCTTGTTGGCCTGTTCGACGGTTCTTCGCTCCCTCCGCGCCCAGGTCACGAGGCTGAGGTTTTCCTCGCTTCTAAGAAGAGGAAGAGGCTCGCGAAGAAGAAGAAGAAAGGGAAAAAAGAAGGTCGCTGAAGATGATGTCGCCGCTCCTTTGGGCGACCAACATCAGCAGCTGTTAGACGACTTGGGGCTTTCTAACGAGGGCGACTCGCCGGCCGCCGATCCTCCTGCTCCAAATGTCGCCGAGGAGGCGAGCATGCCTGGGACCTCGGCCCAGAATCAATCGGAGAATCTCGCTCCTACGCGAGGTAGAGAGCTTCCTACTCGTCACCTTCTTGATTAGTCTTGACTTGGTCCGTAGTCGCTAAATATTTCTGCTATGCTCGCAGATTCGTCTACCATCGGTGCTCAGGAGGAGCCTCTGGTCGTGTCTCCTCTGAGATCGTCGTCAATGATCTAGCCTAGGGGTGGTGGGCGTTCGACGCGAGTTCTCCACAGCTCTTTGCTGGAGAGGAGACCAATGAGCGAGCAACGGGCTCCTCTGGCGAGCAACGTGCTTCCACCACCACCGCCTCTTGATTCTTCGGGGTTGGCGAGCAGCTCGCAGCTGCCCGTGGGTGGGCTTCCGCTACCTACTCTTTTTCCTCCTCCCGTCACGACTCAGGGCGAGCAGCGCCCTTCGATTTCGACCGCTCCTTCTACTCACCAAGGCGAATCCTCGCGCCGTGGTGGGACTGAGGGCCCTTCGGGCTTCTTTCCTCCGAGGGGGGGAGGGCGACCATCCGATAGTCGCGGTCGTGGGAACGCGCCTCCTAGCCGGGATCAGACCGCTGGGTCCCGTCCTACTCGGCGAGGCGATCATCATCACAGCATGTCTCCTCAGCGAGGCAGGGGCTCTCCTCGCCGTCATTCTCGCAGTCCTCGGCCAGGTACTTGGTCGCCATTTGTGATAGTCGCCATTATCTTCACTTGGTTCCTTTAGTCGTCAAAGCCCTGATATTTTTACCCTTTTTTGCAGCTCGCGCTCGCACTCCCATAGGAGCCTTGATTGACGCCGTCGGGCTTCCTTCGCGCGAGTATCAAGAGAAGGCCACTCGCGCGATCTTGGATCTGGAGGCGAAGCTAGAGCGCTTGGCAGTCAGCGAGCCCCATCGCCGCCTGACTGACATGGAGTCGCGGGTTGAGCGCCTGACGAGCACTGACGCTCATCGTCGCTTGACCGAGATGGAGGTGCGAGTATCTCGGCTGGAAGAGTTCGATACTCGCCTGGCTGGTGCAGAATCTCGCCTTCACACCGTTAGCGACCTAGAGCGCCGAGTTGCTTGATAAGCCAAGCTACCCGACTACTATAAATAGGGGGGGGGGGGGTGGATGAGTATTTATTACGCTTTCGGCGACCTTCTAACTCATACGCGAGTATCTTCTGTCTTCCTCTTCTCTTCTTGTCTTCTTTGATACTCGCCTCTTTTTCCTTCTCTCCTCCAAGATGTCTGACGAGGAGACTGTTCGGCGTGCCAATCACGCCAAGAACTTCGCGGCGAACACCTTCAAGAAGTCCGTCACGACTGAGAAGGACTTGGAGATCTTCAAGGCGAAGTACATCCCGCCTGGGTTTGTCGCTCGGCTTCCTCGCCAGGGCGAGCGACTAAACACGGTCCTGACCACCGAGCGGGTGTTCCCTACTCGCCACTTCGAGATGGGCTTGCGACTACCATTGTGGACGGAGTTCTCTCAGATACTCCGTTACTTTGGGATAGTCCCTGCCCAGATCAACCCCAATGGGGTGGCGATGATTGTGGGGTTCCTCTGCTACCCGCGCGACCAGGGGATCGCCTTCGACCTTTCCGTCTTCAGGCGGATATTTCACTTCATGGCGACAGGCGAGGGCGTCGTCTTCTTGTGCAGCCATGTCTGCACACTGATCGGCACGACGAAGAAGAACCACCGCTGGGGAGAGCGACTAGTCGTCATCGCTGGCGACTTCCAAGCGATCCCCGAAAGGTCCTTCCAGCCGCCGGAGAGCGTCTTCGGTGTTTCTTTCCTGAACGAGGGTGGCGAGAAACTGCTCGAATCCTTCAAGAATCGCCGCCTTGATATGGTATTCTGGAGGAGGCGAGTAGATGAACTCGCTGAGGTTTTCCCAGGCGAAGGTAATCTATCGCGCGAGTATTCACAATACTCGCTCTTCGTCCTCAATTTGGCGACTAATTGGAATTATCTCTCTTCTCGTTGCAGCAGTCCATGTTCTGCCACGCGAGCTTCTTCCCGTGGTGGTGAAGGCGACGACTTCCACACAGGGAGGTGCGGGGAACTCTGCTCGCGGGGATGGGGTCTACTCGCCCATCGACTTGTCGCCAGGAGGCGATGAGCCCTTGATCGTCGGCGAAGGATCTGGGTCTTCGAAGAAGCGAAAGGAGAGGGGCGAGCCCTCCGAGCCCTTGAGGAAGAAGAAGGAGGTCGCTCATAGGGACCTCGGCAAGAAGGCGGACCCTTCTGAGGCTGGCGAGCCTTTCACCCATCCGAACTTCAACCTGGGTGGACGTGGCGAGGATCTTTATGGTCGCCCCTTGGTGACTTGGACGGAGAGCGCCCACGTGGTGTCTCTAAGCTCCAACCTCCCGCCATGGTCGGAGGACTGGGAGGACAAGGGCGAGGGCTTTGACGTGCTCCACGTCGTCTATGGTCGCGAGGATGCCGAGAGACTGCAGGAGGAGACCTCCGAGTATCTCGCTCACCAAACCTCGCGATCTCTGCTGCGATCTGCCGAGCTGGCCCATTCGACAGCAAGGCGATTGCTCGAGTATGAAGGGGTGATCAAGATCCAAAGTAAAAAGATGATCGCCATGGGGCTCAAAGAGAAGGAGCATGAGGTACTCGCCTTGCTTCTATACTCGCTTGTGGGATACTCGCCACTTTGCCAAATAATTTGCTTACCTTCCGCGTCTTCTCTCTTTGCAGGCCGCCGAAGTGGAGATGGCGAAGAAGACCTCCCAGCTGGAGAAGGAGCTGGACGACACCCGGCTGGCCTTGGAGGCCGCCCAAGTTCGCATCGCTGAGCTGGAAACTCGGCCTGCCGAGCAACAGCCAGCTGTGGCGGGCCCCTCCAGGGTCGGCAAGCAGATCAGGATTCTTGGCGACGATATGCCTCGCATTCGTCGGGAGATCGCGCGAGCAACGGGGACTGTCATCCTGAGCCAACTGAAGGCGGACGACCTTCTGAAGCCGGCGGCGATGGAGCTGACAGTGGTGGACCTCATCCCGGCGCTGCTCGCCGAGGAGTCCACCTCTCCCTTGCGAGCATCTTCCCAGTTGTCTGATGACTCCGAGGATGATGACTCCGAGGACGAGGATGATGACGATGGCGGCGATGAACCAGATGTTGACATTGATGGCAAGGATGACGCCTAGTCGCCCGGGCACCCTTTTTTGCTCGCCCGGCGACCTTTTGTAAACCCATTGAAGATTCGTTTGTAATTTATACGAAATATATAAATGAAAAAGGAGATAAGATTTTGCTCGCCTGTTGCTTCTGTCTTGCTTCCTGTCTTGAATGTCGCTTAGGCTCTTAAGTGCTCGCTAGGCTCTTAGGATCGGGGCGAGATTTAGTGCTCGCTAGGCTCTTAGGTTCGAGGCGAGTTTGAGCGCTCGCACCTGCATACTCGCATCTGTATGCTCGCATGTGTATACTCGCAGGTATATACTCGCCTATCCGGCGAGTATTACCTTCATACTCGCCTTTTCAATGGTTCCTTCTGCTTGAGTCTAGTCGCGAGGGGCACTTGGAGGGTCTCGAGGGACATGCTCTCAAGGCCTTGCCTTGTACCTGGTGAAGAGTTCATTAGAATTATTTTAATAAAAATAGACTTTTTTTAAGGGAAAGAGATAGGGAATGGCAGTCGAGGAGGTCGGGAGGGACACCTTTTCCCGAGGCCTACATCCTACTTGGCTACCGGATGTCGACGAAGAATGTTGTAAAGTAAGGAATGACGGTCGGGGTGGTCCAAGGGGACACACCATCCCGAGGTCTCCATCCTACTTGGATGCCGAAATGTCTTCATTCTTCGGTCTGTCGAATCGGTCTTGCCCTTTCCCAAAGTTGTAATGTCGGCTTCCAGACTTTCTCCTGGTAATCTCTCCAGTCGGACGAGAAGTGCGGTCGGTGGGAACCGCGGCCAACGTGCAAGGGGGGAGCTGATCTCGGCCGTCATTGCAGAGGCTTGGACTTAAGGGAACGCACACCCGAGGCACCATCCCATCATCCGTTCTGAGTTTTTACGAGGGTCAAGTCGGAGGCTCGTCTTTCAACTTGCGGCGGTGAATGTTGATGCAGGACGACGTCAAGCAGGGAGTGGCAGTCGGGGAGGTCCAAGGGGACATACCATCCCGAGGCCTCCACCCTACTTGGATGCTGGATGTGGATCAAACCTGCTTCCTGTTGCTCAACAAATTAGCAGGGAGTCAAGCACACTTAAGCACAACAACTCATATGATCGGACACTATATTTTAGAAAAAACGGCTTGCTTCGCTGCGAGTTTTTATCTCTTGAGGGTACACGACACCTTTATTCAAGGGTCCCCTGAGCTAGTTAAATCGATCATCTCTTCGCCGAATCGGGAGGTCGGCGTCCAGACTTTTCTCCTGGTAATCTCTTCAGTCGGACGAGAAATGCGGTCGGTGGGAACCGCGGCCAACGTGCAAGGAGGGAGCTGATCTCGGCCGTCATTGCAGAGGCTTGGACTTAAGGGCACGCACACCCGAGGCACTGTCCCATCATCCGTTCTGAGTTTTTACGAGGGTTAAGTCGGAGGCACATTTCCCAACCTAGTGTGGAGATCGACTTCACTGACCTTCTTTTTTAAAAGAATTTTCTGAGATAGGAAGGACCGCCTCATCCCATATTTCAGGGAGACGTAAATTTTTATTTATAAATAAATTTACAAAAGGAGGGGGCATGTATATTCCCCTTAGGGATAAAACCTTTTCAGATCATCGCCGCTCCAGGTGTTCCCTAGCAGCTCGCCTTCCTGGTTCTGCAAGCGGTATCCTCCGGTCAGGAGAGCTTCTTGGATGATGAAGGGTCCTTCCCAGTTCGGGTTGAGCTTCCCGACAGCTGCTGACCTGCCTGCCGCGTCCACTTTTTTTAGGACCAAGTCACCTGCTTGGAAGTGTTTGAGGCGGACATTTTTGTCAAAATGTTTAGCCATTCGACGCTTGATCTCTTCTTGCCTAGCTGAGGCCAGGTCTCGGAGCTCTTCGATATAATCGAGGGACAGCTTCTGGGCTTCCTCATTTTCCAATCGCCATTCTTCGTTTCCGTCTTCCGCGGCTACCACCATTGGGCTTCTGACTTCGAACTCTACTGGAATGAGAGCTTCCGACCCGTGAGAGAGCTTGAACGGTGTCTCCCCGGTGGCTGAGCTAGGAGTGGTCCTCAAAGCCCAAAGGACCGAGGGGAGCTGGTCTGCCCAATTACCTCTCAGGTTCTCGACTTTCTTCTTCAGCAGATTGATGATCAGCTTGTTGGCGGCCTCCACCTGACCGTTGCTCCTGGGATGGTGTACGGAGGCGAATCGAAGATCGGTTCCCAGCTGCCTGCAGAAATCTTCCAATTCCAGGCTGGCAAACTGGGGACCGTTGTCGGTGACGATGGCGAGAGGGATTCCAAATCGGCAGACGATCTCTCCCCAAATGAAGTTCTTCACGACTTGAGAGGTGGTCTTGGCCAAAGCTTTGGCCTCGATGCACTTAGAGAAGTAGTCGATCATGACGAGAACGAACTTCCTCTGGCCACTTGCTTGTGGGAAAGGGCCGATCAAATCCATCCCCCAGATGGCAAACGGCCATGGGGCGGTGATTGATCGGAGCTGCTGGGCCGGCTGTAACTGAAGAGGGGCGAAGAGTTGGCACTTCTGACACTTCTTTGAGAAGGTCTCGGCATCCTTTCAGATAGTAGGCCAGAAGTAACCTTGCCTTAGGATCCTTTGCTCCAAAGTGCGAGTCCCAGAATGGCTTCCGCACTCTCCCGAGTGAATCTCCTCCAACACTCGAGGTACTTCGTCTTCAGAGACACATCTGGCCAGGGGGCCGGAGATGGTTTTGCGGTACAGCTCTCCGTTTTGCAGTAAATAGTACGCCGCCTTGTACCGGAATCTTCTTTGATCACCTTCGCCTGTTGGGAGCTGACCGCTGACTAGGAAGGCCACGAAGGGATCCATCCATGAAGGGCGTTGCACGATCTCCATCATCTCCCCTTCTTCAATGGATGGATGGAAGAGTTCGGTAATAGTTGTCCAGCTCTCGGCCCATACTTGGCTAAACGATCTGCTGCCGAGTTCTCTTCTCTCGGCACATGCTCGACGAAGAAGGACTGAAAGCCTCCAATCAGCCCTTTCACCTTTACCAAGTACTTCTGCAGGATGGTGTCGCGCACCTCGAACTCGCCTCGAATCTGCGACGCGACCACCATCGAATCCGTGAAAGCCCGGATGTCACGGATCCCCAACTCCTTGGCAAGGCGCAAGCCTGCCACTATGGCCTCGTACTTTGCTTGGTTGTTTGTGACGGGGAAGAGGATCTCGACGGCTTGCTCGATCCTTGTTCCCTGTGGGCTGACGAGCACGATGCCCACCCCCACAGAATTTTTGCCCGAAGCTCCGTCCACAAACATCTTCCATGGGATCGGATAGAGAGCTTCTTCTCCTGGCTCCGTTTCCGCTGAGAAGTCAGCCAGGAAGTCTGCTACCGCCTGGGCCTTGATCGCTACCCGGGGTGAGAAGGAAATGTCGAACTCGCTGAGTTCTACCGACCATTTCGCTAACCTCCCAGAATATTCCACTCCCTCTAGGATATTTCGGAGAGGATGATCAGTCACAACCCGAATGGAGTGAGCTTGAAAGTAAGGCCGGAGCTTCCGCGCCGACACCACCAGGGCGAAAGTGAGCTTCTCCAGGATCGGGTATTTCAACTCCGCCTTCTTCAACACCCGACTGACATAGTAGATGGGTAGCTGCTTCCTTCCTTCCTCTCGGACCAATACGGAACTCACTGCTTCTGCTCCTACTCCCAGATAGATGAGCAGGTCTTCCCCTTCCTTTGGGCTCTGAAGGAGGGGTGTTTGAGTCAACTGCTCCTTCAATCTTTCGAACGCCGTCTCACATCCTTCGGACCACTCGAAGCTTTCAGTTTTGCGGAGTGTTTTGAAGAATGGAGAGCACTTCTCACCGGCCTTTGAGAGGAAGCGGCTAAGACCCGCCAGCCTTCCGGTCAACCGTTGGACTTCCTTCATCGTTTTTGGGGACTGCATCTCCAGGATCGCCTTAACCTTGTCGGAGTTAGGCTCTACTCCCTCCGGGGTAAGGAGATGCCCCAGAAACTTTCCTCTTCCTGCTCCGAAGACGCACTTTGCTGGATTGAGTCTCATCTTGAATTTCCTTAGCGTCGCGAAGGTTTCCACCAGATCGGTCACATGTTCCTGGACGCTCTTGCTTTTGATTAAGAGGTCGTCCACGTACACTTCCAGGTTCCTCCCCTTTTGTCCCTTGAAGATGTGGTTCATCATCCGCTGGTAGGTGGCTCCCACATTCTTCAAACCGAAGGGCATCATCTTGTAGCTGTAGCAGCCATCATCGGTGATGAAGGAGACATTGCGGCAATCGGGGGGATTCATCCGGATCTGGTGATATCCTGAAAACGCATCAAAAAAACTCATCACAGAAAAACCGACGGCTGAATCAACCAACGCGTCGATTCGAGGCAGGGGATAACAATCCTTCGGGCAGCTTTTATTCATCAAGGAAAAGTCAACACACATTCTCCAGCTACCCCCCGTTTTCTTTACCATTACAACATTGGAGACCCAGCCTGGGTACTGGATCTCCGATACAAAGCCTGCATCGAGCAGTTTTTTCACCTCCTCCTGGATTGGCTTGGCAAGGATGGTGGCGATCCTCCTCTTCTTCTGGCGGACGGGCTGGACCGCGGGATCCAGGTTGAGGTGATGACATGCAACCTCAGGGTCGACTCCTGGCATCTCGGCGGCACTCCAAGCGAAGATGTCGACGTTCTTTTGCAGACACGCCGCCATCTCGATCTTCTCTTCCGTCTTTAGCGATCCGCCGATCTTCAGCAACCCAGGTACTCCCTCTGCGGAGAGTACCTCGATTTCTTCAACTTCTTCGGCCACCTCCAGCCTGGCCGGGCTCTCTAGCACCCTTCCGAACTCTTTTGCGTCAGCCATCCAGCTGATGGTGCTGACGGCGCTGAGATAGCACTCCCGCGCGGCTCTTGGATCGCTCCTGATCCTCACCTGGACGTCTCCCTTGCAGTACTTCAAGCACTGATGGTAGGAAGATGAGACGGCCTTGAAGGCGTTGAGAAGCGGCCTCCCAAAGATAGCCCTGTAACAGCTCGGGGCGTCGACGATAACAAATCGACAGTTGATGGAGGTGCCACCGAGCGTTACAAGGAGGTCTGCTCCTCCTTCCACTTCCTTTTTCTCTCCGGAGAAGCTGAAGAGGGGACCATCAGCTGCTCGAACCCTTGCTGCTCCGACTCCCAGTCCGCTAAACGTCCCCTTGAAGATAACGTTTACGGAGCTACCGTTATCGATCAGGATACGATCAACGGTGAAGTCCTCCACTGCGGCTTGAATCATGAGGGCATCATGGAAGGGATTCTCATTCCCTAGCATGTCCTCCTCAGAAAAGGTGATCTCCTCCATCGGGGGTGGTGCTTGCGAGGTCGAGGCGACACTCCTGCGGTAGATCTGATGGAGGCTCCCCTTGCGGGAAGCTTCCAGCCCCGCTCCCCCATGGATTACTCCGACTCTGCCTCCCTGAACCAGGTCTCCCCGACCTCCCTGGTCGACCCGGTCTTCGTTCCTCCTTCGAACGACGGCAGCCTGCCCTGCCTGCGGCTCGGCGGGGGCCTCTATCCTCCGCTGCTCCCCTCCACCTTCCCCTGCTGCTAACCTCCTCCGGGCTTCCCAAAAGTCTGGGCAGGCAGCCATGGCATGTCCCTCCGCCTGGTGGAAGTCACAGTAGAGGGGAACCTCTTCTGTTTGACGCCTCCTCTGCTTCTGCTTCTTCCTTCCTTGACGGCGGCAACGCCCGGCTACCGCCATCGCTTCGTCTCTCCTCCTCTCCTGACGCCTCTCCGGCTGGCGAAAAGGCCTTCTCTCCGGGGATCTCCCCCTTTGATCCCGACGCTGGTGCTGTCCAGCCGGCCTCCATGGTGGCCGGTTGACGGGGACCTGATAGCGCCTTTCCTCCTCCTGACGCTCCGGGGACTCGACGGGCCTCCTCTCGATGCTCCTCCTGACTTCCTTCCTCCTGGGATCATCCCTCTTCTTCTCTTCTCTCCTCCTTTCTTCTCGCCGCTCCGGCCTCTTCTTGTCCTCCCTCAGGGGCTCTCCTCTCTTCCTTTTCTCAGGGATCCCATCCCTCTCTCCTTCTTCGCCTCTGGTCACCTGTGCCAGCCTCGCCAAGAAGTCAGGGTTGGAAGCCTCTCCTCGGACAAACTTGTTAGCCCTCTGAATGAGGTTGTCGTAGGAGTAGGGAGGATTCTCGCTGAGCTCCAACTTGAAAAGACCTTGACTTATACCGAACGTCAAGGCCAGCAACAGGATTTTGCTATCCACCTCCTGGATCTGCAGAACCTCCTCCTGAAAGCGCTCGATATAGGGTCCCAATGCCTCGTCCGGCCTTTGCACCAGATAGAACAGGGCCGTTGCCTCCTTCTTCAGCTTCCGGGCCATGTCGAACCGGGTCGTCAGCCCATGGCACAGGTCTTCAAAGCAGTAGATCGAGCCGGCGGCCAACTGGTGGAACCAGTCCCAGGCCTTTGCACGGAAGGTGATGGCAAACAACCTGCACTTGAAGGCGTCCGACATGGTTCGGATAGAGACTATATCCTCGAACCATTGGATGTGCCGGACGGGGTCCTCCTTCCCCGAATAATAATTCAAGGCGGGGTCTCTGAACCCTTCTGGCACTGGCGCGGCAAGGATCTCCTCGCAGAAGGGGCTCCTCCCTCCTGCCCGGCGACGATCCTACACCTGGCGAGTATCACCTCCATACTCGCCATATGGGCGAGTATCCTGGTACCTCGCCTGCTCGCCCGGCTCGCGGAAGCGAATCCCTTGCGTGGTTGGCTGGTAGAACTGCGACCTCCTTGGTCGCTCGGTCTCATCCTCCACGTGCTCCTTTCCTGCTCGCCGAGGTGGACTCCCTCCCTCGGACGGAACTGGGCGATGCGGCGAGGTCGTCGTGACCTCGGCGCGCGACTGAAGCACTGCTCGCATGGTTCCCTCCATACGCTGCGCGAAAGCTTCAAAAACTGCTAGCGTCACGAACTCGCCACTTGCGGACGGGTTGCCGACTACCTCCTCATGATCGCCAACTGCGACCATCTCATCTTTTTACTGAACTTTCTTCCAACGACTACGGTCCACGCTCACCGCACCAAAGTGTTGACGCCAGGAAAATCCCGGCCTCAAGATTCGGACCGATGCAGCCGGAGGCTACTCGCCCAGCAGTCCAACGAGATGACCTGGCTGACGACTACGACGAAGCTAGAAGAGCAACGAACCGGACCCCAGGTGCTGCGGCAGGGAGGTCCCACCACGTACCCAGAAGCTCAAGAGAGTCTTCCCCTCCGAAACCAAAGTGGCCGAGCTGGGTACAGGGAAGGCACCGACTTGGCTGAAAGCAAGGGTGACGGGCTCGAGAGTTCGGGAATCGGGGTCCAAAAGCTCAAGTCCAGGTGCCAATCCAAGTACCCCTGGGGTCCTATTTATAGGAAAACCAAAGGGTAGGGGGGCCTTTTATAGCCCAGCCCCCAACCCGGCGACTATGGGTTACTCGACGAGTATCATGCCATAGTCGCCCATCTGGCGAGTATTAGGTGCTGCTCGCACACGCCGGGCAAATACTCGTCCAGGGCTTCTGCTGTCTTCTGTGCGCGGCGAGCTCTTCTGGTTGATACTCGCCTACCTGGCGAGTATTTCCTGCATACTCGCCAGGGTCTCTTCTGCTTCTATCTTGGACTGTTGGTCTCTGTGTTGACCCTTTGACCTTGACTTCTGTCTACGTGGCCTTGGGGGGTCCACCCTCGGAGAATGAGGGTTGTACAGATGGCGAGCGTGAGTTCGCGCAGGGTTTCGGCGAGGTCATAACGCTTACCGAGAGGGGGGCGAGAAGTCGAAGGACGGACCTGGAACACATTGCCATAGTGAGGGTAGAGAGATTTGCCCAGGCCGTCGGGATAAGCTGTGCTGTTGGTCGGGGGAATCTTTGGCGGTGCGGAGCCACCGGTCTCCTCGCTCGTCAGGAGCTGGAACCTGGGCTTATCTATGATTTTGCGTGGAGGAGGCGGAGACGGCGACCGCGACGACGGGCGGACCGGGGACTTCAGAGGCGAGACTGTAAGAGAGGAGGAACGGAGGTCATATATAGTTGACATGAAATATTACGGTATGCGAGATTAAGATCATACCGGTGACATCTTTCCCAGCAAGGTTCAGATCCGCCTACGGACTCTTGCGAGACCTCTCAGCGGGTTCTCCAATGTTCTCGCTCGGCAAAGCATCCTGCGAGTAGAAATTAATGAAGAGCGATTTATTGACGTAAAATGGAGTAGCTCATACCTTCTCGGGGCGGCGATCGTCCGGGGAGGAATCCAGCATCACGGAGTCGTCTCCAATGCGACGAGCCGCCTTCGCCTTCTTGACTTTCGGCGACTGGGCGGGGGGGGGGGGGGGGGGGCGGTCGGTTCATCCAGGCGGGGACCCTGGTCGTGGAAGGTAGCCCGCCGGCTCTCATCGCCCTCAGGCGAGCCTCAACTTCTTCGGAAATCGGCATCTCCAGGCAGCTAAAGTAAGGAAAGGAAGAAAAGTAACGGCGCACGCCAATGGAGGTTCGGGACGATATTTATAGCCTACAGGGTGGGTCCCACCAAAGATTCCCGATAGGTCATCCAGGAGCGGGCGAATACCAGGGGTTGGATGATTCTTCGCGAGCACATTTGTCCTCACGAAGAGCGGAGATTGTGTACAACCCCGATATTCGCCAGGCAAGATCCGACATTAAGGGCGAGCGAGAAGGGTCAGCGAGACAGGAGTGGCGAGATCCAGACCTCGCCGAGATCGGCCCCCAGCCGACAAGACCTCGGCAGATACCACCAAAATGGGCCAGCAAGGTCCTCGCAAGGCGATCCCCTAGAAGAGGCGTCGCGAGTAGGATCCGCGAGAAGGCCCGCGAAAGCTCCGTTAGCAAGGTTCTCGCAAGGCGATCCCCTAGAAGAGGCGTCGCGAGCAGGATCCGCGAGAAGGCCCGCGAGAGCTCCAGCAGTAATGTTCTCGCAATCCCTTATCCATAGATCAATAGGGTCAACTTACCCTTTTACCCTTGGTGGTCTGCCCTTAGCCTCTCCAAACAGCGGAGCTTGGCTGTTAGCAGACCCATTTGGGGTGCGGATAGTAAAATCAAAAGGCGGAATCCTGCTATTTGCAGGCCAGATCAGAAAATCTATAAATAGGACCTTAAGGGCACCTTTGGAGAGGATCTCACTTCAGCTTCCCTCTCCTTAGGCTTTCTTTGGTTAGCATTTCCAGAGCTCTCCAAGGTGCTCGAGTCTCAGCTTTGGCTTGGGAGGGGAAGCGCTCAACGATCTTCCGGGTTAGTGGAGGGACCTCCTCGCTGTGACTAAGGTCTTAGTCAATTTCCTAATCTTCAGTCTACCTTCCTCGGGGGATCAGTAAGGGCTAGCCGCCCCTCATTTCGGTGAGGGCCCCGAGCTCTACGGGAGACCAAGAAATCGGTTTCAACAGATCTTGCTCGCATTTGTGTTGAACTAAATTTGTTTAAGGAGATGCATGAGAAAGCAACTAACAGAGATTGTATTGTTATCTATAAAGTAATTCATCTTATTTTGTAACGTGTAAGATGGAAGGTCATAGAAAAGTAGAGTACAATAATGGGAAAAGAAGTCACAAACCAAGGAACACCTTGTAACAAGTGACCAAACTGCAAACATTGATACACTTGAAAATGCGCCCGGTGAGGGTTCTTCAAGCAACGATCAATGTGCTGTGTTTGAAAGGATCTGGATTGGCTTGATGATTCTGCTTTCACGACTTGTGCCCTAATTGGCAATCAAGCTAATCACAACGATAGTTTAGAGTCCGTTTGGCATGGTGTTTTTCATAAAATATGTGTTTGACATGACAACGGTTATAACCGTCACCAAGAAAAAAAAAAAACTAATTTTGAACATAAAAGTGGATGAAGTTCTTCAAGTGAGGTCAGATATTAATGAACGATGGTTCATAACCGTTCACAACCTCCACCGTCATGCATATGCTACACAAACCCATAGTCTCTTAAGCTTTTACTTCTGTTCCACCCTTACCTAAGTAGACATATGAGGAATGATGAATGAGGTTATATATGTTATCATGATGTCACCTGTTACTGATAGTGAAGATGAGCAAGTTATTCATGCTGCGGCTGCTACGAATGAGGTAGCTATTCGTCGTAAATATGATATTGATATAGACAAAGAATGATTATCTGAAAAGCCGTCAAAACATGAAAGAAATATGTGAAGAATGAAGATCTCTCCCAGAAAAAAAGAACTACTAAAATGAAGGATTTGGCTGCCATCGAGCCATGAATCAAATAAATTCTAAACTTGCTCTCAAGCTCATATAGAAATAAGTCTTTTAACTTCAGATTTTTTTACTTCTTTTACATATAACCTGCACTTCGTTTGGTAGGATCCAGTCCTTTTCGTAGGAATTGGTCGAAGGCCACAAATGAATCCATTTCTCTTCTTGCTCTATAAATAAAAATCATTCTTTGGCAAAAAAATATTAAAATTTAATCTACACTATTATAAAAGAGAAGTAATTCAGCTCCTCTTTTCATCTCTTGCCTCATCATACCATAAAAGTGAATGAAGTTCTTTAGGTGAGGTCGGGCGTTCACAAACAACAGTTCATAACCACTGCCGCGTTCACGACCGCAACCGCCGTGCCAAACAGAGCCTTAGAGAGAAAAAAGTGGAGGGGAGTGGAGGAGGAGAAATTTTTTTTGCTTTTCTTCTCAGGACGACACCCTAAAACTATAAACCCTAAAGATGATACCCACCGCCTTCTCTAATTCTATTAAATCTCTACTGAAGCCTGCGTTAAAAGGGATATGCTGCATTTTTAGATACTATAACATAGAAGAAGATCACAAATTTCTTTTCACCTTCAACACAGCACCTGAAGGAGAAGAAGATACAAATAGCCTTCAAGAAAACAAGGTATCAGAAAATCTCTGGGGAATAACATCACAACATAAATATTACAATCTGCACAAACAAGCATAAACACTCCACGCTTCGACTCGTTATGTTTGATTTTGCCGAGTAGAAACAGGCATTCGAGATCTGGGGAGTCCGTCCCTTTGATTCTCTGCCATATCAGCAACCTGCTGTATGAAAAGCAAACGCTTGCATGAAACCCACTCCATTTAATCCTAAGGAGGGCGGAAACCAAATCATCCTGGAATGTTGAAGTGAAAAAGCCAGGAGATGACGAATGCAAACACCATGCAGGCGAGAAGAAAGTTGAGGAAGCGGTGCCCTTGCCAAAAGCTTCGTGTTTCGATCTGCGGTGCTGGTGCTGCGGATATATTGCTCGAGTCGTTCCAGCTCTCAATGAAATCCGTCTCACCGGTTCCCGACACATTCTTAGCGATTGCGCCGCAAATTTCGCAGGTCCTGCGATGAGATGAGACAATGTGAATTTAAAAAGGAATGTAGCTCTCAGGGAGGTGCACATATGAAATCAAAGCCTCCAAGGATGTTCACGGCATAAGATGGAAGCTCTGGAAGCCAACGGTCACTAAGGGTTCAATTGAGGATATTTCTACACCGTATATTTCACCTATTTGATGCGATGCTAAATCAATATTCATGGGTGAGCACTGAAAACTCTAATCAAATTTACTGATTTTGTTCACACACAAAATGAATGAAAGTTAAAACATATTTTCCATCCACAAGCAATGGCATTAACCCTAAGAAGAAGGAACAGAAACATCAAGGAAGAACATCATGTTAACTGGTGCTCTTAACCGAGACACCGCTATTGGTAAACAGTAGTAAGTATAAATCAAAGGGAAACGAAAAAATAGCAGAAAAACTATGCAAAACATGCAAATTGATGTGGTTCAGCAAGATTGTTACTCCTATCTACACTGAACAGCGAAATATTCCATTATAATAGAGAAAGGGTACATTATACTCTTCTCTTCAACAAACATTTGAATATTAGGAGATGAATAATAAATGACCAAACAACAGACACTGAAGAATTTATTAGTTCAATTTCGTGATCACGACAAGAAGAAAGTTGGCGCCACCTAACTTCCCTCTTACACCACGGCGCTTATTTCAGCATCACACTAGTCTACAAAACCACCACACTTGCAATGCCATCAATATCCGTATTCGCGAGTGCAGTCAACATCTAGGTCAAAGATCAATATAGCGTGACGTCAAAAGATCGAACGTGGGCCCGAAACGACCCTACAGGAATCTAGCTCAACTCGCCAGGAAATTGCGACCAGCTCGCTGCAACCACCCCCTGTAGATCGCCTGGCCGGAACTCAACTCGCCAAGGATAGGCTCAAGCATGCACGTGAAGGAGGGGGTGGGGGTGGGCGGGTGACCGCTGACACCTGACCACCCCAGTCTCAGTTGCCTATAAATATGACCCACCGTCGAGGGGAAGAGCAGTGCCATCAACCCACAAGAGACCTCACCTAGAACTCGTGAGCTCCCTAGTGTGTCTCGTAAGCATGCATCTCCCCCTACCCTAGCACAACTTTGGTTTGGGAGGAGGAGTTCCTATACACTCCTGGAAGTGAGGCGGAACCTCCAAGTTGTGTCTAATCTCTTTCCCTGTTCCCCCTTTTCCATCGTTGACCCCTACTTTGGTGGGCCAGTAATCTCTCCTCATACCGCAAGTCACTCTGAAGCCGAGTTCTTGGCTTCAACATTATCAGCGCAGTTCATCTGCATTAAAAAGAACTATGTCCTTTCTTGGCACACCAATTATGTGCGACAAATGTCTTCATGAAACGTAATTGACGCTTCAAAATGCTTCAACTTCTATGTGATGTTTGTGAACTGAGGGACGAACGAGAATTACAAAAAATTAAAAAAATGACAAACAAAAAACCATTAGTTGTTGTTTGCCAAATTCTCAAGCAAGATGCGCATCATGACGCATCGAGATGTGAATCGTAAGTACAGACAAGGGGAGAAATCCTAGAAAAGAGATTGAATATGATGCGTCTTAACAAGCAATACCAAATTGACGCAATGGAGTTGAGAATACGAGATCAAATGCCGAGTGAGTGGTTCAGAAAAGACTTGTGCACCGAAAGAGCACTTGTCCATAACGAATGGAATGTGCTATTTGTGATGGATAGCAAAGAGGAAATCGGGAAGAGGCACTATCACAAAAGCGCAAGGAGTGCAAGCACCGACGAAGATCATGGCGTACAGTTGTTGAGATGTTGAGAATAGGGATTAGGTTATTTCACAAGATCAAGGATTTGGCCAGAGCAATTAGTATTCATGAAGATGATGAATAGGAGTTCCACAATTGGGGTACTTTAGCAGTATCGGAAATACAAGGGAGGCCATTATGGTTCATGCTGAGAGGGAGCGGTCAGTTCAACGGAGAAATATTGCAAGCTAAGGCTGGTGACGAAATTTTAAGACTGGTGACGAAATTTTTACGGTGAATTGGAGATGGTACCTTTGCTAACTCTGAGGTTGTAGATAGAAAAAAACTACTCCAAAATCTCGTTGCTATGTCATTTCTTAATCCATTCACTATGCTTTTCAGGAGTAGGCATTGGACGTGCTAAGGAACAGGACAAATTGGACTAGCTCGAGACACCTGGTAGATCAAATGTTATCAAGAGCAAATCATCCTTCTTCTTTAAAAAAACCCCATCAATCCAATAAAAAAAAGGGTTTGGATTCATTATCGAAGACTTAGGCATCCGTAGTTTCATACACTTGAAATTTTGTTTCTTTCATTACTTGAAGAACCACTGTAAAAAGTTTTCATTGTGATGTGTTTATTTAGAAAAACACAAATCTTCATTGTGATGTGTTTTCTTAATATCTCTAGAGCAAGGTGGTTTGTGTCATTAATTGATATTTGTGTAAGTGTATATTCGGACGAATAACGAGCTCGGGGGCTATGCGTGTGGAAACCCTAGGTATTCTACTATATATACCTAGCTGGAGGCAACGGAGAGATAGTTACACTTAGACTTCCTCCGGATGTTTCGAGCAACCCCTCACAATCTCGAAACTGAGCCTTAGGGTTCGCTCTCGCCCCCGTCGTCCGCGTCGAAGTCGCTGCTCGATCGCGCCTTCGCATCTCCCGTCGATCGCGCCATTGCTGCTTCCGCTCGCGTGCGCCGCTGCTGTTGCCGCTCGCGATTGAAGGAGGTAGCTGTCGCTGCTTGGTTGCTGCTGCCGTTCGCGGAGAAGCTCGAAGCCGACGGTTGCTCGCGCGTTCTCCATCGCAACTCGCTGCCTTCTTCCCCGTCGCCGTAAGCAAGGAGGAAGCCCTCGGTTGCTGGTTCTTCACCGTCGCCGTGCGTGAAGGAGGTCGCCGCCTCCATCGCAGTCGTTCGCCGAGGAAGAAGCTCCAAATCTGCTGCTGCGCCGCCTCCGAAGTCCAGATCTGCCGCTGTTGAAGGCAGATCCGTGCCCTAGAGCCGCTGCCCGTGCGCCCAGGACACGCAGAACCTCCGCTCGTGTGCCTGTCTGAAGCAGCCGTTCTTTGCAAGAAAGGGAGTTCACGCACGACCACTGATCGTGCGCTCGACCCTTCGCGCACGACTGCTGATCGTGCGCTCTTCAGCAGCCAGCCAGTTCCTTCGCGCACGACCGCTGATCGTGCGCTCAGCAGTTCACGCACGATCACTGCCCGTGCGCTCTTCAGAAGACAGTGCCCGTGCGCCACTGTTCTCCCGTGCCTCCAGATCCCCCTCAGCCGCCTTCCGCCTATTCCCTCCGCCGCCGTCTCCAAGCACAATGATGAAGGAGAACAACTTCTCGACACCCGTTCCGATGCTAAAGCTGGAGAAGTTCACGACGACTGAGTTCAACACCTGGAAAGAAGCTATAGAATGTCAAATTTATACCTTCTCTAGCTGCTAACTTAGTGTTTATTAGTTTGTTATGTGATGCGGGTATGTCGCTTAGCTTCTGTAGCGGCAGAGTGACTTTGTCAGTTAACTCGCACTATTTTGGATGTGCTTATGTCCAAAATAGGATGTACCGTCTGAGTCTAGCAAGTGAGGTAGTCCAACAAGTTCAATTGAACTTAGTTAGCCCTAGGACTCTACACGAGAGACTAGGACACGTCAACTACAGGAAAATATTCCAAGTAGCTAGAACTCACAAGATCACATTAGACACTAAGTCTCCACTTGATAAATGCGAAGTGTGCGCTCAGACTAAGATCACTAGGAAACCTTTTGGGACGGTTACTAGGAGCACAACACCTCTTGAGCTTATACATTCCGATATTTGTGACTTTAAAAGTTTTGTCACTAGAGGTGGGAGGAAGTATATGATCACGTTCATAGATGACTGCACGAGATTCTGTCATATCTCGTTGCTTAAAACTAAAGATGAAGCGTTTGAAAAGTTTTGTCTTTTCAAAACCAGGGTAGAAAACCAACTAAGCATGAAAATAAAGCGTTTTAGGAGTGATAGAGGAGGGAAATATATGTCCAGTGAGTTCAGATGTTTCCTTGCTTCACAGGGCATCATAGCAGAAACCACTGCTCCTTACTCCCCCCAATCTAACGGCATAGCCGAGCGCAAGAATAGAACGTTAACAGAGATGTTGAACTCTATGCTGCTCACTGCAGGCATGTCTTCCGCTTATTGGGGTGAAGCAGTATTGACCGCGAATCACATTCTGAATAAAGTCCCTCATGCTAAGTTAGAGGTTACTCCCTACGAGCTTTGGTTTAAGAGACCCCCGTCGTTTACTCGACTTAAGACTTGGGGTTGTATAGCCTATGTCAGGGTCCCTGACCCTAGAAGGCCTAAAGTTGGACCTAGGACCAATACTTGTGTCTACTTAGGTTGTGCTGAGGATAGTGCTGCAGATAGGTTCCTTGATATTTCTAATAATATCATAATAGAATCTAGGGATGCGGTGTTCTTCGAGAATAAATTCATCAAAAATAAGAACTTAACAATCCCAGGTATGCAAGTAACTATTACTGAAGAAGATCCTACTTCAGTACCGAGCACCTCCTATTCCGTTCCGGTAGATAACTCTGGCCTAGAGTCTAGGAGAACTTCTGTGAGAGAGCGAATTCCACGAACCTTCGGTAGTGACTTTGTGATCTACCACGTTGAGGCCGATCCATCCACCTATAAGGAAGCGATGAGATCCAGGGATTCACTACTCTGGAAAGAAGCTATAAATGAAGAGATGAGTTCTCTTCTTCAGAATAACACCTGGACGTTGGTTGATAAGCCAATAGGGGCTAAAACCGTAGGGTGTAAGTGGGTTCTGAAAAAGAAATTGAATCCTGATGGTAGCGTAGCTAAGTATAAAGCACGCCTGGTGGCTAAAGGTTTCACACAAGTAAGCGGAGTAGATTACTTTGATGTCTACTCACCCGTGTGTCACTTAGCAACCATTCGGGTTCTCCTTGCTATTGCATCTATTGAGCACTTTGTTGTTCATCAGTTGGATGTTAAGACTGCGTTCTTGAACGGAGATCTGACCGAAGAGATCTACATGAGTCAACCTGAAGGTTTCATTGTAGACGGTCACGAAACGAAAGTCTGTAAACTTCTTAAGTCTTTATACGGACTAAAGCAAGCACCGAAATTATGGCATGAGAAGTTCGACTATAGTGTAAAGAACATGAGATTCATGTCGAGTCTTTCAGATAAATGTCTTTACATACGTAATAGATCGGATAAAGTCGCCATAATATGCTTGTACGTGGATGATATGCTTATTCTGGGGTCTGATCAATCCGAAGTGGATGACGTTAAGTCAGATCTCATAAAAGAATTTAGCATTAAAGACCTAGGTGTAGCTAACACTATACTAGGCATGCAAGTGAGCTTTGGGAAAAATGGTATTTCCCTAAGTCAAAGCCACTACATAAAGTCCTTGTTGGACACGTGGGGATACAGTGCCGGTAGCGCATCTGAGACACCATACGACTACACTAACCGCCTAAAGCCCAATGAGGGAGCTATGGTTAGACAGTTAGATTATTCTAAACTGCTTGGTAGCATCATGTATGTCATGGTCTGCACTAGACCTGACATAGCCTTTACGGTCGGCATGTTGTGCAGATTCACTAGTAATCCTGGTAAAGACCATTGGAACGCCTTGGGTAGGCTCATGAGATACTTAAAGCACACTCAAAAGTATGTTTTAGTTTACACTGGTCAGCCTTCAGTTCTTGAAGGTTATTCTGATGCATCATGGTGCTCAGAATTAAACGACAGCATGTCCACTAGTGGTTTTGTGTTTACACTAGGAGGAGCAGTTGTAGCCTGGAAGTCCAAGAGGCAATCCTGTATTGCTCTCTCTTCTATGGAATCCGAACTCTACGCTCTTGCGTCAGCAGGAGAAGAGGCCGAATGGCTGAGAGATTTGTTGATGGACATTCCTTTGTCGAGCCTGAAAATGAGTTCTGTTGCAGTTTACTGCGACAATCAGGCTACTAAAACGATTGCTACGAACACTTTGTTCAATGGCAAAAGAAGGCATCTCAGGCTGAAACAATCCTGGTTGACCTCTCTCACAAGTCAAGGGATTATGTCCCTTATTGATGTGAGATCGAAAGATAATGTTGCAGACCCTTTAACCAAAGGATTGAATAGAGCTCTCACAATCAAAACATCGGGGGAAATGAGATTAAAGTTCATAGAAATATGAAACTTTCCTCCGCAGTTTATGTTTTAACAGTGAGAACCTAGTCGCAACATTCAAGCATCTAAAAACAGACTGAAAACCCAAATAACTTCTTGATGAAAACCCAAGTGGTCTGGTGCCGGTTATTCCACATTTGATAACCAAACAACTTTCTCATTGTAAGTTGATTTAAGAATTATTCAACTGGAAATTGAAAGTCGTTGTAAATGTTAATCTAAACATTATTGGTCACAGTACATTATTCCACATTTGATAATGTTGCACGTGATGTGTGCCCACATGTGTTGGTGAGGCACATAGTGATCAGTAATGAGCAAGATAACGGGTCTAGTCCTAGTTAGACTGGATGAGATGCTGACAGAGTTACTTCACCGTTGCTAGAAGTGCTAAGCTCATTTAGTAAGAGCTAGTTTACTTTAAACGTTACTGCATACGATTATGAATTCATAGAGTCTGACTCGTGAAATTCCTTGCAGGCTACAGTGGAGATTATGGAGGAGATGTAGACATGGACATGGATGACGATGATCTACTAGACGAGTAGAATCATCAAACGTTTTATTTCATGTTATGTTTTGTAATAATTATTCAGACTATATTTTTGGGATAGAATCTGTGGTTTTCTGACTTGCCGTTTAGGCAAAAACCTTTTCATATGTTGATTAGTATGATCTATCCTAAATGCTTTGTTTAGTTTGTTTATTATTTTGTCTACTCTCCAGCACCCCGAAATGTTACGTTATTTGTCACGAATATAGGAGGAGATTGTAAGTGTATATTCGGACGAATAACGAGCTCGGGGGCTATGCGTGTGGAAACCCTAGGTATTCTACTATATATACCTAGCTGGAGGCAACGGAGAGATAGTTCCACTTAGACTTCCTCCGGATGTTTCGAGCAACCCCTCACAATTTGTACTAGGATCTTAGGAATTTATCTATAGTATATTAAAAAGAAAAAGTTGAGGGGTCATGGTCCTAAAATAAGATCATCAAATGAATCTGAGCTCTTCAACTTTTTTGCGGGTCACTCGAGGCGCTCGTAAACCGGTCGAAACGAACCGTCGTAGCTCGGGAGCGGATCGAGCACGCAAACAGTCACAGAAAAATACTAACGGCTGACAAACAAGTTTTTATGTGGAAAAACCACGGGGTCGGGACTGTGCCGGACAAATTCCACTATCTTCTTTGAGAGTTACAGAAGTATTCTTTCGAGGGTGACAGGTACGTGATGGTGGATGCACGGAGGTCGGCAAGAACGTGACGGTGGCGGATGCGCTCAGAAGCGATTTGTATTGATGGATGCGACAATGGGGGCTCTGGACTTGGGCGGCGTAGCCGGATGAAGTCCTCGAGCTGTCTTCTGGGAATCCTCCGAGGAACGAAGGAGATCTTCGAGGCTCTGGAGGGCGCTTCGAAAGATGAAGGGGATCTTCGAGTGGTCTTCAAAGGAATCTTCGAACTCTGGTGGCATTCTTCAAGAGCTGATGGGAATTCCCCAAGAGATCTTCAAGTCTCGAATAAGGTCTTCGAGCAATCTTCAAGCGCTCAAGAAGATCTTCGAGCGATCTTCAAGGGATCTTCAAGTCTCGAAGAAGGTCTTCGAGCAATCTCCAAGCGCTCAAGGAGAACTTAGGAGATCTTCGAGCAATCGTCAATGAATCTTCAAGCGCTCAAGGAGAAACTAGGAGATCTTCGAAGGAGGACTCTTGAGCTCTCTCAAGCATAGAAGACAAGGTCCCTTCAGCCCTTCAAATGAGAATCTTGGGTCTCTTTTAGGCACTTTGGTCATTTAGCTGCTAGGGGATCCGACTCTCCGCACACCTGTAACCATATATTCTACTACGCGCACCCCATGAGGGGGGTACCTTGCTATGCGCACACCCATAACCATATTTTTGGCTAACCCAAATGATGGGTATTTTACTATGCGCACACCCATAACCATATGTTTGGCTATGCGCACCCCTATGATGGGTATTTTGCTATGTGCACCCCTATGATTGGTATTTTGCTATGTGCACCCCTATGATGGGTATTTTGCTATGTACACCCCTATGATGGGTATTTTGCTA
Source organism: Dactylorhiza incarnata (assembly GCA_033032865.1). Classification (NCBI taxonomy): domain Eukaryota; kingdom Viridiplantae; phylum Streptophyta; class Magnoliopsida; order Asparagales; family Orchidaceae; genus Dactylorhiza; species Dactylorhiza incarnata. The sequence continues at coordinate 2,420,545 of JAWHQI010000217.1, forward strand.
TGTGCACCTCTATGATGGGTATTTTGCTATGTGCACACCAATAACCATATGTTTGGCTATGTGAACCCCATATGATGAGTATTTTGCTATACGCACATCACAACCACATATTTGGCTATACACTGTCCGTCATGGGCATTTCGTTGTACACACATCCATAGTGGGTGGTTTTGCCGATGACGGGGCGTGACGGTTATGGTGCGGAGGTTGCCCGACTGAGGCAACCGTGAAGCGGGGCGGGCACGCGACAAGGGAGGTCGCACGAGACCGGCCCCCGGTTGTGCGGCCAAGGAGGGGTTGTGCAGGACCGGCGCCCGGCCGCGCGACCAAGTTGGGGTCGCGCGGGGCCGCGCGGGGCCGCGCGGGGCCGGCGCCCGGCCAAAGAGGGGCCGCCCAGTGTCGGCGCCCGACCGTGCGGCCAAGGTGGTCGAACGGCTGGCGCATGACCGTGCATCCAAGGAGGGGCCGCATGGGGTCGGCGCCCGGCCACGCGGCCGGGCGAGCGCTCGATCGGGGGCAAGGAGGTGGCCGCGCGGCCGGGGGCAAGAGGTGGCGCGTGGCCGTGGGGCAAGGGGGCCGCGTGCGGCTAACGCGTGGCCGGGTAGCCGTGCGGCCGGTCGCGCGGCCGTGCCACCGAGGGGCCGCCCGACCGGCGAGCAGCCGCGGCCGTGCAGCCGGGTGGACGCGCGTGGTCGAGTCAGCACGTGTCCGGGTGGCAGCGTAGTAGGCGCGCAGCCGCGGTTGTGCGGCCAAGTGGCCAGGTGGCCGCGCGTGGCCGGGTCAGCATGCGTCCGGGTCGCCGCGCGTGGCCGGGTCAGCATGCGTCCGGGTGGTTGCGCGGCAGGCGTGGCCGCGCGGCCAAGGGTCCGCGCGGCTGGCGTGGCGGTGCGGTCAAGGGGCGTGCGGTCGGCGCGCGTGCGTGGCTTCGGTTGCGGCGGCTGTGGGTGGTTTTGGGCTTTCCCCACTCTCCCCCATTAGTGGACACCATCCAAGTTAGTGGAGAGGTAGAGTGTTTGGATATCCGCAACACATCTCTCCTATAAATTTAAGGGGTCTATAACAAATTTCAATCTCAACCTACTGGAACACAATGTTTTTTTAATCCCCTTCAATTTCAATCTCACTGACCTACTAGAACACAATATTTTTTAATCCCCTTTCGAGTGACGGACAGATATTTTCATTGACACACTGTGCATGGGGGTACCCGGTTAACGACCGTTAGTGTACTTAAACACAAATTTGATAGGAGTTTAGTTAAATTTTCATGTCCTTTTCTGTTCACACTAAATCTGAAAGAAAAAAATGGCAATTAACTTGATATCACCGGAGCATTTTTTATCTCATAGCAAGTGCCTAAATCTTATTTTGAGGAAGTAATTATCGCTACACACATAAACAACTACCTTCTAAGGTCTTAGATTTCAGAAGTCCAACGGACATGCTATCAAAATGTTACCTTAAACCTAAGCATCATGAATCATTTTACTACCAAAATATTCTATTATGTGTCCTTCATATGCTTGCAAGTTGAGCGCTCATCAGCTCGACGAGCATGCTAAAAAACAAAATTAACTTGTGCTAGAGCTAAACTATCTATTGTTCATGCAAGCCGACTAATGACTTCTTTTTTAATTTGAAATATTATTAAATATATAGGAAATCCAGCTCGTGAGTAGCTTGAGCTCAAGATCAATCTACAGGTCTCGAACTCAGGCCATAAAATATGAGCTCGTCGAACTCAAAATAACTAGCTTGGGCTGGAGCTCAAAATAACTAGCTTGGGCTGGAGCTCAAAATAACTAGCTTGGGCTCGAGCTCAAAATAACTAGCTTGGGCTCGAGCTCAAAATAACTAGATTGAGCTCGAGCCACGAATCCTATCAAGCTTGGTTCAACCTGAGTCATTTGTACTCCTAATCCGTCATCCACGTTCACAGTCAAAACAGATGAAAATTAAATCCAAAAACTATCAAGTGTGTGTTTGTGAGATATTCTTTAACTCAAATGAGATATAAATGTTATTATCCACAAAAAGTTGTATGTTTCAACCGATGTCATTTTTAACAAAATGAACCTTATTTTGCCTATCATGGAAGATCAAGACTCTTTTCTCATGTATCTTCCTCTGCCACTTAAACAAAATGAGACAACACTGATACCCTTTGTGCTTGTGTCGCAAGAGTTTTCTGAGCCTGTGGAAATATCTTTGCAACATTCTTATGAACGCAAGAAGGTCGTGGTTACACTTGATGATAAGATGGTCGGTCAAGTGTACTCAACAACGGGAAGCTTTGGTTGTTGAAGTTGTGCAAGTCTAAGAATAAAGCCCAACTCCTGAAAACGAGATAACGATTCCCAATCCTCTTTCACAAAATCTGCTAGAGCTTCAACTTCCTATAGCCATTAGGAAGGAATCAACGCATACAGCAAAGGACCATTATATTCTATTATTTAGTATCGTGTCATGTGAAAAGTTCTCACAAAAAAAGGGCAGCCCAGTGCACAAAGGCATCCCCGCGCAGCGAGGGTCCGGGGAAGGGTCCCACCACAAGGGTGAAATGTAGGCAAACCTTACCATGCATTTTTGCAAGAGGCTGCTTCCAGGATCGAACCTGTGACCTCAAGGTCACACAACAACACCTCAACCGGTGCGCCAAGGCTCCTGATGAGTCCAGTTTATATAGTGATTTCCGGACTCATCTGGGCTAGTTTTCATGCACTTGCACTTCACTTTAGGCCTATATTCAATTCTATTTGATCACGTTGCCCATTTCATTGCTTAGTGCACATTTATGCCCATTTTGGTATGATTTCATGTATTCCTGTGGTCTAGTATATTTTCATGCAGGTCCAAGGGTTGTGCGTCACTCGGGTGGGTTCTGGGGGATTTTCGGTCGAAAAAGCCACTGGTCGTGCATTTTCCTTCGCGCACGACCAGGCGCACGACCACTGGTCGTGCGTTAATTCCCTCCCCAGATCGAGCGACGGCACACGATCATTGGCCTTCTTCGCGCACGACCACTGGTCGTGCGCCGCTGACCGTGCGCTATTTTGCAGTTCAAGCCTATGCTACAGGTTCTTCGCGCACGATCAGAGGCATTCCTTCGCGCACGACCATTGGTCGTGCGTCTGATCGTGCGCGGTGTTTATTTCCTGCTCCGCCTATAAATAGGCAAGCGCGATTTTAGGTCGGGATCACTTCCAGTCCGCCGTTTTCCGCCTATTTCGGTGGGTTCCGACTCCTCCAGCGCCGCCCACCTTAGGGAGGATCTCCGGGCAAGCTTTCAACGCCAAATCGTCGTCGGAGCTTCCTCTTGGCCTCCTCCTTCATCCTTGGGCTTCAAGAAGGGAGTCAACCTAGCCTTCTTCTTCAAGATTGGAGCAGCTTGTGATCATTCCTCCGGTTCGTGACACGAAGAAGACGGGTCCACTGGAAGGTAGTGACAGCCTTCTCTATCCCGGACGCAGTTGAGGACCGAGCTTGGACGCGGATTGACAACCCGTCGATTCCTTCCGTGAATCCTCAACAAGACTTCGGAGTCGGTCGATTTCACACACTCACCTCCTCTTGTAGTTGATAGTTTAGTTGGATTTCTTATATGTTTGATGAAGTATACTTTTATTTGTTAACATTAGTATGAAATCATGTCTATGTGATTGAGTAATCTTGTTATATTTTCATTTGAGGTGTGCCTTGTGGTGTGGATTGTTTGTTGTGTTGTGCCGCCCTAACAATTGTTAGTGGTGTGCTTTGCGAAGAGGTGCTTGCGACCCTCATTCCGCCATTCTCTCCGCTCCATCCGCGAGCCTACTCGTCCATCCGCCTAGCGATCCGGTGCATTGCGGCCCGTGTAGTCTTCCATCCCGCCTGGCGAAGCAGTGCGCTCAAGGCCTGCATAGGAGTAATCGTAGCTTTTTATTTTGTTTTCCGCAATCCAAACCAAGCCTCCCGCAATCCATCCGACCTTAAGGACTTCGATCTCAAGTCCTTCCTCAAAAGTAAACTCCACCTTACTGTGTTCCTTCCGAGATCGATACTCGGGGATTTACTCCTCGTTTTATATTACTTGAACGATCGGTACACTGCCGTTTCGTGCCGCAGTCGAGCTACCGCCTATAGCGGTGTGCGAGATTTGCGCCATCAGCTCCCCTTGAATTTGAAAAGGTCTCACAATTCAATAAAACATTTCTTGTAAGCTAAAATAGTTCTCTCATCTCAACTACCTTATTCGAGGTATTGTCTAGTGAAAATTGGAGAGAACCTATGAATTAAGAAATGGATAATTTTATAAAAAAAATAAGTAATGGTAATTGGAGAAGTTACCTAAACACAAGAAACCGTGAATTTGGACATTTGTGAGTTTATATTGTGAACTAAAAACAAAGAAATTACTTTGCAGATAAAAATTTTACATCAAATTTTCAAACAAACCAAATATCTTGTTAACCAAAGCAATTCAATGCAAAACGCATTGCTAGGACAATGCTAGAGTCAAAAGTCAAATGTTCGGAGATTCATGTACTTTTAAAATTCAAATGTTTTCTATATACATTTAGTCGATATGTTTCATAGATTGTTTGTTTTATTTGCCAACCTCGTGTTATTGATATACAAATATCAAATGTGTGCAAAATATTAGTAAATAGGTGACCTAATAGGTAGTTTACCAAAGCTGCATAAGTCTCCGTTCACTACTCTATTTTTGCTCAGATAACATTTTTGATTCAACTCATCTAAGAAATAAAAGTGTGTGGGCAACGTCCATTTTTTTTATATCTAGTGCAATGGGAAAGACAAATTTTCATGATCAGCTCCATTTCCGACTGAAAGATAGGAGCTCCATTTCTTATCGTAGACACGGGCACCGCTCTCCTAAACGGGTCGAGGAATCAAATCCACAAGTCCGTTGTGTTGCAAAGGGAAACATAGATCCATACTGTGATATGGATATAGAAGGGTGCAACAAGACATGAACTAAAAATCTTATCCGACAGCCATTGTTAAATCAAAGCAACTACTTAACTTAAGCCCAAAGATTGCATTATCATCAATGTACCCAAACAGCACCCCAGTTATTTACAGTTTCAAGAACAAGCTCAGTAGAGATCCAACACCCGGCATTCAACAAACTGCATTCCCTGCACCCGCATACACAACAACAATAATAATAATACTAAAAAAACAAATTTTGAAGATGGGGAAGAAATCACAATGATCATCTAATTCATTGGAAAGAAGGTATATAACTGTTTCTTAAAATGTAAACTTCTGAGATCCATATTGGAAATTCTGTAAAAATGTGTCACACAATTGACAGATTCTAAAAAGGCTCCTTGGAAACAATGCAATGGTGAAAAATTCATGAATATCCAGGAAATAAACATTCAAATCCCAAATGAAAAGAGGAAATGAAAGAACTTTTCAAATGTTGAATTTTTTTGATCGGAAACAGTAGCCTTACTTGTTTCCTTTGATTTTGAACCACGTCTCTGCGCATTGTTTGTGTGCAGCAGCTAAATCTTCCTTGCACGAACAACCTAACACAATCGGAATGCCAGATTCATGGGCATGGCTCTCCAAATTCAGATGACAAATCCTGCAATCTCTGTCATCTTTCTCCACACTCACCTTGATCTCCAGCGTCTCACACTCTACCAGTTCAGCTGAAGAATCGGAGATGCAGGAGTCCCTGCGGGGCTCTTGAACTCCAGAGATTTCATGGCTGGGTTCAACAGATGGCCTGTATTCATGTGCCGACCTAGATTCATAAGGCGGATGCCAGTGCTCGTCCGCAGCATCGGAAAATTCGGCACTTCCATCGTCACTCCCACTGGAAATGGAATGCCTGCAAGGCCCAGCTTCTACATCTTGAGATGATTTCTCCTCCTTTATCACCATTTGCAGAAAAATGGAGATGCAATAGTTTAAAGCAAGGCATGAAATGTCCAGGCCGAAGTGTTGTTTAAGTAGCAGAAGTGGAGTAAATGATGAGAGAAGAAATTAAATTACAAATCCGCCAAGAATGGAGTCCCTGTAAAGAAACCTTCAAGGGAACGACGGAAGCGGATTGAAAAAACTTTTAAAAAGAGAGAGAGAATCAAACAAATAAAGACACAAGACGCGACAGTAGATAGCTGAAATCCCTAATAACTTTTTTAAATCATAAGCCGCCCAAAAATAATAATTTCACCCAAACCCCTTCCTAAGCTGAAATAGGGAGACGATACTCCGGCTCTAAAAAAATCTCATCTTCACACAATCCGAACTCCGAAAATACTCAAACACGAGAAAGAAATCACACAAAATATTCAATTCGAAGAAACGAACTGCGACCAAAAAACAATCTGGAGAGATTGGGAAAGAAGAGCTCAATCAATCGAAGAGCAAAACCCTTGCAATGCAAGAATTACCAAGACGGGTGGATCTCCCAAGGACTTCAGGAGAGGGAAGAAACTGCATAATTAAAGAGAAGGCCGCACGATGTTTTGGAGGCGAGTCAGTAATCACTTCCACCTGTCAAGTCCAAAAGCAGATTCGCAAAGACAAAGGAACATGAGGAAAAGGAGTGCGAGAAAAAAGAAAGATGAAGGGCACAGCTCTGAGTAAGGTAACGGAAGGAGAGAGAAGAAGACGGGAAGGAGAGAGAAGAGGAGGAGAAATCCACAACCTACTTCCTTAGATTCCACAGCACAGATAAGAGAGAGAAGTTGAAAAAGAGAAAGGCGATGATGGTGATGCCCTGCCACTGTCCGGTGAGAGAGGAGGCAGGAAGGTCGTAAAGCCTGGACCTCATGATACTCGTGGTCTACTTGAAGAAGAAGCGCATTATACTTCAGATCCGGGCCCTCCTTTAATCCCATTTTATAATCTCGCGCTTTAAAAAAGGCCTGTCTGTACAATTTCTTACAAATTTTATCCGGCCAAAAAACCTTGCAATTTATACTTTTGATATCACAGGAGAGGATTTCCGTGCAGCAGCAATACTACCTTTGTGCTTGAAGCCGTCCAAAAAGTCTGATCGGGCCTAAAATCTCGCCTATTAAATCACGGGATTTAATTAAAATTCCGTCTGTTTAGGTGGGATTGTCCCGCCTAGTGCCTGGCCTGGTTGTCAAACCCAGGTAAGGCCCGATGTCAGGCCTTAGGCGGGCCTGGCCCTGGCCGGGCTTTGAGAATATATGGGGCCCTATTAGGTCGGCCTGGGCCCAGGGCGGGCTAGCTCGGGTCCGGGTCTAGCCGGGCTTTTTCCAGGCCGGACCCTATTTTTTTGAACACGTCTAGTACTGCACTGCTTATTTAGCCGGGAGGGCGCGCACGCTCGCGTCGGCGGGCACGCGCGCGCTCGCGCAGGGAGGTGCGCGCGCCGACGGGCGCGCGCTACCGCCGACGGGCGCGCGCGCTACCGCCGGGAGCGCGCGCGCGCCGGGAGCATGGAGCAGGGAGTGCGCGCGCTGAGAGCGCTCGCGCCGGGAGCTCGCACGCTGAGAGTGCACGCGTGTTCACACTGGGAGCGCGCGCGTTCAATTCGCACTGGGAGCGCGCACGCGTTCAATTCGCTCTGGGAGCTCGCGCGCGTTCGTGTCGGGCGCTCGCGCTGGGCACGCGCACGTGCTGGGGGGGGGGGGGGGGGGGGGGGCTCGCGCTCGCGCTGGGGGCACGTGTTCACGCTAGAGGAGCGTGCATTGGCACTGGGGGCGCGCGTGCACGCCGAGCGCGTGTGCGTGTGTAGATGCGTCGCGTGCGTGCGGGTTGGGGGCTCCCTCGCTTGGGCGCTACTCGCGCCCATTTGCAACTTGAGTGCTTGTCTTGTGAGTGTGTGCCCGACGTGTGTGAAGCCATTGCTGGCGTGCTCACCAAGCGTTTTCAGCGTCCATTTGAGGAACCAAACGAACTCGGAATTATGCGAGTAAGAGCTTGCTGGACTTATCTTGGCGAGCCGGGTGAGGGAGTGACAAAAACTTCCGGTTCGACCGAACTGCTTTTATGGAACCCCATCAATTGTCATCGGACGATGACCAACCACCGCGAAGAATAAATCAAAGCAAGGATTCATCAACTTTTGATTCTCTTAATAATCTCAAGAGTGAGAGTCAACCACGTGATATTTTGTCTAAGTATATTTTTCATTATAAACTAAGGCTCCGTTTAGAGCGTCATTTTTTCTCAGGTGAGTTTGAGCAAAAATTCTACCATCATAGCATGTATGTTTAATATGACAACGATTATGACCGGGACCAAAGAAAGAAAATTAGTTTTGAACATAGCAATGAATGAATTTCCTTTGGCAAGGTCGGTTTTTTCGAACTAACGGTTCATTACCACCACCGTCATAAAACTTCGGTTGCCACTTTTAAATCTTTCTTAGGCTTCATTTGGCGCGACGGTGGCGGGCGGTGTTTGCGGCAAACGCCACCGTAAGACGGGTAAACAAACGCCCGGCGGTGGTGTTTGCCACGTTTGCACCCGCCGCGCCATGGAAAAAGCTCCAAAACGGAGCTTTTCGAGCTCCGCCTCCTCCCCTCCGGTCTCAACCGCCCGTCTCCACCCGCAGGTGCCGCCCGCCACCGCCGCGCCAAATAAAGCCTTAATCAGGGAATTTGGTTCATTTATTAACTAACGTGTGATGATAAAAGTGCATGCATCTACAACAATCAATAATACGTCGCATGTTATGCAAACATAAACATTGCAAAAACACATAAATTTTAATGTGAAAAATGTTCAAACGCCGTTAAAAATGGCATTGTTTTAGGTAGACCTTATTTGATTATCTACAAATCGAATTTGAGTTTTTTAGGACTTATTTACTACTGTATACATATATACCTCAAAAAAGAGAAAATACTCAGTTTCACTTATTTTCTAAATCCCACGCACGCTCTGCCCTAGCTGCTCGACATTTCCTGTTCGCTCCCGATCCCGCCTCATGTGTGCACTCCCTAGCTCGTCGGCGCCTAATGTCGACCGGGACCTTGCCGGTGACCACTCCAAGGAGCTTCTTCAAGCCTAGCGACCAAACCTCCAGCATTCCTCTGCTTGGTGACGGAACCTTGCCAGCGCCTAATGTCACTGATGGTAATTGTCTCCCAAACGGAGACCTATCCTATTATGTCCAATTTTCTGTTACGTCGTCTCCACGCCTCCCTTGATTTGGCCTTCAGGAGTGAAGCGAGCATGCCAAAACCGCTTTATGATACGGCCCTTCGTCTGTGACCTAGTTCGGCCGGGAAGAAGAGGGAAGTCTCGTAGAGAGTTGGCGTTGTGCTTGCGAGATCCAATGATGTCGGAAGGGATTCCACGGGGAAGGAGGAGGCCGGATGGGGAAGGAGGAGGCCGATCGAGCGCGGTATGCGGGCGCGGGATGGCGCAGGAAGCAGCGGCGGCGTGTGTTACGCGGGTCGGGGTCAGGCGAGCGGCTTGGGAGAGTTACGAAGGGTTTTAGAAAGAGAGAGAGTAGAGAGAGAAAGAGAGAAAGAGGATAAATTCTTGCTTGCCATTTCATCAAACCCTCAAACCCATATATGGGTGAGCCCAAAACCAAATCCAAGTTCACAAACTAAGCATAAAAAAACACCACATAAAAGATACAAGCCACCCAAAATGAGCGACTAATCGGATCGTGCCGGGGCGCGGCGCTTGTAGGTTAACCCCCAACGTGGGTCCGTAACACTTCACCTCTTCTTCTTCTATCTTTTTTTTAGCCAAATGAAATCTGGTGTTTTCTTTAGGTTTGGAGACATTTTTCAGCTGATTTTTTCTTGTTGTTTGAAATATCATATTATCACGTTCTTATCTTGGATTAGAACGTGAGCTTAACAAATTCATTTTACAAAACAAAAAGAATCTGTTTTTCACAGGTTAACATAATGTGTTTTCTATCTGTGTTTTCATTGATTTTTCAATGTATTAAGCATAAATATTTTTTAATTCTTAATTATAGTTTAGCTCTAAGCATTTAGCTCAAGCATCCAGCGTAAACAATAAGAGGAGCTTTAACAATAAAGAGGAAGGTGAACATATAATAATCTAACTTAATTTACTTTATTTATGGAGTTAATGTGAGGAGAATAATTTTTAACTAATAGTTGTTCTACTAATATGATATTAGTAATCGATTGCATATAAAAATGATTTTTTAAACAAAAATTATTTTGGTTTGCATATAACAATTTTATCTACATATAATCATTTTAGATTTCTTATGATTTGTATATAGTAATAATTTGTATATAACCAAACTTGATCTATATATAACAATGCCCATAAAAAATCTTTGAGACAAGATGACCAAAGATTGCAATCATATAATTAATTTGTTCATATAAATAGTCACTCAATTAAAATAGTTGTATATATAATTAATTTGTTACATAATTATTTTATATAATTATGTTCATATAATTAATAAAAATGATACTGTAGAACTATTTTCATTTTAATAAAAAATAATTAAATATGAAAAAACACAATTTAGTGAAATAGTAAGAATACTATTGATGGGTCTTCATCTATCTTGTAGAGAAATCCGGGCTGCATTTAGCCAAAAAAACTCCACTCCCCACTAAGATGGTGGAGGCATGGGCAAGAAGGAAGAGAAAAACCGCCCAGAACCGTCCAGAACCGCCCAAAACCGCCGCGGAACCACCCAAAAACCGCCACACACGCGCAGTATTGTGCGCTAGCGCGCGCGGTAGCGCACGACCGCGCGCGCGGAACCGCGCGGCACGCGCGTTACCGCGCGCGCGCAACCGCACGCGCGCACGGGCCCGCGCGCGTGCGCGGCCTGGGCGGCCCGCGCGCCCGCGCGCCCTGCGCGCTAGCGAGCGCGCGCGCGCAACCTGCGCGCTAGCGCGTGGCCTGGGCGCTAGCGCGTGGCCTGCGCGCTAGCGCGTGGCCTGCGCGCTAGCGCGCGCGCGCGCGGTGTGCCGATCGATCTCCCTCGACGCACGGCACACCCGCCGCCCCTTTGCGTCGTCCTCGCACGACTCCGGTCTTGCTTTAACGGCGTTCCCACTCGGTGCTCAACGCGCGCTTAGCGCCGCTAAGTTCGTAGCGTGCCTTTGATCTGCGCGCGCTTGAACATTGCAAAGTTCATAGCGCGCGCAGTTGCTAACTCCACTATCTTTCTTGAGATTGCAGGATTCACACATTGCAATCAGAAACTGCCCGAACTGACCGGGGGCGAAATTGTCATATTCAGAAAGTGACGATCCATGTGCTCTCGATCAACGGCCGAGATCGGCCCGTCAGGTAGTTACGGTGGTTACAATGGCGAAATTACTGGGTCGCCCCCGGCCAAGTCTATAAAAGGGACCCTAAATTCTCATTTGGGGGGATCTGATTTTTGGCATCCGAGAGAGCTCCTTGAAGATTTCCTTCGAAGATCTCCTTCGCGGTTTGAAGATCTCCTTCGCGGTTCGAAGATCTCATTCGCGGTTTGAAGATCTCCTTCGTCACTTGAAGATCTTCTTCGGACTTTGAAGACTTCCTGCAACACCAAGAGACTTAGCTTTTCTGAAAGGTGGCCTGTCACCCTCAGAGAATTTTCTTCAACTGCAATTGTAACAAGAAGCGGCCTGTCGCTCTCTGAACTTGTAACTTCGTTTGTAACATTCCAACGCTTAGTGAAATTTGGTTGACGCCGATCCGACCACGTGGTTTTTCACCCTTTCTGGGTTTTCCACGCTAAAAATGTTCTCTTGCCACCTATCTATTCTCTCTGTGACTGTTTGCGCATTCGGCCCACTCTCGGGCTAAGACGGTTCAATTTGCCCGGTCTGGAAGAGCGTGGAGTGACCTGCAATAGTTTGGCGCCGTCTGTGGGAACTGTGTTCCCAAAACTCTGCAAAGAATTTTCGAAGACAGTATTCGCTTCATAGCAATACTCGTGACTAACAGCGATGGCAAGAAGAAGTGCTCGCACCACCGATGGTTCCATCCCGGAAGGGCGCATTGATCCCGCTCCCTCTCATTCCCTCATCAACGCTCCTCCCGCCGAAGAGGGCGCATTAGCACCTGTCGCCGCATTGGAGGTGCGCATGCGCCAGATGGAAGAACAATAAGCTGAAATCCTGGCACTCAGAAACCTCAGAGCCCCGCAAGCTCCCGTTCCACCTGCCGCACCAATCATCCAACCCCCCTTGATCCCAAACCAGGCTCCATTGGGAGAAGCTGCTCAAGAGGAAGAAACGTACGAAGAAGAATACTCAGACGCTGCCAGCTCCGCGCACCCGGTCCGCCCCGCCAGGGGAGCTAGAGGAGAACCCCTTCACAATCAGCAAGGAGGGGTAGGAGTCGAACAAGACATAGGAAGGCCCACTCGCGAGGAGATCCGCGACGTGATAGCTGAAGAGCACGGACAGGCCGGACGCCGGGGCATCTTCGCCCATCGCCCCCTACGTCGCGGCTCCCCGCTCATACAACAAATCTTGGACCATCCAATTCCGCACGGTTTCAAGCTTCCCAACATCGAGACATTTGACGGGATGGATGATCCGCTGGAACACATCAACCATTTTACCACCATCATGGGGATCTACAACGCTGCCGATCAACTCCTCTGCCAAGTGTTTCTGGCAATACACAAGGGGCAGGCGCGCACCTGGTTTCATTCCCTGCGGGATGGATCTGTCAACAACTTCACCGAGCTCGCCCAGCAGTTTACAGATCAGTTCGTCGCTAACCGGAGAATCGTTCGGGATCCCTCGCATCTTTCCGGGATTCGCCAGAACGAGGGAGAGACCCTCAAAGACTTTTTCCGTCGCTTCACGGCTGAGGCACGACAAATTCCAGGGGTCGATCATGAGCTTATGCGCGGTGTTTTCCTAGGGGGACTCCGCCCAAGCGGCTTTTACTCCGCTCTGATGAGGGAGACAGTACCAAGCTATCCGGTCCTTGTGCACCGATGGAGGCACAGATAGCGGTGGATGAGGCGATTGAGGCACATCGTGTAACATCCCGATTTGTACTAGGCCCCTATGATGAGATTTAAAACAATGAAATGAATTTGGTGTGCTGATAGCACAATTAGCATTCGGCAAGCTTCCGTTCGACGAACGTCGAACGGGAAGCTCCCGTTCGACGAACATCGAATGGGAAGTGTTCGACTAATTAGTCATATGCTTTAATAGCAGCGTTGCGTTCGACGAAAATCGAAGGGCAGCTCCGTTCGACGAACGTCGAAGGGATAGAGGCGTTCGGCGAAGTAAAGGAGGTTGTGTTCGACGAAACATTGCTGCAGCCGCGATCGAAGAAGGCTGCCAGCGTTCGACGAAAGTTCGTCGAACGGCGTTCGACGAACGACGTTCGACTAATTTGTCGAACGGGAACCGTTCGACTATGTTATAATAGGAGCCGTTCGGGAACCATTCGACGAAAAGATCGTCGAACGGTGATCGACGGAAGTATTCCGTTCGACGAAAGTCGAAGGAGCGGCGTCCGACGAAAATCCCAACGTTCGACAAATATATTATTCCAGCCGATCGACGATCGATGAAAAATGATAGCGCTCGGCTAAAGCTTTGCTGCTCCCGTTCGACGTTCCGTTCGACTAACGTCGAACGGGAAGCGTTCCACTAAATCCTTGCGCTCGACTAAGTTTGGGCAGCGTACGACGAAATGACTGTTCCCGTTCGACGAATCTGGGTATTTTCGTCTGCTGTTGCCGACAGAGCTTAAATGCTTATTCTTTATGTTAACAGTGGAATCCTTGTCCAGTAAGAAGCCGACACCTAACTTTGGATTTCCAATGCTTATTAATGCAAACCCTCTTCTCTCTTAACACTAGGGCTGAGCATTTCTCCCGAGGAAAAATCTTCTGCTTCATCTTCTTCTTCTTCTTCTTCCTCTTCTTCTTCTTCATCTTCTTCCTCTCCCATCAGGAATTGGATGGGGGAAAACTTTGGAGGAGCAAAAGCTTGGAGGCTTTTGGAGCTTGGCCGACCACCATCCCGGCTGCCATGAAGATGAGCTCTGTCCATGCCTAAAAATCAGGTGACTTCCGACCCCTCTCCCTTGGTGCTAGTATCCTAGATTACAAGAGATGATAGCTCAAGAGAGCTTCTCATGTGAGCTTTAATGGAGTTTTCTTAGATTGACCACAGGGAACTTCAGATTTAGGGCACCGCTTGCCGTGAAGTTCCTTGAAATCATTTCTTCTCACCAAGAGGTTGAGATAGGATCTGATTTGGTGCATAGCCGTGGTCTGTGGAGGGAGATCAATGAGAAAAATGCTAGGGCTTGATAAATCGATTAAGGGTTTTAGTTTCCCTGTTATGGGATTTTATTTATATATGCTCATACTTATATATGATCAATTATAGTTCCCTGCTATGGGATTTCTTGTTGGGGTATAGCAGGAGTTTAATTATATGGTTAGAAGGATAGATGAAGCTCTGTATATATGACTTAAATTATGAAATTTTGTTGGGGAAGATGAGGATTAATCCTCTGTTAATTGGGGTTGTTAATTATAAAATCGTGCGCAGCTGGGTTCGAGCCAATTTTTAGGCTTGACCCCACTGGAATTAGACTTCGGGCTCAACAAGGAAGTTGTAGCCCTCGGAAAGAGCTTCCCAACGATAGGTTACCCGTTTCCTGAAGTGACCTGTAGCTCTCTAAAGGTCCAGTCGAGTGGACTGTCCAGGAAGCGGGAAATTGTTTAAGTGCGTGCTGTTTTTGCTGTCCAGGTTTCTGCAGTTGACTTTGGAGCAGATTTTAGGTAGGATCCACTTGGATCTGGGTTTAGGACTCAACATGAATGTTGTATCCCTTGGAGAGAGCTTTCCAAAATGGGGTGGCACATAATTTGGGGTGGAGTAGAACTCCCAGAATCTCAGTTTTGTTAATCAGCGTCGTTGTAGTTTGAATTGCGATAATCTTTGGGGATATCTTTTATAATACTTGTCCGACGCTCTTAATAGTGGTAGAAATCGAATTGATGATATTGTGCTGACCCTTGTTGAATTTCATGAGTTGTGGGAGGGTACTTGTTGTGATTTCGCCAACCGTAGTTCGTTCTCGCTTCGCGCTGGGAATAATAACTAGGAATGCCGACGTGACTATTGTTTGGAGAAAAATCTATATTCTCCAATTTAATGAGGAAATGAGTGCCCAGATTTACGTGTCAATTGGGCGGAGCATGGGCGAATGGCATGATGTATGGAATGAGGCATTGCGATGAATAATCGAATAAAGACTTGGACGACATGTTTATAATAATGCGCATATTGATCGATCACCCAGCGAAGAGTGTGGTTTGGTGACAACCCCTCAAATGCGATAAAGATCTCATCGTAATAGAGTGAGCTGTAAATTGAGTACGAGAAGTGAATGTCGATGACATGTGAGATGTGCTTAGAAATCACGAACGTTATATTGGGGACTCTTGGTGCATGTTTGGAAGATGTGTTTCTATTAATCATCACCTCGCTAGATAAACAACGGGATGATACGTATTGGTAGTAAACTCTCAAGAATGGGAATAGTTCAACTAGGTTGAACTTGTGGCGAACGGAGCCTACGGGCAGAACGTGTTAATATGATGGGTGCTAGAGAGCACAAGTTGTGAATGAGCCTACGGGCAGAACGAGTAAATATGATGATTGCTTGTGAGCACCGGTCGTGAATGGGCCTACGGGCAGGGCGTGACAGTATGAATGTGCAGGTTTTCACACATGGTAGTGTAGTGATCCTCGGTAGAGGATAGTTGGTGGCGGGTCTACGGGCTCGCCGATCGTCACACCGACGGGAGCTGGCAGTCAGACTCGGACTGGAAGGGCTCGTCTTCTTGGTGCTCATCTCCCAAAGCCCCCTTCCACTCCTGAAGACTCTGCAGAAATGTGAGCAGTACGCAGGGCTCCGCTATGAACAAAGAGCGTTGAGGCGTACAGAGGCCTAGGACTGGTAGTGTGCATACCTTCCTAGTAGTGGCGAGGCCCGTGCCACTGCCACCGTCTGGCCACGACGGGGGGCGCCTGAGTGGTTAGCTACCCTCGAAAAGTGGGAACTAAAGGTCTGTGTCGACATAGCAAATGCGCTTGGAGAAGTCATCATATCATAATCATTGCACCGCATTCATATCATAATCATTGCACCGCATTCATATCATAATCATTGCATTGCACATCAATGGATACTCATCATATAAACTTGTATGGGCATCTTTATATGATGAGTTACCTTTATATGCATACCCTTAACTTATAAGCTTGTATGTGCATCCTTATAAGTTAAGTTCAATTCAGCTCTTTAATACTCAGCTTATGTTTGTTGTGCTTACACTTGCTTGGATTGTCACTGCTGCTATATATATAACTATGAACATGCTAGTTAGGAACATTGCAAGTACTTGGGTACTTATACAACCGACACTTATGAACAACCCTTCCTGTCACCTGTTTTGTATACTATTGCTAATATTGCAGCTTTCTTTCAATTCTACCGCCCGGTGCCTTGGAGTCGCCGGGGGAGCGGATGTGAAGCCACTTAGTCTTTATGACTAACGGTTGCTATGTCCCTCTTTTTAGGAGTGCGCCCTGGAGCCGCAGCGCACGGCGCAGGAGGAGGACAGTCAGGTCAGGACGACAGGGCCGGAGACAGCGATACCCTCAGTACCGGCAGTGGCTGACGTGAATAGTAGTTTTGAGATGTAGCCCCTTTGGGCATCTTTTGTGATACTCTGATATATTTTGCAGGAGCTCGTGGAGCTACCTTTTTGTATAATTATGGACTCTACTTATGCGAATTTTATATATCTATATGTGGCTTCTTGTTTTAGTTTATTGATGGGTTGGCGCTGTTGAGTTGGTTTAGCCGGCGGGATAGGCGTCTTGTGGAGGTGGCTAGCCCGTGAGCTGGCGCTTCTGCAAGGCGGCTGTCCTGGGCATAAGACTCCCCTCGGCCGTGTTTTGTGTTCCGGGAGGGGGGTCTTACAAATGGTATCAGCTTGCAACGATCCTGAGATAAAGAAGTCCATTAGAACACTAGGCTACCCCGGCTAGCTAGATCAGTTTGAGGACAAACTGATGCAGCGGAAGCGGTGGTGTGCCCATGTGTAATTCGCTATAAGTGTGTCCGCTTTTTCTTATAGAAAGTGCCAACCTAAGCCAAACTCGTACCCTTACGTATAGATGCTGGCTCATCCCGAGACAGTAATTTGTTTTCCCATTCCAACAGTCAGAGTTGGTTTGGCATATGACACCTTTTTAGTCGACTTAGCAGGATAGGTCATGACGTATCGTAGCCTTATACTAATCTTGGGGATGATTGGGCCAAGCAATAAGTGACATTGAGTGACTAAGGGAAGAGTTTAACGTAAGTGTAAATGCTGGAGACTCACACCCTGAGATTTCTACCCTAGAAATGGAGTAATATTATCACCTTACACAAAAATTTGGCCAATTTCAATGAGACTGGTGCTTGTAGTCTATTACCAGCTTAGTGAGAGACCACCAAGCATGTCTTTTATACTCTACGTGGATACCTCACACTTCTATTTATGTAGAAGGCTTCATATGGAGAAGTTACAATAAGAATTCGGATCCAGAGAAGGCTCATTTTGGGACGAATGTGTTATATTGGTGGCAGAGGAAACTCAGTCGAAGAGATATGGGGGCTTATCTCTTCGTTTATTGGGCTAGTTATGTACCGTCTTGGATCCCTTGAGGAGTTAGAATCTTTGTAATTTTTGACATTGGAAGTTTTGATCCTTGAGAGTTAATTCACCTTAAGCAAAGCAGACTGCTAATGCCGTATTTGGGTTGATAGAAATTTTATTAGCGGAATAAGAGAGGAAAAACATTTTTGAAGATGATCATTTTCTCTGTATTGTCCCAAAATTATGTGGATAAGTTACGAGGGGAGTAGAAAATTTACACTTTGGGGATATGCAGCGATGTTGTGATAACATTATAACTGGGGAGTTAATGAAATTTTGTGCATGCATTGCGGGTATGATGATACACTACCCCTCGTGGTGAACATTCTCTTAGTGTTGTAATTACTTGACATTGGGAAATTAATAAGAGTTGGCGGTGGAGTCAACAAGATTAGTACGACTTGATTGATGTTCTAAAATTCTAAAAGGTTTTATAAAATAAACATGCATGCCATGGATGATCGTTGGCAGGAATGGTAGGGCGCTTGTAATGGATTTGATTTAGTTTATCGCATTGTGAAGTATGCCCTACTTTTGGTAGTCTGCATAACCCGTGTCGAAAGGAAATAATCCCGAGCCTTGCACCTTGGTTCATGTTGAGTTCAAACATATATAAATGTACCGGGTGATTGGATGTTATTTGCACCTGCTCTCATTACAATGAGATGCAGCTTGGTCGTCGCCGTAAAATTTTAAATTTTTACATCACGGCTGGTATATGAGTGCGTCGGTACGGGGATCTATAGGGTAAGAACTCTAAGTCGAGGAAGATATGTCCTTAAGGGTTGTGTCCATACGTGAGATGAATATACCATATGGGCGGTGGAAGAAATTTAGTCCAAAAACGTACGGGGGCTTGTCCCTTCGTTTATTGGCCTATTTATGTTCCGACTTCGCTTTCCCTTAGATCCTGTTTATTTTTATAGTACGTGAACGATGAGGGTTGGATTCGTGTTAACCTCTCAATACGGGTGAGAGCGTCAAGGGTGTTGAGACGCGCCGTGATTTGAACATATGAATTGAATATTGAGGGCGAGAGGTACCGTCTTGGAATTCTTTAAGGATTTTAAATCCTTGTAATTTTAACCTCGGAAGCTTGTGATCTCTGAATAATTAACTCGCCGTAAGCAAGATGGTTGAAAATCATGAACACTATATTGGGAACTCTTGACGTATGTTTTTGGAAGATATGAATACATCCTGATGTGATGGTAAGGACTTGAGACTGGCAGTCCTTGAGTGCGGCTATGCACTAGTCGGATCCTGGCAAGCGTTTGGATGACATAAGGACTCGGTGGTAGTCCTTAGGTCCTCATAGCATGAGTTCCATCATTAGAACCTCATGGGGATTAATAAGTGGAAACTTGAACTCTCTCGATAGTGTTGTAGTGCCTCTCAATGATCAATGGTTGGTCAGACGACTGCGCAATAAATTTTGGGGGACGCCTTGAAATTTGTTGAGTGGAGTCGTATTCGATTGTTGATCAAAGAGTTGTGCTTAAGTGACATATTTAGGATAGTTAGTTTAAATCGTAGCACTCATAGTGCTAAGGTTTTGCAACGTGGTGGTTAAATGAAGATGTTGGGAGCTTTGTTATATTACTGCTCGCATCGCTAGATGACCAACTGGATGGTCCGGGCCCTTTGGTGTTAATTCCCAAAGCCGCCATCCGGGCTAGTTTAATTCGTTCAATTGGATGGTCCGGGCCCTTTGGTGTTAATTCCCAAAGCCGCCCTCCGGGCTAGTTTAATTCGTTCAACTGGATGGTCCGGGCCCTTTGGTGTTAATTCCCAAAGCCGCCATCCGGGCTAGTTTAATTCATTCAACTGGATGGTCCGGGCCCTTTGGTGTTAATTCCCAAGCCGCCATCCGGGCTAATGTAGTTCGTTCGACTGGATGGTCCGGGCCCTTGGTGTTAATTCCCAACGCTGCCATCCGGGCTATTCTTTGGTGTTCATTCCCGAAGCCGCCACCTAGGCTGTGTCAAGCATGTGCGTGACCCCATACCTTACCTGGTAGACTACCCGCCTGACTTTGAGGCCGATTTCCTTGAAAGCTAAATTGTTGAATACATTCAAGTGATAACGATAAGGGTGCTGCACATTATTTGGATAACGATGCCTGAGGTTGGAAGAATCAACTTACTCTTGCAAATCTAAAACACATGACTCCTTGAGAGGAGGAATCTGGATTTGGTGCGGGAGCACGAGTGGTAAACTCGTGCGTAACAGGTTCACTGAACCTAGAATGATTCAGATCCAAGGTGCGAAGAATGTTGATCGGTTAAGGTTGAGAGGACGAGTGATAACATCGTGCGTGTTAGGCTCTCTGGCCTGACGGCTTTTAACAAAGGTATAGCAAAGTTGATTCGTTGAGGTTGAGAAAAACTTGGGATACCAAGTGCGTGGAGTATGACGAGAGCACGCCGGGGAGAAATTGAGGTGAGGTAGGAAGGACGAGTTGTGGCCCTCACCTGAGACGAGTAAGATTCGGTGTGTGCTCGGAAGAACAATTTTCGTAATCCGATCATCGGTCCCCATAAACCCAACTTAAATTTCGGGGACGAAATTGTTTCTTCGTTTATTGGATTTGTAACATCCCGATTTGTACTAGGCCCCTATGATGAGATTTAAAACAATGAAATGAATTTGGTGTGCTGATAGCACAATTAGCATTCGGCAAGCTTCCGTTCGACGAACGTCGAACGGGAAGCTCCCGTTCGACGAACGTCGAACGGGAAGTGTTCGACTAATTAGTCATATGTTTTAATAGCAGCGCTGCGTTCGACGAAAATCGAAGGGCAGCTCCGTTCGACGAACGTCGAAGGGATAGAGGCGTTCGGCGAAGTAAAGGAGGTTGTGTTCGACGAAACATTGCTGCAACCGCGATCGAAGAAGGCTGCCAGCGTTCGACGAAAGTTCGTCGAACGGCGTTCGACGAACGACGTTCGACTAATTTGTCGAACGGGAACCGTTCGACTATGTTATAATAGGAGTCGTTCGGGAACCATTCGACGAAAAGATCGTCGAACGGTGATCGACGGAAGTATTCCGTTCGACGAAAGTCGAAGGAGCGGCGTCCGACGAAAATCCCAACGTTCGACAAATATATTATTCCAGCCGATCGACGATCGATGAAAAATGATAGCGCTCGGCTAAAGCTTTGCTGCTCCCGTTCGACTAACGTCGAACGGGAAGCGTTCCACTAAATCCTTGCGCTCGACTAAGTTTGGGCAGCGTACGACGAAATGACTGTTCCCGTTCGACGAATCTGGGTATTTTCGTCTGCTGTTGCCGACAGAGCTTAAATGCTTATTCTTTATGTTAACAGTGGAATCCTTGTCCAGTAAGAAGCCGACACCTAAATTTGGATTTCCAATGCTTATTAATGCAAACCCTCTTCTCTCTTAACACTAGGGCTGAGCATTTCTCCCGAGGAAAAATCTTCTGCTTCATCTTCTTCTTCTTCATCTTCTTCTTCTTCTTCTTCCTCTTCTTCTTCTTCATCTTCTTCCTCTCCCATCAGGAATTGGATGGGGGAAAACTTTGGAGGAGCAAAAGCTTGGAGGCTTTTGGAGCTTGGCCGACCACCATCCCGGCTGCCATGAAGATGAGCTCTGTCCATGCCTAAAAATCAGGTGACTTCCGACCCCTCTCCCTTGGTGCTAGTATCCTAGATTACAATAGGAGAGATGATAGCTCAAGAGAGCTTCTCATGTGAGCTTTAATGGAGTTTTCTTAGATTGAACACAGGGAACTTCAGATTTAGGGCACCGCTTGCCGTGAAGTTCCTTGAAATCAATTCTTCTCACCAAGAGGTTGAGATAGGATCTGATTTGGTGCATAGCCGTGGTCTGTGGAGGGAGATCAATGAGAAAAATGCTAGGGCTTGATAAATCGATTAAGGGTTTTAGTTTCCCTGTTATGGGATTTTATTTATATATGCTCATACTTATATATGATCAATTATAGTTCCCTGCTATGGGATTTCTTGTTGGGGTATAGCAGGAGTTTAATTATATGGTTAGAAGGATAGATGAAGCTCTGTATATATGACTTAAATTATGAAATTTTGTTGGGGAAGATGAGGATTAATCCTCGGTTAATTGGGGTTGTTAATTATAAAATCATGCGCAACTGGGTTCGAGCCAATTTTTAGGCTTGACCCCGCTGGAATTAGACTTCGGACTCAACAAGGAAGTTGTAGCCCTCGGAAAGAGCTTCCCAACGATAGGTTACCTGTTTCCTGAAGTGAACTGTAGCTCTCTAAAGGTCCAGTCGAGTGGACTGTCCAGGAAGCGGGAAATTGTTTAAGTGCGTGCTGTTTTTGCTGTCCAGGTTTCTGCAGTTGACTTTGGAGCAGATTTTAGGTAGGATCCACTTGGATCTGGGTTTAGGACTCAACATGAATGTTGTATCCCTTGGAGAGAGCTTTCCAAAATGGGGTGGCACATAATTTGGGGTGGAGTAGAACTCCCAGAATCTCAGTTTTGTTAATCAGCGTCGTTGAAGTTTGAATTGCGATAATCTTTGGGGATATCTTTTATAATACTTGTCCGACGCTCTTAATAGTGGTAGAAATCGAATTGATGATATTGTGCTGATCCTTGTTGAATTTCATGAGTTGTGGGAGGGCACTTGTTGTGATTTCGCCAACCGTAGTTCGTTCTCGCTTCGCGCTGGGAATAATAACTAGGAATGCCGACGTGACTATTGTTTGGAGAAAAATCTATATTCTCCAATTTAATGAGGAAATGAGTGCCCAGATTTACGTGTCAATTGGGCGGAGCATGGGCGAATGGCATGATGTATGGAATGAGGCATTGCGATGAATAATCGAATAAAGACTTGGACGACATGTTTATAATAATGCGCACATTGATCGATCACCCAGCGAAGAGTGTGGTTTGGTGACAACCCCTCAAATGCGATAAAGATCTCATCGTAATAGAGTGAGCTGTAAATTGAGTACGAGAAGTGAATGTCGATGACATGTGAGATGTGCTTGGAAATCACGAACGTTATATTGGGGACTCTTGGTGCATGTTTGGAAGATGTGTTTCTATTAATCATCACCTCGCTAGATAAACAACGGGATGATACGTATTGGTAGTAAACTCTCAAGAATGGGAATAGTTCAACTAGGTTGAACTTGTGGCGAACGGAGCCTACGGGCAGAACGTGTTAATATGATGGGTGCTAGAGAGCACAAGTTGTGAATGAGCCTACGGGCAGAACGAGTAAATATGATGATTGCTTGTGAGCACCGGTCGTGAATGGGCCTACGGGCAGGGCGTGACAGTATGAATGTGCAGGTTTTCACACATGGTGGTGTAGTGATCCTCGGTAGAGGATAGTTGGTGGCGGGTCTACGGGCTCGCCGATCGTCACACCGACGGGAGCTGGCAGTCAGACTCGGACTGGAAGGGCTCGTCTTCTTGGTGCTCATCTCCCAAAGCCCCCTTCCACTCCTGAAGACTCTGCAGAAATGCGAGCAGTACGCAGGGCTCCGCTATGAACAAAGAGCATTGAGGCGTACAGAGGCCTAGGACTGGTAGTGTGCATACCTTCCTAGTAGTGGCGAGGCCCGTGCCACTGCCACCGTCTGGCCACGACGGGGGGCGCCTGAGTGGTTAGCTACCCTCGAAAAGTGGGAACTAAAGGTCTGTGTCGACATAGCAAATGCGCTTGGAGAAGTCATCATATCATAATCATTGCACCGCATTCATATCATAATCATTGCACCGCATTCATATCATAATCATTGCATTGCACAGCAATGGATACTCATCATATAAACTTGTATGGGCATCTTTATATGATGAGTTATCTTTATATGCAGACCCTTAACTTATAAGCTTGTATGGGCATCCTTATAAGTTAAGTTCAATTCAGCTCTTTAATACTCAGCTTATGTTTGTTGTGCTTACACTTGCTTGGATAGTCACTGCTGCTATATATATAACTATGAACATGCTAGTTAGGAACATTGCAAGTACTTGGGTACTTATACAACCGACACATATGAATAACCCTTCCTGTCACCTGTTTTGTATACTATTGCTAATATTGCAGCTTTCTTTCAATTCTACCGCCCGGTGCCTTGGAGTCGCCGGGGGAGCGGATGTGAAGCCACTTAGTCTTTATGACTAACGGTTGCTACGTCCCTCTTTTTAGGAGTGCGCCCTGGAGCCGCAGCGCACGGCGCAGGAGGAGGACAGTCAGGTCAGGACGACAGGGCCGGAGACAGCGATACCCTCAGTACCGGCAGTGGCTGACGTGAGTAGTAGTTTTGAGATGTAGCCCCTTTGGGCATCTTTTGTGATACTCTGATATATTTTGCAGGAGCTCGTGGAGCTACCTTTTTGTATAATTATGGACTCTACTTATGCGAATTTTATATATCTATATGTGGCTTCTTGTTTTAGTTTATTGATGGGTTGGCGCTGTTGAGTTGGTTTAGCCGGCGGGATAGGCGTCTTGTGGAGGTGGCTAGCCCGTGAGCTGGCGCTTCCGCAAGGCGGCTGTCCTGGGCATAAGACTCCCCTCGGCCGTGTTTTGTGTTCCGGGAGGGGGGTCTTACACATCGCCAGCAGTTCGAAGGAAGTCAGAAGAGAAGGAAGGGGCAGGAATAGGCCCCTAGGAGGCAGGAGGAGCGGCGTATGGAGGAGCGCCGGAATGATGATCATCGCCGGGACCCCCGAAGGGATCAGGGTCCCAGTCCGCCCCGGATTTACACCTCGCTCAACACGTCACGAACCAATGTGCTTTATGCAATTCAAGAAAACCCGGCGTTCCGTAGGCCAAGGTCGCCTATCCCGAATGAAAGAACCGACCAATCGAAGTATTGTGAGTTTCATAGAGGAGTTGGTCATACAACTGAAGAATGCACCAGGTTGAAGGTAGAGATCGAGCGCCTTGTCAGGCAAGGGCTCCTCGGAAGATTCTTGCAAGGTCAGCTGCCAAACCAGGCACAACAGCCTAGGCAACCAAGAGATCAATCCCTTACACCTCACGGCGCTTCGGCGGGAAGGTCGATGATAGGAGAATTCGAGACTATTGCCGGGTCTCCTAACCTCGCCGCTCAGATACTTTCCATTGCTAGGCCCGAGAGGGGGCACGACGACAAAAAACTAAAGCAAGACACCACCATCACCTTCGGAGACGAAGTTTTGGAGGGGTTGCGGCTGCTACACCAAGACCCGCTCGTAATCAATGCTGGGATCGGGGATCCCTGTTTCAACGTCAAGAGAATACTAGTCGACAATGGGAGCTCCGTCGACGTCCTGTTCCTCTCCACTCTACAAAGCATGAAACTCGCTAAGGAGCACCTCAGCCCAGCAGCAGGGCCCGTCTACGGCTTCGACAACCGCCCCGTCCCGGTCCAGGGCATTATCACCCTTCCGGTAACGCTCGGCGAGTTTCCAAGACAAATAACGCATAACATTCAATTCGTAGTCGTGGAGTCAAGCTCTGCCTACAACGCAATCTTCGGGAGACCGCTCCAATCTGTTTTCGGAGCCATCCCGTCAATCCCGCACTTGGCTATGAAATTCCCGACTGCCGCTGGAATAGGAATCGTTCGCGGAAATCAAGAGGCAGCTAGAACCTGCTACCTGAGGCAGGCCCAACCAGCAAAGGAGACTGCCCTCAACATCGACAACTTCGACCTGCGGGACGAGGCTACTCTACATCGGGGGGGCACCCGTTGAAGGATTGGTGGAAGTGCCGCTCTCCCAGCGGGATCCGACCCGGACCGTCCAGGTCGGGTCCCTCTTATCGCCAGAAGAACGAGAAGAATTCACAACCTTCCTACAGAAGAACGATGACATTTTCGCTTGGAGCCCGGAGGACATGCCTGGGGTAGATCCTGAAGTCATTTTTCACTCTTTGAACGTTAACCCTGCCTGCAGGCCCGTAATTCAAAAGAAGAGGAACTTCGCTCCCGAGCGGTTGAAGGCGATCGAAGAAGAAGTAGATAAGCTTCTAGAGGCGAAGTTCATCCGCGAAGCAGAATACCCCACGTGGCTTGCTAACGTGGTAATGGTAAAGAAGGCCTCGGGGAAGTGGCGAATGTGCGTCGACTACAGCAACCTGAACCAGCATGCTCGAAAGACAGTTTCCCTCTCCCAAGGATTGACCAACTCGTCGACGCAACGGCCGGCCACGAGCTGCTCAGCTTTATGGATGCTTACTCAGGCTACAATCAGATAAGGATGAATCCCGCAGACGAGGAGCACACTGCCTTCCGCACCGACAAAGGAGTCTACTGCTATAAGGTGATGACGTTCGGCCTTAAAAATGTCGGAGCGACAAACCAAAGACTGATGAACAAAGTCTTCAAGGACCTCATCGGGGAGACGATGGAGATGTACGTGGACGACATGCTAGTGAAGAGCGTCCATCGTCGCGACCACTTGAAAGACTTGGGAAAGTGCTTTCAGCTTCTTCATCGCTTCCGAATGCGGCTCAACCCCAGCAAATGCGCGTTTGGTGTGACGGCGGGGAAGTTCCTGGGCTTCATGGTAACCCATCGGGGAATTGAGGCCAACCCCGAGAAGATCAAGGCATTGGAGGACATGTCACCACCTCGTTCAATCAAGGAAGTGCAACGCCTAAATGGGAGGATCGCCGCGCTGTCTCGTTTACTGTCACACACAGGAGACAAGTACCTCCCTTTCTTCAAGATCCCCCGGGGAGCACGCCACACCAGGTTCCAGTGGATGGACGAGTGCCAGACGGCTTTCGAACTTCTCAAACAATACCTGGCCTCTGATACGCCCGAAAATGGTTGCGTATTTTGTATGCAAGTGCACGTGCCGGTTCAAGTAATATAATGTGAGTTAAATATCGTTCCCACGGAGAGATGTTAAACTTAGTGCTCGCAAATACCAGTTAAGTCCTTTCTTTAAATTCAAGTCAATCGAATACCGTGATTTCAATTATGAAAGAAAATTATAAGTGACAAATTCAAAATAATAATAACTATAAATCCTTGGAGAAAATACTTTTCTAACGATTAAGAGAAATAATCTTGTATTGTGATTTCCTAAATCTAGTGCAATGATTATTCAAATAAAACTTTATGAAAATTGCGTGGTGAAATGTTCTTGCAACGATTTTAATTTAGAAAACCGTATCTCTCGATATCGAATTCTCGTAATCCCTTATCTCCTCTGTCATCTCTAACTCGAGTGAAATAAAGAATCGCATAAGAAATAAAAACCTATGTTGCTAACGCCAAGCGGAAGTCTCTTTCTCCCTTCAAACGCTATATCGAACTTATGATACCCTTGCGCAACTCATCTCTCGAATTATGAAGCGCAGTAGAAAAACGAAACCTTGGCCAAAAGTTCCAAAATAAAGATCATAAGAACCATAAAGATCATTCACCAAACATCCATAAAGGAAAATTAAAGCATAATTATCATTACACAAGAAATAGTACTCTCACAACACAAGATTGCAGAAATTAGTTCATGCTTGAGGAAGAAAAACAAAATAAGGGATAAATCTTACTAAACATGATGAATATCAAGTAAATCTTCCCTTCTTCGATGATTTAACAACGTTTCCTGCAGCCCGGACGCAAATTCTAGACTGGTTTTCCCAAACAGTTTTTCTTCTTCCTCCTCTCTAATGGTCGAATAGGAAATCTCCCGTCCAAGTTCTCCTCCTTTCTCTCTCTAGGCGGGGCCCACTTTTGGTAAGCTTTAATTGCTGAAAAGATGCCTCATTTCCATCCATAACCGCCGAAATCAAATTAATTTCGGATCTAAAAATTTTGTAACTGCCGACAAGTTATAACTTTTCGGCAGAAAAGTTGCAACTTTTAAAATCTGGAATTCTGCTTCTTAAAACTGCCAGATATGTTATAACATTTTTCAGATTATGTTACAACATACTCCAGTTTTTCAACAACACTTAGCCTTCGATCATTGACTCGATTTCTTCACAAATCTTATCATAAAAACATTCAAAAATGAAAGTAATAACACTTTTGACTTCAAATAACAATTAACTTGACTTTCTCTATTTTTCATTCATAATTCTCATATATTCCCAACAAGAAGGATTAAAATAATGATGAAAATAACTTCTTTTTGAGACGTTATCACACCCCCATATTTGAATTCTTGCTAGTCCCTAGCAAAGGTAATTCATGATAAACCAGGAAACAACAAATGCTTATGAAAGTGTAGATTCAATTCATCCTACATTTCATTATATGTCACATAAAATACATTCAAGTCATTCGCATTAACTGGTGATAAAATTGCTCATCTTTTAAAGTTCAAACCTTACAAATCCATGAGTCAGATATAATATAAAGTTCAATTAAGAATTCAAGTGTTAGATGTGAAGTTCTTAAAAATTATCCACTTCCCTTACAACTTATTTTTGATAAACTTCGTCACCAATAGGATAAATCAAACGTAGACTAAGACTTTGATATGACCTCTATATGAGTTTGGTAGTAACCGGGGCCAAATGAAACGACTTGATGAATTTGAGCTGGTAGGTGACTATTTCCCGAATTAATCATCATAGTGGCTCTCCAAATTATGGGGTTTAATTTTCAATAACATTTTTTTTGATATTTTTCATAGTTGGGATCATTCCAAATATGCGTGAACATACTTGGGCCACATATCACTATGATATAAAGATACTTTTTTTTTCTTCATAGTTGGGATCATTCTAAGTATGCGCGAGCAAACTTAGGCCACATATCACTATGATATATATATATATTTTTATATAACACCCATAACTGGTCGGCCTACTAGATACAAAGTTAAGGAAGAATAAGGAAATAAAGAACCAAGGCTTAAAACTCAAAGGTAATAGGTGATAACACCCGGTAAGGAGTTATGTGGAAGCGAAGGTTAACTACGTCTACTCAATATGTTGGCTATTATCATTGAATTAGTACATGCTCAATCTCTTCCCATTAAGATCCGAAGTCACCTAAATAAAATTTAAAGGGTGTAAATTATTTTTAAGAACTATAGTGCATAGTGAAAAATAATTCTTAAGAGAACTTTAGTAAATCTTACTAATTTCAAATTCTCGGTCTGAACTCGTAGGATTGACTCATCTATCGCACAAATTAAATTGAAGACTTGAATAACTTTATTTTTAAAGAAAATAAATATAGAACTTCATGAACTACACTTCATAAGGAATTTGTCATGGGAGACACAGTGAAACGTGACTCCGTGCCCCCGTACTTGAACCTTTACTAGGCCCTAGTAAAGAATAACAATAAATGAGCCGGGAATAGTAGAGTGAGCATTAGAAATTGTTAAATTGAAAAGACCATTTAGAAAAGTATTTCAGAAGTTATAATACAAACAGTTAAAATAATAATCCCATGATAAGATATCTATATTGTAAGTTAGTGGTAGAGTGGAAATTGGGCATCACATGATCATAAAGCAATATGAGATATAGAATATAGCATCATAGTTGTATAGCAAGAATGTTGGTAACATAAGTGTAGTGACGAGTAAGAATATTAAATTTGTTGGGAAAATGATTTGTCTTAACCCCCAAAATGAGTTGAATATGAATTCTAAGAAAGAAAAATCAAGGTTAAGTAAATATGCGTCGAATAGTATTCGACGCAACGTCGAAGTGTTGTCGACGTTTCTTTCAGAATGAGTCGAAGTAACTTTAATAAGAATTCGACGTATCCTATGTCGACCTCTGACTTCTAGTCGACGCACCTTAGTCGACGCACCTTCCTTATTCTCCTCTCGACGTCCAGCCAGGATGAATTCGACGCTTACATCGAATTGCAATCGACGCACGTCGATTACTATGTTAAATTCAAATAACACCAGATCTCTTTCCTTCTTTCTATAGATCTGATTTATATGGAATAATATTATTCTTTTATAGCCGTTATGAATCATTCTTTCCCTCTAATTGATTCTTGGCTAAATTGATTAAGTTGATTATGGATATTATTTGAAATCAAAATGAATTCTTTCCTTCTATAGATATAATAGTTATGGAAATATTTCTCTCTTTCTAATACTCTGTCTACTAATTGATTTCTCTCCTATAGTGTTATCTTAATACACAGAGCTATAAATAAGGAGAAGGTCGACAGAGAACAATGAGAGGTGATCCACTCCATACATTTAAAATAGAGGATTCGGAACCAAGGAGCCTCCACAACTAAATCAGACAGGGGGAGCTCTCTTCACCATCTTCATCAAGATCCAACTCAACATCCAATCAGGATTTTCAAGTGTCTTCTCAGCTAAAAGAGAAGAACAATATATCTTTTCCCTTTCTCCTTCCCATCTTGTAAAGGGTTAAAACTCCCTTCAAAAGTTTACTCCCGGTGACAGGGCACCTTATCAAAAACCTGCAGCTTGGTTTATAAGCACCTTATCAAAAGCTTATAGGTGAATTGGGCACCTGATCAAAACTGCCATTGGTGTGTGAACACCTTATCAAAATCACCTTGGTGTGTGGACACCTTATCAAAATCACCTTGGTGAGAGGGCACCTTATCAACAACCTCCTAGTGGATTCCTACCAGTGGGTAGAAGAGTAGATGTACCCAGGTTTTGGGGAACTACTATATATCTTGTGTCATCTGGTTATGTGCTTGTTTATTTATGCTTTACTTTCTCAATCAGCACTCATATATATTTATATATATCACTTAATTTGAAACAAAGTTAAATAAGACTTTTAATAATAAGATTGAGAACTAAAACTTTTCTTTCAATTGGTATCAGAGCTAGGTTGATTTTTCACACAGGTTAACACCTGAAATCACAAAGATCACTTAGTTCTCTATTCTCCCCTTATTCTCTGAAAATGATTTTTCTGATTTCCTAATATATCTCTTTTGATAAAATATGCTTTGATGTGTTTTTCTCTGAATAGGGTTAAGACAAATAGGGGGAGATTGTTGGGAAAATGATTTGTCTTAACCCCCAAAATGAGTTGAATATGAATTCTAAGAAAGAAAAATCAAGGTTAAGTAAATATGCGTCGAATAGTATTCGACGCAACGTCGAAGTGTTGTCGACGTTTCTTTCAGAATGAGTTGAAGTAACTTTAATAAGAATTCGACGTATCCTATGTCGACGTAGCTCTGACTTCTAGTCGACGCACCTTAGTCGACGCACCTTCCTTATTCTCCTCTCGACGTCCAGCCAGGATGAATTCGACGCTTACGTCGAATTGTAATTGACGTACGTCGATTACTATGTTAGATTCAAATAACACCAGATCTCTTTCCTTCTTTCTATAGATCTAATTTATATGGAATAATATTATTCTTTTATAGCCGTTATGAATCATTCTTTCCCTCTAATTGATTCTTGGCTAAATTGATTAAGTTGATTATGGATATTATTTGAAATCAAAATGAATTCTTTCCTTCTATAGATATAATAGTTATGGAAATATTTCTCTCTTTCTAATACTCTGTCTACTAATTGATTTCTCTCCTATAGTGTTATCTTAATACACAGAGCTATAAATAAGGAGAAGGTCGACAGAGAACAATGAGAGGCGATCCACTCCATACATTTGAAATAGAGGATTCAGAACCAAGGAGCCTCCACAACTAAATTAGACAGAGGGAGCTCTCTTCACCATCTTCATCAAGATCCAACTCAACATCCAATCAGGATTTTCAAGTGTCTTCTCAGCTAAAAGAGAAGAACAATATATCTTTTCCCTTTCTCCTTCCCATCTTGTAAAGGGTTAAATTTCCCTTCAAAAGTTTACTCCCGGTGACAGGGCACCTTATCAAAAACCTGCAGCTTGGTTTATAAGCACCTTATCAAAAGCTTATAGGTGAATTGGGCACCTGATCAAAACTCTCATTGGTGTGTGAACACCCTTATCAAAATCACCTTGGTGTGTGGACACCTTATCAAAATCACCTTGGTGAGAGGGCACCTTATCAACAACCTCCTAGTGGATTCCTACCAGTGGGTAGAAGAGTAGATGTACCCAGGTTTTGGGGAACTACTATATATCTTGTGTCATCTGGTTATGTGCTTGTTTATTTATTGTTGAAACCAGCAACTGGTCTCCTGAGTTCGGACCCACTGGGGGTGTAGCCGATGCTTATTTCTCCCTCACTAGACTCTCTTGATGGTGGATGCTGGAAACGGAATAGACCTAAGGCTGAAGCGAGGAGGTCCCGCCACACACCCGGAAGATCTTAGAGAGCTTCCCCTCCCAAACCAAAGCTCAACCGGGCACCTTGGAGGGCACTGGCTGCCAACCAAAACTAGCCTAGAGGAGAGGATTCTCTCAAATCGGATCTCCTCCAAGGTGCCCTTAAGGGTCTATTTATAGTTTTCCTAGGCTGGTCTGTAAATAGCCTGAATCCGCCTTTTAGTTTTACTAACCGCACCCCAAATTGGTCTGCTAACAGCCTAACTCCGCTGTTCCGAAGGGCTATTTGCAGCCCACCAGGGGTATTATGGTCATTTTCCTCTCACAGCCCTTTGGGCGAATGGTCCGTGAGGGCACCATTCGCTGGGCACCCGCCTGGCTGGGCGAATGCCCACGCTTCTGGGCGAGTGGTCCGTGAGGGCACCACTCGCCTAGCGCCTTCTCTCCTACAGCTTACCCCCACCAACCCGGGGGCATTTTTACTTTCCTTAGCCTGGGCGAGTGACCCGGCGAATGATCCGGACGACCCAGGTTTCGCCAGTTGGCTGGGGGGGCCCACTCGGCGAATACGGGTTGTACATTTATGTTTTACTTTCTCAATCAGCACTCATATATATTTATATATATCACTTAATTTGAAACCAAGTTAAATAAGACTTTTAATAATAAGATTGAGAACTAAAACTTTTCTTTCAAAATTGATAATGTTCCGCACCAAAATCACAATGCAAATAGAGGATTCATTCATCAAAGCAAAAACTTTAAAGTAACTTAACATAGCAGCACCACTAGATATCAATACAGTTTAATACAGTTTAACCGCCCTCATCATAACAACAATATTGAAATTAGTAAAGCAATAGAGTTGATAGAACCATGATACATCAGCATTGGTTTAGGTAAAATAACATAACCAGGTACATAGTAGTGAACCTGCTAGTACCGGAAGGTAATATCAGCAATATTTGTCACAAAAGGATGTTGTCTCAATATAATAGACCAAATAAAAACATATAAGATTTCATCCAAAGTAGAATGAAGAGTGACACAAGCATTCAGAAAATATTGTTATGTTAGGCAGAGACAAAAACTGGGCTGCTGAGATTAAATCAGGCCGCATCACTATTGCTCGCATCAGCTCCATCTTCCTCATCATCCTCGTCCGCGTCCTCACCCTCATCGGCGTCATCGCCTTCCTCATCATCCTCGTCCGCGTCCTCACCATCATCGGCTTCATCGTCATCCGCATAGGTTTTTGCAACGGCTATGTTTTCTACCGGTATATTAGCATGACGAAGGAGCTGAACTTGATTATGATGTAGGACATCTAAGTATGCCGTTATATGACGGTGCAGCTGGCGCTGATGTTTTGCTGTAGCGTGTATGTACTTCAGGATAATCGGTCAATCAGGTGGATTTGCGGAAGGAGGTGCAGGAGTAGGTGGCTGGTTTGTTTTGCTGGAAGAGGCCTGAGAGGAAGGTTTAGATTTGAAAGAGGGTTTCTTAGGTGAATCATCCGAATGGACCTTAATATAAGATGTAATGACCGACTGCGTAATAGGCCGTCCAACTGGAGTGATGCTATCAGTGTCCTCCATGCTAACTCTGGCAAAACGGCATAGGCCCGTGATAAGGGTAGGATACCATAATTGCCGCCCCCTCAGTTTTAACTTTTAACTTCAACTGCTCAAAGATAAGTCGACCGACATCGATAGAACGGCCCTTAATGATGTTGTAGATGAGGGAAGAACGGTCAAACGACACGTGGTTGCCGTGCTTGGTGGGAAAGATATTGGTGTTAACAAAGAGCAACCACACTTTCGCTTCCCTACTGAAATCGGCCGAATAAAGGATGCTCTTCGATTCATTGTACCAATCAATGCTGGATGAAGAACACAATGCCTTGGCAACGTCCAACGACAAGGTGGTAGTCGTAAGTACCCTATTAAGATCTTCACCCGAATGTGGAATGTCAAGGTACGAATTGATCGCTTCCGCTGAAAAATTGACGCTCTTTCCTCTAACAAGGGTTCGTCCATCGGTATGGAAGCGGGCGTTTGCATAAAACTCATGCACCCACGGAAGGATAGCCTCATCACGATGGTGACAGAAAGTAGTCCAGCCCAATTTTTCCATTTGCTGGACATAGCGTCTACACCAAGACTTAGTGTCCAGTTGAAGGCCTCGTTCATAGATGGCTGGTATAAACTTGAATACGTCGTAACGATCCGTAGCCTCTGTATTAACAAATCTGGTACTCAGGGAGACCACGGTTTTGCTCTTGTTTCGCTTTGGAGCCATTCCTAGGGATGGAGAGAAAGCTTTGCTAACAAAAACAACACCCGAAACCGCACATAAACATGAGAGGCTGGATCTTACCGTACACGAACGTGAAATCGAAGTGGCCGACGGTGGTTGACGCTTGTGGAAGCTGCCGGAAGAGCAAATCGCGCCGCCTGGGTTTTGCCTGGGAAGATCGGGAAAGGCTGCTAGGTCTCGCGAAAGAGATGAGAGGGGCAGCGGTTCAATTTAGAATAGGGTGGGGTTGCGTATTAATGTTGTCCGGTTCAGTTGAACCGGGCTAATCATTTTAAACAGGCGGCCGTAGAAGGAATTGGCAGAGAAAAAGAAGTTGAGACATGTGACATCAAAAGTTACAACTTACCCATTTCATTTTAAAAACGCAAATTACCCATAATTTTCAGTCCGGCTGCAGTCAAAAAGAGGCTACACGCAGTTTCCTCACGTGTTACATATATAAGAATAACTTTGATTACGTAAAGTTACGTTTAAAACAACAAAATTTACTTAATAAAAATAAATAAAAATACCATAAATACTAGAACGTAAAATTAAAGTAGGAGTTGGGTTGCCTCCCAATAAGCGTCTAATTTAGCGTCCCGGCAGGACGGCGCTTAGCTAAAGGAGTGTTATACTCAATACCACCCGATCGTCATCACCTCTCATATACAATTTTAATCTTTCGCCGTTAACTTTGAATTTCGTACCATCATTTTCATTAGTAATAGTCACGGCACCATAAGGATGCACCGTTTTAATCTTGAACGGACCCGACCACCGAGATTTACGCTTCCCGGGAAACAATTTTAAGCGCGAGTTGAAAAACAATACTAATTGTCCCGGCTCGAACTGTTTGTCCTTTAGATGTCGGTCGTGCCACTTCTTTGTCCGCTCCTTATAAATTTTTGAATTTTCATACGCGTGCATTCTAATCTCCTCCAATTCATTTAATTGAAG
Source organism: Dactylorhiza incarnata (assembly GCA_033032865.1). Taxonomy (NCBI): domain Eukaryota; kingdom Viridiplantae; phylum Streptophyta; class Magnoliopsida; order Asparagales; family Orchidaceae; genus Dactylorhiza; species Dactylorhiza incarnata. The sequence goes on from JAWHQI010000217.1 coordinate 2,455,625, forward strand.
TAATATCTCCTTACCCGCGTCTTCGAAATCATAATTGATCTTCTTTATCGCCCAGTAAGCACGGTGCTGTAGCTCTAAAGGTAAGTGACAAAATTTTCCGTAGACTAGCCTATATGGGGTTAGACCAAGAGGTGTTTTAAAAGCCGTGCGATATGCCCAAAGTGCGTCATTAAGTTTTTGAGACCAGTCTCTACGATTAGTGCTAACTGTCTTTTTTAGGATTTTCTTGATTTCCCTATTTGACAACTCAGCTAGCCCATTCGTTTGGGGGTGATAAGCTAGTGCGACTTTGTGCGTTACCCCGTATTTTCTAAGCAGAGACGTGAATTGGGCATTGCAAAAGTGACTCCCCCCATCGCTAATAATTGCTCTAGGTGTCCCGAATCGATTGAATATGAAATTTTTCAGAAAATTCAGGACAACCTTGACATCATTTTTCGTTGTGGCGATCGCTTCTACCCACTTAGATACGTAGTCGACAGCCAAAAGGATATAAATGTTACCGTTAGAATTCACGAATTGTCCCATAAAATCTATGCCCCAAACATCAAATAATTCGACTTCTAATATTATGTTCATGGGCATCACATCATTCTTACCTATGTTCCCAATTCGTTGACACCTATCGCACCGTTTTACAAACACGTTGGAATCCCGAAACAGAGTAGGCCAATAAAACCCGGCCTCTAACACTTTCATCGTCGTTCTCGTTCCCATGAAATGACCTCCATACGGTGAACTATGACACTTTTCTAAGATCAAATTCATTTCTTCCTCTGGTACGCAGCATCTCACAACACCGTCTGCTCCAACCTTAAACAAATACGGTTCATCCCATAAATATGAGCGCACCTGATATAAAAATTTCTTTCTTTGATGATAGGTCAAATCAGAAGGTATAATATTACTAACTAAGTAGTTCACAAAATCTGCATACCAAGGTACTATACTTTCAGATATAGCCAACAACCACTCGTCCGGAAATCTCTCCTCGATTTCAGAATGTAATGACTGATACGTATTCTCAAGCCTAGACAAATGATCCGCAACAGGATTTTCTGTTCCTTTTCTATCTTTAATTTCTACATCAAACTCCTGTAAGAGTACCCATCGGATCAGACGAGGTTTTGCGTCTCTTTTCTCCATCAGATAACGAATCGATGCATGGTCAGTATATACTATCACCTTTGTACACAAAAGATACGATCTGAATTTTTCAAATGCGAAAACTACCGCTAATAATTCTTTCTCAGTTGTAGTGTAGTTGACTTGGGCATCAATAAGGGTTTTACTCGCATAAGCTATCGTGTGAAAAACTTTCCCCCGCATTTGCCCCAAGACAACGCCCACTGAATAATCGCTTGCATCACACATTAAGACAAAAGGTTCTTCCCAATCCGGAGTCACTACAATAGGTGCAGTAGTCAAACGATTTTTAAGTTCATCAAAAGCTTTTAGGCAGTCGTCGCTAAAATAAAATTTCACGTCTTTTTCTAATAGACCACTCAATGGTTTAGCAATTTCGCAAAATCTTGAATAAATCTTCGATAAAAACCGGCGTGACCTAAGAAGCTCCGTAACATCTTCAAATTTTTTGGTGGCGGTAACTTTTCAATCACATCCAATTTTGCTTTATCTATTCCCAAACCCTTTGTAGAAACATGGTGACCAAGCACAATCCCTTCACGTACCATGAAGTGACATTTCTCCCAATTAAGAACAAGATTGGTTTCGACACAACGCGCAAGCACCTTTTCTAGACAATTTAAACAAGCTTCAAATGATTTGCCAAAAATAGAGAAATCATCCATAAATATTTCAATACCATAATCCATAATATCAGAAAAATGGCAATCATACATCGTTGAAAGGTGGCCGGTGCGTTGCACAAACCAAAAGGCATCCTCCTAAATGCGAAAGTCCCATACGGGCAAGTGAAGGTAGTTTTTTCTTGGTCGTCAGGATCTACAGTAATTTGATTATAACCTGAGTATCCATCTAGAAAACAGAAAAAATCACTCCCTGCTAACTTATCTAGGACTTGGTCAATGAAAGATAAAGGGAAGTGATCTTTTCTCGTGGCTTTATTTAGTTTCCTGTAGTCCATACAAATGCGCCACCCAGTAATAGTCCTAGTGGATACCATCTCACCCCTCTCATTCTTTATTACCATCATCCCTCCTTTCTTCGGGACACATTGCACCGGTGAAACCCATGCACTATCCGAGATAGGGTAAATAATGCCTGCATCTAGCCATTTGATAATTTCCTTTTTAAAGACTTCCTTCATGGGCGGGCTTAGACGACGCTGATGTTCTATCGATCCATTAAAAGACTCCTCCAAGAGTATTTTATGCATACAAAGGGAAGGGCTTATTCCCTTAATATCTGCGATCGTCCATCCTATAGCTAACTTATATTGCTTTAATAAATTAATTAATTTATTAAATTGTTCCAGAAGTAATTTGGAGTTAACAATGATAGGCAAAGTGTCATTATCTCCTAGATAAGCATATGTGAGATGGTCCGGAAGAGGTCTTAAGTCTAAAGTTGGCGGCTCTATAGTGGAAGGCCTCTCCGCTAATGATTTCTCCGGCATCTCAAGTGGTTCCGGTTTACGAAAAAATGTAGATGGTTTTTTAAGACTTGTAAACATTCATGAACCTCCTCATCATCATCAGACAACACTTCATTTGTTAATACATGTGACAATAAATCATCTTGATCATCTAATTTAAATTTTAAAGCATAATCATAGAGTGATATACTTCGAACATCCTCCATATCATCCTCTTTCGAATAAGGGTACTTCATAGCTTTGAGCACATTAAAAGTAACATGCTCATCATTGATTCTCATAGTCAATTCCCCTTTTTGTACGTCGATTAAGGTTCTCCCGGTTGCTAGAAAAGGTCTCCCTACAATGATGGGAACCTCCTTATCCTCCTCCATGTCTAAGACTACAAAGTCCGCAGGAAAAATGAATTTATCCACCTTGACTAATACATCTTCTATAACTCCCTTTGGAAAAGCAAGAGTTTTATCAGCTAATTGCAAAGTAATCGACGTTCTTGTAATATCACCTAATCCCAATTTCTTATAAATCGAAAGAGGCATTAAGTTAATACTTGCCCCTAACTCACACAATGCCTTTCCTTCAAATTGATACCCAATGGAGCATGGTATGGTAAAGCTTCCCCGATCTTTTAATTTCGGGGGAAGTTTCTTTTGAAGGATTGCGCTGCACTCATGAATGAGTGCTACCGTTTCATTTACTCCGAATTTTCTCTTCTTAGTAAGGATATCTTTCATGAATTTAACGTAACTTGGCATCTGTTCTAGGGCATCGGCAAATGGAATATTAATTTGCAATTTCTTGAATATTTCTAAAAATTTCTGGAATTGATGATCTAACTTGCTTTCTTAACCTTTGAGGGAAAGGTGGTGGAGGATATACAATTTCGTCCTTATTCTTCTTTAATGAATCAATTTTAGTTTCAGTCTTCTTCTCCCCTACTATTTCTACTTCATCTTCGTCCTTACTATTACCCTTAGGTGTTGGTTCTTCATCTGGCTTGCTAAGAATCACACTCTCTAAATTATTTTCTCCACTACTCTTCTTAGTTTGTTCCTCAACATAACCATTTTCTAATTCTCTTCCACTCCGTAACATCACCGCTTTACATTGTTGATTATCTCCTTTAGGATTAGGGGTTGTATCGGCTGGAAGTGTCCCTTGTGGTCTAATGTTTAATGCATTAGCAATTTGCCCTAGTTGAGATTTTATTATTCGTAGTGACCCCTCCAAGCTAGACACACGTGCATCATTCTTTTGCATGGCTTCAATGATAAAATCATCGGTTACTTTCCTAGGTGCTCCTTGTTGAATAACATTATGATTTTGGTGAGGATTAGAATTTGAATTAAATAGATGTGTAGGATTCATTCCGGAATTATTTTTCCATGAAAAGTTTGGGTGGTTTCGCCATTCGGGATTATAATTGTTTGAGAATGCATTATTATGTTGCCTTTGTTGACCACTAATATAATTAGCTTAGGGGTGTAAACGAGTCGAGCTCGAGTCGAGCTTGGCAAAAATCCCAAACTCGAGCTCGAGCTCGAGCTAAATATTTCGAGCTCGAGCTCGAGCTCGAGCTCGTCGAGCTCACCCTGCTTGGCTCGAGCTCGAGCTCGAGACCAGTATATTGAGCTCGAGCTCGAGCTTTCGAGCTCGCGAGCTCGAGTCGAGCTCGAGCTGCTCGCGAGCTTTTTGCTCATGAACCCATTTTTATTTTTATTTATTTATATTTTAAAAAAAAAATACCCAAAAAAAAAGCTCGCGAGCCGGCTCGCGAGCTCAAGAACAAGAGTAATCGAGCTCGAGCTCGGCTCGAAATCGAGCTCGAGCTCGTCGAGCTCGAGCTCGAGCTCAACTGGTTCGAGCTCGAGTCGAGCTTTTTTCGAGCCGGCTCATCGAGCTCACGAGCCGGCTCGACTCAACTTGCAGGGCTAAATTAGCTTCCTCATTATGGCTAATAAGTTGTTCTACTGTGAGTGAAGGATTCATGATAGGCAAAGGATTAGATATGCTATTTACTTGGGGAGTCATCTGAGTTTGGTTTAAAGTTAAAGCATCTAACCTTTTATTCATTGAATTGAATTGGGCGGTTATTTGTACCGCAAAAGAAGTGAATTGGTCGACTTGATATAAACCGGCAGTAGAAGATGTCGATTGTCGATCCATTGAGTGATAGTTATTGGAAGAAAAATCCTCTAGTATCGCGTAAGCATCCTCGGGATACTTATTCATCAAAGACCCTCCTGCAGCTCCATCCACTTGAATCATAGTGGAAGTCTGGAGGCCATTGTAAAAGGTCCACACCTGTGTTGATGGATGGATACGCCATGATGAGGACACTTCCGCAATAATTCTTTGAAACGTTCCCACGCATCATAAAGTGTTTCACCATTAATTTGCACAAACGTAGATATGTCTCGCATAAGTTTGGCTGTTTTAGATGGAGGAAAGTACTTAACTAAGAATTTTTCCATTAGCGAAGTCCAAGTCATGATAGATGCATTAGGCATAGAGTTTAACCAATCTTTTGCTTTACCTTCTAATGAAAAAGGGAACATGCGTAGCTTAATAGCTTCATCTGAAGCACCGTTAATCTTGAATATCTCGCAAATTTCTATAAAAGTCCTTAAATGTGAGTTGGGGTCTTCGTGATCTAGTCTGCCAAATTTACTATTTTGAACTAAATGAATGGCAGTAGGATCTATTCTGAAGTTATTAGCTTCAATGGCAGGTCTAGCTATACTGAATTGGACTCCCCCTCGATAAGGCATGTTATAATCGCGACATGTTCTTCTATTTTCAATTGGATGTCCATTATGATCTACCTGTCCTTCTAGGTCTTGCCCTTCCTGATGAACTTCATCATTTACGTGTTGATCGTTTGGATCCATTATAAGTTGATTAGGGTGTTAAATATCGTTCCCACAGAGAGATGTTAAACTTAGTGCTCGCAAATACCAGTTAAGTCCTTTCTTTAAATCCAAGTCAATCGAATACCGTGATTTCAATTATGAAAGAAAATTATAAGTGACAAATTCAAAATAATAATAACTATAAATCCTTGGAGAAAATACTTTTCTAACGATTAAGAGAAATAATCTTGTATTGTGATTTCCTAAATCTAGTGCAATGATTATTCAAATAAAACTTTATGAAAATTGCGTGGTGAAATGTTCTTGCAACGATTTTAATTTAGAAAACCGTATCTCTCGATATCGGATTCCCCTAATCCCTTATCTCCTCTGTCATCTCTAACTCGAGTGAAATAAAGAATCGCATAAGAAATAAAAACCTATGTTGCTAACGCCAAGGGAAGTCTCTTTCTCCCTTCAAACGCTATATCGAACTTATGATACCCTTGCGCAACTCATCTCTCAAATTATGAAGCGCAGTAGAAAAACGAAACCTTGGCCAAAAGTTCCAAAATAAAGATCATAAGAACCATAAAGATCATTCACCAAACATCCATAAAGGAAAATTAAAGCATAGTTATCATTACACAAGAAATAGTACTCTCACAACACAAGATTACAGAAATTAGTTCATGCTTGAGGAATAAAAATAAAATAAGGGATAGATCTTACTAAACATGATGAATATCAAGTAAATCTTCCCTTCTTCGATGATTTAACAACGTTTCCTGCAGCCCGGACGCAAATTCTGGACTGGTTTTCCCAAGCAGTTTTTCTTCTTCCTCCTCTCTAATGGTCAAATAGGAAATCTCCCGTCCAAGTTCTCCTCCTTTCTCTCTCTAGGCGGGGCCCACTTTTGGTAAGTTTTAATTGCTGAAAAGATGCCTCATTTCCATCCGTAACCGCCGAAATCAAATTAATTTCGGATTTGAAAATTCTGTAACTGCCGACAAGTTATAACTTTTCGGCAGAAAAGTTGCAACTTTTAAAATCTGGAATTCTGCTTCTTAAAACTGCCAGATATGTTATAACATTTTTCAGATTATGTTACAACATACTCCAGTTTTTCAACAACACTTAGCCTTCGATCCTTGACTCGATTTCTTCACAAATCCTATCATAAAAACATTCAAAAATGAAAGTAATAATACTTTTTGTACAACCCTCATTCTCCGAGGTAGGACCCACTCAAGGCCACGTAGGCAGGTCAAAGTCAAAGAGGCAAGACAAATCAGCCAGCAGGAGCGAAAGAAGGTTGGCGAGTATTGGCTAAATACTCGCCAGAAGGGCGACTATGGGCGAAGATACGTGCCGAGTATCCCGTATGTCGCCCCAAAGTGTCCGGCAATCATAGAAGACCTGAGCGAGCAGCAGCAGATACTCGCCAGATGGGCGACTATGGTCGAAGATGCTCGCCGAGTATCCCATATGTCGCCAGGTCAGGGCTGGGCTATAAAAACCCCCCCCTACCCCTTGGTTGCCTATAAATAGAACCCCAGGGGTACTTGGATTGGCACCTGTGCTTGAGCTTCTGGAACCCCATTTCCGAATTCTTGAGCCCGCCACCCCTGCTTGCTAGCCAAGCCGGTGCCTTCCTCGTACCTTGCTCGGCCATTCTTTGGTCTTGGAGGGGAAGTCTCTTCGGAGCTTCTGGGTACGTGGTGGGACCTCCCTGCCGCAGCACCTGGGGTCCTGTTTGTTGCTCTTCTAGCTTCTTCGTCGTTGCCAGCCAAGCCATCTCGTCGGGCTGCTGGGCGAGTAGCCTCCGGCTGCATCGGTCCGAATCTTGAGGTCAGGATTTTCCTGGCGTCAACACTTTGGTGCGGTGAGCGTGGACCGTAGTCGTTGGAAGAAAGTTCGGCAAGAAGGCGAGATGGTCGTAGGTGGCGACCATGAGGAGGAGGTCGGCAACTCGACGGGAGCTGGCAGGTTCGTGACGCTGGAGGTTTTCGAAGCCTTCGCGCAGCGCATGGAGGGAGCCATGCGAGCAGCGTTTCAGCCGCGCGCCGAGGTCACTGCGACCTCGCCGCATCGCCCAGTTCCGTCCGAGGGAGGGAGTCCCCCTCGGCGAGCAGGAAAGGAGCACATGGAAGATGAAACCGAGCGACCAAGGAGGTCGCAATTCTACCAGCCAACCTCGCAAGGTATTCGCTTCCGCGAGCCGTGCGAGCAGGGGAGATACCCGGATACTCGCCCATATGGCGAGTATGGAGGTGATACTCGCCAGGTTGAGGATCGTCGCCGGGCAGGAGGGAGGAGCCCCTTCTGCGAGGAGATTCTCGCCGCGCCAGTGCCAGAGGGGTTCAGGGACCCTGCCTTGAACTACTATTCAGGGAAGGAGGACCCCGTCAGGCACATCCAATGGTTCGAGGATATAGTCTCTATCCGAACCATGTCGGACGCCTTCAAGTGCAGGTTGTTTGCCATTACCTTCCGCGCAAAGGCCTGGGACTGGTTCCATCAGTTGCCCGCAGGCTCAATCTACTGCTTCGAAGACCTGTGTCGTGGGCTGACGACCCGGTTCGACACGGCACGGAAGCTAAAGAAGGAGGCCACGGCCCTGTTCTACCTCGTGCAAGGGCCGGATGAGGCCTTGGGCCCTTACATCGAGCGTTTCCAGGAGGAGGTTCTGCAAATCCAGGAGGTAGATAGCAACATCCTGTTGCTGGCCCTGACATTCGGCATCAGTCAAGGCCTCTTCAAGTTGGAACTCAGTGAGAATCCTCCCTACTCCTACGACAACCTCATTCAGAGGGCCAATAAATTTGTCCGGGGAGAAGCCTCCAATCTTGACTTCTTGGCAAGGTTGGCACGGGTGACCAGAGGCGACCGTGGAGAGAGGGATGGGATCCCTGAGAAAAGGAAGAGAGAGGAGCCCCGAAGGGAGGGAAGGAAGTGGCCGGAGCGACAAGAGGAGAAAAAGGAGGAGCTCAGGAGGAAGGAAACCGGGAGGATCGTGGAGAGAAGGCCCGTCGAGTCCCCTGAGCGTCAGGAGGAGGGAAGACGCTACCAGGTCCCCGTCAACCGGCCACCTTGGAGGCCGGCTGGACGGCACCAGCGTCAAGACCAAAGAGGGAGATCCCCAGAAAGAAGACCCTTTCGCCAACCAGAGAGGCGTCAGGAGAGGAGGAGAGATGAAGCAATGGCGGTAGCCGGGCGAGGCCGCCGTCAAGGAAGGAAGAAGCCGAAGCCTAGGAGGCGTCAAGCAGAAGAGGTTCCTCTCTACTGCGACTTCCACCAGGTGGGGGGACATGCCATGGCTGCCTGCCCAGACTTTTGGGAAGCCCGGAGGAGGTTGGCAGCAGGAGAGGCTGGAGGAGAGCAGAGGAGGATAGAGGCCCCTGCCGAGCCACAGGCAGGGCAGGCCGCAGCCGTTCGCAGGAGGAACGAGGATCGGGTCGACCAGGGAGGCCGGGGAGACCTGGGCCAGGGAGGCCGAGTTGGAGTAATCCATGGGGGAGCAGGGCTGGAGGCTTCCCGCAAGGGGAGCCTTCATCAGATCTACCGCAGGAGTGTCGCCTCGACCTCGCAAGCACCACCCCCGATGGAGGAGATTACTTTTTCCGAGGAGGACATGCTAGGGAACGAGAATCCCTTCCATGATGCCCTCGTGATTCAGGCCGCAATGGAGGACTTCACCGTTGATCGAATTCTGATCGACAACGGTAGCTCTGTAAACGTCATCTTTAAGGGGACGTTTGACGGACTGGGAGTCGAAGCTGCCAGAGTTCGAGCATCTGATGGTCCCCTCTTCGGCTTCTCCGGAGAGAAGAAGGAAGTGGAAGGAGGAGCAGATCTCCTGGTAACACTCGGTGGCACCTCCATCAACTGTCGATTCATCATCGTCGACGCCCCGAGCTGCTACAGAGCCATCTTTGGGAGGCCAATTCTCAACACCTTCAAGGCCGTCCCATCCTCCTACCATCAGTGCTTGAAGTACTGTAAAGGAGACGTCCAGGTGAGGATCAGGAGCGATCCAAGAGCCGCCAGGGAATGCTATCTTACCGCCGTCAGTACCATCAGCTGGATGGCTGACGCGGAGGAGTTCGGGAGAGTGTTGGAGAGCCCGACCAGGCTGGAGGTGGCAGAGGAAGTGGAAGAAATCGAGGTACTCTCCGCAGCAGGAGTGCCTGGGTTGCTGAAGATTGGCGGGTCGCTGAAGACCGAGGAGAAGATCGAGATGGCGGCGTGTCTGCAAAAGAACGTCGACATCTTCGCTTGGAGTGCCGCCGAGATGCCAGGAGTCGACCCTGAGGTTGCGTGTCATCGCCTCAACCTGGATCCCTCTGTCCAGCCCGTCCGCCAAAAGAAGAGAAGAACCGCCACCATCCTCGCCAAGCCAATTAGGGAGGAGGTTAAAAAACTGCTAGATGCAGGTTTCGTGTCGGAGATCCAGTACCCAGGCTGGGTCTCTAATGTTGTAATGGTGACAAAGGCGGGGGGAGGCTGGAGAATGTGTGTGGATTTTTCCTTAATGAATAAAAGCTGCCCGAAGGATTGTTATCCCTTGCCTCGAATCGACGCGCTGGTTGATTCAGCCGTCGGTTTTTCTGTGATGAGTTTCCTTGATGCGTTTTCAGGATATCACCAGATCCGGATGCATCCCCCTGATTGCCGCGATGTCTCCTTCATCACCGACGACGGCTGCTACAGCTACAGGATGATGCCCTTCGGTTTGAAGAATGCGGGAGCCACCTACCAGCGGATGATGGACCACATCTTCAAGGGGCAAAAGGGGAGGAACCTGGAAGTGTACGTGGACGACCTCTTAATCAAAAGCAAGAACGTCCAGGAACACATAACCGATCTGGTGGAGACCTTTGAAACGTTGAGGAGGTTCAAGATGAGGCTCAATCCGACGAAGTGCGTCTTCGGAACAGGAAAGGGAAAGTTCCTGGGACATCTCCTAACCCCGATGGGAGTAGAGCCTAACCCCGACAAGGTTAAGGCGATCCTAGAAATGCCGTCCCCGAAGACGATGAAGGAAGTCCAAAGGTTGACAGGAAGGCTGGCGGGACTTAGCCGCTTCCTCTCAAAAGCCGGAGAGAAGTGCTCTCCGTTCTTCAAGACGCTCCGCAAAACAGAAAGCTTCGAATGGACCGAGGGATGCGAGATAGCATTCGGAAGGTTGAAGGAGCAATTGACTCAGACACCTCTCCTTCAGAGCCCGAAGGAAGGCGAAGACCTGCTCATCTACCTGGGAGTGGGAGCAGAGGCAGTTAGCTCCATCTTGGTCCGAGAAGAGGGGAGGAAGCAGCTACCCATCTACTATGTCAGCCGGGTGCTGAAGAAGGCGGAACTAAAGTATCCAATCCTGGAGAAGCTTGCCTTCGCCTTGGTGGTGTCGGCGCGGAAGCTCCGGCCTTATTTTCAGGCTCACTCCATCCGAGTGGTAACTGATCATCCTCTCCGCAATATCCTGGAGGGAGTGGAGCATTCGGGGAGGTTGGCGAAATGGTCGGTAGAACTCAGCGAGTTCGACATTTCCTTCTCCCCCCGAGTGGCGATCAAGGCTCAGGCAGTAGCAGACTTCCTGGCTGACTTCTCGGTGGAAGCGGAACCCGGAGAAGAGGTGCTCAACCCAATCCCTTGGAAGATGTTTGTTGATGGAGCTTCGGGCAAAAGTTCTGTGGGGGTGGGCATCGTGCTCGTCAGCCCACAGGGAACAAGGATCGAGCAAGCCGTCGAGATCCTCTTCCCCGTCACAAACAACCAGGCAGAGTACGAAGCCATAGTGGCAGGCTTGCGCCTTGCCAAGGAGCTGGGGATCCGTGATGTCCGGGCTTTCACGGACTCAATGGTGGTCGCGTCGCAAATCCGAGGAGAGTTCGAGGTGCGTGACACCACCCTGCAGAGGTACTTGGTAAAAGTGAAAGGACTGATTGGAGGCTTCCAGTCCTTCTTCGTCGAGCATGTGCCAAGAGAGGAGAACTCGGCAGCAGATCGCCTCGCCAAGTATGGGCCGAGGGCCGGAGGAACTATCACCGAATTATTCCACCCGTCCATTGAGGAGGGAGAGATGATGGAGATCGAGCAACGCCCCTCGTGGATGGATTCCTTTGTGGCATTCCTGGCCAGCGGTCAGCTCCCAGCAGACGAAAGGGATCAAAGAAGGTTTCGGTACAAGGCGGCATACTACCTCCTGCAAGATGGAGAGCTGTACCGTAAAACCATCTCGGGTCCCCTGGCCAGATGCGTTTCTGAAGACGAAGTACCCCGAGTATTGGAAGAGATCCACTCGGGAGAGTGTGGAAGTCATTCTGGGACTCGCACTTTGGAGCAGAGGGTCTTGAGGCATGGTTACTTCTGGCCTACTATCCGAAAGGATGCTGAGGTCTTCTCAAAAAAGTGCCAAAAGTGCCAGCTCTTCGCCCCCCTTCAGTTGCAGCCAGCCCAGCAGCTCCGATCGATCATCTCCCCATGGCCGTTCGCCATCTGGGGGATGGACCTGATCGGCCCTTTCCCTCAAGCAAGCGGTCAGAGAAAGTTCGTTCTCGTCATGATCGACTACTTCTCCAAATGGATCGAAGCCAAAGCTTTGGCCAAGACCACCTCTCAAGTCGTGAAGAACTTCATCTGGGGAGAGATCGTCTGCAGATTCGGGATCCCTCTCGCCATCATCACCGACAACGGTCCCCAGTTTGCCAGCTTGGAGCTAGAAGATTTTTGCAGGCAGCTAGGAACTGATCTTCGATTCGCCTCCGTACATCACCCAAGGAGCAATGGCCAGGTAGAGGCCGCCAACAAGCTGATCATCAACCTACTGAAGAAGAAGGTGGAGAACCTAAGAGGTAACTGGGCAGACCAGCTCCCCTCGGTCCTGTGGGCTTTGAGGACCACTCCTAGCTCAGCCACAGGGGAAACGCCGTTCAAACTCTCTCACGGGTCGGAAGCTCTCATCCCAGTAGAGTTCGAAGTCAGAAGCCCAAGGGTGGTAGCCGCGGAAGACGGAACTGAAGAATGGCGACTAGAGAACGAAGAGGTTCAGAAGCTATCTCTCGACTACATCGAGGAACTCCGAGATTTAGCTTCAGTCAGGCAAGAGGAAATCAAGCGCCGAATGGCGAAACATTTTGACAAAAATGTCCGCCTCAAGCACTTCCAAGCAGGTGACCTAGTCCTGAAGAAGGTGGACGCAGCAGGAAGGTCCGCCGCCGTCGGGAAGCTCAATCCGAATTGGGAAGGACCTTTCATCATCCGGGAGGCGCTCCTGACAGGAGGGTACCATTTGCAAAACCAGGAGGGCGAACTGCTTGGGAGCACCTGGAACGGCGATGACCTAAAAAGGTTTTATCCCTAAGGGGAGATGTATATATCCCATCCTTGTAAATTCATTCCTTTTGAATAAAATTTACGTCGCCCTGAAACATGGGACGAGGAAGCTTCCTTCGCATCAATAAAACCTCAAAATAAGGAAGTCAGGTGAAGTCAATCTCCACGCCAGGTTGGGAAACAGGCCTCCGACTTAACCCTCGTAAAAACTCAGAACGGATGATGGGACAGTGCCTCGGGTGTGCGATCCCTTAAGACCAAGCCTCTGCAATGACGGCCGAGATCAGCTCCCCCCTTGCATGTTGGCCGCGGTTCCCACCGACTGCATTTCTCGTCCGACTGTAGAGATTACCGGGAAGAAGTCTGGACGCCGACCTTCCGATTCGGCGAAGAGATGATCGATTTCACTAACTCAGGGGACCCTTGAAAAAAGGCGTCATGTACCCTCGAAAGCTGAAAAGCTCGCAGCAAAGCATTTCATTTTCTAAAGTTACTGTGTTAGATCATATGAGTTATTGTGCCTAAAGTGTGCTTAACTCCCTGCTAAACTCCCTGAGCAACAGGAAGCAGGTCCGATCCACATTCAGCATCCAAGTAGGATGGAGGCCTCGGGATGGTGTGTCCCCTTGGATCTCCCCGACTGCCACTCCCTGCTTGACGTCGTCCTACATCAACAATCACCATCGCGAGTTGGAACACGATATTCCGGCTTAACCCTCGTAAAAACTCAGAACGGATGATGGGACAGTGCCTCGGGTGTGCGATCCCTTAAGACCAAGCCTCTGCAATGACGACCGAGATCAGCTCCTCCCTTGCATGTTGGTCGCGGTTCCCACCGACTGCATTTCTCGTCCGACTGAAGAGATTGCCAGGGGAAAGCCTGGAAGCCGACGTTCCAACGATGAAAAGGACAGGACCGATTTGAACAACTAAAAGAAAGGAGATCTTCCGGCATCCAAGTAGGATGAAGGCCTCGGGAAGATGTGTCCCTCCAGGCCTCCCCAACTGCCGTTCCCTATCTCTTTTCCCTAAAAAATTCATTATTGTTAACTCTTCACCAGGTACCAGGCAAGACCTTGAGAGCACGTGTCCCTCTAAACCCTCTGAGTAGCCTCCACAGTTCAACTCCCTCAAGGGAAGCATTGCAGAAGGCGAGCATGCATGTGCGAGTACCTAGGCGAGTATACATGTGCGAGCATGGAGGAGCGAGCATATAAGTCCGAGTATGGAGGTACACACAACCTCGCCGTAATCCTAAGAGCCTAGCGAGCACTCAATCTCGCTTCGAGCCTAGGAGCCTAAGCGACATTCAGAAAAAGAAGCAAGCACCAAGGAGACAGGCGAGCAAAAACTTTGTCCTTTTCATATGTAAATATTTGATGAATATTACAAAAGAATCTTCAAAGTATTTACAAAAGGTCGCCGGGCGAGCAAAAAGGGAGCCCAGGCGACTAGGCGTCATCCTCGCCACTAATATCCACATCTGGCTCGTCGTCATCATCTTCGTCATCCTCGTCATCAACATCATCATCCTCGGCACCACTGGAAGGCGGCGACGATGCTCGCAAGGGGGAGGTGGACTCCTGGGCGAGCAACGCCGGGATAAGGTCTCCCACCGTCAATCCCATAGCCTCCGGCTTCAAGAGATCATCTGCCTTCAGCTGATTTAGGATGACCTCTCCTGTTGCTCGCGCGATCTCCCGGCGAATATGGGGCATGTCGTCGCCATGCATCCTGACCTGCTTGACGAACCGATGAGGGCCCGACCCCGCCGGCTGTTGCTCGGCAGGCCGAGTTTCTAGCTCGGCGATGCGGATTTGGGCGGCCTCCAAGGCCGAGCGAGTATCCTCCAGCTCCTTCTCGGCCTGGGACAGTCTCTTCGCCGATTCCAGCTCGGCAGCCTATAGAAGACAAAGAGAAAGAAGGTAAGCTTGACATCGTATAAAGAGGCGAGTGTTCCAGAAAGCGCGAAAAGTCGCAAAGACGAAGTACCTCGAACCCCTTGATCCTCTCCGCCATGACGATCATTTTCGGCCCCTGCACCCTGATCGCCTCCTCGTACATCAGCAGCCGCTTCGCTGTTGAATGTGCGAGCTCGGCAGTTCGCAAGATTGAGCGCGAGGTTTGATGAGCAAGATGCTCGGCAGAGGCCTCCTGCAGCAGCTCGGCGTCAGTACGACTATAGATCGCATGGAGCACATCGAAGGCCTCCCCCTTGTCCTCCCAGTCCTCGGACCAAACGGGGAGGTTCGAGCTCAGAGTCACCTCGTGAGCGCGATCAGACCAGGTCACCAATGGGCGACCAAAGTCGTCCTCGCCACGGGTGCCCTCGTTGAAAAAGGGATGGTTGCTCGGCTCGCCAGCCTCCGAGGGATCCGCCTTCTTGCCCAGATCCCTGTGGGCGACCTCCTTCTTCTGTCTCTTGGGCTCAGAGGCCTTAGCCTTGCCCGTTCGCTTCTTCGAGGTCCCGGCCCCACCACCGGCGACATCCAGATCGCCGCCTCCTGGCGACAAGTCGATTGGGGAGGAGCCCCCAACCTCGCGCGCCGAGATTCTCGCACCCCCCTGGGCGACAGCGGTCGCCTTCGCCGCGAGAGGAAGAGCATCACGCGGAAGAACCTGCGCGCCTGTAAGAAGATCGAAGATTAGTCGCCAGAACGAAGCCCTAGGGCGAGTATGTCTGATGCTCGCGCGAAAGATACCTTCCCCTGGGCGAACTTCCGTGAGCTCGTCTACTCGCCTCCTCCAAAGTATCACGTCGAAGCGACGATTCCTGAAGCAGGCGAGCAGCTTCATCTGGTCCTCGGTGAGCCAGGGAACCGTGAAGACGTTCTCTGAAGGTTGAATGGGCGAGCTGGAGATGCCCGCGAAGTCGCCCTCAATGGCGACTATCCGCTCGGCCCAGCGATGGTTCTTATTGGAAGTCCCCGCCAGTGTACAGACGTGACTGCACAAAAAGATGACGCCCTCGCCGGTCGCCATGATGGTGAATATTCGCCTAAAGACCGAAAGGTCGAAGACGATGTTCTGCTCCCGAAGGTAGCACAGGAACCCCATGATCATCGCCACTCCGTTGGGATTGATCTGGGCGGGCACTATCCCATAGAACACGAGTATCTTCCGAAACTCGGGCCATATGGGAAGTCGCAGGCCGACCTCGAAGTGTTGGATTGGGAAGATCATCGCCATCTGCGAGGAGGTGTTTAGTCGCTCAGACGGGCGAGGAAGCCTGGCGACATATCCTGGAGTCGCGAACTTGGAGTTGAACTCGTCCAAGTCTTTCTGGTTCATGATCGGCTTCTTGAACGAGCTCTCATCGAAGTTCTTCGCATGGTTAGCTCGCCTGATGGCCGCCTCGTCGATCATCTTGGGAAGAAAGGGAAGGGAGCGAGTATCGTAGAAGGGCGAGGATTGGAAACCGGGAAGATGCTCGCTCAAGGAAGCTAGAGATCGCTAAAGGCGTATTTAAGACTCACCCACCCCCCCTATTTATACTAGTCGGTTAGTCTGGCTTGTCGAACACGACGCCGCGAGCACGACTATGGGTGGCGAGTATCTAAGAAAAGTCGCCCAAAGTTCAGAGCACGCCAACCGCCGACCTTCATCTAGCGAATACCTACATCACTGAAACATGAAGAAGCTCGCCAAAATATAGGCGACATTCAAACAGATACTCGGCAAAAAGGAGATAGAAGAAAAAGCAAAACAAAAGAGGATCAAGTAAAACAAAGACAAGATTGAAGGGCGAGTATTCGATTACTCGGCAAATCAACACTGCTTCAAATAAATCGTTCAAAAGATTCAAATAATGCTCGCGAGGAGCTACAAAGCTACATGGAAGATAAAGATGAAGAAGAGCAGCATCTAGGGTTGCGCCTGGATGTTCGCCTGGGGATCCTGGATCTGAGGTTGTCGCCCGACCCATCCCAAGCCGCGAGCTCGCCTGAAGTGCTCAGAGGCCACAGACATCGCGTCCTCGCCTTGTCGCAGCTGGTCTTCGATCCTCGCCAGCCGACCAACCGAGCCCATGCTCGCGCGCATCCCGACTAGCTCGTCATGATGCAGCTGTTGCCGATGCTCGATCCTCGCCACCCTGCGCTCCAAGTCGCTGACAGACTGGAGGCGAGCTTCAGCACCTGACAGGCGAGTATCAAACTCCTCCAGCCGGGATACTCGCACCTCCAAGTCAGTTAGGCGGCGATGAGGGTCACTAGCCGCCAAGCGCTCAACCCGCGACTCCACCTCAGTCAAACGGCGATGAGGTTCGCAGATCGATAGCCGCTCTATCCGGGATTCCAAGTCCAAGATAGCGCGAGTAGCCTTTTCCTGATACTCGCGGGGAGGGAGCCCAACGGCATCGATCAGAGCTCCCACCGGAGTATGCGCGCGACCTGCGAAAGAAGGCAAAAAGGCCCAGAACTTCAGCAGAATTCAGAAAACTGTGGCGACTATCCGAAGGCAGCGATCAAATACCTGGCCGAGGACTACGCGATCGTCGGCGAGGAGGGCTGCGAGATCGTCGGCGAGGAGAAGACCTTCCTCGGTGTGGGGAGGGAGAATGATAGACGCCATCTCGGCGAGTAGAGTGGTTGCCGGAATGATCCCGGTTGGAGGGCAGGTCCCCTCGACCGCGACCATCTCCTGGTCGCCCTCCACCCCTTGGAGCGAAGAAGGCCGAAGACCCTCCAGTCCCGCCCCTGCGCGAGGACTCCCCCTGGTGGGAAGAGGGAGCAGTTGTGGTAGAAGGACGTTGATCGCCTGGAGGATTCACTGACGGCGGGAGTCCAGGAGGAGGAGGCGGCAGCGCGATCACAGGCCGCTGTGTGTTGCTCGCCGGCTCTGGTCGCGAGTTAGGTGGAGGAGGAGGCGGAGGAGGAGCGATGTTCGCCAGAGGAGCCCCATGCTCGCTCATCGGCCTCTTCTCCACAGAGGAGCTGTGGAGAATCCTTACCGCGCGACCACTCCGAGAGCCACCCTCAGGCGAGATCATCGGGGATGATCGCAGCGGTATTGCAGTCAAAGGCTCCTCCCGAGCCTCAGTGTTCGGCGGATCTACAGATAGCAACAAAGACGTCAGAATGTCGCCGGAAGACAAGCATAGATCGAAAAAGGGCGAGCAAGGAGCTCACCTCGGGCAGGGGGAGGGTCCGGTTGGGTTTGAGTTTGGATTTCATCCCTACTCGCCTCCAGGGCGACCTCTGCCGAGAGAGGAGCAGGGGGAGGAGCAGGCGAGAGCCCTTCGAGGCCCAAATCCTCCAGCAGCTGCTGACGCTGCTCACTCAGCGGATCGGCGACGTTCTCCTTAGTCGCCTCCTTTACTCTCTCTCTCTTCTTCTTCTTCGCCGCCCTTTTCCTCTTCTTGTTCGCGAGGAAGGCGTCTACCTCGGCGTCCAGACGAGGAGGAGGAAGGGGCACGCCGATCAGATTCGCAAGGTCGGCCTTGGCCTTTTTTGCAGCCTCAGCAAAAGCTAGCGACATTGTGAGCGAGTACAGAAAGGTGGTTCCATCAGAGACCCCCCCCTCCTTTATATAGAGTCCAGGCGTCGGACAGTCAAGATCCGAGTATCTTCCTATACTCGCCAAGGCAGAAGCTCGTCAAATAACGGTTGGATGTTTCTTTCCGAGCAACTACGTTACTCGCAAAGAGCGGGGATTGTGTACAACCCTCATTCTCCGAGGTAGGACCCACTCAAGGCCACGTAGGCAGGTCAAAGTCAAAGAGGCAAGACAAATCAGCCAGCAGGAGCGAAAGAAGGTTGGCGAGTATTGGCTAAATACTCGCCAGAAGGGCGACTATGGGCGAAGATACGTGCCGAGTATCCCGTATGTCGCCCCAAAGTGTCCGGCAATCACAGAAGACCTGAGCGAGCAGCAGCAGATACTCGCCAGATGGGCGACTATGGTCGAAGATGCTCGCCGAGTATCCCATATGTCGCCAGGTCAGGGCTGGGCTATAAAAACCCCCCCCTACCCCTTGGTTGCCTATAAATAGAACCCCAGGGGTACTTGGATTGGCACCTGTGCTTGAGCTTCTGGAACCCCATTTCCGAATTCTTGAGCCCGCCACCCCTGCTTGCTAGCCAAGCCGGTGCCTTCCTCGTACCTTGCTCGGCCATTCTTTGGTCTTGGAGGGGAAGTCTCTTCGGAGCTTCTGGGTACGTGGTGGGACCTCCCTGCCGCAGCACCTGGGGTCCTGTTTGTTGCTCTTCTAGCTTCTTCGTCGTTGCCAGCCAAGCCATCTCGTCGGGCTGCTGGGCGAGTAGCCTCCGACTGCATCGGTCCGAATCTTGAGGTCAGGATTTTCCTGGCGTCAACACTTTTGACTTCAAATAACAATTAACTTGACTTTCTCTATTTTTCATTCATAATTCTCATATATTCCCAACAAGAAGGATTAAAATAATGATGAAGATAACATCTTTTTGAGAAGTTATCAGCCTCGCCCCCGCTCCTGTCAAAGCCAATCCCCGGAGAAATCTTGTTCTTGTACCTGGCAGTTTCGCCTACAGCCCTCAGCTCAGTGCTCGTAAAATATGAAGGAGGAGTACAACGGCCAATCTACTACCTTAGCAAAGTACTCACTTATACTGAAACCAGGTATCCGGCGGCGGAGAAAACGGCCTTAGTTCTCGTCTTCTCGGCGAGGAAGCTTCGGCCCTACTTTCAGGCTCATACAGTAAAAGTGTTAACTCAGCTCCCGCTACGAACAATCCTCCAGAAACCAGAAGTCTCGGGGAGACTAGTGAAGTGGGCGGTGGAGCTTGGCGAATTCGACATCCAATTCTTGCCCCGGCCAGACATCAAGTCGCAAGTACTCGCCGACTTTGTTGTAGAGTACACAATTCCACCAGAAATGACCCCTGTCAAAGATATCACCACCCCCTGTTGGACTCTCTACGTCGACGGTGCCTCAGGAGCTGAAGGAGCTGGAGCGGGATTGCTTCTCATAAGCCCCGATGAGACTACCTTGGAGTATGGCCTCAGGTTGAAATTCCCAACAACCAACAATATCGCAGAGTACGAGGCTCTTATCGCCGACCTCCGGCTCGCCATCGATTGCAAAGCTGAGAGCTTGACGATTCACGCAGACTCCCAACTTGTAGTCTCGCAAGTTGAGGGAGAATACGAGTCCAAGAATGACCAAATGGCGCAGTACCTCGCGTTCGTGAAATCGCTCCTTCAGAAGATACCGTCATACCAGATTTTGCACATCCCACGGGAATAGAATTCTAGAGCAGACGCGCTCTCTAAGCTGGCAACTTCACCCACCAACTATCAATCACGAAGACGCCGAGTGGAAGAGATCGTGGCTCCAAGTATTCCAGGGTCATGGGAAATTGCAGCCATCAATGAAGATGAGTCATCTTGGATGACCCCCATACGGGCCTACCTCGAGCATGGGTACCTTCCCGAGAGCCGCCTATAAGCGCGCAAATTACGAATGCGAGCGGCATCGTTCGCCATCATAGAATGGGAGATCTACAAGCGGGCGTTCTCAAGGCCCTATCTAAAGTGTTTACCGGCAGGTGAAGCGGCCTACGCCCTAAGAGAGGTGCATGGAGGAGTCTGCGAAGAGCATCTAGGTGGAAAAGCGCTGGCCCAGAAGATCTTGCGCCGAGGCTTCTATTGGCCAACAATGAAAAAAGACGCGACTGAGCTTGTCCAGAAATGCAAGAGCTGTCAGCTTCACGCAAACGTACCTCACCAACCCCCGGTCGCGCTCACCTCGCTTCAAAGTGCATGACCCTTCGCACAGTGGGGAATTGATCTCCTCGGTCCCCTACCTCTGGCATCCGGACAGAGAAAATTCATCATTCTAGCCATTGATTACTTCACCAAGTGGGTGGAAGCTGAGCCCCTAGCCAAAATCACGGAGGAGAATGCCAAACAGTTCGTCTGGAGGAACATTATCCTGCCAGCCAAATCGATCACGAAGAAAAGTTCATAAACGAGAAGACAAGTCCACAGAATCACATGAATTAAAACCATAAAGGTAAATGTCCACAAATAATAACTGAATAAAAGATACAGGGCGTTACAATAATAGAAGGGGCTCTTGCCCTATACATCATATCCTCACTACAAGATCACTCGCGGAAGCTAACTACTAATCACTCACAGATCCTGAATCCTGTGCTCCTGTACTAGACTGGCCCGCCTACGTCTGCTCCGGCCTCTGGTGTTGCTGCGTCTCCTCGAACCCCTAAATTGATATGGTCCACCGACCGTTAGTCAAAAAGACTAAGCCTTATGTTCCCCACCCCACCCCCAATGGCTCCTAGGCACCGCGCGGGAGGATGAAGCGGAGGACAGCAAGGGGTGTAATCAAAGAACAGGTGGCAGTGGTACATGAAATGATTCCACTCTACGCATGTGTACGTATATAACTGAAGCAGTAATTAAAAGCGTGGTAAAAGTATATAAAAAGCAGTAAGCAGTAAGTATAATAGCAAGTAAAGTAATATAAAAGTAACCATTGATTTATAGGAATGCCCATACAAACCTATAGACCAAGGGGTCGTTTAGCAGGGCCTACCGTATAAGAAGTCCCATAACCGACTTATACGTTAGGGGTAGGTTGAATGCAATGTTTATGCTATGGCATGCAAGTATGTTGTTATGCTATGTTCATACAAGTGCAACTCACTCACTACGACTCTATGCGCATAGACTTTTAGTTCCCCCTTTTTGGAGCGAGCGAGACTCCCAGGATACTCCCGTAGTGGCAAACGGAAGCGGTGGGTTGGGTCTCTCCCACCTCTAGGTTGGTATTCACACTACCCAACCTAGACCTATCGTACGCCTCCACAAAACCCGCGGAGCGTCTGCGTACTCTTGCTGACTGGACCGCCAGACTATCAAGGCTAAGTGTAAAACCACACTTGCCGAGTCAACGTATTGACGTCGGTGTGAACGACCGTCCAATACCAAAGACCCACCACCTTCAGTGCACATGCAACATGTTCTACTTCCTTCTTCCGAGCCAAGAGCTCCCCGGGCTAACCTGCCTGCCATCAAACACCACTGAGTCACAAGCTCACCGGTCTTAGCAATCCGCTCTTACAACCACCGAGCCTTCCGCTCTTAACACCAAACCAATTAAAATCCCGAAACCACGGAGTGAGGGTGAGTATGTTATTAGTTAATTTTGTACAACATCTTACTCCTATACTTTTAGGGTTAATCTTGGTCTTCCCGAGGGTTACCCTGTGAGGGGCTCGCTACGGTACTAGGAACTACCATGGGATGACACCCCAAAGTTCCCATTCCCAAGACACTTAATAATGTTGGTATCTACCCATAAGAAAACCCCCTTAATACTACTACCTGAATTAAACCTAAGGGCTTTGAGACACTAAAGGGAAAAGACGATCTTTCGTCAATCCAAAGGCGACTTATCCCAAGGGTGGCACCCCACCATCCTAGGCCTCACCAAACCCTAAATACCTCCAAGGGTCCTCTCATAGCCATATAATCACCATTAGACCCTCACATCTCCAATCATTATAATCCAACTTGACCTATAACTCCAAAGTTGCCAAATTGCTAAACGCAGACCACCCTTAACGTTTTGATGCTCATAAAGGGAGGTACATTAAATAATCAACTCTATGACACAATATCTTTATTGGGGGTCCATGCTACTTATTTAAGGTCAATTCTAGAGTCTCACAACTTTCCCAACATTATTAATATTTAAAATAATTTTCCAAAAATACAACTTTCTAAGGTTTGAACTACAAGTGCACTCTTCTGACTTCCAATGCATACCCAACTTTTTACATAAATCAAGGGTACCTAATAATCAGTAGATACGAAATTTTAGAAAATTCCAGCAAGATTTACTATTATTAAAAATTCCAAAACCCATTTATTTCCAATAAATTCCAAAGGAGGTACCCTCATATGAACTCCAAACCTTATGCAAATTTAAACAGAAGTGACTCATACTAAAATATTCAGTCCTACCAAGTTTGACCATGTACCATAAAGGCTACAATTGTAATTTCTACCAAAGATATATTTGCAAATAATTCCACATTGAACTAGAGGTACCAAAAATATTAATCCATAAATTATGAGAAAAAATACTGTGGGTTCATAATGGTATGAAATGTCATCCAGAAAAGTTTCATGCAATTACAGAAAACTAACACCCTAAAATTGTTCATCCCAAAAATTGTCAACAATATGAATAATTACAATTTGGACCTCCAAAAGTTTTCCAATGGTTCTAATAGAATCTCCAGGGGTTAATAACATCAAAACTAAGTTGGTGTCAGAAGATGGTTAATCATTAAGTATTATTTCTTCCTAAATCCCAAAACCCTAAATATTTACAAATCTACCCAAGGATTTATTACCTAGGTTTGGGAAGTCCAAACCCCACCAATTTCTCACAGTAGCATTCTCTGGTCACCATGATCATCTCCCCAAATTTTCAAGTCAAACCATTAAGGTTTGACCCCTCTTCCTTCATTGGCCTCTAATTGCACCCCTTTAGGGTTTAACCTAGGGTTAGGGTCAAAACCTCTCCAAATCCACCCAAACTTCTTGTGAGGGTGTCACAACATTTATAGGACTCAGGGGAGTCCAATACACCCCTCTCCAAGGATAAACTCCCCTATGTCCTTCACAACCCCAAATTCAACTCCATAGGGATCAAACCTATGGCCTTGAGCAAATCAACTCCAATGCTCACCAAACTTCCTCATGGGGTCTCAAATTGATCCCAATGACATTTCCAAGAAGACTCAAGTCTCTATGGACCCATTTGGCCAATGGATCACTACTTGACTAAATGCACCCCAAGGTGCTCCAACTACATGTCCTAGGGCAAACCAACTCCCAATAACCCCATAACTCTCTCAGAGGTGATTTGAGTGATATTAGGGCAGTGGCCAAAGTCCCACTCCAATAGGAGGTGGTTTGACTATGACAAATCCCAAATAGCCCTTATTCACAAATTTCCCCTTAATGGACAAATATTTGGCCTAATGATTACCTAACCAAACGAACTCCAAATGAGTTGAGATTTTAACCAGGGGTTTATCATGACCCTAATAACACCCCACCAAAATTTGGTGGTGATTGGAGGTCATTTGACCCTCCAAATAATTTATGCAAGGATTATTAAATTTCTACAAAAACTTTAGGACAATGTTCACAAAAAATTCTCATTTTTGGATATGTTATAGTCCTAGGCATGACTCACTCCTAGTCCAAATTTCAAGTCATTTGGACTAGTGGTTTGGTGTGGGCACCCATTCAAAGTTCAGTCAATCTTTGCACCAAAATGGGTGCTGAGGACAAACCAGGACTCCTAATTGGGTGAGGTCAATTTTGTATGATCCTAGGGGTCAAGGCCTACAACTTTCATGTTGGGCATTTTCTCTGAAATGGCCTTTAAATAATTTCTATAATTAAATCTAGAATCAGCATATAACTAACACTATTAATTAATAAATATTAATTTCTGATTTGTTTTAAGCGCAGGATCGGACGGCTAATCCATCGTCTTCCCCGATGCGCCTACGGCCAGATTTTGCCGCGCCTGGAGCGACTTTGATGCTTGTTTTCCCGGCCACCCACGCCCCTCCCCGACCGGCCAATGCCTCCACCACCTCCGTTGAGGTGGTGGCCGGCGATTAGGTGCGGTTGGTCGGCCGGTAGTGGCCGGAACAAGGTTTATAGGTTGGAATTTCAAGCTCGATTTCGAGCTTCTTGGCTGGCCCGATCCAGAGCCGATTAAGCTCGAACCTTGCCTCCGATTGAGGGGATCTACCCACTGAATAGAGAGGAAGAGAACCAGACCTGTCTTGGGGGGTTTAGATGCTCCGACCGTCGACCACCATTGCTCCTCCTTGGAGATTTCGGCACCATCCAAAACCTAGCATAGACAGTCCAATCCTTTCGGGGAAGGGGGGGTTTCAACTCCTCTCTCCATTATGAAGCTAATGGGAGGGTCAATTTAATGGGAGGAGGGTTCTAACTCCAAAAGCCATTAATGGCCTCCTCATCTTCCTTCCCAAGGCCGGCCCTATACATCCCCCCCTGCCTCAATTACTCCTGGAAACTGCTGGAAACTCCTCTAAATCGCCAGAGGAGATGAATGGGAGTGTCAATGGGGGAGACCAAGGGGTGTAGCTCCATAATGGCCATGAATGGCCTCTTTTTCTCTTCCCAAAATTGGGGAAAACCTCCATTCTCTCTCTCCTACTCACCATGTCCGATTTTTCCCTCTCTCTCATGTTTAATATCAGTCTACTAGGCTGGTCAAGTGGTCAATTTGGGCTTAGCCCAAAGGGATTGGGCTAGGTTTAAGAGATTTGACCTAATTTGGGCAAGTTTGACTTTTGGTCAAATTGACCAATTGGGTGACCCTAGGATGGGGCTTTTGGGTCCATTGAATTCCAAATTAGGTTTAGAAACTTCTGGTAGGGTCAACTTGGTCACATGAGTCTTGGTTGACCCAATTTAAGCTGATTTGACCAAAACAGGCTAAATTGACTTTGGTCAAATTGAGCCCTAGGGTTGACCCAGTCATGGGGCTTTTTGGTCCACTGGGTTCCCTATGACATGGTAACCCTAAGGGTAAGGTCAATTTAATATGGTAATGGTCAATTAGGGCACTTAGTGAAGAATTGCCATTTTGACCTAAAAGGGCATTTTGGTCAATTTGCACCACTGGGGGTCCCATGATAGGGCTTTTAGGTCTACTAGGTCTCTTATGATATTTTAGACCTAGAGGAGTGGTCAATTTGGCATGGTGAGGGTTAATTGACTCTAATTAGGCTACTTTGACCAATTTAGGGTTAGGGTTGACTTTGGTCAATTTGGCCTCTTTGGTTGACCCCAATGGGCCCTTGGTGCCCTAAGGGGACCCCTAATGGGTTAGGGATACTATGGTGGGGTCAAATAGTCAAGTTGAGGACCTAAAGTCCAACCCTAAGCTTGGTCACTGGAAATTGCTATTTGCAGTCCAAGGCACTTTCAACCCTAATCTTGCCTATGTTAAAGGGATTTCTACATGACCAAGGCCTTGTCATGACCTGGTCAAGATAGATTCACCTGGGGGGTCTAGCTGTCTGGGGGATGTTACAAATCCCAATAAACAAAAATAATAATTTCGTCCTCGAAATTCAGGTTAGGCTTGCGGGGTTTTCACCGCGAGTGACTGAACGTAACATCCCCTAAGAATTTGGAGTTATTCCTGGCTCGAAGAGCACCGACTATCTATGTCACACCAGCTCTAGTGGCTCCAAGTTGTGCTCCTCATGACCCTAATTTTTCCACATGTCTTAATCTCTGGAATCTTCTTGCGCCGCAAGACTTGCACCGTCGCATCATCTATCCTGACCGGGGTGACCTAGCTACCTTGGTCGATCTATCCTCGAACTTCCACTCTAACCTGGGCAGACTCTTATGCCTTTAATGTTTTCTTCTCACGCTCAAATTCTTACTCTTTCAGGTACGTCCGAGTAATCAATCATCTCTACTCTACCACTTTTCCAGTTCTACTATTGATGGAATTAATCTAATCGTCTAGCGTCCCAATCATCCTTAAATTTAAATGGGGGTGCACTTGTGAACTTTTATGAGTATATGCTAACCAATCATAATAGTAAGATGACTCCGATCATTTTCTACGTGAAGTTTGATTCATAATGAGCAAAATTTTGATACCTTAGGGTTTTTTCACAAGTCAATTTTTGTCAACGAAAAATCATCATGTTTATCTCTCCAAAATCCTGTCACTTCCACTTATGCTAGTCTTGATCTCCCTAAAATGGTCTTAAGCAAGATAATCTTAGATCGTTATTATCATAGTGAACTCAAACACTAGATTCTAAATCCAATAAGTCATCGTCTAAGATCTCTGGTTATTTATCGTCAAAGTTCACAAGGTATAGAGCTATTATTGTAGACAAAATTTCAACCATGACAGAGTGTGATTTTAACAAATCATAAGTTGATCACTTCCGAATTTCCCCCAACCACAAGAGTTTTCAAATTTAACTACAACTTGTAAGATTTAATTTCCGCCCTTAACTTCTATACTAGGACATCCACATCCTTAAATGATTAATCCTAGCGACTTTACATTTCCCAAGACTCAACTAAGGGCAAGCTGTTGTCCGACCCAAATGATGTCTATCCATTGCCCTGGTATTTCTACCGGTCATCATTCCAAACATACGGTTACACCGTCTCATCTTCTTTTAAGTAACATTGAGTAAGATCGACTTCGAAATCATTTTGTTCACGACACCAAAATTCTCTAATTTAGGTCTAAGGGAAATCTAAGTCCGCCATTAATTTGTCCAATACACAAAAGGTACGCCCCAATAAACAAAAGACAAGCCCCCAATAAACAAAAGATAAGCCACTATCTATTTTGGGGCTGAGTATCTTCAATATCACCAAGGTATATTCGTCCCAAGTATGTAAACAATTCTTAGGGCATACAACCTTAGACTTGGGGTTCTATCTTGGGGCTTATTGGTACACTCCATACCTTAGACTCTTCTAGGTATCTTCTACTACTACCTTATCAGGGTCAAGTGTCACCCAATCCCGAACGGGTCCCTTCCGAACTTGAATTCTTATCCGACCCCCGGTGTTTGTCGCGGTGGTTGTCTTAATGTAATCATGACACATATACGAGGATTGAGTCTATGAGTCTCATACCATTCTACTTAGGTGTCAATCTCTCTTTCTCTAGCCTCTTTTGGGTATCCTCGTACCTTCACCAAAAGTTATACTTACGGTCTATTTCAGACTAGGTCATGGTATGAATTGTCAAAGTAAGTCACGTGTCCAAGTGGGGTTGAGTCTAACTCATTGACTAAAAGACTATCTAAAGAGATCTTTGTAGTCGGAGGTATTCCCTGCTGGGGGCAGGGTTCGCCGCAGGCTACAAAAGAAAACTTGACGCTCGTAGGGAAAATAACTAAGAAGATTCAGTTAAAAGTGGACTTTTTCATGTGATTTCACCATATGGGCACACCACTGCTTCCGCTGCTTAGTTTGTCCTCAAACTAATCTCGCGCGGGGTGGCCCAGGGTTTGTGGACTTCTTTTCTTCGGATCGAGGTTTTGCTCTGATACCACTTGTAAGACCCCATTTTTTTTTTGCAAAAACCACCGGGTCTTAGGCCCAGAACTGCCGTTTTGCGGTGACACCTTCACTCGGGAAGGCCGCCACTACAAAACGCCGATCCTGCCGGCCAAATCGATCACGAAGAAAAGTTCATAAACGAGAAGACAAGTCCACAAAATCACATGAATTAAAACCATAAAGGTAAATGTCCACAAATAATAACTGAATAAAAGATACAGGGGGTTACAATAATAGAAGTGGCTCTTGCCCTATACATCATATCCTCACTACAAGATCACTCGCGGAAGCTAACTACTAATCACTCACAGATCCTGAATCCTGTGCTCCTGTACTAGACTGGCCCGCCTCCGTCTGCTCCGGCCTCTGGTGTTGCTGCGTCTCCTCGAACCCCTAAAATGATATGGTCCACCGACCGTTAGTAAAAAAGACTAAGCCTTATGTTCCCCACCCCACCCCCAATGGCTCCTAGGCACCGTGCGGGAGGATGAAGCGGAGGACAGCAAGGGGTGTAATCAAAGAACAGGTGGCAGTGGTACATGAAATGATTCTACTCTACACATGTGTACGTATATAACTGAAGCAGTAATTAAAAGCGTGGTAAAAGTATATAAAGATCAGTAAGCAGTGAGTATAATAGCAAGTAAAGTAATATAAAAGTAACCATTGATTTATAGGAATGCCCATACAAACCTATAGACCAAGGGGTCGTTTAGCAGGGCCTACCGTATAAGAAGTCACATAACCGACTTATACGTTAGGGGTAGGTTGAATGCAATGTTTATGCTATGGCATGCAAGTATGTTGTTATGCTATGTTCATACAAGTGCAACTCACTCACTACGACTCTATGCGCATAGACCTTTAGTTCCCCCTTTTTGGAGCGAGCTAGACTCCCAGGATACTCCCGTAGTGGCAAACGGAAGCGGTGGGTTGGGCCTCACCTACCTCTAGGTTGGTATTCACACTACCCAACCTAGACCTATCGTACGCCTCCACAAAACCCGCGGAGCGTCTGCGTACTCTTGCTGACTGGACCGCCAGACTATCAAGGCTAAGTGTAAAACCACACTTGCCGAGTCAACGTATTGACGTCGGTGTGAACGACCGTCCAATACCGAAGACCCACCACCTTCAGTGCACATGCAACATGTTCTACTTCCTTCTTCCGAGCCAAGAGCTCCCCGGGCTAACCTGCCCGCCATCAAACACCACTGAGTCACAAGCTCACCGGTCTTAGCAATCCGCTCTTACAACCACCGAGCCTTCCGCTCGTAACACCAAACCAATTAAACTCCCGAAACCACGGAGTGAGGGTGAGTATGTTATTAGTTAATTTTGTACAACATCTTACTCCTATACTTTTAGGGTTAATCTTGGTCTTCCCGAGGGTACCCTGTGAGGGGCTCGCCACGGTACTAGGAACTACCATGGGATGACACCCCAAAGTTCCCATTCCCAAGACACTTAATAATGTTGGTATCTACCCATAAGAAAACCACCTTAATACTACTACCTGAATTAAACCTAAGGGCTTTGAGACACTAAAGGGAAAAGACGATCTTTCGTCAATCCAAAGGCGACCTATCCCAAGGGTGGCACCCCACCATCCTAGGCCTCACCAAACCCTAAATACCTCCAGGGGTCCTCTCATAGCCATATAATCACCATTAGACCCTCACATCTCCAATCATTATAATCCAACTTGACCTATAACTCCAAAATTGCCAAATTGCTAAACGCAGACCACCCTTAACGTTTTGATGCTCATAAAGGGAGGTACATTAAATAATCAACTCTATGACACAATATCTTTATTGGGGGTCCATGCTACTTATTTAAGGTCAATTCCAGAGTCTCACAACTTTCCCAACATTATTAATATTTAAAATAATTTTCCAAAAATACAACTTTCTAAGGTTTGAACTACAAGTGCACTCTTCTGACTTACAATGCCTACCCAACTTTTTACATAAATCAAGGGTACCTAATAATCAGTAGATATGAAATTTTAGGAAATTTCAGCAAGATTTACTATTATTAAAAATTCCAAAACCCATTTATTTCCAATAAATTCCAAAGAAGGTACCCTCATATGAACTCCAAACCTTATACCAATTTCTCACAGTAGCATTCTCTGGTCACCATGATCATCTCCCCAAAATTTCTAGTCAAACCATTAAGGTTTGACCCCTCTTCCTTCATTGGCCTCTAATTGCACCCCTTTAGGGTTTAACCTAGGGTTAGGGTCAAAACCTCTCCAAATCCACCCAAACTTCTTGTGAGGGTGTCACAACATTTATAGGACTCAGGGGAGTCCAATACACCCCTCTCCAAGGACAAACTCCCCTATGTCCTTCACAACCCCAAATTCAACTCCATAAGGATCAAACCTATGGCCTTGAGCAAATCAACTCCAATGCTCACCAAACTTCCTCATGGGGTCTCAAATTGATCCCACTGACCTTTCCAAGAAGACTCAAGTCTCTATGGACCCATTTGGCCAATGGATCACTACTTGACTAAATGCACCCCAAGGTGCTCCAACTCCATGTCCTAGGGCAAACCAACTCCCCATGACCCCATAACTCTCTCAGAGGTGATTTGGGTGATATTAGGGCAGTGGCCAAAGTCCCACTCCAATAGGAGGTGGTTTGACCATGAAAAATCCCAAATAGCCCTTATTCACAAATTTCCCCTTAATGGACAAATCTTTGGCCTAATGATTACCTAACCAAATGAACTCCAAATGAGTTGAGATTTTAACCAGGGGTTTATCATGACCCTAATAACACCCCACCAAAATTTGGTGGTGATTGGAGGTCATTTGACCCTCCAAATAATTTATGCAAGGATTATTAAATTTCTACAAAAACTTTAGGAAAATGTTCACCAAAAATTCTCATTTTTGGATATCTTATAGTCCTAGGCATGAATCACTCATAGTCCAAATTTCAAGTCATTTGGACTAGTGGTTTGGTGTGGGCACCCATTCAAAGTTCAGTCAATCTTTGCACCAAAATGGGTGCTGAGGACAAACCAAGACTCCTAATTGGGTGAGGTCAATTTTGTATGATCCTAGGGGTCAAGGCCTACAACTTTCATGTTGGGCATTTTCTCTGAAATGGCATTTAAATAATTTCTATAATTAAATCTAGAATCAACATATAACTAACACTATTAATTAATAAATATTAATTTCTGATTTGTTTTAAGCGCAGGATCGGACGGCTAATCCATCGTCTTCCCCGATGCGCCTACGGCCAGATTTCGCCGCGCCTGGAGCGACTTTGATGCTTGTTTTCCAGGCCACCCACTCCCCTCCCCGGCCGGCCAATGCCTCCACCACCTCCGTTGAGGTGGTGGCCGGCGATTAGGTGCGGTTGGCCGGCCGGTAGTGGCCGGAACAAGGTTTATAGGTTGGAATTTCAAGCTCGATTTCGAGCTTCTTGGCTGGCCCGATCCAGAGCCGATTGAGCTCGAACCTTGCCTCCGATTGAGGGGATCTACCCACTGAAGAGAGAGGAAGAGAACCAGACCTGTCTTGGGGGGTTTAGATGCTCCGACCGTCGACCACCATTGCTCCTCCTTGGAGATTTCGGCACCATCCAAAACCTAGCATAGACAGTCCAATCCTTTCGGGGAAGGGGGTGTTTCAACTCCTCTCTCCATTATGAAGCTAATGGGAGGGTCAATTTAATGGGAGGAGGGTTCTAACTCCAAAAGCCATTAATGGCCTCCTCATCTTCCTTCCCAAGGCCGGCCCTATACATCCCTCCTGCCTCAATTACTCCTGGAAACTGCTGGAAACTCCTCTAAATCGCCAGAGGAGATGAATGGGAGTGTCAATGGGGGAGGCCAAGGGGTGTAGCTCCATAATGGCCATGAATGGCCTCTTTTTCTCTTCCCAAAATTGGGGAAAACCTCCATTCTCTCTCTCCTACTCACCATGTCCGATTTTTCCATCTCTCTCATGTTTAATATCAGTCTACTAGGCTGGTCAAGTGGTCAATTTGGGCTTAGCCCAAAGGGATTGGGCTAGGTTTAAGAGATTTGACCTAATTTGGGCAAGTTTGACTTTTGGACAAATTGACCAATTGGGTGACCCTAGGATGGGGCTTTTGGGTCCATTGAATTCCAAATTAGGTTTAGAAACTACTGGTGGGGTCAACTTGGTCACATGAGTCTTGGTTGACCCAATTTAAGCTGATTTGACCAAAACAGGCTAAATTAACTTTGGTCAAATTGAGCCCTAGGGTTGACCCAGTCATGGGGCTTTTTGGTCCACTGGGTTCCCTATGACATGGTAACCCTAAGGGTAAGGTCAATTTAATATGGTAATGGTCAATTAGGGCACTTAGTGAAGAATTGCCATTTTGATCTAAAAGGGCATTTTGGTCAATTTGCACCACTGGGGGTCCCATGATAGGGCTTTTAGGTCTACTAGGTCTCTTATGATATTTTAGACCTAGAGGAGTGGTCAATTTGGCATGGTGAGGGTTAAGTGACTCTAATTAGGCTACTTTGACCAATTTAGGGTTAGGGTTGACTTTGGTCAATTTGGACTCTTTGGTTGACCCCAATGGGCCCTTGGTGCCCTAAGGGGACCCCTAATGGGTTAGGGATACTATGGTGGGATCAAAGAGTCAAGTTGAGGCCCTAAAGTTCAACCCTAAGCTTGGTCACTAGAAATTGCTATTTGCAGTCCAAGGCACTTTCAACCCTAATCTTGCCTATGTTAAAGGGATTTCTACACTACCAAGGCCTTGTCATGACCTGGTCAAGATAGATTCACCTGGGGGTCTAGCTGTATGGGGGATGTTACATATATAGTCACCGCAACAGTAAAGCCTGGAACATTCAAACTCAGAACAGCCGAGGGAAAGACCCTCCCACGCACTTGGAATGCGCAGAACCTGCGTCGCTTCTATCAGTAACCTTTTTACCCCATTATGTAAAAGTCGTGAGCCTTGACTCACGCAAACTATCTTTCTGCAATTTTTACATTGTGTAAAAGTCGTGAGTCAAGTATCTTTCTGCAATTTTTACATTGTGTAAAAGAAGTAGAAAACACAATCGAACGCAGCCTATACTTACCGCTTCTGTATTCCAGAACACACTACCCGTTTTTTTTAATATGTAACCAGTTTGGGATCTTGAATGAACAGCGCCATTGCATGATTATCAGTTCAAATAAAATTTTCAGTAACTAAATAGAAGAAAAGAGAGGAGGAAAACCCTAGATCTAATATTGGTTATTTGATCAGGTCATATCAAACAAAGCAAATCAATCAATAATGTTAGAGCTACTATAAGTTTGAGCTAAATAAATACCATCACACCAACATTTTTCTTTCCCATAAGCTCACAATAGATTAAAGCAAATCTCATTTTGCATCATCCAAACCCTAAACCAAATGAGAGAGATATGAAATCCTATTAAACTCAAAAACTAGGAGTTTCATTTGATCGTTGATTGTAGATCTGGATCTTCCAATCAAGCAAGTAAGCAGGCGAGTAAAAGAGCGGCTCACAAAACTTTATAAGGAAGAAACAAAAGCACGAATCGAACTAGCAAATAGTACCTACGCAGCAACAAGGCCAGTAATCTGAGCCATATCGCAGAGCCGCAACGGTGATGTTCAAACCTTGTGTCCCCAGGTATGCTCCAAGCGCCGCACATTCTCGAGCAATAAAACGTCAGCGTAGGAGATGAAAGTTCAGGGAGGGAGGGAGCGATCGCCGCCTTCGTTGGAGAAAAGCGTGAGAGAGAGCGACCGAAATGATTTCGCGAGTAAAGAGGGCGCCATCGATTTCGTGAGGGGTCTGGGAGAAGTCGCGATGCTTTAGGTTTTTAGGCCGAGAGTCTTCATTTTTCACGGCCGTGGCTAATACTATGTATTAGCCACACTCTTTGCTCGTCGTGGCTAATATTTAGGTATTAGCCACATTTTGTTATTTACTGTGGCTAATACATAAATATTAGCCACGTTTTTTGCAACCCTAGCAAAAACTTCACTATTAGCCACATTTTTTTCAACCGTGGCTAATACTATTATATTAGCCACGGTTTTTAAACCCTGGCAAAAAAAAGTGTAGCAAAAACTCATTTTTCTAGTAGTGTGTAAAAGTCGTGAGCCTGGACTCACGCAAACTATCTTGCTGCAATTTTTATGAAAAAGCCGCGAGTCTCGGCTCACTCAAACTATCCCTCTATTATAGTATGAAAAAGCCGCGAGCCTCGACTCGCTCAATGTGTCCTTCTACAATTACTCGTCGCTACTCGGGTCCAGTTCCCCAGTGATCTCGCGCTACCCAGTTTGAAGCGTCCGCCTTTCACCCCGATAGTAAGATCACAACGCCGCCAGGGCCTGCCCCCCTCACGGTCGCCCACGGTTCGAAGCGTCCGCCCTTCACCGATACTCGGGGCCAGTTCCCCAGTGATCTCGCGCTACCCGGTTCGAAGCGTCCGCCCTTCACCCCGGTAGTAGGATCACGGCGCCGCCAGGGCCTGCCCCCCTCACGGTCGCCCACGGTTCGAAGCGTCCGCCCTTCACCGCTACTCGGGGCCAGATCCCCAGTGATCTCGCGCTACCCGGTTTGAAGCGTCCGCCCTTCACCCCGGTAGTAAGATCACGGCGCCGCCAGGGCCTGCCCCCCTCACGGTTCGAAGCGTTCGCCCTTCACCGATACTCGGGGCCAGTTCCCCTTTTACCCAGCTCCTAGCACACGCCCACAGCCGCTATCCGGGGTCAAAAATTTGACGAGCACAAAAGCGAGAAAAGCGAAAGGCAAATATCGATGGTGGATAAAGAAATAATTATCAAGCAATATGACCAAGTAAAGAGTCACACCACACCACGAAACATGCAAATACAAGCGCAACGAAATACGGTACATGATGAAGGAAAGCAAAATATACAGACAAATGAAAGCAAAACGATTAGCCATCGATATCTACGTCAGAACAATCGTCCTCAGAAAGATCGCCAACACTGAGCCCGGTCGTGCTGCATCCGAGCTTTCTCTCCACCATGCGAAGGGTCTTCCCGATCCCCCTCTTGAAAGAAATCTCGCACTCATCTTCCAGAAGGGGATCCACCTCTTTGGTCATAATCTCTGCTCGAAGCTCCTCAGAGATCCTAGAGCGCTCCTCCACGAATTCCAGGGAATCCTTGTACTCAGCAACTCCCTCGGCCTTAATAGCCTTGGTATCCGGCTCAAGAGAGGAAAGCCTCTCTACCTCGCCACTCAGGAATCCCAGCTCGCCATCCTGACAGAACATATCTCCCTGCAAATCTTTGACCAATCTAGTAGTATCGTCAGCAGCAGCCCTCTCTGCGCCAAGCTCCCTCTGCAGACGCTCTATCTCGGAGCGGGCCAGGGCCAGATCGGACTCCAATTGGAGCACCCTCGACATCTCACACTCCCTCTTCTTCTTGGAATCCTCCAAAGAGCTCTTCGCGACACGTAGCTCCTCTTGAAGAACGAAATACCCGTCCTTCAGCCCAACGTAGCAATCGTTCCAAGTATGAGCGACGCTATTCATGACATCGGTCTGCAAAGAAAGGGCGAGATAAGAATATTGGAAAAAGAAAATAGCAACAAAACAATATATATATGGTTAACCGCTGATGTTGACTCCTGGAAAATCCTGGCCCCATTATTCGGATCAATGCGGCCTGAGGCTACTTGCCCAGCGGTTCAGCGAGAAGGTTTTGGTTAGCCACTACGGATGAAATGAAGAGATAAGGGACACAACCCCAGGTGCTGCGGCAGGGAGGTCCCACCACGTACCCAGAAGCTCTAAAGAGTCTTCTCCTCCAAAACCACGAATGGCCGAGCTCGGTACTAGGTAGGCACTTGTTAGGGAAGATTCTTGATTGTCAAAGGGGGGGTGCAGTTCTGATTTTGACAAGTGCCATTTCTAGTACCCCTGGGGGTCTATTTATAGACAAATCCTAGGGGGGAGCAGATGACTATCCATGACCCCCTAGAGTTGGTTTTTTAGACAAGGCAATAGGTGGGCGAGCAGGCAAGGACCTCAGAACTAACTGGCGAGTTGGTTGGCTAAGTCGCCTATAGGCGAGTAGGTCCGGGCTCATGTCCTCCTCGCCTGGCCGGGTAGGGAACACCGGGCAGGGTTTTCCTCCTCGTCATGGGGCGAGCAAGTACCTTCTCGCACAACTAAAGCTCTTGATCTTCCTTCGTCTTCCGGATTGTTGACTTCCGCCTTGACCTTTTGACCTTGACCTCCGCCTACGTGGCCTTTAGTGGGGCCCACCCTTGGAGAATGAGGGTTGTACACAATCCCCTCTCTTTGCGAGCAACATAGTTGGTCGGAAAGAATCATCCAAACCTTATTCGACGAGCTTCTTCTGGCGGGAAACCTACCTACTCGGCAGGCCTAGGACCCCCGAAAGTCTATAAATAGAGGGGGTGGTCCTTCCTTGGCACGCCACTTTTTTAGAATCGACGAGATGTTGTCTGCCGAGCAGATGCTCGCGAAGACCGAGCTGTTGATCAAATTAATGAAGAAGACGAAAAGCTCGGATACTCGTAGGAGAAAAATAGGAGCCTCCGATCGTCGCCTTAGCCCCTTGGCCGAGGAGGTTCCTCGGGCGAATCTGGCGGCCTCCGCGCCCGAGCCCTCCTTAGCGTCATCGACCGCTGAGAGATCGGGGGACGAAGTTCCTCTAACTACTGCCGAGGAGGAACCCCAGAACGTTAACTCGGACCCTCTCCGAGAAGGTAAGCGCCTTGTCGAGATACTGCGATTCTTGAGCGGACCTTTCGTTGATGCAGACGTTCTTTTGCAGGTGAACCTCCTGCGGGGGCGAATACGCAGACATCCCCAGTGGTAGAGCGTGTAGGTTCTGAGCACCTACCACCTCCACCGGTCCTTCCCGCAGGGGTCGTCCCCGAACGAGAA
This sequence comes from Dactylorhiza incarnata, assembly GCA_033032865.1. Lineage (NCBI taxonomy): Eukaryota > Viridiplantae > Streptophyta > Magnoliopsida > Asparagales > Orchidaceae > Dactylorhiza > Dactylorhiza incarnata. The sequence continues at coordinate 2,492,439 of JAWHQI010000217.1, forward strand.
CCCCTTCGGCCACCATCCCCCATTCCTTAGCGCGTGATAGGCGGGAATTGGATACTGCTAAAGAACTCCCGGGTCACTATTGCTGGAGAGGGAGGATCTTCCTCGGTTCTTCCCACGGCTCAGCTTCCTCGGCGCCCTGACAGCGGGCCGTCGTCCCATAACGAACGGGGTGGGCGCTCAGGGGGACGGCATACTCCTAGGCGTTCGCCTTCTCCTCGCCGATCTCCTCGGTGAAGGAGCAGTCCACGACGAACTCCATCCCCTCGTCGGGGTGCCTCTCCTCCTCGCCGGGATGTTCCTCGGCGGTCTCCTTCGCCTCCTCGTCATCAACCGAGAGCGGCACCTGTGCGGGCAGGTATAATCTTCGTCGAGTGTTATCTTTAGGTGGTTCTTTTTCTAACTTGCCGTCTTCCAGCTCGTGCCATGTCTCCGGGGTCTGCTTTTATTGAGGCGCTCGGCCTTCCTACTCGCGAGTATAGGACGAAGATGGCCTCCGCCTACCTCGACCTGGAGATAAAGGTAGAGAGGTTGCTGGCCTACGAGGTTCATCGGCGAATAACCTCGCTTGAAGGACGCGTCTCGAACATCGAGGGATTCGAACATCGGCTAGAGATGGCAGAGGGAAAGCACTATCTCATCACCGAGCTGGACAGTCGGATGGTCGGCATAGAACATCGCTATGAGGCGCTGAAGGCGGAAGTGCGCAGCCTTCGGGCGAGTATGGGGTCCCTTGGGACGTTGAATCATATGGAGGAGCACATCCTTCTTGGCGAGGAATTTATGGCGAGAGCGAATGAGCAGATGGGCTTCGCGCGACAGCTGGGATTCAACGGGCGATTTGGTGTAACCTCGGACAGGCGCGGCGACCCTCTCGTCAATTAGGATTGTTTGCTGATTTGTATTTTTAGAACATTATTCTGCGAGTGTTTGTAATAATCTAGAATTATCTGTGTGCTGCGACTTTAAACCTTATCGCTTGACTTTATGTTGGCTTTGTGAAATTTTTCCGGACCTTGTGAGAGCAAGCAGGAATAACAACTAGAGTTACAAGCCAAAACAACCAGAAACAATTTGGGGCAAACAAATGATCTTTATTGATTTTCTAACTTCAGTTACAGGGCAAGACATGCTTGACGAGACATGATTTCGTCAGCACAACACTCCAGAACCAATACAGAGAAGAATACTGAAGGACTTCAGACCGCACAACCCGCGCGACCTCTCTTGTACAGACCGCGCGAACTCCCTTGCGATCTCCTCCTGTTGCTAGACCGCAACACTCTGCCAACCTCAGACCACCACCAAACCGCCGCACAGACCGCTCCCTTCTTTCGACCTCCTGACCTTCCCAAACTCCAGCAACACAACTCCAAGCCGCAGACTGCCCGAACACTTTCAGAGGAAGAGGTGATCGCTGCTGCCCGCACTATCCGCAGAAGCTGCACAAGAAGAATTCGATCAGAGACCGCCCGGTCAGAAAACACAGACCGCAAGAAAGATGCGAACTCAGCTTACACTTGGTGTGTTCTGTTTGTTGCAACAGTGGCTCCCTATTTATAGGCGTGAGACCTGATCCAGTCACCACCCTATGAGATAGAGTCACCACCCATCAGATCGCGCGACCTTACCGGTCAACCCGCGCGATCACTGCAACCCTCCTGCTTCATTTTGGTGAGCGCCGACTTCACTCCAGACCGCGGGAGATCGCTACTCCCTTGGTCTGAACACGACTCCACACGGAGATCGCCAGACCGCCTAGAAGTCACCCACCACCTGTGTTCGCCTGAGACCGCAAACACAGCCAGCTCGCCCTCCTGGTCTCCTCCTGAGACCGCGAACTGAGACCGCGCGACTAAGAATGACTTAGTCCGCGAACTCCTTCAGAACCCTCTGGAAAGCCACCAGACCAGATTCAAGAGCCAACCCATGCGGTCACGCCAGACCGGCACGTCCTTGAAGAGAACAACTTATCACGCGGTCAGAGACAGACCGCGAGACCCTGAGGATGATCAGCCGTCATGCGGTCACAGCCAGACCGCACGACCTCCTCCTCCAGCAGCCCTTGGACCAGACCAGCGGTCAACCCCGGAAGCCGCAGCTGACCAATAGAACAGATCGCCATTGTCAGACCGCCAGACTGTGCGGTCACGCCAGACCGCCCGGTCTCTTCCCAGACCGCCCAGGTCCAAAAGCCTCCTCCACTTCCACTTCAATAATTTCAACACTCCCCCTTGAAGTGGGAAGTGGAAACTAGCCCAAGTAGCTCCCTTAGCCGTGTGAACGGCCCCTTTGCCAGCGCCTTTGTGAAGATGTCTGCGACATTGTCCGCACTCCGCACATGCTCGACCGAAAGAGATCCCTCCAGCACCTTCTCCCGTATGAAGTGATGCTCGATCTCAATATGCTTGGTCCTCGCGTGACAAACTGGATTGGTTACCAGTTTGAGAGCACTCTCGTTGTCACCGCGTAGCAAAGTCGGCTCCCGAACCTCCTTGTGGACGTCTCCTACCAACCTCCTAAGCCAGATGGCTTCCTGAGCTGCCAAGGCCGAAGCCTTGTATTCCGCTTCCGTGGTAGAGACTGACACGGAATCCTGCTTCTTGCTGCACCATGATATAGCCGTAGGGCCCGCCATGAAGACGTATCCAGATGTCGACTTCCGATCATCTGAATCTCCCCCGTAATCAGCATCCATGTATCCATGCACCTTGAAGCCCGCATCCCTCCTGTATAGGAGACCCATGTCCGAGGTCGCCTTGACATACTTCAGAATGTTCTTGGCCGCTAGCAGATGAGGTACCCGTGGCTCCGCCATAAATCGACTCACCCTGCCCACTGCATATGCAATGTCCGGCCTCGTGATCGTCAGATAGATTAAGCTCCCAACCAGAGCTCGGAACACCAACGGATCTTGCATGATCCTTCCCTCATCCTTCCGAAGCTTCATAGCCTTCTCCAGAGGTGTGGAAGTGCACTTCCCTTCCTTCATGCCGAACCGCTCCGCATATCCGGCATGGGTCACCAGCACTCCACCTTCCTTCCTCTGCACCTCGAGTCCAAGGAAATGGTGAAGCTCACCTAAGTCCTTCATCTCGAACCTGATGGCCAGCTCGGCCCGAAGCTGTGCTACCTCCTCCTTCGAGTTCCCCGTTACGATCATATCGTCAACGTATAGCAGCACGATGACCTGAAGCTCCCCGCTCTTCTTGACGAACAAGCTCGAGTCTGAGTCTGAAGCAACAAATCCACAGAATAGGAGATATTCTGCGATCTTCCCATACCACGCCCTCGACGCTTGCTTCAACCCATACAGGGCCTTCTTCAACTTGCAGACATGCTCCGGAAAATCTTCAGACACAAAACCTGGTGGCTGGACCATGAAGATGTCCTTGTCAATCTCGCCGTACAAGAAAGCGTTCTTGACGTCGAGCTGCCAAATCTCCCATCCACTGAATGCCGCCAAGGCAATGATGAACCGAACTGAAGTCATTTTTGCCACCGGACTGAATGTCTCATCATAGTCTTCACCGTATTGCTGCGAGAACCCCCGAGCTACAAGACGAGCCTTGTATCGCTCGATACTGCCGTCAGCTTTCTTCTTCAGCTTGTAGACCCACTTGCATGTCACAGGAGCGATGCCCTTCGGCTTGGGCACAAGAGACCAGGTCTCATTCTTCTCGAGAGCTGCCATCTCTTCTTGCATCGCAACATCCCACTCCTTCACACCTTGGGCCTTCTCAAAGCTCGACGGCTCCCTCTCATCCAAGGGACCAGCAAAGAAACATGAGACAAAGCTCACTGCGTTTCCTCCTGTATAGCGATCAGGGGCAGTGATAGATCGCTTCGATCTCCTCAGCTCCTTCCCCTGAACCGCTTCATCTCCAGCTGCTTCTTCCCTAGCTCCCCTTCCAGACGTGCTAGGAGCATTGCTCCCCCTGCTCCCTGAACCAGAAGCCCCCGTCTCGGAACTAGAAGGAGATGGACCACCTGGTGACACAGGTAGCTCCACCTGAAGATTCTCCACAGCTTTCTCCGGCACTTCCACCCTGCTTTCTGGTAACTCCACTCCAGAGGACCCCCTGTAAGATGTCACCTCATCGAACACGACGTCGCGAGATACAACAAATCTTCGCGTCTCCGGGTCCATGCACTTCCACCCTTTCTTCCGCTCATCGTATCCCACGAAGACTAGCTTCCTTGCTTTCGCATCTAGCTTCGTCCGAAGAGCATCTGGGATGTGCACGTAACAGGTGGAACCGAACACCCGAAGGTGTGCCACGCTTGGCTTCTCCTTGAACATCATCTCATGCGGGGTCAACATGTTGATGGGGCTCAGAGGCATCCTGTTGATGACGTAAGCAGCACAAGACATTCCCTCCGCCCAGAAGGACTTTGGGATACTCTTGGCATGTAGCCAACACTTGCAGGTCTCCGTCAGATGACGAATCTTCCGCTCTGCAATTCCGTTCTGTTGTGGAGTATGAGCACAAGTGAGCTCTCTCCGGATGCCCGCCTTCCTGCAAAAAGTAGAGAACTCACTGGAGGTGAACTCCCCTCCGTTGTCAGTCCTCAGCTTCTTCACCCGCAGTCCCAGCCGACCTTCCACGAGCTCCTTGAACTCCACAAACTTGGCAAACGCTTCCGCCTTCTCCTTCAGGAAATAAACCCAGACATATCTGGTGTAATCATCGATCAGCACCAGCATATACCTGCTGCCTCCGAGGCTTGGGGTAGCAGTAGGTCCCATCAAGTCACCGTGGATGCACTCCAACGGCACACTACTCCTTGTCTGCGACTTGTCAAACGGTAGTCGATGAGACTTACCGAACTGACATCCTGCGCAAACATGACCTTCTCCGTAGGAAGATATATTTGGCAGGCCCTTGACCAGACCTCTCACCGCCATAGCTTTCAGCTTGTCCATTCCTACATGCCCCAACCTCTCATGCCATATCACGGCACCATCATTCGTCTTCATCTTGTCGACGTAGGAACTTGTTGATAAAACAAACAAGTCCTTTGCCCGTCTCCCGACATGGACGACCTCGGCCTTTACGGCCTCTATATTTCGCAGAAATTTCACTTCTGTCGGGCCGAACAGAACGTGATACCCAGCGTCAACCGCGTTGGTCACGGAGAAGAGGTTTTTCTTCATTCCGGGCACATGATAGACACTCTTCAAGGTAAGTGGCCCTCTATCACTGCCCAAAGAAACAACCCCCACCTTCTCGACTGGATGCACAGTATTATCAGCGGTGATGATAGCATTGTTACCTGTATAGGGTTGTGCTGATGAAAGCTTCGACTCATCTCCGGTGAGGTGATGACCACACCCCGAGTCCACGATCCAGTCCTCTTGATAGTTGATAGTAGCCGAGGCTTCAACCGAAGCCGAGAAGGCTCCTCCCCATCCTCCATCAATGTGCCTGGCCTCCACTTCCACCTTTCCAGCAACATGCCCCGATTGAGTAACAACTGGGCATTCCTTCTTGAAGTGCCCAACCTTCCCGCACTTGAAGCATCTCGGACCTTCCCCCTTCTTCTTCCCGTCAGCCTTGGGAGCATACCCCCTTTCCTGCTGCCCAGAAGTTGAAGGCCCATAGCCTCCCGCGATCTTTTTCTTCTTCTCCCACTTCTTCTTCTTCCCTGAGAAGAGCACCTCGCCGTCTCCCCCAGTCACTGACACCCCCGCCATCTGCCTTGCCAAACTCTCTTGCGATGCAAGCAAGTTCTCCAGCTCCAACAGAGACGGCTGATTTGCCCATCCCTGCACCGACGTCACAAAGGCCACATATTCCTTCCGCAAGCCGCGGATGATGTGCCTCTTCAGCTTCGCCTCAGAAATTGGCTCATCAGGATCCAGTGCTGATATCTCAGCGCAGAGGTTCTTCATCTTCAGAAAGAAGTTTGAGATAGAAAGATCACCCTGAGCCGACCTTGCCAGCTCATTCTCCAAGAACTGCAGCCTCGCCACATTCTTCTTGTTAAACAGCCCATCCAGGGCTCTCCAGATTTCGGCAGCTGATCCACACCCTAAGATGTGATCAAATAGTTCCGGTGAAATGGCACGCTTCAAGGTGAACTCGGCTTTAGCATTGGTCTTTCTCCACGCCCTCACAGCCGGACCATTATCACCTGCTTCCGTTGCCTTCACCTCTTCAGTTGCATCTCCTCCAACAACCTCCCAGAGGTCCTCCCCTAGAAGATAGCTCTGCATACATGACCTCCACTTCTTAAAGTTGGTCCAAGTAAGCATATCAATCCCAAGACCTCTTGCAAAACCACCTTCCATTGTTTTCCCTCTGGTTCCTTCTTCACAAAGGCGATGGCTACTCTAAGTTATTCACTGCTCTAACCACTCCAACCTCGCTCTGATACCATGTGAAATTTTTCCGGACCTTGTGAGAGCAAGCAGGAATAACAACTAGAGTTACAAGCCAAAACAACCAGAAACAATTTGGGGCAAACAAATGATCTTTATTGATTTTCTAACTTCAGTTACAGGGCAAGACATGCTTGACGAGACATGATTTCGTCAGCACAACACTCCAGAACCAATACAGAGAAGAATACTGAAGGACTTCAGACCGCACAACCCGCGCGACCTCTCTTGTACAGACCGCGCGAACTCCCTTGCGATCTCCTCCTGTTGCTAGACCGCAACACTCTGCCAACCTCAGACCACCACCAAACCGCTGCACAGACCGCTCCCTTCTTTCGACCTCCTGACCTTCCCAAACTCCAGCAACACAACTCCAAGCCGCAGACTGCCCGAACACTTTCAGAGGAAGAGGTGATCGCTGCTGCCCGCACTATCCGCAGAAGCTGCACAAGAAGAATTCGATCAGAGACCGCCCGGTCAGAAAACACAGACCGCAAGAAAGATGCGAACTCAGCTTACACTTGGTGTGTTCTGTTTGTTGCAACAGTGGCTCCCTATTTATAGGCGTGAGACCTGATCCAGTCACCACCCTATGAGATAGAGTCACCACCCATCAGATCGCGCGACCTTACCGGTCAACCCGCGCGATCACTGCAACCCTCCTGCTTCATTTTGGTGAGCGCCGACTTCACTCCAGACCGCGGGAGATCGCTACTCCCTTGGTCTGAACACGACTCCACACGGAGATCGCCAGACCGCCTAGAAGTCACCCACCACCTGTGTTCGCCTGAGACCGCAAACACAGCCAGCTCGCCCTCCTGGTCTCCTCCTGAGACCGCGAACTGAGACCGCGCGACTAAGAATGACTTAGTCCGCGAACTCCTTCAGAACCTCTGGAAAGCCACCAGACCAGATTCAAGAGCCAACCCGTGCGGTCACGCCAGACCGGCACGTCCTTGAAGAGAACAACTTATCACGCGGTCAGAGACAGACCGCGAGACCCTGAGGATGATCAGCCGTCATGCGGTCACAGCCAGACCGCACGACCTCCTCCTCCAGCAGCCCTTGGACCAGACCAGCGGTCAACCCCGGAAGCCGCAGCTGACCAATAGAACAGATCGCCATTGTCAGACCGCCAGACCGTGCGGTCACGCCAGACCGCCCGGTCTCTTCCCAGACCGCCCAGGTCCAAAAGCCTCCTCCACTTCCACTTCAATAATTTCAACAGGCTTTGTCTTCTGCAGGGCTTTCTTGCATTTTTTTCGTAGATCGTCGCTTAGACGCGAGAAGGGTAGTTGCACTCCACGTGTAAGGTAGTTTGTGCGAGTTCCATGTTGGCGAGTAGGTAGGAACCTCGCACGTATTATCGTCGCGACCCCCTCCCCCCCCCCCCCCCCCCCCCCATTTTCCCTTTTGCCGATTTCTATAAATAGGGGGGGGTAGGGGTCCGAAATCGGCGCGCTTTCTCGGACTTCTTCAATTGTCTTTCCTTCTCGCCTCCTTCTGCCTACTCGCTGTGATGACGCCTTCTTTGGAAGCTGAGACCCGCCGCTTAACTTATGCCGAGAACTTCATCGCGCATAAGTTCAAGAAACCCATCACCCGCGCGGATGATCTGGAGAGATTCGTCCATCAACACCTCGCGCAAGGCTTCCGGGTTGGCCTTCCTGCTCCCCACGAGCGGTTCAACACCTTTTCGGAGGGCAAGCTTGCCTTCTCCCTGTCGTATTTCGAGGTCGGCCTGCGCCTTCCTCTCTGGCCCGAGTTCTTCCAGATCCTCCGGTACTATGGCTAGGTCCCCGCCCAGACTAATACGAATGGGGTAGCGATCATCATCGGCTACCTCTGCTTCCTTCGGAGCGAGAAGATCGCTTTCGACTTGGACGTCTTCCGCAAGATCTTCTACATGGGAGCGACCAAGGATGGGGTGATCTTCTTCGGCAGCCATCACTGTAAGGTGGTCGGGACTTCGAACAAGGTCCACCAGTGGAGCGAGAGGTTCATCTTCGTCACGGGTGACTTCTCGCACATACCAAATCGCCCTCAGCAAAGGCCTTCCGGGGCGCTCGCCACCCCATCGCTCCGGGGCCGGCGCGAGGAGCTCTTCCTCGCCCTAAAGAACAAGAAACTCGATATCGAGTTCTGGCGAAGGGACGTAGACCACCTCGCCTTTGTGCAGCCTGCCAAGGGTAACCTTCCTTAGTAGCTAGTATTTAATAAGTTTTACCTTTGTTTCTTGGTCTAACGATCGTCTTCAGCTTGTCGGCATCTTCCCTCACGGTTCTGCCTGTGGGAGGTCAGACTCCACCTCCTCGGTCTCCCGTGGTCGATCCAGCGACAATGCAACAAGGCGAGGAGGAAGATGGCGAGCATGGGTCTCCTGTCGCGGCGATCCATCCTGGGATGGGCGCCGAGGCTGAGATCCTGCGCGCAACTGGATGGCCGGCCGAGGACGAACCTCCTGCGATCAAGAAAAGGAAGAGGAAGGAAGTTGCCCGGCGCGTGGCGGAGGAGCGGGCTCGCGAGGAGGAAGACAGCGTCCCTGAGAATCATCCCAACTTTGGGCAGGGTTCGCTGAACAGGGGCTTGGATGGCGAGCCGCTGATTACCTGGAGCCGGGAGCGTAGCGAGGTGATCTTGAGCACTCGCCTGCCCTCGTGGAGCGAGGATGAGGTTCCGAACGATGATGCCTTCAACGTCTTGTTCGGCCTTTATGGTCGCGATGATGCGAAGGTTCTGCAGGAGGTTTCTCCTCGCTTTCTCGCCGACCAGGGGTCGCGAGCAATGCTGCGAGCTTCTGAGTTATTTCATCAAACAGCGCGGAATCTTCTTGGCTCTGAATTGGAGCTCACGCTTCATCGGAAGCTGACGATGGAGGCCGAGAAGCGGGAGGACGAGGCTCTAAGGCGCGCCAAGGAGGCCGAGGATAAAGCCGAATCAAGTCGTAGCTTCGAGGTGGTCTTGGTACATTGCACGAGCTTGGATTAAAAAATCGCTGGCTTTTCTTCGTACCTTCTAACCAGTCCTTCTCGCCTGTGCAGGATGAGCAGTTGGTGGCGGCGGAGATGATCTCCAAGCTCGAGTGCGACCTGCGGGCGAGCCAAGTCTTGCGGGAGGCGTCGCAGGTTCGTAACGTCGAGCTGGAATCGAGGATGGCTGCACTTTCCTTCTCGGAAGCCGGACCTTCTCGCCGAACTCCTGGATCGTTCATGACGTCGCAGGAGCTCTCATCTCTTCGACGAGAGATTGCCCTAGCCGCCGGGGACTTAGTTTTTGCGAAGCTTTCGGTGGCCGGCTTGCTGGCGCCTGGGGCGGATAGCTTGACGACGGAGGGGCTTCTGTCAGATATCTTGAACGCCAGCGACGAGGAAGACGCCGAGGAAGATAACGAGTCGGATTCAACCGACTATGCTCCCTCGCCTAAGTGAACCTTTTGTTATTTAACAGTTTTGATTCTTCTCGCGGCTCTGCGAGCATATTTTTGGTAGATAGCATTCCTTTTAATAGTAATATTTACTTGCTTGGTGAATCTTCCTTGTGCTGGTGTGATGTCGCTAGGCTCATAGGCTCGCTTGTGTATGTTTACTTGTCTTCCTCGTCAGGACGACTTAGGATGAAATGGGACCTGCCGACTATCTACCTTACTCGCTTCTTTGACCTGCTCGTTTTCATTTTTGCTTCTCGCCCATAGGGCTACTCGCACTAACCCTTGCGAGTTGGCATCCTACTCACACCTTCCAACTCCAAGCTTGTGATAGTCTTCCTTCTAGTGCGAAGCTGGTGCCATTGAAGAGGACAACTTAGTAGGGAATGACTGTCGGGGAGGTTCCCGAGGAGCACCTTCCAAGGGAACACAACATCCCAAGGTCTCCATCCTGCCGTTGAAGGGGTCGACACAGTAGGGAATGACTTTCGGGGAGGTTCCGGAGGAGCACCTTCCAAGGGAACACAACATCCCAAGGTCTCCATCCTGCCGTTGAAGGAGTCGACACAGTAGGGAATGACTGTCAGGGAGGTTCCGGAGGAGCACCTTCCAAGGGAACACAACATCCCAAGGTCTCCATCCTGCCGTTGAAGGGGTCGACACAGTAGGGAATGACTGTCGGGGAGGTTCCAGAGGAGCACCTTCCAAGGGAACACAACATCCCAAGGTCTCCATCCTGCCGTTGAAGGGGTCGACACAGTAGGGAATGACTGTCGGGGAGGTTCCAGAGGAGCACCTTCCAAGGGAACACAACATCCCAAGGTCTCCATCCTGCCGTTGAAGGGGTCGACACAGTAGGGAATGACTGTCGGGGAGGTTCCAGAGGAGCACCTTCCAAGGGAACACAACATCCCAAGGTCTCCATCCTACTCGGATGCTGGATGCCGACCCTACCTGTTCTCTGTTGCTCAAAAATTAAACGGGGGAGTTAAGCACACTTAAGTACATTAACTCACACGATTTGGAGAAAGTAATTAGAGACGAATTGCTTGTTACGGGCTCTCAGCCTTTGAGGGTACACGACACCTTTATTCAAGGGTCCCCTGATGGGTTAAGTCGATCACCTCTTTGTCAGATGGGGAGGTCCGCGTCCAGACTTCTTCCTGATAACCACGGCCAACGTGCAAGGGGGGAGCTGATCTCGACCGTCAGTGCAGAGGCTTGGACTTAAGGGAATGCACAACCGAGGCACTGTCCCATCATCCGTTCTGGGGTTTACGAGAATCAAGTCGGAGGCCAGTTTCCCAACCTGACTAGGAGATCAACTTCACCTGCTTTCTTATTTTAAGGCTTGCTATTCCGGAAAATCTTCCTCGTCCCTTGTTTTAGGGGATTTTATATTTTAAGTAACCAATTTACAGAGGAGAAGGGTATACATCCTCGCTTAGGGATAAAACCTCTTTAGATCATCGCCGTTCCATGTGTTCCCCAAGAGTTCCCCTTCCTGATTCTGTAGGCGATACCCTCCTGTTGCGAGTGCTTCGTGGACAATGAGAGGTCCCTCCCAATTAGGATTGAGCTTTCCTACGGCCGCCGATCTCCCAGCTGCGTCCACTTTCTTCAGGACTAGGTCACCTGCTTGGAAGTGCTTGAGACGAACGTGCTTGTCGAAGTGTCTTGCCATGCGACGCTTGATCTCCTCCTGCCTAGCCGAGGCTAGATCTCGGAGCTCTTCGATGTAGTCGAGGGACAGCTTTTGGGCTTCCTCATTCTCCAGTCGCCATTCCTCATCTCCGTCTTCCACCGCAATCACCATAGGACTTCTGACCTCGAACTCTACCAGGATGAGAGCTTCGGACCCGTGAGAGAGTTTGAACGGGGTTTCCCCTGTGGCTGAGCTAGGAGTGGTTCTCAAAGCCCACAACACCGAGGGGAGCTGCTCCGCCCAATTACCTCTTAGGTTCTCGACTTTCTTCTTTAGTAGGTTGATAATTAACTTGTTGGCGGCCTCCACTTGTCCATTGCTCCTGGGATGATGTACTGACGCGAACCTGAGATTAGTTCTGAGCTGTCTGCAAAAATCCTCCAGCTCTAAACTGGCGAACTGTGGACCGTTGTCGGTGACGATGGCGAGCAGAATCCCAAATCTGCAGGCGATTTCTCCCCAAATGAAGTTCTTCACGACTTGAGAGGTGGTTTTGGCCAGAGCCTTGGCCTCAATCCACTTAGAGAAGTAGTCGATCATGACGAGGACGAACTTCCTCTGGCCGCTAGCTGGAGGAAAGGGACCTATCAAATCCAATCCCCAGATAGCGAACGTCCATGGGGCGGTGATCGAACGAAGATGCTGGGCCGGCTGCAGATGAAGGGGGGCGAACAGTTGGCACTTCTGGCAATTTTTCGAGAAGGCTTCCGCATCTTTGCGAATAGTGGGCCAGAAGTAGCCATGTCTCAGGATCCTTTGCTCCAAAGTGCGAGTCCCAGAATGGCTTCTGCACTCTCCCGAGTGGATCTCCTCCAACACTCGGGGTACTTTTTCCTCAGAGACACATCTAGCCAGAGGGCCCGAGATGGTCTTGCGATATAGCTCCCCATCTTGCAATAAGTAATGGGCCGCCTTGTAGCGAAACCTCCTTTGATCCCCTTCTTCTGCTGGAAGTTGCCCAGAACTTAGAAAGGAAAAGAACAGATCCATCCACGAGGGACGATGATCAATTTCCATCATCTCTCCTTCCTCAATGGATGGTCGAAACAACTCCGTGATTGTCCCTCCTGCTCTTGGCCCGTACTTGGCCAGACGATCCGCTGCCGAGTTCTCCTCCCTCGGTACGTGCTCGACGAAGAAGGATTGAAAGCTTCCAATCAATCCTTTCACCTTTAAGAGGTACTTTTGCAGGATGATGTCGCGTACCTCGAACTCTCCCCGAATCTGAGACGCGACCACTGGTACGCCCGCAAAAGGTGTATATAATTAAATACGCAAGTGCACGTGCCGTACAAGTAATAAAATGATGAGAAAGTGATCGTTCCTACGAGGAAGTGCTTAACTTAGCGCTCACAAATATTAATTCTGCTTTTTCTCTAAATTCAAGCAAGTAGTAATGATTGGTAGAGAAAACTTAATAATTAAAAAAAACAATTACAACTCTAATTACAGTCACTTAAAATACTTTTACTTCACTTGGAAAGATAGTCTCACATATGATTTTCCCTTGCTATGATGACAAACAATAAAAGTGATAATTCATGAAGCATTAATGATGATCTTGCAACGATTCTAAATTGGATAACTTTATCTCTCGATCTCCATTATCCGTTTATCCCAATTCCTCTAGTCGTCTCCAACTTAGATGAAATTAGAATAACATAAAGCGCTAGAATCACGGTTGCTAATTCAAGAGGAGATCTCTCTCTCTCTTGGAATTATATTAAGATTTATGATACACTTTCAACGCTCCTCTCTCGAATCTCGTGATGAAGTATAAATACGGAAGTTTGGTTAAAAACTACACGACTCCTCTCTCGAATATCGCCGTGCAAAACAAACGTTCATCTAGCCCGACTCATCTCTCGAATTTTTGCCAAGCACTTTAAAGATGAAACTTAAACCAAAATCCCAAGAAAAGATCATAAATTTAATAAAGATCACATCAATACATTCACAAATTATAAATGAAAATCAAGTCATCATCACAACTAAGGTACTCCACACATGCAAGACTTAGGAATTTAGTTCAAGAAGGAAGAGAGAAACCACAAATCAAAGTAGATCTTACTAGGCATGATTCCGGAAATCAAAACAATGTAGGAACGTTTTTAGGTTCAGATCTATCTCCTTAGTGCTGGTTCGAGTCCCCTTCTCCAAGCCCTAGCCGAAATTATCCAAGAGGAAGAAGACCTCCAAGTTTTTCCTCCTCCTTTTTCTCCTTTTCCCAAGAATGATCTGCCCCTTAGTGCTGTAATTTCGTGCTCTTAACTTCCATTCCAAATCTGAAGGGATGCCTCCTTTGGAAATACACGTAGACGCCTCTTTTTAAAATTCAAAATCTGAATTTCGCCGCCACGTTGCAACCTGCTAATTTTTGGCGTTGCAACCTATTTTCTGCATCAGCAATAAATGATCCATTGCTTCCCCAACTTGAATCCTTTGACCAATCTTTGATAGAAAACCATGGAAAATGACCGTAATCAGTCCAATATTGATTAATAAGATATTTGAACATATTTTCTATAATTGGGGATTATTTTTCTCTTTTTAATGAAAATTAGAATAAAATAAGTAGTGAAATAACTTCCTTTTGGGAAGTTATCACCCCACCACACTTAGTCAGTTGCTAGTCCCTAGCAACAAAATAATCAATTCAAAACTTGAATAAAGAACTGATGAAATTGTGCAAACTCAGATAATCACACATCCTTAACAACAAATTAACTAAGGCATATTAATGAAATTCGCTTTACTCAACTGATAAGCCAATAAATCAACACGAATTCAATCATTCACAAATCCATTAGCTCGAATGAAAGGTAAAGCTCAAATAAAGTCATAAGTGTTGTGTGTGCTTTTCCTTAAACTTAGTTACTCCTAAACATCTTTTAACATTGGATCTCCGCAACATAGGGAAGGATAAGAATAGCTAAATTATTGATTGAGCCTAAACAAAGATCTGTAGTTCAAATGAGAGTAGAATTGACTTGGATAAGCGTTCAAGGATGATGTTGATAGCAGAAAGACATTCCCTTAGTTCGTAATCTTAATAATTCACCAAATCATGGGGTTTATTGACATTTTCACTTTTTTTTAATATTCATAGTAGGGATCATTCCAAGTATAAGTGTACATACCTAGGCCACATATCACAATGATGCATTTTTTTTCTTATATATATTTTTTAATTGACTTCTGTGAGCAGCCACTTTGTGCATCTATTGTCAAAGGTTCGGTTTTTCTCCTCTGAGAGAAGCCACTTTGGGCATAGGGCCAAAGGTTAGGTCTGTTTCCAATCTTCCCCCGCCCATACCCCCAATGATTGGGGACTATATGGGTTCTGTTGTTGTTGTTGTTGTATATTTTTTAATTGACTAGCATAGTAGGGATCATTCCAGGTATGTATACATATACTTAGGCCCATATCACTATGAATCTCAACCAATTTTTTTTTTTGAAATTAAACACCCATAAAGTGGCTAATATACTAAGACGTAACTAATAAGAATATTGGGAAGGTAAGCGTGGAATAATACGTATCAACATGAAAAGAGTTCAAGTACAAAGATTGTAGTGGATGGTCAAAATGGTTTAACTACATAAACCCAAGCTTCAGCCAACATCGCTAACTCAGTTCTTACTCACCCATTCCCATAATATTTTAGAAAGCCATATCAAAAGCTAGGTTTTGAAGTAAAATCTTTCAAGGAAAATTGTGCTTAAATTGGACTTAAGAGCGCTTTACCAAAAATAATTCTCACTAATTTCAAATTCTGTGACTGAAATCGTTTGATTAACCGGCCATACCACTCGATTATCATTGGATAACAAGAATGTCCTATAGGTTAAATTGCAAAAACAAAGACGGAGTTATTGAGTTCGCATATATAAATAAATAAGTTCTTATCCAAGCAGTAGGGGCTGAACTCTACCCACCCCCACACTTAAACCGTTGCTAGTCCCTAGCAACTATATTAATGAAAAAAGTAGAGGAGAAAAATAAATGACAATTTAATTGTACTAGAAGGAAGAACAATGTGAAAGCAAATACTCCCCTCATATCTTTCTGCGTGTTCCATAACAAGCTCCCAAAGAAGTCATAGTCCATAAGTTCGTCGTCCGACTTATGCCCGATCCAATATAACTGGGTTTGTAAATCTGCAAAGAACATCACAGAACCAAACACAAGCATAATCATAATAAAGGAGCATTGTATGGACAGTATTTAACATTAGCCCCGGACACTTGACTGAGTCAACATGTAGTAGCCAATCACTTTGATCAAAAAAAGTTAAGGGGATGCATGTTATAATGTAAACAGTGAATATAAAAACACGCAATATTGTAGCAGGAGTGCAAAAGAAATATTGTCCAAAAACATAATTAAACAAAAATCATTCAAAATTAAACAAAATGTTCCCTTCCAGTCAAATTAAAACTAATCAGCTACCGCCTACTCGCTTTCATCTTCCTCCATCTCGTCCTCATCCTCCTCGGGTTCATCCTCCTCGGGCTCATCCTCCTCGGGCTTATTCTCCTCGTCCTCATCCTCTTCGTCATCGTCAGTAGGAGACCCGACATCTTCACTGTCATCCTCAGCATATGCAGTATCCAACCTTTCCCGACCTTTAGTCATGAGATAACCCCTCCTGTCAAAGTTGTTGGCGTAAGGATAACTTGGGACCGGCATGGGAAGTTTAGCCTTGTGCATGAGTTGAGCAAGCACAGAACAAACATAATCTTGTCGGGCATCAAAATAACAATGCTCAAGCCATTGATACGACTTCACGTACTCCATATCCTGCATAAATAGAATGCTGGCCTGATCTGGGTTGCCTTCATTTAGAGTGATCGACTCCGGGGATCCGGGAGGTGGTCTTGTGTATTCCCCCAGGAGAACTGATTTCATTCTTTCATTCTACTTCTTCGGAGACTCATCCGCAACCTTAATGTTCTTCTCGATCGCCGTCACCGTTATGTGATGGCCCACTTGTGCAACTGCATCACTTCCCCTTACCTCAACACCTGCACTCTTACATAGCTCAGTAATCAATGTGGGGAACCATAGGTGTTTTGCTTTTTCTTCTCTTACTTTCTTCCGGATGCTATCATGCACTAATTGGCCAACATTAAACTTTATGCCCTTGAGGATACCATAGATGAGGGAAATACGTTCAAAGGATACAACGTTCGCGTGCCTTGTTGGCAAGATACCTGCATTAATAAATAATAGCCACACTTTCGCTTCACGAGATAAACATTGGGACCTCAATGCCTTCTTCGACCTCAATACCCAATCCGGCTTCTTACCATAGCAAACTACTGCTGTTGACGCCAGGAAAATCCTGACCTCAAGATTCGGACCTTTGCAGCCGGAGGCTACTTGCCCAGCTGTCCGACGAGATGGTCAAGCTGGCGACTATGAAAAAACTAGGAGAGCAACAACAGGACCCCAAATGCTGCGGCAGGGAGGTCCCACCACGTACCCAGAAGCTCAAAAGAGTCTTCCCCTCCACAACCAAGAATGGCCGAGCAAGGTACGAGGAAGGCACTGACTTGACTAGCAAGCAAGGGTGACGGGCTCGAGAATTCGGAAATCGGGATCCAGAAGCTCAAGCACAGGTGCCAATCCAAGTACCCCTGGGGTCCTATTTATAGGCAACCAAGGGGTAGGGGGTTTTTATAGCCCAGCCCTAACCTGGCGACTATGGGTTACTCGGCGAGTATTATGTCATAGTCGCCCATCTGGCGAGTATTGGGTGTTGCTCGCACATGCCGGGCCAATACTCGCACAGGGCTTCTGATGTTTCTTGTTTCTGCCTTGGACTGCTGGTCTCTGTGTTGACCCTTTGACCTTGACTTCTGCCTACGTGGCCTTGAGTGGGTCCCATCCTCGGAGAATAAGGGTTGTACACAATCCCCGCTCTTTGCGAGTAACATAGTTGCTCGGAAAGAAACATCCAACCTTTATTCGACGAGCTTCTGTCTTGGCGAGTATTGGGAGATACTCGGAATCTTGTCGGCCGATGTCTGGGATCTATATATAGGGGGGGGGGGGGGTCTCCGACGAATCCGTCCTTCTGCATTCGCACATAATGTCGCTAGCTTTTGCCGAGGCTGCAAAAAAGGCCAAGGCTGATCTCGCGAATTTGATTGGCGTTCCCATGCCTCCTCCTCGCATGGATGCCGAGGTAGACGCCTTCCTCACTAATAAGAAGAGGAAGAGGGCGGCTAAGAAGAAGAAAAGGGAAAAAGAAGGAGGCGACTATGGAGAACGTCGCCGATCCTCTGAGCGGGCAGCGTCAGCAGCTGCTGGAAGATTTGGGCCTTTCCCACGAGGGGCTTTCGCCTGCTCCTGCTCTTCATTATCCTTTGGCAGAGGTCGCCCTGGAGGCGAGTAGGGCTGGGGCCCAAACTCAAACCCAATCGGACCTCCCTCCTGCGCGAGGTGAGCTTTTTAGTCGATGTTCTGAGGATTATGCTGCTACAAGAACCACTCCTGGCGGGATTTCTGACGATTTTTGCTTCTGTTTTCAGATCCGCCGAATACCGAGATTCGGGAGGAACCTTCGGACGCTCTGCCGCTGCGATCATCCTCGCTGATCTCGCCTGAGGGTGGATCGCGAGGTGGTCGCGCGGTGAGGATCCTCCACAGTTCATCCGTGGAGAAGAGGCCGATGAGCGAGCATGGGGCTTCTCTGTCGAGCGTCAATCCTCCTCCGCCACCACCTGACTCGCGACCAGAGCTGGCGAGCAGCTCGTATCTGCCTGGGGTTGTGCTGCCGCCGCCTCCTCCTGGACTTCCGCCTTCAGTGGCTCCTCCGGACGATCAGCGTCCTTCTAGTTCAACGGCTCCCTCTATCCACCAAGGGGAGTCCTCGCGCAGAGGCGGGACTGGAGGGTCTTCGGCCTTCTTTGCTCCAAGGGGTGGAGGGCGCACAGGAGATGGTCGCGGTCGGGGGAGCACGCCCCATAACCGGGATCATCCTGGCGGACACTCGACTCGCCGAGATGGCGTCCATCGCAGCCTCTCCCCGCATCGAGGAAGGGTCTCTCCTCGTCGGCGATCTCGCAGCCCTGGTCGTCGACGTTCCCGCAGTCCTTGGTCAGGTACTTGGCTGCTGCCTTGGGATAGTGGCCACCGCTCTTTTGATTTCTGCGGGAGTTCTGACTCTTCATACGCTTTTCTACAGGTCGCGCTCATACTCCCGTGGGAGCATTGATCGACGTCGTCGGGCTTCCCCCTCGCGAGTACCAGGAGAAGTCTACTCGCGCTATCTTGGATTTGGAGTCCAGGATAGAGCGGCTATCGATCTGTGAGCCTCATCGTCGCTTGACTGAGGTGGAGTCGCGGGTTGAGCGTCTAGCGGCCAGTGACCCTCATCGTCGCCTGACTGATTTGGAGGCGCGAGTATCCCGGCTGGAGGAGTTTGATACTCGCCTGTCGGGTACTGAAGCTCGCCTCCAGTCTATCAGCGACTTGGAGTGCAGGGTGGCACAGATCGAGCACCGGCAGCAACTGCATCATGACGAGCTGGTCGGGATGCGCGCGAGCATGGGCTCGGTGGGGAGGCTGGCGAGGATCGAGGACCAACTGCGACAAGGCGAGGATGCTATGTCCGTGGACTTCGAGCATTTCAAGCGTGCTCGTAGCATGGGCTGGGTCGGGCGACAACCTCAACCCCAGGATACCCAGGCGAACATCCAAGCACAACCTTAGTTGCTGCCCCTTCTTCATTTTTCTTCTTCTTTGTAGCTTGTAGCTCCTGGCGAGCATCTTGTATCTGCGAATACTTTATTATTTGAAGTAGTATTGATTTGCCGAGTAATTGGATACTCGCCTTTTATTCTTGTCTTGCTTACTTTATCTGTTGTTGTTTGGATTTTTTCTCTATCTTCTTCTTGCTGTTTGCCGAGCATATGGTTGAAAGTCACCTGCATCCTGACGAGTTTCTTCGTGTTTCTGCGATGTAGGTACTTGCTAGCTGAAGGTCGGCATTTTGACGTGCTCTGAGCCTTTGGCGATTTACTTCGATACTCGCCACCCATAGTCATGCTCGCGGAGTCGTGTACGACAAGCCAGGCTACCCGACTACTATAAATAGGGGGGTGGGTGAGTCTTAAATACGCTTTCGGTGATCTCTAGCTCCTTGAGCGACTACCTGCCAGACTTCTTCTCTTCGCTCTTCTTCCATACTCGCTCCCTTTCCTTCCTTCTCAAAATGTCTGACGAGGCGACCATCAGGCGGGCTAATCACGCTAAGAATTTCGAGGAGAACTCGTTCAAGAAGTCGATTACCCAACAGAAGGACTTGGATGACTTCAACGCCAAGTTTGCGACTCCGGGGTATGTCGCCAGGCTTCCTCGCCAGTCTGAGCGACTAAACACTTCCTTACCCTTGGCGATGATACTTCCTATTCGCCACTTCGAGGTCGGTCTGTGACTCCCTCTGTGGCCCGAGTTCCGCCAGATACTCGTCTTCTACGGGATAGTTCCTTCGCAGATTAATCTCAATGGAGTGGCGATGATCATGGGATTCTTGTGCTTCCTGCGGGAACAGAATATCGTCTTTGACCTTGCGGTCTTTAGGCGAGTATTCACCATTATGGCGACCGGCGAGGGCTTCATCTTCCTGTGCAGTCATGTCTGCACTCTGGCGGGTACTTAAAATAAGAATCACCGCTGAGTGGAGCGACTAGTCGCCATCGAGGGCGACTTCGCGGGCATCTCCAGCTCGCCCATCCAGCCGTCGGAGAATGTCTTCACGGTCCCCTTCCTGAAGGAGAGTCAGGATAAGCTGCTCGACTCCTTCAGGCATCGTCGCTTTGACGTGGTGTTCTGGAGGAGGCGAGTAGACGAGCTCACGGAAGTTCGCCTAGGGGAAGGTACTTTTGCGCGAGCATCATCTATACTCGCCCTTGAGCCTTGATCAGGCGACTAATCTTCGGTCTTCTTGTTTGTAGGCGTGCAAACTCTTCCGCGCGATGCTCTTCCTCCCGCGTTGAAGGCGATGGCTGCCACCCAAGGGGGTGTGGGAACCTCGGCGCGCGAGGTTGGGGGCTCCTCCCCAATCGTCTTGTCTCCAGGAGGCGATGATCTAAATGTCGCCGGTGGTGGGGTCGGGACCTCGAAGAAGCGAACGGGCAAGGCTAAGGCCTCTGAGCCCAAGAGACAGAAGAAGGAGGTCGCCCATAGGGATCTGGGCAAGAAGGCGGATCCGTCGGAGACTGGCGAGCCGAGCGACCATCCGTTCTTTAATGAGGGCACCCGCAACGAGGACGCTTATGGTCGCCCATTGGTGACCTGGGCTGAGCGCGCGCACGAGGTGATCCTCAGCTCAAACCTCCTCGCCTGGTCGGATGAGTGGGAGGACAAGGGGGAGGCCTTCGACGTGACCTACGCCCTCTATGGTCGCGCGGACGCCGAAGTCCTGCAAGACACAACTACCGAGGATCTGGCGCACCAGACCTCGTGCTCTCTCTTGCGGTCCGCCGAGCTGGCTCACGCGACAGCAAGGCGACTACTTGAGTACGAGCAGGCGATTAAGGTGCAGGGTCCGAAGCTGATCGCCCTCGCGCTCCGGATCAAGGAGTTCGAGGTATTCGCCTTTGCGTCTTTTCTTGGTACTAAGATACTCGCCCTCTTGCAAACTGTCAAGCTTACCTTTCGCTTTTTACCTTCTGCAGGCTGCCGAGCTGGAAACAGCAAAGAGATTGTCCCAGGCTGAGAAGGAGCTGGAGGATACTCGCTCGGCCCTGGAGGTCGCCCAGATCTGTATCGCCGAGTTGGAAACTCGGCCTGCCGAGCAGCAATCGGCAGAGGCGGCCACTCCTAGGGGCAAGCGCATAAGGATGCACGACGACGACATGCCATATATTCGCCGGGATATCGCGCGAGCAACGGGGGAGGTCATCCTGAACCAGCTGAAGGCAGACGATCTTCTGAAGCCGGAAGCTATGGGATTGACTGTGGGGGACATCATTCCGGCGTTGCTCGCCGAAGAGTCCACCTCCCCCTTGCGAGTATCCTCGCCGCAGCCCAGCGAGGCCGAGGATGAAGACGATGAGGACGATGATGATGATGACGACGATGATGCGGACAATGATGATGCTGACGACGACGATGCTGACATAGATATAGAAGGCGAGAATGTCGCCTGGGCTCCCTTTTTGCTCGCCCAGCAACTTTTTTGTGCAGTTCTTTAATAGACCTGTAACTTGATGTACACAAGATTTTTTGCATAAATGAAAGGAACTGGATTATATTGCTTGCCTGTTCTTTGCCTTTGTACTTATTTCCTTGCTTGCATGTCGCTTATGCTCCTAGGCTCGAGGCGAGGTTGAGTGCTCGCTAGGCTCTTAGGATCTCGGCAAGGTTGAGTACTCACTACTGCATACTCGCACCAACATACTCACACCTGCATTCTTGCTCCCAGGACCTTGACTTGTATCCAGTGGAGAGTTTATTCTGATTTATGCAATAATCAAAAGGAGTTCTTCAAGGGAAGGAAGAAGTAGAGTTCAGTAGTCGGGGAGGCCCGGGGGGACTTATCATCCCGAGGCTTCCCTTCTACGTGAACAACTGATGTCGAGGGAGAATGACGTCAAATAAGGAATGACAGACAGGCAGGTCCCACAGGGACACACCGTCCCGTGGTTCCCTCTTACTTGGATGTTGTGATGCCTTCGAAGGACGACATCAAGTATGGGGGTGGCAGCCGGGCAGGTCCCCCAGGGACTCACATTCTCAGGGCCTCCGTTGGCTTGGATGTTTTGATGCCTTGGAAGGACGACGTCAAGTATGGGGGTGGCAGCCGGGCAGGTCCCCCAGGGACTCACGTTCCCAGGGCCTCCATTGACTTGGATGTTTGATGCTTTCGTCTTTCGGTCGGTCAAATCGGTCACCTATTTTTCCAAGTCAGGATATCGGCGTACGGACTTCTTCCTGGTAATCCCTCCAGTTGAATGAGAAGCGCAGTCGATACGAACCGTGGCCAACATGCAAGGGGGGAGCTGATCTCGACCGTCAGTGCAGAGGCTTGGTCTTAGAGGGTTGCTGAATCGAGGCACTGTCCCATCATCCGTTCTGGGGTCTTACGAGGTTCAAGTCGGAGGCTCATCTCCCAACGGGTGGTGACGGATATTGACAAGCAGATCGTCCGGTAGTGAATGACTGTCGGGGAGTTCCATGGGAACACACCATCCCGAGGTCTCCTCCTACGTGGATGATGAATGCTGACCAAACCTGTTTCCTGCTGCTCAACAATTTTAAAGAGAGTTTTAGCACATTTAAGCACAGTAACTCATACATTCAGAGGAATGCTGGAAATAAGACGCTTTGAAGCGAGCTGGTTTAATTTGATCACTTCTCTGCCTGATCGGAAGGTCGGCGTCCAGACTTCTTCCCTGTAATCTCTCCAGTCGAATGAGAAGTGCAATCGATACGAACCATGGCCAACATGCAAGGGGGGAGCTGATCTCGACTGTCAATGCAGAGGCTTGGTCTTAGAGGGTTGTTGAACCGAGGCACTGTCCCACCATCCGTTCTGGGGTGTTATGAGGATTAAGTCGGAGGCTCATTTTCCAACCTAGCATACTCTTCGCTGGAGATTCTTGTTGTGATAGAAAAAAGCTTCCCAGTCCCGTGTTTCAGGGAGAGGAAGGATTTTATTTATAAATCAATAGGGATTTACAAGGGTGGGACATACACATGCCCCCTTAGGGGTAGAACCTTTTCAGGTCATCACCGCTCCAAGTATTCCCAAGCAGCTCTCCTTCCTGGTTCTGCAGACGGTATCCTCCGGTTAGGAGTGTCTCATGGATGATGAAGGGCCCTTCCCAGTTTGAATGGAGCTTTCCGATGGCCGCTGATCGTCCCGCTGCGTCTACCTTCTTCAGAACCAGGTCACCTTCTTGGAAGTGCTTGAGGCGGACATTTTTATCGAAATGCCTCGCCATTCGTCGCTTGATCTCTTCTTGTCTGGCGGAAGCTAAGTCTCTAAGTTCTTCGATGTAGTCGAGAGATAGCTTCTGAGCCTCCTCATTCTCTAGTCGTCATTCCTCACTTCCGCCCTCGGCGGCGATCACCCTTGGACTTCGGACTTCAAACTCTACTGGGATGAGAGCTTCCGATCCGTGAGAGAGCTTGAACGGTGTCTCCCCAGTAGCTGAGCTCGGAGTGGTCCTCAAAGCCCACAGAACCGAGGAGAGTTGGTCCGCCCAGTTACCTCGCAGGTTCTCCACCTTTTTCTTCAGCAGGTTGATGATCAGCTTGTTGGCGGCCTCCACCTGGCCATTGCTCCTCGGGTGATGCACAGAGGCGAATCGAAGATCAGTTCCCAGTTGTCTGCAGAAATCTTCCAGCTCCAGGCTGGCAAACTGAGGACCGTTGTCGGTGACGATGGCGAGAGGAATCCCAAACCTACAGACGATCTCCCCCAAATGAAGTTCTTCACGACTTGAGAGGTGGTCTTGGCCAAAGCTTTGGCCTCGATCCACTTGGAGAAGTAGTCGATCATGACGAGAATGAACTTCCTCTGACCACTAGCTAGGGGGAAAGGGCCAATCAAATCCATTCCCCAAATGGCGAACGGCCATGGGGTGGTGATTGAACGGAGCTGCTGGGCTGGCTGCAACTAGAGGGGGGCGAAGAGCTGGCACTTCTGGCACTTTTTCGAGAAGAGCTCAGCATCCTTCCGGATAGTAGGCCAGAAGTAACCATGCCTTAAGACTCGCTACTCTAAAGTGCGAGTCCCAGAATGACTTCCACACTCTCCCGAGTGGATCTCTTCCAACACCCGGGGTACTTCATCTTCAGAGATACACCTGGCTAGGGGGCCCGAGATGGTTTTACGGTACAGCTCCCCATCCTGCAAAAGATAGTACGCCGCTTTGTACTGAAACCTTCTCTGATCCCCTTCATTTGTTGGAAGCTGGCCGGTGGCAAGGTGAAAGTGCATAATTAACCTCACTAGAATTCTCTAGAGGGGGGGGGGGGGGGGGGGGGGGTGAATAGAGATTTAAAAATTATTTTGTGCAAAGTTAATATATATATATATGTGTATGATCACAGATTAGAGCTTCCCACACACCAACAAGAATTAAGCAAGAAAATAAAGTAAATGCAAGAAAATAAATCACAGCATAACACAAGAAAATATAGTGGTTCCCCAAACTTTGGGTAGTCCACTCTTCTACCCCCTTGGTAGGAATTCACTATCTTGCACTGAGTCTTTTGATAAGGAGACTCTTAGAACCACCCTGAGTCTTTTGACAAGGAGACTCTTAGAACCAACTGAGTCTTTTGACAAGGAGACTCTTAGAACCAGTACACTGAATTTTTTGGAGAGAGATTCTAAAAACACTTTTACAATGTTTAAGTGAGAAAGAAAGAAAGGAGAAGAAATAAAAAACAAGAAAGAATCTTCTTCCTAGCAAGAAGATTGGAAGCACAAGAAGTGAATTGAATCTTTCTTCTATAGAGAGAAGAAGATTTGCAGCCTTTCTCTCTTTGTGAGAGCTATCAGATTTTGCAGCAGTATGACTTCAGAAGCAGAAGAAGAAGTGCTTGAATGTTGCTGCAGAGCTTTTTCTCAATTTCTCTCTTTTCTCTTGGGAGCTTTTCCTCTATTTCAAATGTGTGTGATAGATCACTCTTCTTTATTTTCTGCCGACCTCCTCTTTATTTATAGCTCTATTAATTCAACATAATACTATAGGAGGATAATCAATTAGCAGTTAGAGAGAATAGAAAGAAAAAATGTTTCCATAATGTTTATTTCTGTAGAAGGAAAGAATGAATTCTGATTTCAAATAATATCCAAAATAGAGTTAATCAGATTAGCCAAGAATCAAATAGAAGGAAAGAATGATTCAGAACGGCTATAAAATATTAACATTATTCCATACAAATCAGATTTACTGAAAGAAGGAAAGAGATCTGGCGCATATTTAAGTCTGTCAAATAAATCGACGTGCGTCGATTGCCATTCGACGCAAGCGTCGAGTACATCCTGTCTGGACGTCGAGAGGTGAATAAGGAAGGTGCGTCAACTAAGGTGCGTCGACTTCACTAGTTGCGTCGACTAGAAAACAGAGTAACGTCGACAACACATACGTCGAAATCTTCCTAGAGTTACTTCGACTTAATCTGAAAGAGACGTCGACTACATTTCAACGTTGCGTCGAACACTATTCGACGCATATTTACTTAGCCTTGTTTTTCATTCTTGGAATTCATATTTGACTCATTTTCAGGGGTTAAGAGAAATCATTTTCCCAACAATCTCCCCCTATTTGTCTTAACCCTTCTTAGAGAGAAATTTTATTAGCATATAATTAACACAACATAGTATTTGTATAGATAAGAAATACATTGAGTAGAAGGAAAGAATTAGGAAAAGAAAGCACATGACAAGTATTTGTCTTTCACAAGAATTAAACTAGAAACTTCTTTTTGTACATGAAGTTGACAAAAGCAGAATAAAGTTTCCTAGATAAGTCATTAATGGCATCAAAAATGTATCCCCTGACTCTATCAGGTCTTTCCTGGACATTCCTGATGATTGTATGCAGTTTTTCCAAGAGTTTATCACCATCAGGAATAGTGTCATTTATGGAGTACCCTTTGCTAATGATGATTGTTGCCTTTTCATCAATCATCTCAATGGTAATGTTGTGAGACTCTTTTTGTGCAGGCTTGGGCTCAGGAGGTCCTTTGTTATCAACCTTTGGCCTATAGAGTTTCTTCTTTTCTGGTTCCTGTTTCTCAGGAACTTCATACATCTTTCCTTTTCCTTTCCCTTTCCATGGTGAGTTAAGCCATTTGTCTAGCCTTGCAGGCCTTGTAGGCTTCTTATAGGGAATGTAGGTTTCTTCTGTACACCCTATACCCTTCTTGTCCTTTTGACCCTTATCCAGGATAATCCCTGCCTGAGGATTTTTCTTTTGATAAGCTTCAATATCAAACAACTTATTTGTAATTCTGATAGAAGATTCAGCAAGAATTTGTTCCTTAGTCATGCCCTTGTTAATCTTCTCCATCCAGGCCCTCCTTTTATCTTCCACTTCTTTCCTAGCTGCTTCATATTCATACACTTCTCTTTCTCTTATCTCTTCATGCCTCTTTTCCATGTCAGGATCATGGTACTCCTTGACAGGACTGTTAGGACAGATACTAGGCATCTTTTTAAATCTTTTTATCTGCTCACATGCTTTTCTATACTTCTTTTCTTTTGCAAACTCCTTCCTTTCTTCTTTAGAAAAATTTTGCCAGTGGGGAGTGGCTTCCCTTTTTCTCTTTATCTGTCCTCCTGGACTTTGCCTAGGTATGATCTGTTTAGGGAGTCTTGCTGCTTGTGGAGGTAGAGGTAGCAGAGGAGGTAGAGAAGAAGGTAGAGGAGAAAGTTGAGGAGGAGGAAGAGGAAGAGAGGAAGGAGGAGTTTTCTCTTTGGGTGGAGAGGGAGTTATTTCAAGAAGAGTTCTTAGATGTTCTGCAATAGAGGGCAGAGTGATTTCTGGTAGGGTGATCTCTGCTGAGGGATGAATGTCTCCTCCAGACTCTTTTGTAGGGATGTCCTCAAGTAGAGGTGTCTTCAGCTTG
Organism: Dactylorhiza incarnata; assembly: GCA_033032865.1. NCBI lineage: Eukaryota > Viridiplantae > Streptophyta > Magnoliopsida > Asparagales > Orchidaceae > Dactylorhiza > Dactylorhiza incarnata. Next base: position 2,519,554 of record JAWHQI010000217.1, read on the forward strand.
ATGTAACTGGCAGAGAAGCCAGAAGAGTGATGTTGAAGTTCTTCCTCACATAAGGGTGCATCAATCCATATCTGCCCATTCCAATCATCAGAGGTGGCTGCTTCTTCCTCCCCCTGGATTACTGGGTCCTTTACTACAGGAATCTCCCCCAGGTTATAAGGATCATCAATTCTGAATGCTGAATCCACATCATGCTCCCCTTCAGTGTTGTAAGAGGAGGATTCCCCAAAATGTTTAATGAAAGTGTAGTCAGAGTGACTTGAGAGGAGTGGAGCCTATAAGAGAGTTAGAGAGAATACTTAGTGTTGGAGAGAAGAGATTTAAACCTGAGCTTTTAGTTGAGATCAAAAACCTGGCAAGAGGGGTTTCTGGAGCAACTCTCCCCCTGGTTTATATCTTTCAGGAAGGATGTAAACCTTTGTGGCGACAGAGGTTCCTATTGAAGAAGAAGATGAAGCCCGGGAAGAGAGGCAGACAGGGTGGCCAATTTGGCTTCACAGGAGGTGATCATATTGGCACATTCATTGGAGAAGTTAGTTAATCGTGTCTGGAAGTCATTGAGAAGATTTTCCAGAGCATCGTTCATTGCTTTGATAAGGTCAGTTTGAACAGGAGTAGGCGCCATTGATGCAGGAAGAGAGAGAGGTAGAAGACGCAGTTTTGGTGGGTCCAGAGAGGTATTTGTTATGAAATAAGAAGTACTATTTAAAGAAGATGAAACGTCGAGAAAGGAAACAGAAATCAAGGTAATCCAGTCGTAAAAGAAAAGGAAGTAAGGATTTGATTCCAATTTTAACCAGAAGTCGACGTTACGTCGAATTGATGTCAACGTACGCGTCGATATGTAGTCGGCGTTCTGTGAAGGTTTTGTCAGTATAAAGATTTGTCGACGTGGTCATAGACTTGCGTCGATAAGAAGTCGACGGTACGTTGATAGTGGATCGACGTAACTTTAACTGAAAGAAATCAGAACCAGTGTCGAGGTCTTCTCGACGGTACGTCGATATGTATTCGACGCATCTCCAGGAAACTTTCTTAGATATTCTGATGTCTTTAGATTTCCCTAACAATGAGGTTTACAAGCTTCCATCAAGCATCCCCAAGGTGTTTATGAAATAGTTATGCTTAGTTTCATCTAAAGGTTTTGTGAAGATGTCTGCTCTTTGATTGTCTGTGGGAATATATTCTAAGGTTATTTTACCCTTCTCAACATTATCTCTAAGGAAGTGATGTCTGATTTCTATATGTTTGGTCCTACTATGAAGGACTGGGTTGGATGCTATGGATATAGCACTAGAGCTATCACAATAGATCTTAGAGTTGTGTATTTCCAATTTGTAATCAAGTAGTTGATTTTGCATCCACAGGATTTGTGAACAACAGCTCCCAGCAGCTATGTATTCAGCTTCAGCTGTTGAAGTTGAGACTGAGGTTTGTTTCTTACTAAACCATGAGATCAATCTGTCACCTAGAAATTGGCAGGTACCAGATGTGCTTTTTCTATCAACCCTACATCCAGCATAATCTGCATCTGAGAAACCTATTAATTCAAAGTTGGTTTCTGCTGAGTACCATAGTCCTAGTTCAGGGGTTCCCTTTAGGTATCTAAGAATCCTTTTTACAGAGGTGAGATGGGATTCCTTTGGTTCAACCTGAAATCTAGCACATATGCAAGTGGCAAACATGATATCAGGTCTGCTTGCTGTTAGATATAGAAGGGATCCTATGATGGCCTTATAAGTCTTTTGATCTACTGATTTTCCTTTATCATCTTTTTCTATGATGGCATTGGTTGTCATGGGTGTTTTCATGGTAGATGTTGATTCCATACCAAACTTTTTGATTAGTTCTTTGGTATATTTTGATTGTGAGATAAAGATTCCTTCACTACTTTGTTTTACTTGTAGCCCTAGGAAGTAGGAGAGTTCACTCATACTACTCATCTCAAATTTAGATTGCATAAGATTAGCAAATCTTTTACATAGTTTAGGATGGGTTGAGCTAAAGATAATGTCATCTACATATATTTGAACAAGGAGGAGTTGGTTTTTATGTGTTCTAGTAAAGAGTGTCTTGTCTACTTTTCCTCTTTCAAAGGAATTTTCTAAAAGAAAAATTGAGAGAGTTTCATACCAAGCTCTAGGTGCTTGCTTAAGACCATATAATGCTTTGTTAAGTCTATAAACAAAGTTAGGGGAAGAGGGATTAACAAAACCTGGTGGTTGCTCCACATATACCTCTTCTTGCAGATCTCCATTTAAAAAGGCACTCTTGACATCCATTTGGTAGACTTTCATCTTCATGAAGGCTGCATAGGCAAGAAAGAGCCTGATTGCCTCTAATCTGGCTACTGGAGCAAAGGTCTGATTGTAGTCTATCCCTTCTTCTTGTCTATATCCTTGTGCTACAAGTCTTGCCTTGTTTCTCACAATTATTCCAGTGGAATCTAGTTTATTCCTGTATACCCATTTTGTACCAATTACAGGGTAGTTTCTTGGTCTTTCAACTAGGTTCCATACTTTGTTTCTCTCAAATTGGCCTAGTTCTTCTTGCATGGCCATAATCCAGTGAGGATCACAATTTGCTTCCTCAAACTTCTTTGGTTCAACTTGTGATAGGAAGCATTGGAGCATTATCCCATTGGAGACTTGGTGTCTTGTTCTTACTCCTGCATTGGGATCTCCAATCACTTGAGCTTGTGGATGATCTTTCAAATTGATTCCTGTTCTGCCTGAATTTGTCAGTTGTTCTTCTACTTCATTCTCAATGGGATCATTGTTCAATTGTTCTTCCTGGACCATGTCCTCTTATGGAAGAGGGTCTTGAGTGCTCTTTTCTGAGGTTTCTTGTTCAGACTCCTCACTTGGTTCCTCTAACTGGTTTTCCTTTCCATTTTCTGTGTTCTCTAGAGCTAGTTGCTCAAGCTGGGTTTCTATGTTGTTGTTTTCCTGTGGAACAGAACTGGTGGGAGTTTCCTCCCCCTTAAGCAGCATGTTAGTTTCATCAAATACAATGTGCATGGATTCTTCAATCTTAAGAGTTCTTCTATTGTAGCACCTATAGGCTTTGCTGGATGATGAATATCCCAGAAATATTCCATCATCAGACTTCTTGTCAAATTTGGCAAGATGATCTTTCCCATTGTTTAGAATAAAGCAAGCACATCCAAAAATTTTAAAATATTTAACAGTGGGTGTTTTATTTTTCAGGAGCTCATATGGAATCTTTGATTTAGTTTTGTGTATGAGGCTTCTATTTAGAACATAGTTTGCAGTGTTGACTGCTTCAGCCCAAAAGGTTTTTGGTAATCCCGACTCTGCAAGCAGGGTTCTACCTGATTCTATTAAGGTTCTATTCTTCCTCTCAGCAACTCCATTTTGTTGGGGAGTTCTAGGTGCTGAGAAGCTTTGTTTAATACCTTCTTCCTCACAGAAACTACAAATCATCTGATTCTCAAATTCAGTCCCATGGTCACTTCTTATAATTGAAACATTTGTATTGAACTCAGATTGAATCTGTCTTATGAATTTTGAGAGAATTTTATGGGTTTCAGATTTAACTCCTAGAAAGAATACCCAGCTAAACCTAGAATAATCATCAACAATGACCAAGGTATAGGATTTTCCACCTAAACTTTGAGTGGATATGGGACCAAAGAGATCCATGTGTAGTAAGTATAAAGACCTGGGAGAGTCATCCTTACCAATGGGTTTGAAGGATGATTTGGTTTGCTTTCCTAGTTGGCAAGGTCTGCATGGAGAATCCTTAGAGTACCTACCCTTTGGTAAGCCTCTGACTAGGTTATTCTTAGCTAGTTTACTGATTGTTTTGTAGTTTAGATGACCTAGTCTCCTATGCCATAATTCATTTTCACCAATAATATTGTTGAATAAGCAATTAAACTTCTGTGGGCGAAGAGCTAAAGTCCACTACATATAGTCTCCCTTTTCTAATTCCATTTAGTACTGTAGCACCAGTCTTGATATCTATAATATGGCAGAATAGTGTAGTGAATTTTACCTCATACTTACCATTCTCACATATCTGACTCATACTTATCAGATTGTGTTTTAGTCCTTTGACTACTGCCACATTCTTGAAGGTGACTTTCCCTTCTTTGAAATCTCCAAATCCCTTGGTTTGGCCACAGCTAGAGTCTCCAAAGGTTACTGATGGTCCAAGTCTATCCTCAAAGTTGATTAATAGGTTTTTGCAACCTGTCATGTGCATGGAGCATCCACTGTCCAAGTACCACACCATCCTGGAGATGTGATACATCTGCACATAAAAGTTTAAACATTAGTTTAGACCCTGCTGAGCTGGGGTCCCTTTCTCTCATTAGTAAAAGATTTAATAAAAGAATAAGTGGGTTTTTCAGGATATCCTTCCTCCTTATGGGGTACTGGCTTATCATACCAATCTTCTTGGATGATATCACAGAAATAGTGTTCATAATAGAAGGACATGGATTGAGGGACCTGTTTGGAAACATAAAATTTTCTGTCTGATTTATTGCGTCGATAGGGATTCGACGTAGACTTATGGTTGCGTCGATATGAATTCGACGTAGGTTTCTGGTTGCGTCGATATGAGGTCGACGCTTCCTTCATTCTGAGTCTACTTTTAGTCGAAGCATGTGAGAGATTACGTTGAGTGGAGGTCGACGCGATTTGGTGTATGCGTCGATTAGAAATCGACGCACGTGGATAATAATTCGACGTATGTTCAGAATTTTTGTGAGGATACTTTCCTAAGATTCCTTTATCTGTAATGGGATTAGGTTTATTAAAAACAGTGGTTGTTTCTGGACCTACTTGTGATCTAATTCCTGCTAGATGATTCACCCTAGTGAATTGAATGGGATGTTTCCAGACAGGTTTGCTGAATGTTTGTGATTTAGATGCTTCATTAGTATTCAGCTTTAGTTGTCTAAATCTATCAGTGAGATTCTCAGAGATGTTCTTGAGCTTCTGACCTCATCCATTCAGAGAGTCCTCAAAGGCTTTAGCCTTTGCCAGCTCTTTCCTTAGTGTTAGCTTTTCTGAATGGATTTTGTCTAATTCCTTCTTTGAGAGCTCTTGATTGAGCTTATAGTTTTCATAGTGTGTATTCACATGTTTGAGATTTCTTAATTCAATTCTTAATTCTTTTACTTCTTTTTCAGATTTGATTAGATCTAAACAGAATTCTTTGAAATCTTGTTTGAAATCAGTAGAAGAGAAATCTATATCATCAAGTATATTTACCATAGATGTATCATCAAGCTTCTCAGTGTCCATCAGACAGGTTTCCTCTTGCTTGACCTCTTCCTGATCATTGTCTGATGAGGTACTTCCTTCAGATTCTGAATCACTCCAAGATTGAGCAATGAATCCTCTTTCTTTCTTTTTCTTCTTTAGATCTGTTCTTTTCAGATCTTTCTTAGTGTTGTTCTCCTTAGGACATTCAGGTGCAATATGTCCAGGTTTCCTGCAAGAGTAACAGATAATCTCTTTAGTAGGTGTTTTATTATACCTGGTTTTTGAATCTCTTCCTCTGGATCCTTCTGTTTTGATCCACCTCTTGAACTTCCTAGCCAGGAAGCTGATTAGTTCCTCATCACTAGTAGATGGTTCACCTTCAACAGCTTTCAATGCAATACTCTTTTCTTTTGAGAGTGAAGAGGCCTTTTCTTTCTCAGCTCTGGTTTTCAACAGTTGTTTATAGGATTTTAATTTACCCAACAGAACATCTGTTGATATTTCTTTTTGACTTCTGTAGTCTTTGATTGGCCAGATTCTTGAGTCCCAAGAGCTAGGAAAGCAAGTCAGCAATTTATCATTTATCTCAGTGAGAGATATGTCCTTCTCAAGTGTTCTCAATTCATTGACTATGAGGCTGAATCTTGAATACATGTCAGCAACACTTTCACTTTCTTTCTTTTGGAAGTTTTCATATTGGGAGATCAGTAGTGCCTTTCTATCCTTTTTCTCATCAGCACTTCCCTCTACCATTTTGGTGAGAGCTTCCCATACTTCCTTAGCTGACTCACAATCAGCAATCTTTTGGAAAATTTCATCTGAGAGGGTTGAGACTAGGATATTCATAGCCTTGGCATTATGTCATTGGGCTTTCTTCTCATCTTCTGTCCATTCAGCTCTTGGAACAAGTGTTTCAGTCATTTTTCCACTTGAATCCTTCCTGAATGGCTTGGGGGGCCTGTCAAGATCACATTAAACAATTCATCATCAATAGAGTTTAAGTAAATTCTAATTCTTGTTTTCCAAAGTGCAAACTTTTCCAGGTTGCAAATTGGTGGTCTGGTGGAAGCATAATCTTTGATTTGTGCCATATGATAAAATAGTTTTGAAAAATATATATATATGAGAGGTAGGATCTTTTTGATCAAGGAGTTATCCTTTTTAGATCAACCTACCTCTGATACCAATTGAAAGTGCACAATTAACCTCACTAGAATTCTCTAGAGGGGGGTGAATAGAGATTTAAAAATTATTTTGTGCAAAGTTAATATATATGTGTATGATCACAGATTAGATCTTCCCACACACCAACAAGAATTAAGCAAGAAAATAAAGTAAATGCAAGAAAATAAATCACAGCACAACACAAGAAAATATAGTGGTTCCCCAAACTTTGGGTAGTCCACTCTTCTACCCCCTTGGTAGGAATTCACTATCTTGCACTGAGTCTTTTGATAAGGAGACTCTTAGAACCACCCTGAGTCTTTTGACAAGGAGACTCTTAGAACCAACTGAGTCTTTTGACAAGGAGACTCTTAGAACCAGTACACTGAATTTTTTGGAGAGAGATTCTAAAAACTCTTTTACAATGTTTAAGTGAGAAAGAAAGAAAGGAGAAGAAATAAAAAACAAGAAAGAATCTTCTTCCTAGCAAGAAGATTGGAAGCACAAGAAGTGAATTGAATCTTTCTTCTATAGAGAGAAGAAGATTTGCAGCCTTTCTCTCTTTGTGAGAGCTATCAGATTTTGCAGCAGTATGACTTCAGAAGCAGAAGAAGAAGTGCTTGAATGTTGCTGCAGAGCTTTTTCTCAATTTCTCTCTTTTCTCTTGGGAGCTTTTCCTCTATTTCAAATGTGTGTGATAGATCACTCTTCTTTATTTTCTGCCGACCTCCTCTTTATTTATAGCTCTGTTAATTCAACATAATACTATAGGAGGATAATCAATTAGCAGTTAGAGAGAATAGAAAGAAAAAATGTTTCCATAATGTTTATTTCTGTAGAAGGGAAGAATGAATTCTGATTTCAAATAATATCCAAAATAGAGTTAATCAGATTAGCCAAGAATCAAATAGAAGGAAAGAATGATTCAGAACGGCTATAAAATATTAACATTATTCCATACAAATCAGATTTACTGAAAGAAGGAAAGAGATCTGGCGCATATTTAAGTCTGTCAAATAAATCGACGTGCATCGATTGCCATTCGACGCAAGCGTCGAGTACATCCTGTCTGGACGTCGAGAGGTGAATAAGGAAGGTGCGTCGACTAAGGTGCGTCGACTTCACTAGTTGTGTCGACTAGAAAATAGAGTAACGTCGACAACACATACGTCAAAATCTTCCTAGAGTTACTTCAAACTAATCTGAAAGAGACGTCGACTATATTTCAACGTTGCGTCGAACACTACTCGACGCATATTTACTTAGCCTTGTTTTTCATTCTTGGAATTCATATTTGACTCATTTTCAGGGGTTAAGAGAAATCATTTTCCCAACACAAGGAATGCCACAAAAGGATCCGTCCATGAGGGGCGCTGCTCGATCTCCATCATCTCCCCTTCTTCGATGGACGACCGGAATAGCTCGGTGATGGTTCCCCCAGCTCTTGGCCCATACTTGGCCAAACGGTCCGCCGCCGAGTTTTCTTCTCTCAGGACGTGCTCGACGAAGAACGACTGGAAGCCTCCAATCAATTCCTTGACCTTCACCAAGTACTTCTGTAGGATGGTGTCGCGCACTTCGAACTCTCCTCTGATCTGTGACGCGACCACCATTGAATCCGTAAAGGCCCGAACATCACGGATCCCTAGCTCCTTGGCGAGGCGCAAGCCTGCCACTATGGCTTCGTACTCTGCCTGATTGTTTGTGACGGGAAAGAGGATCTCGACAGCTTGCTCGATCCTCGTTCCCTGTGGGCTGACAAGAACGATGCCCACTCCCACAGAGCTCCTTCCCGAAGCTCCGTCAACAAACATCTTCCAAGGGATTGGGTCGAATACCTCTTCCCCTGGCTCTGCTTCTGTCGAGAAGTCTGCCAAGAAGTCTGCTACCGCTTGGGCGTTGATCGCCACCCGGGGTGAGAAGGAAATGTCGAACTCGCTGAGTTCAACCGACCATTTCGCTAATCTCCCTGAATGTTCCACTCCTTCCAAGATGTTTCGGAGAGGATGATCAGTCACTACTCGGATGGAGTGAGCCTGAAAATAAGGCCGAAGCTTCCGCGCTGATACCACCAAGGCGAAGGCAAGCTTCTCCAGGATTGGATACTTCAGCTCCGCCTTCTTCAATACCCGACTGACGTAGTAAATGGGTAATTGCTTTTTTCTCTCTTCTCGGACTAGCACAGAGCTCACAGCCTCTGCCCCTACTCCCAGGTAAATGAGCAGGTCCTCGCCTTCTTTTGGGATTTGAAGGAGAGGTGTCTGAGTCAACTGCTCCTTCATTTTTACGAATGCCTTCTCGCATACTTCGGACCACTCAAAATTCTCCGTTTTGCGGAGTGTTCTGAAGAAGGGAGAGCACTTCTCCCCGGCCTTCGACAGGAAGCGGCTAAGACCTGCCAACCTTCCAGTCAACCTCTGCACCTCCTTCATTGTCTTCGGGGAAGGCATCTCCAGGATCGCCTTAACCTTGTCGGGGTTAGGCTCTACTCCCTCCGGGGTAAGGAGATGCCCCAGGAACTTGCCTCTTCCTGCTCCAAAGACGCACTTCGCAGGATTCAACCTCATTTTGAATCTCCGTAGCGTCGCAAAGGTCTCCACCAGATCCACAAGGTGTTCTTGGACGCTCTTGCTTTTAATCAAGAGGTCGTCCACATACACCTCCAGGTTCCTCCCCTTTTGCTCCTTGAAAATGTGATCCATCATCCGCTGATAGGTGGCTCCGGCATTCTTCATCCCAAAGGGCATCATTTTGTAGCTGTAGCAGCCATCATCAGTGATGAATGACACATCGCGGCAATCAGGGGGATGCATCCGGATCTGATGATATCCTGAAAATGCATCAAGAAAGCTCATTACAGAAAAACCGACGGCTGAATCAACCAGCGCGTTGATTCGAGGCAAGGGATAACAATCCTTAGGACAGCTTTTATTCATCAAAGAAAAGTCTACACACATTCGCCAGCTGCCACCAGCTTTTTTGACCATTACAACATTTGAGACCCAGTCGGGATACTGGATCTCTGACACAAAGCCTGCGTCTAGCAGCTTCTTCACCTCCTGCCGGATTGGCTCGGCCAGGATAGTGGCATTTGTCCTCTTTTTCTGGCGGACGGGCTGGGCCGCGGGATCCAAATTGAGGTGATGACAAGCGACCTCAGGATCGATTCCCGGCATCTCTGCTGCGCTCCAAGCAAAGATGTCGAAGTTTTCTTGGAGACACGCCGCCATCCTTATCTTCTCCTCGATCTTCAGGGACCCGCCGATCTTCACCAGCCCAGATGCTCCTACTGCGGAGAGCACCTCGATCTCCTCGACTTCCTCGGCTACCTCCAGCCTAGCTGGGCTCTCCAGTACCCTTCCGAAATCTTCCGCGTCAGCCATCCAGCTGATGGTACTGACGGCGCTGAGGTAGCACTCTCTGGCGGCTCTTGGATCGCTCCTGATCCTCACCTGAACATCTCCCTGACAGTACTTCAAGCACTGATGGTAGGAGGAAGGGACGGCCTTGAAGGCATTGAGAAGTGGCCTCCCGAAGATGGATTGTAACAGCTCGGGGCGTCGACGATTACGCATCGACAGTTGATGGAGGTGCCACCGAGGGTTACAAGGAGATCTGCTCCTCCTTCCACCTCCTTCTTCTCTCCGGAGAAGCCAAAGAGGGGACCATCTGATGCTCGAACTCTGTCGGGCCTGACTCCTAGTCCGTCGAACGTCCCTTTGAAGATGACGTTCACGGAGCTACCGTTGTCGACCAGAATTCGATCAACGGTGAAGTCTTCCACCGCGGCCTGGATGACGAGGGCATCATGGAAGGGATTCTCATTCCCCAGCATGTCCTCCTTGGAGAAGGTGATCTCCTCCAATAGGGGCGGGGCTTGCGAGGTCGAAGCGACGCTCCGACGATAGATCTGATGGAGGCTCCCCTTTCGGGAAGCTCCTAGCCCGGCTCCCCCATGGATCACTCCAACTCCTCCCCCTCGACTCCCTTGGCCAAGCTCTCCACGGCCTCCGCGGTCGACGCGATCCTCGTTCCTCCTTCGAACGACGGCAGCCTGCCCTGCCTGCGGCTCGGCAGGGGTCTCGATCCTCCGCTGATCTCCTCAGTCTACCCCTGCGGCCAGCTTCCTTCTGGCCTCCCAAAAAGCTGGGCAGGCCATCATGGCATGCCCCTCCGCCTGGTGGAAGTCGCAGTAGAGCGGAACCTCTTCTATCTGCTCCTTCCTTGGCTGCTTCTTCTTCTTCTTCTTCTTCTTGCCCTGAGGGTGCCCAGGCCTGGCAACCGTCATGGCTTCATCTCTCCTTCCCTCTCGCCTTCCCTGCTGGTGGTAAGGCCTCCTCTCGGGGGATCTCCCCCTCTGATCCTGACGCTGGTGCCGTCCAGCCGACCTCCATGGTGGCCGATTGTCCGGAACCTGATAGCGCCTCTCCTCTTCTCGACGCTCCGTAACCACGGCGGGTCGCCTCTCATCATTCCTGCCTGGTTCCTCCCTTCTCTTCTCTTCTCGCTGCTCTGGCTTCTTCCTCTCTGCCCTCGGGGGCTCTTCCCTCTTCCTCTTCTCTGGGACCTTCTCCCTCCCTCTGTTGCCCACCTCCGCTAGGTTGGCCAAGAAGTCCCGGTTGGAAGCCTCCCCCTGAACGAACTTGTTGGCCCTCACGATGAGGTTGTCGTAGGAGTAGGGAGAGTTCCTGCCGAGTTCCAGCTTGAAGAGGCCTTGCCCTATCCCGAACGTCAAGGCCAGCTGCAGGATGGTGCAATCCACCTCCTCGATGTGCAGCACCTCCTCCTGGAAACGCTCGATATAGGCCCCCAACGGCTCATCCGGCCTCTGGGTCACAAGGAACAGAGCTGTCGCCTCCTTCTTCAGCTTCTGGGTCGTGGCGAACTGTGTCGTTACTCCACGACACAGGTCTTCGAAACAGTAGATCGAGCCCAGAGGCAACTGGTGGAACCAGTCCCTGGCTTTCCCTGTAAAAGTGATGGCGAACAGCCGGCATTTGAACGCATCCGACATGGTTCGGATAGAGATAATATCCTCAAACCACTGGATGTGACGAACAGGGTCGTCCCTCCCGGTGTAGTATTTCAACACAGGATCCCTGAATCCTTCCGGCACGGGCGCGGCAAGGATGTCTTCACTGAATGGGCTCCGCCCACTCGCTGGACGACGATCTTCAAACTGGCGAGTATCATGGCCATACTCACCATAAGGCCGAGTATCCTAATATCTCGCCTGCTCTTCCACCTCGCGGAAGTGAATGCCTTGCGAGGATTGCGGGAAGGGCTGCGACCTCCTTGGTCGCTCACTCTCCGGATCGACGTGCTCCTTGCCAGCGCGCCGGGTGCGCTCCTCGCCCTCGGTCAGCACCGGGTGATGAGGCGAGGTCGTCGTGCCCTCCGCACCCTGCTGGACCACTGCTCGCATAGCCCCTTCCATGTGCTGGGCGAATGCTTCGAACACTTCCATCGTCACGAACCTGCCAGTTCCTGACGGGTTGCCGACCACTTCCTCGTGGTCGCCTTCTACGACCATCTTATCTTCCGATTAGGCTTTCTCCATCTGGCTGCGATCCATGCTCACCGCACCAAAGTGTTGACGCCAGGAAAATCCTGACCTCAAGATTCGGACCTTTGCAGCCGGAGGCTACTTGCCCAGCTGTCCGACGAGATGGTCAAGCTGGCGACTATGAAAAAACTAGGAGAGCAATAACAGGACCCCAAATGCTGCGGCAGGGAGGTCCCACCACGTACCCAGAAGCTCAAAAGAGTCTTCCCCTCCACAACTAAGAATGGCCGAGCAAGGTACGAGGAAGGCACTGACTTGACTAGCAAGCAAGGGTGACGGGCTCGAGAATTCGGAAATCGGGATCCAGAAGCTCAAGCACAGGTGCCAATCCAAGTACCCCTGGGGTCCTATTTATAGGCAACCAAGGGGTAGGGGGGTTTATAGCCCAGCCCTAACCTGGCGACTATGGGTTACTCGGCGAGTACTATGTCATAGTCGCCCATCTGGCGAGTATTGGGTGCTGCTCGCACATGCCGGGCCAATACTCGCACAGGGCTTCTGTTGTTTCCTGTTTCTGCCTTGGACTGCTGGTCTCTTTGTTGACCCTTTGACCTTGACTTCTGCCTACGTGGCCTTGAGTGGGTCCCATCCTCGGAGAATAAGGGTTGTACAACTGCAGCTATTTCTTCCAGTGTGGTCTTGGGTTGCACCACTTCATATGGATTAATCTCATTGTCGTGCAGGTCGAACATGTCATTGATAGCCTTTGGGGAAAAGTTGATCATGCGGCCTCGAACTAAAACATTGTCTCCCTTAGTGAACCTAGCGTTGACATAGAACTCATAAAGCCACTGATAAACTGCCTCTCCTCGTGGGTGGCACAAACTCTCCCAACCTAATTGGTGGATTAGGTCCTCATAAGCAATTCTCCATCCTCTGAACTCCATTTTGAAACCTCTTTCATGGATAAATGGTATGGATTAGAGTGTTTCACAGAAATTTTTCGCCTCATTGTGTACAAACTTTGAGTCACCCTTGTGAGCCACGATTTTTCCTTTCCCCTTCTTCACCTTTCCTTTAGATGACATTCTTCACCCACAAGATAAAAACGAAAATATACAAGCCCTAACACATCGCAAACGCCCTAGCCAAAAGCATAGCAAAATGCGAAGCAGTACAGGAAACAGGCGGTGCTCTATTTGTTACCTTATGGATCGCGGGGAGCTGTGGGATTCGCAGTCGATACTTGGAAGTAGGAGCACCAATGCAGCCCTAATATCGTTGGTGGAGGAAGTCGACGCCGGGACGCCGCTGCTCGTCGTGATGTCCGCTCGCGAAGATGCCTCCACGAAGTCGCCGCTGCCGATGCTCGCGTGCCCTAAATGAAAAATCGGGGCTGGGGTTTGATACGCCTTTAGTGTATATACGCAAGTATACGTGCCGGCTCAAGTAATATAATAATGAGTTAAGATCGTTCCCTCGGAGAAGTGAACACTCTAACGCTTATGAATATTAATTTACTCTTTTCCTTAAATCCAAGCTAAATAATTCGATTGGTTTGACAAAACTAATTGCAGAATATTTAAAACTAATTTTTAATTACTAAAAGTACTTAAGTTCTATTTTATCAAATTTGAGAGAAAGAAATCTTGTATATCGCTTCCCTAGATCTGTTGTGATATTTGCTAAATATAGCGATGTCTAATATTTGATTTACTATCTTGCTCGATTAAAAACTAGGAATCATAATCTCTCGATCTATGAATTCCCATAACCTAGATTTCGCTAGTTATCTCTAACTTAGAAAAATGCAAGGTGAATTAATTCGCTCAAATCGCTCTTGCTAATAAGGTGATGGAATCTCTTCCTATCTCCTTTATTATATCAAAGTTATAATGTAAACACACCGCTCCTCTCTCGAATCTCGCGACGTAGTATAAAAGTAAAAGATTTAAATTAGATATCTATGCGACTCATCTCTCGAATCTCGCCGCATAACATTACGTATTTATCTTAAATAAATCGTGATTCATCTCTCGAATCTCACCACGAAATGTTGAAGATAAACATTATTCAAATCTTTCGCAATAAATAATAACATTGATAAAGATAGCAAATCAAGAAATCATACGGAAAAAATTATAAATTAAACATCACAACAAAAACTAGTACTCACGACATACAAGATACAAAGAATTAGTTCATGATTCTTGAAATGAAAAACCAAATTGGAAAGATCTTACAAGACATTGTTTGGAGCCTAAATATTAGCACAGGAATTTGTCCTTTTCGTTGCCAAATCCGCTCAAGGTGTCGTCTCTTTCTTCTTCTCCAAACCTTCTTCACTTTTTCTCTCTCTAAAAATACTCTCGTATCTCTCTCCCCCTTTCGAATCAGCCAACGCCTCCTTTTAATATCTCCACGCTACAGTCCAAATTCTGAAAAGATGTGTCCTTTCAACAAGGAACCGCATGCCTACTTTTTAGTATTTCGAAAATGTTGTACTTTTGGTTCAGCAAATTCAATTTAAACCGCTATGTTACGACCCGGTTATGACCAAACTGCTCCATTCTTTCCAGCAATATAATTCCAGCTTAAATTTGTCCGTTCTTTCATGGATTTTTCGCACTCCTGCACAAATATGCTGCTCGTTTGCCGATAAACTGTCCACAATTACAGATATGAAATATATTAGTGAATTCATCGTTATATTTCGTATATTTTCTCAATATTTACTAAAATAAGGGAGTTAATAACTTCTTTTTAAGAAGTTATCACACCCCCACACTTAAATCTTTGCTAGTCTCTAGCAAACATTAACCAGTTCTGGCAAATAAATATGAAAACCTCTATTGGGACAAGGCAAAAATCATCTTCTTTACGTACACCAGCTTAGGCTTATTTCAGGATTTCAAATTAACTAAGGCAGATCTCTTAAAAGATGTTTCAAACATTCACAATTATGTTAGTTAGATAACAAGTGAAGCTCTCTCAATATTTCTAGTGTTGTTTGTGCTCTTCCTTAAAATTGTTCACTCTCAAACAACTTAACTTATTAAACATGCTCATAATTGGAATGGATAAGAATATGCCGAGTCTTTGCTTTATGCCTCCACAAGAGTTTAGTAATTCAATTTGATAAGAAATCATAAGGGCTTTCAATATGAATGACTTTGGCTCGGTGAAGAACTTAAGGATGGATTTTGATAGTGGAAGGAATTTCCCTAGTTAAAATTCTTAATAACTCTCCATACTTTGGGGTTTATCAATATATATATATATATATATATATATATATATATATATTTCATAGTAGGGATCATTCCAAGTACATGTGTACATACCTAGGCCACATAATCACTATGATTTTTTTTTTTACTTCCTCTTTTTTTATTATTATTATATATCACAGTAGGGATCATTCCAAGTATGTATACAAATACCTAGGCCATATAATCACTATGAAATTTAACCATTTTTTTAACACCCAAAGTTGGAAAAGTTACTAAGAAATAACTAGTAAAATTTATAGGGAATGGTCAAATAGTATCAAAATGATAAAATTCTAGCACGAAGAGTGATGGATAATCAAAACAAATGTAGGCTATGCGGTGTGAACTGATCCAAAGGTGACCCTATTCATTGTTATCAATTAACTACATACACTCTATGTTTTAGCTTACAACATTAACTCAGTTCTTGCTCATCCTTCCACAATTATGTTAATTGGTTAATAAATTATTTTGTAGAGAGCAAATTATTTAGAGAATCTAGTGCATAATTGAAATACTTAGGAGAGCTATAACTGCATCTTACTAACTTTAAATTCATTACTTGAAACCACTAAATTAATTAATCTGTCAATTAGTTTAACACGAAATGACTTTAGTAAGCCGTCTGGTGGTAACAAAAATGAAGAACTTATCGAAATGCCCTGAATAGAAATTTTATAAGTGAAAATAAACGGAAGATAACTGACGTCACCCCCACACTTAATCATCTGCTAGACCCTAGCAGAGACCTCATTGAGAACGTAGTGAAACAAAAAGTCATTGAAACTTTCAAATTAAACAGGAATCCAAAGAAGAAAATAAATGAAAATAGAACACTCCCCTGGAAATTTTTGGCAGGAATGATGCTCCATTACATGGGGTGCACTAGTTGATATGCTGGATCCAGAAATCCGAAGTTTCTTCACATCGCCTCTCTTTACGTACTCAGGAGGCAAAAGGAGATCAAAAACCCTGCTGCTAAATCCAAATGAAATGTACCTGCAGTGGTGGTTCCAACAAACAAGGAAAAATAGGCAAACAAAAATGAAATTCAACTAATTAAACAAGACTTGGAAAAATAAAAAATGCAGGAAAAATAAGATAACTACTGGGTTTATTGTCTTCCCAGCATGACTTATTCAGGCCTTAAAAATATTCTAGATTATTGGCCTATGAAAGAGAAAGTGAACAGGTAACTGTCTTAATATCCGTTGCGGTAACGAGTACAAATATGGCGATAAAATAACTACCCATCTACCTAAATAATAATACGTGCACAACACAGGTAGAGGGAACAAAAAGTAAGAACATGATGAGTGTTCCTCACTATTCTCGCCATAATATGTATCCTTGCTCAACAATGCATCATCATCAACAGAAAGTTTGTATGGGGAGAAGAAAATGAATGGAGCTTCCACTATGGAGGAGGAATCAACCTTCTCAATTAAGTGGATACCCATCTCATCAACTTGAGGATAATGCTTAATATCCTCCTGAGGCATCTGTGACACATCAACTTGCTTTGGCTCAGATAATGAAAGGAGATTAGGAAACAAAATAGAAGAAGAACATAAATAATTTGTAATCATGGGAGTGATCCCAGTTTCACTCCTAGCAGGTTCCAAAGGTTGATCGTTGTCGGTATCGTAAGAATCATAGCAAGGGGGACCCGAGAACTCAAGGGCCTCAATGATGAGTTGGACCTCCTCATCCACTGAAGGAGTGCAAACCTTCTCATCAAAAAGGATTTCTTCATCATCCCATATTGGCGCGTCATCGTGCTCCAAAGAATTATTCCCCCCATTGGAAAGAAAAATATCTTCGTCCCACTTTGGCGCAACCTCGGGTTCTAGATCATCACCTTGTACAATATCTTTGACGGGATCGATAAAAATGGGTGTAGAAAATTCATGCAGAGAAGGTGAAGGAACCGTGGTGATAGCAGTATCAGAGAATATGTGGACTGAGTCCTCCATGGGTGAATCCAAAGGAGGTGACGAATGCATAGGGAGAGGAAACTCCACCGTGTCATCACACCAATCAGCAGAGATTATGATGGAAATATCCGCAACAGACCCCCATAGACAAGGTGGTATTGGGTACATATTATAGTCGGAATGAACACCAGAATGAGAAAAGGATGGGACGATTTGAATACCTGATTCGTCTTCCCTCTCCCTCTGGCATTGAAATGTTATGCAATCTTTCAATGCGTGGTCGGTGCTACGACAAAATAAGCATTGTTTCCCATCTCCTCTCGGCCTTTGAGGGGTCGGGCCGAAATAAGGGAACGATACATGTTGTGGAGGTGCGTAATTATAAGAATTAGGTGAGCTATATGACGGATAACCACGGTCTCCTGTATAACAATCATCATTACTATGGTCATATTCCCCGCACCACCGACATCGAGAATATAAATATGAATACATGATGTTGCGGGGGAGAATTCACCAAATGGACCTTAATCTTTGCAGGGGTCAAATCCACACAAACAATTTAAATGGATCAACCTACTTTGCAAAATTTTTAAATAGATTAGGAATAAATAAAAATAAAATTATAAGGGCTAATTAAAAATAAAATCAGGAAAATGAAAAAAAAAACTTGGTCTCTAATTACTAAGAGCTCATTAATATCGTAAGAAATAAACCGTTAGATAGCCACTTTCCCCGGCAACGGCGCCAAAAACTTGATACGCCTTTAGTGTATATACGCAAGTATACGTGCCGGCTCAAGTAATATAATAATGAGTTAAGATCGTTCCCTCGGAGAAGTGAACACTCTAACTCTTATGAATATTAATTTACTCTTTTCCTTAAATCCAAGCTAAATAATTCGATTGGTTTGACAAAACTAATTGCAGAATATTTAAAACTAATTTTTAATTACTAAAAGTACTTAAGTTATATTTTATCAAATTTGAGAGAAAGGAATCTTGTATATCGCTTCCCTAGATCTGTTGTGATATTTGCTAAATATAGCGATGCCTTATATTTGATTTACTATCTTGCTCGATTAAAAACTAGGAATCATAATCTCTCGATCTATGAATTCCCATAACCTAGATTTCGCTAGTTATCTCTAACTTAGAAAAATGCAAGGTGAATTAATTCGCTCAAATCGCTCTTGCTAATAAGGTGATGGAATCTCTTACTATCTCCTTTATTATATCAAAGTTATAATGTAAACACACCGCTCCTCTCTCGAATCTCGCGGCGTAGTATAAAAGTAAAAGATTTAAATTAGATAACTATGCGACTCATCTCTCGAATCTCGCCGCATAACATTACGTATTTATCTTAAATAAATCGTGATTCATCTCTCGAATCTCACCACGAAATGTTAAAGATAAACATTATTCAAATCTTTCGCAATAAATAATAACATTGATAAAGATAGCAAACCAAGAAATCATACGAAAAAATTATAAATTAAATATCACAACAAAAACTAGTACTCACGACATACAAGATACAAACAATTAGTTCATGATTCTTGAAATGAAAAACCAAATTGGAAATATCTTACAAGACATTGTTTGGAGCCTAAATATTAGCACAGGAATTTGTCCTTTTCGTTGCCAAATCCGCTCAAGGTGTCGTCTCTTTCTTCTTCTCCAAACCTTCTTCACTTTTTCTCTCTCTAAAAATACTCTCATATCTCTCTCCTCCTTTTGAATCAGCCAACGCCTCCTTTTAATATCTTCACGCTATAGTCCAAATTCTGAAAAGATGTCTCCTTTCAACAAGGAACCGCAGGCCTACTTTTTAGTATTTCGAAAATGTTGTACTTTTGGTTCAGCAAATTCAATTTAAACTGCTATGTTACGACCCGGTTATGACCAAACTGCTCCATTCTTTCCAGCAATATAATTCCAGCTTAAATTTGTCCGTTCTTTCATGGATTTTTCGCACTCCTGCACAAATATGCTGCTCGTTTGCCGATAAACTGTCCACAATTACAGATATGAAATATATTAGTGAATTCATCGTTATATTTCGTATATTTTCTCAATATTTACTAAAATAAGGGAGTTAATAACTTCTTTTTAAGAAGTTATCAGGGTTTTATCATGGTGCAGCTTTCGGAGGTTTAGGTCGGCCGGTTTAACTAGACCGGTACCCGTCGTTCATGTTTAAAGGAAGCAATCGACCGGTTCAACTGAACCGGTAGCGCCTTTTCATTTCTTATGCTCCCACTGAGGCTAGTCGGTTGCAACGCGTGATTTCCCTGCGTTGCAACGCGGAAACAAAACTGCCAGAATTTAAAGCAGCCACCGAGGCTAGCAAGTTGTAACGCGCAAAATTTTTGCGTTGCAACGCGGAAAACAAAACTGCTAGAAATTTAAGCTACCACCGAGGCTAGCTTGTTATGACGCGCAAAATTTTTGCGTTGCAACCTAAATTCTGGAAAATTTTCTTTCTAAAATTATTTACTACCACGATCCACAATGCATTCTCATACCAATTTTCATTTTGATTTCCGGTGCAAATGTGCTCTCTTCCATCACCAATTTTCCTCAAATTGAAAAAGAAAAACATAAAACAAACAATCTTAACTAAAAACGATAGAAAATAACGGAGAGGATGGATTGCCTTCCACCTAGCGCCTCGTTTAAAACGTCTCGGCCGGACGCTTTCCCTATTTCATTTTTAACTGAAGGTTAATACCATCGCCTCGCGCTGGTCACTACCTTCATAATATTCTTTCAACATTTGTCCATTTACTTTAAACTTTGATCCGTCTCTCTCATTACAAATCGTTATTACTCCGAACGGATGTACCTCCTCCACCCGAAAGGGTCCAGACCATCGTGACTTCAACTTTCCCGGGAATAATCTCAGTCGTGAGTTATACAGGAGGACGAGCTGCCCTTTTTTGAACTCCTTTCTTCGCAACCTCAAATCATGCCATTTCTTCGTCCTTTCCTTGTACAACCTAGCATTTTCATACGCGTTAGATCTGATTTCTTCCAATTCGTTCAAATGAAAAAGTCTGTTCTTGCCCGCTTCTTGGAGATCGAAATTCAACCTTTTTATTGCCCAATATGCTTTCTGCTCCAATTCGACGGGAAGATGGCATGATTTGCCATAGATCATTTTATATGGGGTTAGGCTTATCGATGTTTTAAATGCCGTCCTATATGCCCATAATGCCTCGTTTAGTTTTTCTGACCAATCCTTACGAGTTGCGCTTACCGTTTTTTCTAGGATTGATTTTATCTCTCTATTAGAAACTTCAGTCAAACCATTTGTTTGAGGATGGTACGCAAGGGCGACTTTGTGCGTGACTCCATATTTTCGTAGGAGCGATTTAAATTGAGTATTACAAAAGTGTGCTCCACCGTCACTTATTATGGCTCTGGGTGTACCGAATCTAGAAAAAATATTAGCCTTAAGAAATTTTAGTACAACCTTTGCATCATTCTTCGGTGTGGCTATAGCTTCTATCCACTTCGAGACGTAATCCACAGCTAAAAGTATATAAAGATTTCCATTTGAGTTTACAAATGGGCCCATGAAATCGACTGCTAAAAGTATCAAAATTTGTCAAAAGCGAAAACGACTGCTAATAACTCCTTCTCGGTAGTTGTGTAATTTACTTGTGCATCAATCAGCGTCTTGCTAGCATAGTAAATTGTGTGAAAGACTTTGTCACGCACTTGTCCTAAAACCGCGCCTACAGCAAAGTTGCTAGCATCGCACATAATGGTGAATGGTAAAGACCAATCGGGTGAAATAATAATGGGTGAAGAAATCAGACTTTGCTTCAAAGAATGAAAGGCGGCTAGACATTCCTCATCAAAGTTAAAATGTGAATCTTTTTCTAATAAATGACTTAGTGGCTTAGAGATTTTAGAGAAATCCTTAATGAAACGACGGTAGAAGCCGGCGTGTCCTAAAAAACTTCGCACTCCCTTAACATTAGTTGGTGGGGGCAATTTCTCTATAACCTCTGTCTTTGCCCGATCTACTTCCAATCCCTTCTTTGATACCTTGTGTCCTAAAACAATTCCTTCTTTGACCATAAAGTGACATTTTTCCCAATTTAGGATCAAATTGGTTTGAATGCACTTATCCAAAGCTTTCTTCAACACTTTCAGACATTCATCAAATGATCTCCAAAATATCGAAAAATCATCCATAAAGATCTCGATCCCCTCATCAATCAGATCAGTAAAAATAGCGATCATGCAGCGCTGGAATGTGCCAGGAGCGTTACACAATCCAAAGGGCATTTTCCTAAATGCAAATGTCCCAAAAGGACAGGTGAAGGTAGTCTTCTCCTGATCCTCGGGAGCTACCATGATTTGATTATACCCCGAGTAACCATCTAAGAAACAGAAATACTCATTTCCTGCTAACCAATCAAGAACCTGATCGAGGAATGGAAGTGGGAAATGATCTTTCCTAGTCGCTTTATTCAACTTTCGATAATCCATACAAATCCGCCATCCAGTTACCGTTCTAGTGGGGATCAACTCGTTGCTCTCATTCTTAACTACCGTAATGCCCCCCTTCTTTGGCACACATTGAACATGACTTACCCACCGACTGTCGGAGATAGGATAAATAATACCCGCATCCAACCATTTGATTATCTCCTTCTTGACCACTTCTTTCATCGGTGGGCTAAGTCTTTGTTGGTGTTCAACTGACTCTTTTGCTTCTTCTTCCAAAAGAATTTTGTGCATACAAATTGAGGGACTTATCCCTCTAATATCTGCAATGGTCCACCCCATTGCTCCTTTATACTCACGGAGAACCTCAAGCAATTTCTCTTCATTTTCCTTAACTAAAGATGCATCAATAATAACCGGTAGTGTGTTATCCTTACCTAGAAAAACATACTTTAAGTTTTCGGGTAGCAGTTTCAATTCAAGTGTAGGTGGCTCTAAGATAGAAGGCTTCATGACCTTAGACTCACTTGGTCTACTTATTAACTCAAACATGTTAGCATTTGGTATATGCTCATAAATACTTAAAGCTTCTACAGTTTCCGTTAAGTCTGGGTCCTCTTCTATTTCTTCATTTGTTAACGCATTCAGGATTTTACGCTCCCAATCATTCTCATCATACATCATACGTGTAGGTGCATTCACTTCCTCAATGGAGAAACACTCCTCCTTATCATCCGGAAATTTCATAGCCTTGAGGATGTTGAATGTCACATTCTCATCATTAACTCTCATCGTAAGCTCACCCTTCTGGACGTCAATAAGTGTTCGTCCGGTGGCCAAGAATGGTCTACCAAGAATGATGGGGACATCCTTGTCCTCATCCATATCAAGTACCACAAAATCGGCGGGGAAGATGAATTTATCCACCTTAACCAACACGTCCTCTACAATTCCCTTGGGAAATGCTAGAGACCTATCAGCCAACTGTAGAGTCAGAGATGTAGGTGTGATCTCCCCTAAACCAAACTTCTTATAGATAGATAATGACATCAGGTTGATGCTCGCCCCAAGGTCACATAGAGCTCTCCCAACAAAGTTTAAACCGATAGAACAAGGAATTGTGAAGCTACCGGGGTCCTTAAGCTTGGGTGGCAACTTCTTCTGCAATATAGCACTACACTCCTCAGTCAACGTCACTATCTCTTTATCAACAAACTTTCTTTTCTTTGCCAAGATATCATTCATAAACTTGGCATAACTTGGCATTTGCTCAAGAGCCTCAGCAAATGGGATATTTATAGTTAACTTTTTGAAAATCTCCATAAACTTTTGGAATTGTGTATCAAGTTTGGATTTAACAAGTCTAGCCGGAAATGGGGGTGGTGGATAGACTACTTCTTTCTTTTGATTTAGTTTCTCTTTTTGTTTCTCTCCCACCTCATTTTTCTCATCCAACTCGTCCTTCTCTAATATGCTCGACTCACTTGGCTTCTTACTCGTCTCTTCTTCCCTAACTTTCTCAAGCAACCCCTCCCCACTTGGGATCTCTACACCACTCCTTAGTGCAATAACTTTGCAATGATTATTATGATTATCTTTTGTTGGATTGACTGTGGTATCAGAAGGTAGAGTTCCAATGGGCCTTTGACTTAATGAATTTGCAAGTTGACCCATAGTAGTTTCTAGTGATCTGAACGATGATTCTATTCCTACCATTTTTGAGTCATACTTTTGGAACATGCCTAAGATAAAATCATCAGTCATCTTCCTTTGGTTTACATGTTGGGGTTGAGAGTTGTGATTGATAGGTAGTTGATTCATATTTTGATTAAAACCTTGTGGTTGACTCATCCCTTGATTATTCTTCCAGGAAAAATTTGGATGATTTCGCCACTCGGGGTGATAATGATTGGCAAATCCTGGCAGAATTTGTCTTGGTTGCCCTCCCACATAATTTGCTTCTTCAGTTATTTGATTTAGTTGTTCAACTGTGAGCGGGGCACTAGTTGTAGGGGTTGAGAGTGATTCTAATCTTTTGTTAATTAAATTGAACTGCGACGCCATCTGAGCGGCCAAAGAAGTGATTTGGTCCACCTGATGGACTCCCGCTGGATTACTATTAGTTTGCCTCTCGTATGCTTGATAATTATTGGATGTTAAGTCTTCTAAAATAGCATATGCGTCTTCAGGATACTTCTTCATTAATGAGCCCCCAGCGGCTCCATCGACTAAAATCATGGTTGCAGTTTGCAGCCCATTGTAAAATGTGGACACCTGTTGGTGTTGGTGCAACCCATGATGAGGACATTTTCTCAACAGCTCTTTTAAACGCTCTCATGCGTCGTAAAGAGTTTCCCCGTTACCTTGTAAAAATGTTGTAATATCCCTTTTCAGTTTTGCAGTCTTAGAGGGTGGAAAATATTTGTTCAGGAACCTATCGACTAGTTCGTCCCATGTGGTGATACACTCATGTGGTAACGAGTCTAACCAATCCTTAGCTCTACCCTCTAAGGAGAACGGAAATGCTCTCAACAGGATTGCATCTTCCGATGCTCCATTGAACTTAAACATATCACAAATTGCTAAGAAGGTTCGTAAGTGGGAATTTGCATCTTCATGACTTAGACCCCCAAACTTATTGTTTTGCACTTGTTGCATAATTAGTGGGTCCATTTTAAAATTGTTAACAGCAATTGCTGGTCGAGCAATGCTGAAGTGCAAACCTCCCCTTAGAGGTGTGTTATACTCGTGACAAGTCATACGTGGTGGTGCTGGTGGTTGGGCATTTTGATCCACCTGACCATCATTATTATTAGCATTATTTGGCTCAGGATCATTCATCGCAGGATGAATAATGTTAACGGTCCTAAAGTTTCTCCTGTTTCGTCTACAGGTACGCTCAATTTCAGAATTCAACGGCAATAGTTCTACTTGCCTATATCTGGACATACACCGAACAGTATTCAAATAGACAAATAAATTAAAACAAATAACATGAACAAACAAATGCTTGATCTCTAAGTACTAAGGTTTCACAAATATTGTGAGAAATAAAACACTAAATTAGCGCGCTTCCCCGACAACGGCGCCAAAAACTTGGTACGCCCGCAAAAGGTGTATATAAATACGCAAGTGCACGTGTCGTACAAGTAATAAAATGATGAGAAAGTGATCGTTCCCACGAGGAAGTGCTTAACTTAGCGCTCACAAATATTAATTCTGTCTTTTCTCTAAATTCAAGCAAGTAGTAATGATTGGTAGAGAAAACTTAATAATTCAAAAAAACAACAATTACAACTCTAATTACGGTCACTTAAAATACTTTTACTTCACTTGGAAAGATAGTCTCACATGTGATTTTCCCTTGCTATGATGACAAACAATAAAAGTGATAACTCATGAAGCATTAATGATGATCTTGCAACGATTCTAAATTGGATAACTTTATCTCTCGATCTCCATTATCCGTTTATCCCAATTCCTCTAGTCGTCTCCAACTTAGATGAAATTAGAATAACATAAAGCGCTAGAATCACGGTTGCTAATTCAAGAGGAGATCTCTCTCTCTCTCTCTTGGAATTATATTAAGATTTATGATACACTTTCAACGCTCCTCTCTCGAATCTCGCGATGAAGTATAAATACGGAAGTTTGGTTAAAAACTACACGACTCCTCTCTCGAATATCGCCGTGCAAAACAAACGTTCATCTAGCCCGACTCATCTCTCGAATTTTTGCCAAGCACTTTAAAGATGAAACTTAAACCAAAATCACAAGAAAAGATCATAAATTTAATAAAGATCACATCAATACATTCACAAATTATAAATGAAAATCAAGTCATCATCACAACTAAGGTACTCCACACATGCAAGACTTAGGAATTTAGTTCATGAAGGAAGAGAGAAACCACAAATCAAAGTAGATCTTACTAGACATGATTCCGGAAATCAAAATGATGTAGGAATGTTTTTAGGTTCAGATCTATCTCCTTAGTGCTGGTTCGAGTCCCCTTCTCCAAGCCCTAGCCGAAATTCTCCAAGAGGAAGAAGACCTCCAAGTTTTTCCTCCTTTTTCTCTTTTTCCCAAGAATGATCCGCCCCTTAGTGCTGTAATTTCGTGCTTTTAACTTCCATTCCAAACCTGAAGGGATGCCTCCTTTGGAAATACACGTAGGCGCCTCTTTTTAAAATTCAAAATCTGAATTTCGCCGCCACGTTGCAACCTGCTAATTTTTGGCGTTGCAACCTATTTTCTGCATCAGCAATAAATGATCCATTGCTTCCCCAACTTGAATCCTTTGACCAATCTTTGATAGAAAACCATGGAAAATGACTGTAATCAGTCCAATATTGATTAATAAGATATTTGAACATATTTTCTATAATTGGGGATTATTTTCCTCTTTTTAATGAAAATTAGAATAAAATAAGTAGTGAAATAACTTCCTTTTGGGAAGTTATCAACCACCATTGAATCGGTGAAAGTCATGACGTCTTGGATGCCTAGCTCCTTTGCAAGGCGCAAGCCTGCTACGATGGCTTCGTACTTTGTTTGATTGTTCATTACGGGAAAGAGGATCTCGAATGCTTGCTCGATCATAGTTCCCTGTGGGCTGACAAGAACGATGCTCACCCCCACAGAGCTCCTGCCTGAGGCTTCGTCCACGAACATCTTCCAAGGGATGGGAGTAGAAGCCTCCTCTCCCGGTTCCGCTTCCACCGAGAAGTCGGCCAAGAAATCAGCTACCGCCTGTGCTTTGATCGCCACCCGGGGCGAGAAGGAAATGTCGAACTCACTGAGTTCTACCGACCATTTCGCCAGCCTTCCCGAATGCTCCACCCCTTCCAGGATATTTTGGAGAGGATGATCAGTTATGACCCGGATGGAGTGAGCTGGAAAATAAGACCGCAGCTTCCGTGCCGACACCACCAAGGCGAAGGCGAGCTTCTCCAAGATTGGATATTTCAACTCCGCCTTCCTGAGCACCTGGCTGACATAGTAGATTGGGAGCTGCTTCTTTCCTTCTTCCCGGACCAACACGGAACTTACCGCTTCCACCCCTACTCCCAAATAAAGGAGTAGGTCTTCACCTTCTTTCGGGCTCTGAAGGAGAGGTGTCTGAGTCAACTGCTCCTTCAGCCTTCCGATCGCCTTTTCGCATTCGTCGGACCATGCGAAATTCTCAGTTTTGCGGAGTGTCTTGAAGAATGGAGAGCACTTCTCCCCGGCCTTGGATAGAAAGCGGCTGAGACCTGCCAACCTTCCTGTCAGCCTCTGAACTTCTTTCATGGTCTTCGGTGAGTCCATCTCTAGGATTGCCTTAACCTTGTCAGGGTTCGGCTCCACCCCTCCCGGGGTGATGAGATGTCCCAGGAACTTCCCCCTTCCAGCTCCGAACACGCACTTCGCCGGATTGAGCCTCATCTTGAACTTCCTCAGCGTCGCGAAGGTCTCCACCAGATCTGCTATATGCTCCGGGATGCTCTTGCTCTTAATCAAGAGGTCGTCCACGTACACCTCCAGGTTCCTTCCCTTCTGCTCCTTGAAGACAAGGTCCATCATCCGCTGGTAGGTTGCTCCTGCATTTTTTAGCCCAAAGGGCATCATTTTATAGCTATAGCACCCGTCCCCAGTGATGAAGGAAACATCGCGGCAATCGGGGGGATACATCCGGATCTGGTGGTATCCCGGAAACGCATCAAGAAAACTCATTACAGGGAAACCGACGGCTGAATCAACCAGCGCGTCGATTCGAGGCAAGGGATAAGAATCCTTGGGGCAGCTTTTATTTAATAAAGAGAAGTCCACACACATTCTCCAGCTGCCTACAGCCTTCTTAACCATTACAACATTGGAGACCCAGCCTGGGTACTGGATCTTCGACACAAAACCTGCGTCCAGCAACTTCTTCACCTCTTCACGGATAGGTCCGTCCAATACGGTGGCGGTGGACCTCTTCTTCTGGCGGACGGGCTTCACCACGGGGTTGAGGTTGAGGTGGTGGCAGGCAACCTCTGGGTCGATCCTGGGCATCTCAGCAGCACTCCAGGCGAAGACGTCAACGTTATCTTGCAGGCACGTTGCCATCTCCACCTTCTCGGTGACCTTCAGCGATCCACCGATCTTCAGCAGCCCCGATACTCCCGCTGCGGAGAGTACCTCGATCTCCTCCACTTCTCGGACGCCTCCAGTCGGGTCGTGCCTCCAGTAACCCTCTCGAACTCCTCCGCGTCAGCCATCCAGCAGATGGTGCTAACCGAGCTGAGGTAGCACTCGCGGACAGCTCTTGGATCGCTCATGATCCTCACCTGGACATCCCCATGGCAATACTTGAGGTACTGATGGTACGAGGATGGGACGGCCCTGAAGGTGTTGAGAAGTAGCCTCCCAAAGATGGCCTTGTAGCAGCTCGGGGCGTCCACGATGACGAAACGGCACTGGAGAGGGGTGCCCCCGAGTGTTACAAGGAGATCTACTCCTCCCTCCACCTCTTGTTTCTCTCCGGAGAAGCCAAAGAGGGGACCATCCGGCTTTCGGACCCTTCCTGCGCCGACTCCCAGCCCGTCAAACGTCTTCTTGAAGATGACGTTTACGGAACTACAGTTATCGATCAGGATTCGATCAACGGTAAAGTCTTCTACGGCAGCCTGGATTACGAGGGCGTCATGAAAGGGGTTCTCATTCCCTAGCATGTCTTCTTCGGAGAAGGTGATCTCCTCCAACGGGGGCGGTGCCTGCGAGGTCGAAGCGACGCTCCTTCGATAGATTTGATGGAGACTTCCCTTGCGGGAAGCTCCTATCCCCGCACCCCCGTGGATCACCCCCACTCCTCTACCTCCTGGGGCCACTTCTCCTCGACCTCCGTGGTCGACTCGGTCCTCGTTCCTTCTTCGGCTGGCGTCCTGAACCGCCGGTTGCTCGACCGGAGCTTCTATTCTCCGCTGATCTCCTCCTGCCTCTCCTGCTGCCAGCCTTCTTCTGGCTTCCCAAAAGTCCGGGCAGGCCATCGTGCCATGCCCTTCCACCTGGTGGAGTTCACAGTAGAGGGGAACCTCCTCTACCTGTGGCCTCCTCTGCTTCTTATTCTTCCGGCCCTGGCGGCTGCCGCGCCTGGCAACCGCCATTGCTTCCTCCCTTCTTCTCTCCTGGCGCCCCTCTGGTCTGTCGTAACGCCTTCTCTCCTGGGATCTCCTTCCCCGCTCCTGACGTTGAGGTCCCCTGGCCGGCTTCCACGGTGGCCGGTTAGCGGGGACTTGGTAGCGTCTTTCTTCCTCCCGATGCTCTGGGGCCACGATGAGTCTCCTCTCCTCGTTCCTTCTCGGCTCTTCCCTCCTGGGTTCTCTTTCTCTCCTCTCCTCTCTGCCTCTTCCTTTTGGATTCCGCTTCTCCGCCCTCCTGGGCTCTTCCTTCTTCCTCTTCTCGGGGGGACTTTCCTCCTCCTCCTCTTCCTCGTCCTCCTTGGTCACTCGGGTGAGCCTGGCTAGGAAGCCGCGGTTGGAAGCTTCACCCTGGACGAACTGGTTGGCCCTTTCGATGAGGTTGGCGTAGGAGTAGGGAGGATTCCTACCGATCTCCAACTTAAAGAGGCCCTCGCGGAGGCCGAAGGTTAGGGCCAACCGCAGGGTGCGACCATCCACCTCCTGGATGTGTAGCACCTCTTCCTGGAAGCGATCGATGTAGTCCCCCAGCGTTTCTTTTGGTCCCTGGGTCAGATGGAAAAGGGCCGTAGCCTCCTTCTTCAACTTCTTTGTCGTGGCGAACCGCATGTTCAGCCCCCGACAAAGGTCTTCAAAGCAGTAGATGGAGCCTTCCGGCAACTGGTGAAACCAGTCTCTTGCTTTCCCTCGGAGGGAAATCGCGAACAGCCTACACTTGAAGGCGTCCGACATGGTCCGAAGGGAAGCGACATCCTCGAACCACTGGATATGACGGATAGGGTCCTCTCTCCCCGAGTAGTAATTCATCGAGGGATCCCTAAACCCCTCCGGCACTGGCGCGGCGAGGATCTCCTCGCAGAACGGGCTCCTCCCCCCTATCTGGCGACGATCATCATCTGGCCGAGTATCTCCCCCATACTCGCTCATCTGGTGAGTATGATAGAATCTCGCCTGCTCGTCCTCCTTGCGGAAACGAGTTCCGCCAGGTCCTTGAGACGCTTGCAGACCAAACTGCGACTTCCTCGGTCGCTCGAACTCCTCGGCATGCGTCTTCCCTGCTCGCTGACTGCGAGCACCTTCCTCGGACGGGCCCGGGCGATGAGGCGAGGTCGCCGTTCCTTCCGTGCGAGGTAGAAGAGCTACTCGCATGGTGCCTTCCATCCTTTGCGCGAATTCTTCGAAGACAGCCAACGATACGAACTCGCCGCCTCGAGCCGAGTTTCCCGCCACCTCCTCGTGGTCGCTAGCTGCTACCATCTCACTTTTCTACCAGACTTTCTTCCTCTGGTCGCGATCCACGCTCACCGCACCAAAGTGTTGACGCCTGGAAAATCCTGGCCCCAAAATTCGGATCAATGCGGCCTGAGGCTACTTGCCCAGCGGTTCAGCGAGAAGGTTTTGGTTAGCCACTACGGATGAAATGAAGAGATAAGGGACACAACCCCAGGTGATGCGGCAGGGAGGTCCCACCACGTACCCAGAAGCTCTAAAGAGTCTTCTCCTCCAAAACCACGAATGACCGAGCTCGGTACTAGGTAGGCACTTGTTAGGGAAGATTCTTGATTGTCAAAGTGGGGGTGCAGTTCTGATTTTGACAAGTGCCATTTCTAGTACCCCTGGGGGTCTATTTATAGACAAATCCTAGGGGGGAAGCAGATGACTATCCATGACCCCTTAGAGTTGGTTTTTTAGACAAGGCAATAGGTGGGCGAGCAGGCAAGGACCTCAGCACTAACTGGCGAGTTGGTTGGCTAAGTCGCCTATAGGCGAGTAGGTCCGGGCTCATGTCCTCCTCGCCTGGCCGGGTAGGGAACACCGGGCAGGGTTTTCCTCCTCGTCATGGGGCGAGCAAGTACCTTCTCGCACAACTAAAGCTCTTGATCTTCCTTCGTCTTCCGGATTGTTGACTTCCGCCTTGACCTTTTGACCTTGACCTCCCCCTACGTGGCCTTTAGTGGGGCCCACCCTCGGAGAATGAGGGTTGTACAGCTGAAGTCATCGCCCGTAACGAAGATGATACTCTCTTCGCCGTCATCGGTGGAGGATGAGGAGGATCGCTCCGAGGAGGCGCTTCCGCCACAGGAGAAGCCGCGATCTCAGCGTCAACGTCAATAAGAGTCTCGTCAGGCACAACTCCACTAGGACCCGCCTCGTCAGAACGGCTCTTCGGTGGAGGTGGAGAAGATACCGTCTCTGAGCCTCCGCATCTAATGACAAGCTTTCTCTTCCTATCACGCGGTAAAGGAACGACAGCATCACGCTCGGCATCCGACGAAAGCCCGACTAATAGTAATCTCTTCTCCTCGACAAAATGAGTCACGCCACAAAGAGCCTTCGATAAGTCATCATGATCTGGAAAATCAGGAAGAGGCTGGAACTCGTTTTCTCGTCCCACTTGGCGGCGGCAGCGGCCCGGAAGATTCCTCCAAAGCTCTGGCAAGTCCCAGCGGTTGCGGACATACCCATATAAAGTGTTCCCGTGGCGATAATCATTCTTTTCCCCAAAACGGAACCACCTCTTGTTGCTGCAAACATCAATCCGACCTCCCGGATCCGTGAAAATCTCACACCAATATTTGAAAATCTCCAAAGAAAACCGCGAGCCATGCTCCCGAAAAAATACAATCAACCCCATAATCCTTGTCATGCCGGCTAGTGTAAACTGCAAAATAGGCACGCCGCAGAACCTAAAAATCTCGATCGCCTCCTCCGACGGGGGAAAGCGGAACCCCGATTTTAAACAGCTCTCAGAGACAGTAATAAAGCCAGTCGGCGGTGTACAACCCCGATATTCGCCGGATAAAGAAATCAAGCGAGACGGGAGTGGCGAGATCCAGACCTCGCTGAGATTAACCCCCAGCCGACGAGACCTCAGCAGACCACCAAAATGGGCTAGCGCGGTCCTCGCAAGGCAACCCTCCAAAGGGGATGCCGCTGGCGGTATTCGCGAGAGGGCTCGCGAGAGCTCCTTCAGCGGGGTTCTCGCAACGCTACCCCCTAGAGGAGGGGTCGCGGACAGGATCCGCGAGAAGGCAGGCGAGAGCTCCGATCGTAATATTCTCGCAATCCCTTATCCATAAATCAGTAGGGTCAATTTATCATTTTACCCTCGGTGGTCTGCCCTTAGCCTCCTCAAACAGCGGAGCTTGGTTGTTAGCAGACCCACCTGGGGTACAGTTAGCCATTTTGGGGTGCGGATAGCCATTTTGGGGCTTGACCGGGTCGCAATTGGCGAGCCCAACCAGTTAAGGAAGGAGTTCGCTAGGCGAGCCCGCCTAGAGTGAGAGCGGATAGTCATCCTGGGACTCGCCAAGGTAGTGCAGGCGAGCGAGCCATGTAATGTGTCGATAATACCTCTGGGGTTCGCCAACCCAGAGGCTCGCGAGCTCCACTCGCGAGGGAGGTCGCGAAGCGGGCTGGCTCGCCCCGTAAAAGTCCAGGAAGGGATTTTTACCAAGAGGCCCCCGATGGTCTGCGTTTAGCCTCTCCGAACAGCGGAGTTTGGCTGTTAGCAGACCAATCCGGTGTGCGGATAGTGAGAATGGACAGCGGGATTTGGTTATTGACAGACCACAAAACTAAAATCTATAAATAGACCTCAAAGGGCACCTTGGAAGGGGACCGGTTCATTATCTTTGAGCTCTTCTCTCCCTAGGTCGCTTTGATTTGGGCTCTCTAGCTCTCCAAGGTGCCCGAGTCTTAGCTTTGGCTTGGGAGGGGAAGCGCTCAATGATCTTCCGGGTTAGTGGAGGGACCTCCTCGCTGAGACTAGGGTCTTTGTTCTTTGCTCGAATCGTCGGCCTTACCTCTCCCGAGGGACCGGTAAGGGCTAGCTGCCTCTCATTTCGGTGAGGGCCCCGAGCTCCACAAGAGATCGAGAAATCGGTTTCAACAGGCGGATTCTGAGCACGTTCCTCCGGAAATGGTATCTTCACTTCTACGAACGATGGGAGTTTAAACCGCTTACGCCAAGCCTCGACACGCTCTATATTGAGCGTAGAACGCAACCGCATTGATTTTGATCGCGCTCCGTTCCTCGACGTTTGAAAGAAGGGAGAACAAAAATAAGAAATAATAACTAACAATTAATAAATCTTGAATCCGCGCAAATTACCACCGCACAACGCGGTGGTCACCACAAAAAAAATGGAATGATGGCGGCGCGATGAGAGAAAGAAAAATCACAAAATACCTCTGTCATGACTCCGCCGCAGTGTCCGGACCGCACCAAAAGATAATAAAATCATCACACTTCTCTAAGCAATATGAGCGAACTCCGAGGATTTGAAAGGCAATTTATGGGTCTTCATCCATCTTGTAGAGAAATCCGGGCTGCATTTAGCCAAAAAACCCCACTCCCCACTAAGATGGTGGAGGCATGGGCAAGAAGGAAGAGAAAAACCGCTCAAAACCGCCCAAAACCGTCCAAAACCCCGCGGAACCACCCAAAAACCGCCACACACGCGCAGTTTCGTGCGCTAGCGCGCGCGGTACCGCCACGCGATACGGCGCGCGGTAGCGCACGACCGCGCACGCGGAACCGCGCGTGCGCACGGGCCCGCGCGCACGCGGGCCCTGCGCGCTAGCGCGCGCGCGGCCTGCGCGCTAGCGCGAGCGCGGTGTGCCGGTCGATCTCCCTCGACGCACGGCACACCCGCCGCCCCTTTGCGTTGTCCTCGCACGACTTCGGTCATGCTTTAACGGCGTTCCCGCTCGATGCTCAACGCGCGCTTAGCGCCGCTAAGTTCGTAGCGTGCCTTTGATCCGCGCGCGCTTGAACATTGCAAAGTTCATAGCGCTCGCAGTTGCTAACTCCACTATCTTTCTTGAGATTGCCGGATTACACATTGCAATCAGAAACTGCCCGAACTGCCCGTACTGACCGGGGGCGAAATTGTCATATTCAGAAAGTGGCGATCTGTGTGCTCTCGATCAACGGTCGAGATCGGCCCGTCAGGTAGTTACGGTGGTTACAATGGCGAAATTACTGGGTCGCCCCTGGCCAAGTCTATAAAAGGGACCCTGAATTCTCATTTGGGGGGATCTGACTTTTGGCATCCGAGAGAGCTCCTTAAAGATCTCCTTCGCGGTTCGAATCCTTCGCGGTTCGAAGATCTCCTTCGCGGTTTGAAGATCTCCTTCGTCACTTGAAGATCTTCTTCGGACTTTGAAGACTTCCTGCAACACCAAGAGACTTAGCTTTTCTGAGGGGTGACCTGTCACCCTCAGAGAAATTTCTTCAACTGCAATTGTAACGAGAAGCGGTCTGTCGCTCTCTGAACTTGTAACTTCGTTTGTAACATTCCAACGCTTAGTGAAATTTGGTTGGCGCCGATCCGGCCACGTGGTTTTTCACTCTTTTTCGGATTTTCCACGCTAAAAACGTTCTCTTGCCACCTGTCTATTCTCTCTGTGACTGTTTGCGTATTCGGCCCACTCTCGGGCTAAGACGGTTCAATTTGCCCGGTCTGGAAGAGCGTCGAGTGACCTGCAACAACTATAATATTATATAAAAAATAATTCAATCTTAGAATTCATCCTCACTTTATAATTGTACTATATCAAAACTATATTAAAACAAAAAAAATATCATTTGGTGCAATTTTCAACTTTTTTATTTTATCCATCTTTATTACTAAATTTTCAAAAAAAAAACTCAATTTATATGTTTTTCTTTAATTTTAAGAAATTAAAAAATAATTTATATGTTTTTTTTTAATTTAAAAAAATGTGCTCTCATACGAGCAGAGCCCCCTT
Organism: Dactylorhiza incarnata; assembly: GCA_033032865.1. Taxonomy (NCBI): domain Eukaryota; kingdom Viridiplantae; phylum Streptophyta; class Magnoliopsida; order Asparagales; family Orchidaceae; genus Dactylorhiza; species Dactylorhiza incarnata. Next base: position 2,554,056 of record JAWHQI010000217.1, read on the forward strand.
CACGACTGCAATTAAGGATATGGGCGAAGACCCATCACAATTGCAGTTAGGATAGGGGCGAAGCCCGTGCCCAGTGGTGGACCCAGAATATTTGTCTGACTCGGGCACCAAGTAAAAGTTTTGAATATTTGTTAAAATAAATATTATTGCAAGTGACAAAAATAGAAAAAAAATAACAAAAGGGATATATTTCTTGTCTGAACTATGTCAACTAAAAAAAAATTATCAAGTAAAGAAAAGGTTTACAACTACATAAAGAACTGAACATAAACAAAGATGAAACGTACTAACATGATTTTCATCAAGAGAATACCACAAGCCGGTAGAAGTTTGAACATAGCAAAAATAATGTCCAGAGTGAGTACTCCAACCAACATGAACCAGGACTCCATAAAAAATATATTTCAATTCTTCTTCTTAAAAAAATTACATACTGAACGAAATAGAAAATCAGGAAAAGTTGAACGTCATGATGCTAGAATAATAATAAACCAGTCAAGTACTCCATTTCAAATGGGCTTTGTGGCGATATCTTAATCATAACCGAAAGAAACTCCATATCAATTAGGATCGAGATTGAAGGCAATTAGCTGCATGTAAAGGACACTCTCATCCCAAATTTTCAAATGCACTCGCAAAGATGTGCACAAGGCTAAGTTTTATATTATAAGACTTTGATGTGATGCACAATATGAATCCTTGCACATTCAAGAAAATAGAGTTTTCTCTACTTCAAAACGTCTCACACTAGATGCATGTGCCTCTCTCTCATATCCATGACAAATGTAGAATAAACAGTTGATCATTTGAGGCAAAAAGTTCTACACAGCTATAAGCTTGTGATCAATTAGGATCAAAACTTGTGTAGGCTCTCTAAATGTAGATAGTAGTTTGGAGGCTTCTCCTTGCTGTTGCTATGCTTTATCATGAGCTCATAAGTCTGGATCTGCTGAATACAACACATTTTGCTATTTAATGCATAGGCATAACTTACGCTCATAAGGTAATAACAATACTTATAATTGGCTGGATAGCTTGCCCATGCGGTCACTTGTAATATATATATATATAGGTCACTCGTAATATATAGGCACAACCCTCCGGCCCTATGCAAGGCGACATTCGTCGTGGGGGCAACATTCGTCGTGGGGGTGACATTCATTGTGGGGGGCGACATTCGTCGTGGGGGCCTACTTGGCATCTAAAATTGCAAGACATTCATATGTTATTTTTATGTTTATATAGTAAGAAATCAATTGCTCTTGATGAATGCATTCACTCCGAGGGGATGAACAACTAAGTAGATTAATGATTAATACAGAAATAATTTGGAGAGCACAAATATTAAAGACGACATAAATAAGATAAATCAAGGATTTGGGATAAAATTAAACATGGAGCCTTATTACACAAATTATAATTTAGGAGAAATAAAGAAGTGCGAATAGTGCAAATTTTATAGTAAGTCTATCTGCTCCGCTTGACCCTCTACCGGCCAATACTACGGAGCAATCCTATAAGCATTCATCACAGAGACTAACATGCTTCGCTTAGCCACTAATTGACTAATACCTCAAAGCACCCTTACACAATTTATATATTCACAAAAAAGAGTACCTTGCGGTTAAGATGTCACTGTATGCCTTTTGGCTAGTAGGAGACCACTCTGTGCGCAGCTTCGGACAATCTACATTCATATTAAAAAAGAATCATGATGGTGATCCAATGCAAAGTGGGAGCATATTTTCACATAACAAAATAAGAGAACATAAAAGATTCAATCTCCAGAATGATTAATTAAAAGATGAGGTCTAAAGTAATTCATAAAAGAGGAGGTCTGAAGTAATTCATAAAAGAGGAGGTCTGAAGTTGAAATAAATGGTTATATAATGAATGTGTCATTATGAAAACAGGAAAAAACCCTCCAAATAAGCACCTCAAAGTGGGACAAAATTTGGTATAAAATTTTTGAAATCCCGAGAAGGATTGGATGAGTTGAAGCAAGAAGGAATTTCACAGAACCCTAACAAAAAGAGCAGACTAATCTAAAGAATACATGTGCGAGATCAAAATAATGTGCAGGTGCTGGTAGATGGCATTCTGCATTGGTGCATTATTGTTGTGCCTGATTAAGATGGAAACCTGTTGGAAGCAGGGGGAAGAGAACTTCACCAACATAATGAAAAAGGGCAATGCAGATTTTGCATTTGAGTGAATTGTAATCAGAGCCATGCATACAAATTAGAGCAATGCAGTGCATACAATGCAGTAGATCGGATGGTGGAGCACATATTCAACATAGTGTAAAGAGCAGAATATTGAAGACAAAATAAGAAAGTTTAATGCAATGCAGTGCAGATTTCTACATGTTCCCCTTTCTCCTGCAGATTTCTACTGCAATGCAGTGCAATTAGAAATCTGTTAGAAGCAGGGGGAAGAGAACCTCACCAACAGAATGAAAAAGAGCAATGTAGATTTTGCATTTGAGTGAATTGTAATCAGAGCCATGCATACAAATTAGAGCAATGCAGTGCATACAATGCAGCAGATCGGATGGTGGAGCACAGATTCAACATGGTGTAAAGAGCAAAATATTGAAGAAAAAATAATAAAGTTTAATGCAATGCAGTGCAAATTTCTACATGTTCCCCTTTCTCCTGCAGATTTCTACTGCAATGCAATGCAATTAGAAATCTGGACTGCCAGATTTCTACATGTTTTCATGTTGACAGTGAGGGCAAATCTGGACTGCAGATTTCTACATGTTCAAGAAGTATTAACAGATATAATCATGTGGACTGTGATGGCAAGGTAGTGGGGAAAGGCCATTACATAAATAACTCTTCCTTCAAGCCCAAATCATAGGAAAAAAAGTAATTAAGAGAGATTAATTAAAAGAAATATGTTTGATTTTGGTTTGCAGATTGTAAAAGAAGCTAACAGAAAACAGAAGTATATTAAGTAGATCTAACTTTTTTACATTTTTTTTAGTGAATCTATCAGTCTTAAACCCAAATCATGTGGACAGTGATGGTAAAATCAAGGATTAATCCCACCAAGAGTTCAACGCGAAATCATGTAGTAAATCTGTCGTAAACGCAAATCATGTAATAAATCTACTTTGAGATGAATACCTCCTAAATCAAGAGTTCAACTTAAACTAAACCCAAAATCAGGAGTTCAACATGGTAAAGAAAATGTATGAATGGCATAAGTAGGGTGAAATACCTGGCGGAAGTAGGATTGCCGGGAGTAAGGAGATCTGTAATTACTTTATCACGGGGTTGGAGTTCGCCTAGAGAAAATAGTAATGCAGAATTAGGATGAAATTAATGTATGAATGTCATATCTAGGATGAGGAAGCCTGGAGAGTAAGGAGATGTATGTTTAGGTACCTGGCTGGAATGAAGAAGCGATGTAGTGATCCCTCAGCGGCACAGAGAAGAGAGTTCAGAGTTGGATTTCGTCGGTGTTGGAGGACATCGGTGTTGGAGGTCGTCGCTGTTGGAGGTCGTCGGTGTTGGAGTTCTTGGGTGTTGGAGTTCGTCGGTGGTGGTATTTGCCTGGAGAAAAAAAATGCAGAGTAGAATGTCAGATCTAGGATGAGGGTGCGTGGAGAGTCAGGATATGTAGGTTTAGGTGCCTGGCAGTGATTGAAGAAGCTCGGTAGTGATCCCTCGGGGGCACAGAGAAGGGCGTTCAGAGTTGGATTTCATCGTTGTTGGAGGCCGTCGGTGTGGGAGTTCCTCGCGTGGTGCAGAGAACGGTGTGAGGAGGCGTGGATGCGTGGAGGAGGCGCGGATGCGTGTAGGAGAGAACGGCGTGCCCTAGTTTCTTTGGAAATGTCGAGCGGGAGTTTTGGAAATGTCGAGCGGGAGTATGGCTGAATGTCGAGTTAATAGAGGGAAGGCTTTTTTGATCGGTAAATGGACGGGTAAATGGACGACAGTGATTTACTTGTGTCTCATTTAGCTTGCCACAGTTGTCCTATTTTCCTTGCCATTGAACCCTAAAACCATATATCTTTTTAATATAGTATATATATATAGGGTTTGGAATATATAAGCTCAAGTTTTTTTAAGCCTAAAAAAGTTTGAGTTGGTTCTCCCACAATACATGTCGGTATTAGGCAAGTAATATATGCATTTTGTGTCCAAGAACGAGATCTAAAACTTTCATGTTGAACATTTTTCCAAAATGTGCATGGTTTGGCCGGAATCTGGCCTGAAAGGTTGCTGACTCTAATTTTGAAATTAATTATTATTATATTCATTTCGAGCCAGCAACCTTTCGGGCCAGATTCATGTCAAACCATGCAAATTTTGGAAAAATGTTCAACATGAAAGTTGTAGAGCTCATTCTTGAATACAAAATGCATATATTATTTGCCTAATTCCAACAAGTATTGTGGTATATAAGCTCAAGCTTTTTAGGCTTAAAAAAGCTTGAACTTATATATGTAATTCTGTATATATATAATATTAAAAGGGAAATGTTGTCTTTGGTGAAACATTCAAAATTGCCAAATATATTCTTATTTTATTAATTTAATAACTTAACATATATTATAATCTATTTAAAAAAAATTAAAATACAATGTCCTTTCAAGTAATTACACCATATCCCAAAATAAAATAAAAAAGTAATAATGGAAATCCATAAAATCCAAAAAGCTTTTTGTAGAGCTTCTACACCTACTATGGTAGACTATCATTACGCATGTCAACGGTATTTTTGAGTAAGACTGTCATTGGGTATGTCAGCAGTATTTTTGAGGATCTACCTGTATAACCCGTAATTCGTCGAGACTAGGGTGGGTAGAGAAGGTGACCGTGGCAAGCAAATTGACTGATCGGAAGCAACCGAAACCAACCGAGGTTTTGAGATAAGGACCGAGGGAAGAGGAAGTGAACCCTAGGTCCACTTCCCCGCTTGGGCGAGTGGACCCATGGTCCACTCGCCGGGGGTAAGGGGCAAGTGGACCTGTGGTCCACTCGCTCTGGGCATTCGGGTGAGTGGACCGTACCCCTATGGGGAGTGGATCGAGTGGTCCACTCGCCCAGCCCAGGCAGTGGACCACTCGGTTCACTCCCCCAGCCTCCAGCAAGGGGGGGGGGGAGTGGATGTCTTGAGTCCCACTCACCCCCTCCTGTCTCGGTCGTGACCGTTGGTTTGGATTCAGAGTTGAGCTGCGGATAGTGGAATTTGGCTATCCGCAGCCCAAATTTGGGAAGTCTATAAATAGACCTCCATGGACACCTTGGGAGAGACACCTCTTCTTCCTCTCTCCCTCGCGTGTTACTTGTGAGCAAGCACTCCAGCCCTCTGTCCATATAGTCGATAATTAGGTGTTCCTCAATGCCTCCAGGGTGCCCAAGCTCAGCATTGGCTTGGGAGGGGAATCTCTCTTTGATCTTCCGGGTTTGTGGTGGGACCTCCTCGCTGCAGCTCAAGAGGTCTGTTTTGGTCTTCAGGTCTTCTAGGGTGCAAGGTCCTTCGACTATCAGCAGCCGATCATGCGTTCTAGCTCAGGTGAAGTAAGAGTCAATTGCATACCCGTTGAGAACGTCGAGGACAGTTCTCTGGTTTCAACATTCTCGTGCGGTGAGCGTGGAAGCAGCTAGTTTGGAAAAATCTGAGCAAGTCCCATGACTGAAAGCAAAGAGACAAGGAACTCACCCCTTCCCAACAAGACGTGGCAATTGGTAGGGGAAGAGGAGGCAGAGAAGGTAGATCAGGTGTTAGAAGATTTGCCCAGGTTGGAAGTGGCAGAGGAGGTAAAGGAGAGGGAGGTCGTCAGCGACAGCGGAAGGCCGGAGAAGATACGAATCAGCGGGAGGCTGAGCGAGTAGGACCAGGGGAAGGTCCTAAGATGTATCCAGCAGAATGTGGACATCTTCGAATGGAGCGCCACAGAGATGCTGAGTGTCGATGTGAATATGGGGTGTCATCGCCTGAATCTCGACTCAAGCATCCGCCCCATCCTCCAAAATAAGAGAGTTGTGTCGACTACTCTCGTCGGGACGATCAGAGAGGAGGTAGGGAAACTGCTAGAGGCCGAGTTCATAGAGGAAATCCAATATCCAGGATGGGTTTCTAATGTAGTGATGGCAAAGAAGGGGGATAGGAGGTGGAGAATGTGCGTGGACTTCTCTCTGTTGAACAAGGCATGCCCCAAGGATTGTTACCCCTTGCCCCGAATCGACGTATTGGTAGACTCAGTTGTCGGCTTCCCGGTGATGAGCTTCTTGGATGCATTCTCTGGCTACCATCAAATTCGAATGAATCTGGTCGATGTTAAGGATGTTTCCTTCATCACAGACGACGAGTGTTATTATTATAAGATGATGCCCTTCGGGATGAGAAACACAGGAGCAACCTACCAAAGGATGATAAACTGAGTCTTCAAGGAGCAAAATGGCAGAAACTTAGAAGTCTATGTAGACGACTTAATGGTTAAAAGCAAGGACGTGGAGTTCCACCTGCAGGATTTGGTGGAGACATTCGCTACCCTTTGGAGGTTCAAGATGAGACTTAACCCTTCTAAATTTGTCTTCGGAGCGAGCCAAGGAAAATTCCTGGGTCACCTACTCACCCCGGAGGGGGTCGAGCCCAATTCGGACAAGGTCAAAGCCATCCTGGAGTTGGACTCGCCAAGAAGTGCGAAGGAGATTCAAAGATTGACAGGGAAGTTAGCAGGGTTGAGCCAATTTCTCTCCAGAGTAGAGGAGAAGTGCTCTCCCTTCTTCAAAGCCCATATCAATTAGAAGAATATTAAGAGTTTTTCCAACCTTTAAGGAGGGTGAAATGGGTGACCTTTGAAGATGGCCGAAATTCTCACCATGAATGGTGTTAATGGAGGAATCCCAAGCTTCATCTCCTCCCCACCAGGATTTGGATCTATAAAGGGGCTCAAGGGGTGGATGGAATGAGTTTCCCCCATTTTCTAGAAGAATTCTCATACCTAGGCACCTACTGGCATGGCACCCAAGAGCTCTCGACCAACCATGGCAGACGGGTGATCGACACGGCTACAAGCCGCAATTCAGGTCCTCCCCTCCTTTCTATTTCTTAGTGGGTAGATCTTATCATTTTGGCCACTAGGTTTGGGACCAATTGGTCTTGATTCGGCATGGTCGGAAGCTTGTGATCAAGCTTTCTTCCCTCGTTTAAAATTCTTATTCCGGCCGCCTCCGGCCGGCCAACCACCGTACATCGTCAGCCGCCACCTCAACGGAGGTGGTGGAGGCATTGGCCGACCGGGAGAGCGTCTAGGTGGCTGGGAAATCACCTCCCAAGTTGCTACAGGGCGGGCCAACCGTGGTTGTTGGCTGATTGGAGAAGGTGAAGGGAAGCCCTTCGTTTGTGCTTTAAGATCTATGCAAGATATGTAGTGATATATTTAATATTCCTATTTCTGTCCCTTTACTGGCAGTAGTTAGAAATAATTATAGAAAATACTTACTGCCCCCTGATGAAAGAGTAGCCAACACCAAAGTTGTATCCCTTGGTGTGTACTTTAATTTAAAATTTGTTTCAGTCCAAAAGGAGCAATGTAGCTCCCTGTAGAGCCATTTTGATGGGGCTGGTCCGTAGGGTGGGGCAACCACTATTTCTTAAATAACTTTTGATGGGATAATGATATTGGCTTGAAATTTGAAACATAGGTTGTTTATACCTACACCCTTATCATATCCAAAAATAGGAATTTTAGGAGAATATTTTTCTAAGGTTTTTGTAATAATTTAATAAATCATATATTAATTAATTTTAGGGTCTAACGACATCCAATCCCCTCCAAAATTTGGTGGGGGGTCCTTAGGGTCATTATATGACACTGGTAAAAATTTCAGCCCAATTGGGACTGATTTGGTTGGCTAATTAGTTGACCCATGTTTGGTCAAACTAGGTCAAACTAGATCAAAAGTGCACATGATGGAATTAGGTGGTCAAGTCTCATCAAATTGATGTGAAATTTGGGCCACTGGTTTAGGATCATGTAAGACACCTCACTTGAGTAAATTGGGGTGATGTGGGGGTGGATATGCCCTAGGAACCTAGTTCTAACCTTAGGGTTGCACTTTAAGCCTTGTGAATGACATAGGGGCATATGTCCTTGAATGGTCATGAAACTTGATAGATATGTTCATAGGGTGTAAATATGCTCTAGGAAATTTTATGGGAATTTTAAGAATAATTATCCCCTCTAATTTAGGTTATAACCTTTTTAGGAAACTTTCTTATAAGAGAAATTTACACGCTCAAGTGATCTTGGATGTTGATGAAAGTTTGGTAGATTACATAAAACCATGATATAGACCTCTGATAATTTTTGTGTAATTTATTTATTGATTTAATTAGTACTTCATTCACAAGTCATTTATTTTGTCTTAAGATTATGATAAATAAATGAGGGTCAAATATCCTCTGGAAAATTATGAAATTTGGTGGTAGGACACTTTAAGGCAGTGGAGAGCTCTGTGAATTTTTGTATAATTATTAGAATTATTTATCAGTAGGTTACTTCACAAATTTCCCTAGTATGTGTTTACTTGGAATATTTTTTTATATGACTAATTAGTTCTGATAAATTTTGAAATTTAGTCAGTAGACTTTTCTGATCAATATAAAGGTCTGCTAATTTTCCCATGATTTTTGGATAAGTATTTTTTGTGGTTCCTTCTTTAATTTATAATTTGGGGTATTTATTTAATATTATAATTAGAAGTCAACCCCTTATTGAAAATTGTGATATTATGTATTTACTGTTATCTTGACATCATAGATTTTCCATAATTTTATGGGAGTTTTATCTTAAGTATATCTTTCACCTCATGTACAATTCCATACTTGGCCAATGTTGGAGAAATTAAAATAAATGCCAAATAATTAGGGAAAAATATGATTCTCTGGATTTAGGCTTGGAATATCATGATAGACTCCCAATATTAATCTTGAGTCAGTCGGATGAATATTTGGGGTACCTCTTCTTATGCAACTCATATAACTCATTTGGTCTGCATATAGTAAAACTGTAAAACTTGGGTAAATTGATGACCAGTATGGTGAAATGGAAGGTAGATGGTGTACCTAGTCTAGTTGAGAAGATGTGAGGTCACCACAACGAGTTTAGGTGATGAGAGAGTGCTTCGTGAGTTAAGGGTTAAGTTGTGTTCGGGATTGACGAAAGATCGTCTTTCCTGTGGGGAGATGGAAAACACTTAGGAGGTTAATTCAAGTGTAATGATAAGGAGGATAATTCTAATGGGTAGTTACCAATAATATTAAGTGCCTTGAAAAGAGGGAGCTTTGGGGTGTCATCCCATCATAGCTCCTAGTACCGCTGCGAGCCTCTCACAGGGTAGTCCTCGGGAGGCCCATGGTTAACCCTAACTTACAGGAAAAGATGATATTCAGGAATAACTTAATAACACACACACACACACCCAGTGTTTACGGGAGGCTAGATGGTTTAGAATCACGAGCAGTAGGCTCGGTGGTTGTTGGCACGAACGGGTTAGTCCGGCGAGCCGGTGGCTCGGAAGGTTATTACGACGGGCGAGTTGGTCCGGGGAGCTTATGGATCGGGATACAAATAGGACTCATAAATGTATGTGCATAAGGTGGTGGGTCTTTAGTGTTGACGGTCGTCGCACCGACGTCGATACTTTGGCTCGGTAAGTGTGGATGACACTTTACCAAGAAAAGTCTGGTGGATTAGCCAGCAAGAGTACACAGGAGCTCTGTTGTTGTGTCCTTAGCGTTGAGGTGTACGATAGGTCTAGGTTAGGTAGTGCAAATACCAACCTAGAGGTGGGCGAGGCCCAACCCGTTGTTTCCGGTTGCCACTACGAAAGTATCCTAGGAGTTTTGCTAGCTCCAAAAAGGGGGAACTAAAGGTCTGTGCACATAGAGTCGTAGTGTGTGAGTTGCACTTGTATGAACATAACATCTAACTTCATACCTTGCATGACATAGCATGAACATTGCATTTTAACCCCTACCCCCTATCGTATAAATTGGTTATGAGACTTTTTATACGATAGACCCTGCTAAATGATCCATTGGTCTATAGGTTTGTGTGAGCATCCCTATAAACCAACGGTTACTTTTCTTACTTTTCTCACTTACTATGTCTTACTTTACTTCACTATACTTTACTGTCATACTTTCTGTTCTACTTTTATACATATATTCGCCTGTGTAGTGGTAGTAATTCCTGTAGTTAGGCTCTGTCACCCGCTTTGTTTTATACCCATTACTGTCATTCGCTTCGTCCTTTCGCTCGGTGCCTAGGGCCACTGCGAAATGGATGGGGGGAAAATGAGGCTTAGTCTTTTTGACTAACGGTCGGTGGACCTTATCACTTTAGGGGACCGAGGAGATGCTGCAGCACCAGAGGCCGGTGCAGATGGAGGTGGGGCAGTCTAGTACCGGAGCACCGATGAAAGGATCCGTCAGTGTTCTGTTAGTTTTAGTAGATTATGCTTCCGCGAGTGACTTTTGTAGCAAGGATATGATGTACTGGGCATGAGCCCTTCTACTGTTATCTTTTATTCACTTACTGTATGTGGACATCTCTTTTGATGGTTTTATTTTCTATGTGACATGGACTTCAACTTCTATATGTTTGTTTGAGGTTTACTTCTTTTGTGATCGATATGGCCGGCAGGATCAGCATTTTGTAGTGGTGACCTTCCCGAGCGGGGTGTCACCGCAAAGCGGCGGTTCTGGGCATAATATCCGGTTTTGTAGCGAAAAAAATGGGGTCTTACAGGCTTTTCAGGCATTGAAGGGACAACTGACGCAGACTCCATTGCTCCAAAGACTGAGAGAAGGAGAAGATATTTTTCTCTATTTGGGGGTAGGAGTTGAGGCGGTGAGCTCGGTCCTGGTTCGGGAGGAGGGAAGGAGGCAGCTGTCGATCTACTATGTCAGCCGAGTCCTGAAAAAGGCAGAGCTCAGGTATCCCATCCTGGAGAAGTTGGCATTTGCCCTGATCATCTCAGCCCGGAAGCTCCGCCCCTATTTCCATGCTCATTCGATCAGGGTGGTGACCGATCACCCCCTTCACAGCATTATGGAGGGAGTGGAGCATTCATGCAGGGTTAATAAAGTGGTCAGTCGAGCTGAGCGAGTTCGATGTCACCTTCGTCCTTCGGCTATCGATGAAAATGCATGCAGTAGCAGACTTCCTGACAGAGTATGTGACTGAGGTGGATGAGTCGGAATCTCCCAAGTTGGTGGCATGTGAGCTGTTTGCGGACGGGACATAGGAAAGCACTCCCTCGGGGGGGGGGGGGGGGTCCTAGTCAGCCCCCATGGGATAAGGATCGAGCAAGCGATCGACATCCGGTTCCCTGTAACCAACAACAAGGCCGAGTATGAAGCAATGGTGGTTGGGCTTCGACTGGCGAGGGAACTGGGAATCCAAGACGTGAAGGCTTTCATAGATTCAATGGTGGTGACCTCCCAGGCTCAAGGAGAGTTCGAGGCGAATGAGCCAACCCTCCAAAAGTATCTGGCGAAGGTTAAGAATCCCATCGGCTGGTTTCACACTTTCTCCATCCGGCATATTCCAAGAGAGGAAAATGTCCGAGCAGATCGATTGGCGAAATAAGGTCCCTGCGCGGGAGGAACAATGACTGGGTTGTTCCATCCATTTATCGAGGAAGGAGGATTGATGGAGATCGATCAGAGAACCTCATGGGTGGATTTGATCATTGTCTTTCTGACCTCAGGCGAGTTCCCAGAGGGGGTTCCAGATAAAGGCGATTCAGGTTCAAGTCAGCCTATTATCTGATGCGCGAAGGAAGCTTGTACAGGAAGACCTTGACTAGGCACATAGCAAGGTGTGTGATGGAAGATGAAGTCCCGAAGGTCCTGAAAGAAATCCACTCGGGGGAGTGTGGTAGTAACTCCGGGAGCTAGACCTTCGAAAAGAGGGTGCTGAGGCAGGGATACTTCTGGCCGACCATCCGGAAGGATACCTTGGAGTTTGCTAAAAAGTGTCAGAAGTGTCAACTCTTCACGTCACTTCAGCTTCAGCCCGCGCAGAGGCTCATGACAATCATAGCACCCTGACCCTTTGCCATTTGCGGGATGGACTTGGTCGCTCCATTCCCTCAGGCCAGCGGTCAAAGAAGGTTCCTGCTGGTCATGATAGACTACTTCTCCAAGTGGGTAAAGGTTAAGGCTTTGGCGAAAACGACCTCGTAGGTAATAAAGAATTTTATTTGGGGAGAAATAATCTGCAGGTACGGGCTCCCCCTCGCCATAGTGACAGATAATGGACCACAGTTCGCTAGCGGAGAACTCATTAGCTTCTATGGTCAGTTGGGCATTGACCTCCGCCTCGCCTCCGTCCATCATCCTCGGAGCAACGGGCAGGTGGAGGTGGCAAACAAACTCATAGTCAACCTGCTGAAGAAAAAGGTGGAAAACTTAAAGGGGAACTGGGTGGAGCAGCTTCCCTCAGTCTTGTGGGCCTTGAGAACGACTGATACGCCCGAAAACGGTTGCGTATTTTGTACGCAAGTGCACGTGCCGGTTCAAGTAATATAATGTGAGTTAAATATCGTTCCCACGGAGAGGTGTTAAACTCGATGCTCGCAAATACCAGTTAAGTCTTTTCTTTAAATCCAAGTCAACCGAATACCAAGATTTCAATTATAAGAGAAAATTATAAGTAGAATATTCTAATTAAAATAACTATAAATCCTTGCGAAAAATACTCTTTTAACGATTATGGAAAATAATCTTGTATCGTGATTTCCTAAATCTAGTGCAATGATTTGTTAAATGAAACTTTATGAAAATTGCGTGGTGATAAGTTGTTGCAACGATTTTAATTTAGAAAACTGTATCTCTCGATATCAGATTTCCCTAATCCCTTATCTCCTCTATCATCTCTAACTCGAGTGAAATAAAGAACCGCATAAGAAATAAAAACATATGTTGCTAACGTCAAGGGGAAGTCTCTTTCTCCCTTCAAACGCTATATCGAACTTATGATACTCTTGCGCAACTCATCTCTCGAATTATGAAGCACAGTAGAAAAGCGAAACCTTGACCAAAAGTTCCAAAATAAAGATCATAAGAACAATAAAATTCATTCACCAAACATCCACAAAGGAAAATTAAAGCATAGTTATCATTACAAAAGAAATAGTACTCTCACAACACAAGATTGCAGGAATTAGTTCATGCTTGAGGAAGAAGAACAAAACAAAGGATAGATCTTACTAGACATGATGTATATCAAGTAAATCTTCCCTTATTCAATGATTTGACAACGTTTCCCACCTCCGAAATGAAGTTCCTGGGCTGATCTCCTTCTTGGCCGAAAATCTCTCTAGTTTTCTCTCTCTACAATGGCCGAAATTCTCCCAGAATATTTTTCTTCAATGGCCGAACTCACTTTTTAAATCTTTCTCTTTCTCTCTCCAGGTGGGGCCCACATTAGACAATATTTAATTGCTGAAAAGGTGCCCCGTTTTCATCTATAACCGCCGAAATCTAATTAATTTCGGATCTGAAAATTCTGTAACTACTTGTGTTGTTGCAACTTTTTAAAATCTGGAATTCTGCTTCTTAAAACTGACAGCTATGTTATAATATTTTTCAGATTATGTTACAACATATTCCAGTTTTTCAACAGCACTTAGTCTTCGATCCTTGACTCGACTTCTTCACAAATCCTATCATAAAAACATACAAAACTAAACGTAATAATCATTTTAACTCCAAATAATAATTCATTTGAATATAAAATACTTTTCATTCATATTTATCACATAATTTAACAAAAAAAGGTTAGAATAATGATCAAGATAACTTCTTTTTGAGAAGTTATCAACGACATCCAACACGGCGAAGGGAGAAACGCCATTCAAACTCTCTCATGGATCTGAGGTCGTACTCCCGGTGGAATTCGCGGTCAGGTCCCCCGGGGTCGTGGCTGCCAAGAAAGGGGACGAAGAGTGGAGAATGGACAATGAGGAGGAACAACGGCTATTGTTGGATATGGTTGAGGAGCTCCGGGACCTCGCAACGATTCAGCAAGAGGAAGCGAAGCATCGAATGGTTAGGTACTTTGATAAAAACATTAGAATCAAGCAATTCATCCTGGGAGATCAAGTCCTCAAAAAGGTCGACACCGCGGGAAGTTCGACGAACGTAGGAAAGCTCCAGCTCAATTGGCAGGGGCCTTATATAATCCTGGAAGCCCTGAAGTCAGGGGGTTATCACCTTCAAAATTTTGAGGGGATCCCCCTTGGTAAAGCTTGGAGTGGTGACGATCTATAACATTTTTATCCTTAATGAATGTCGAAGTTCTTCTCAGAAAGATTTCTTACTCTAGCTTAAAATAGTTACCCTAACCCCTGATAACTGAGGTTGGTAAGGCTTCAAGAAGAGAGACAGTCTCGGGGATGTGTTGAGTTCCTCCGCCTCCAGGTAAGCTAAGTTCCTCGGAAGTGTCGAAGTTCTCCACCTCCAGTTAGTCTGGGAAAGTATCGAGTTCCTCCGCCTCCAGTTAAGCTAAGCTCCTCAGAAGTGTCGAAGTTCTCCACCTCCAGTTAGTAAAGGGAAGTGTTGAGTTCCTCCGCCTCCAGGTAAGCTAAGCTCCTCGAACGTTTCAAAGTTCTCCACCTCCAGTTAGTCTAGGGAAGTGTTGAGTTCTTCCGCCTCCAGGTAAGATAAGCTCCTCGGAAGTGTCGAAGTTCTCCACCTCCAGTTAGTCTAGGGAAATGTTGAGTTCCTCCCCTCCAGGTAAGCTAAGCTCCTCGGAAGTGTCGAAGTTCTCTACCTCCAGTTAGTCTAGGGAAGTGTTGAGTTTCTCCGCCTCCGGGTAAGCTAAGCTCCTAGGAAGTGTCAAAGTTCTCCACCTCCAGTTAGTCTAGGGAAGTGTTGAGTTCCTCCGCCTCTAGGTAAGCTAAGCTCCTCGAAAGTGTCGAAGTTCTCCACCTCCAGTTATTCTAGGGAAGTGTTGAGTTCCTCCGCCTCCAGGTAAGCTAAGCTCCTCAGAATTGTCGAAGTTCTCCACCTCTAGTTAGTCTAGGGAAGTGTTGAGTTCCTTCGCCTCTAGGTAAGCTAATCGCCTCGGAAGTGTCGAAGTTCTCCACCTCCAGTTAGTCTAGGGAAGTGTTGAGTTCCCTCCACCTCAGGTTGAGTTCAGCTCGACCAGATATGTTGAGTGTACAACCCCATATTTATCAAGTAGGGCCCCAGGCTCGAGATAGGCAAAAGAGCAAGCAAGGGGGGCATTCACCCAGGTCAAGAAAGGGCAAAAAGAGTTCTGAGCGAGTGTCGCCTCTCTCGCAGGGCACTCCGGGACACTCACGCGAGAGTAGCGTGGATGTATTGGTAATCGGGCGAGTGAGGGGCGGGCCCCTACTCGCCCAGAGGACCCAGGACCCTGCGAGTGGCGCCCTCAAGGGCCACTCACCTCGCGGGTGCCGGGAGGTCTGGTACGCGGGAGGTTAGGCGAGAGGTGCCCTCATGGACCACTCGCCCAGGGGGTTTTGAGGGTAAAATTACCTAAATACCCTTTGTGGGTTGCCAATAGTCCTTCAGGACATCAGAGTTTGGTTGTTAGCAGACCAATTTGGGGTGCGTTTAGTAAAACCAAAAGGCAGGATTACGCTATTAGCAAACCAGACTAGAAAAGCTATATATAGACCTTGAAGGACACCTTTGGAGAGGATTCCAATTTCTGGCTTCTTCCTCCCTAGGTTCTTTGGTTAGCTCCTCAGGCTCTCCAAGGTGCCCAACTTCAGCTTTGGCATTGGAGGGGAAGCACTCTAAGATCTTCCGGGTGTGTGGTGGGACCGTGGGACCTCCGCGCTGTAGCCAAAGGTCTGTGTTGAGCTCTTAGTCTCTGATTCGTTTCTTCTGCGGGATCAGTAGGTGCTACCTGCCCCCTCTAAGGGTCCGATCTCCTCGTTGGGGCCAAGTCCTGGTTCCAACATTGAGTTTTTCCTCCACTTCAGTTCAAGTTCATCTCAACTAGAGGTGTTGAGCTTTCTCCACCTCAAGTTGAGCTCAACTCAACCGGAGGTGTTGAGTTTTTCCTCCACTTCAGGTCGAGTTCATCTCGACTAGATGTGTTGAGCTTTCTCCACCTCAAGTTGAGCTCGGTTCGACTAGAGGTGTTAAGTTTTTCTCTACCTCAGGTCGAGTTTATCTCGACCAGAGGTGTTGAGTTTGTCCTCCACTTCAGGTCGAGTTCATCTCGACTAGAGGTGTTGAGCTTTCTCCACCTCAAGTTGAGCTTGGCTCGACTAGAGGTGTTGAATTTTTCTCTACCTCAGGTCGAGTTCAGCTCGACCAGAGGTGTTGAGTTCCCTCCACTTCAGGTCGAGTTCATCTCGACTAAAGGTGTTGAGCTTTCTCCACCTCCAGTTGAGCTCGGTTCACGGGAGGGTTGTTAAGTGGAGAAAAGTTTGTCTTTTTTGCGCTAAGTTAGGATTGAACCATCTTTAAATAGTTTGACCGCTGCGTTCTCGCCCGTCTCTCCGAACCACGGGTGATCCAATATTTTTCCGGGCTCGTGCCAAACCCGAAAAAAATGGGGATTGTGTATAACCCGTAATTCGTCGAGACCAGGGTGGGTAGAGAAGGTGACCGTGACATACAAATTGACCGATCGGAAGCAACCGAAATCGACCGAGGTTGTGAGATAAGGCCCGGGGGAAGAGGAAGTGGACCCTAGGTCCACTTCCCCGCTTGGGCGAGTGGACCCAGCGGCCCACTCGCCCATGGTAGGGGCGAGTGGACCATTGGTCCACTCGCCCAGCCCCAGGCGAGTGGCGAGTGGACCATGGTAAGTGGCGAGTGGACCTGGACCTGTGGTCCACTCGCCCCGGGCATTTAGGCGAGTGGACTGAGTGGTCCACTCGCCTAGCCCAGGCAGTGGACCACTCGGTGCACTCCCCCAACCCCTAGCAGGGGGGAGTGGACGTCTTGAGTGCCACTCACCCCCTATCTCGGCCGTGACTGTTGGTTCGGATTCAGAGTTGAGCTGCAGATAGGGGAATTAGGCTATCCGCAGCCCAAATTTAGGAACTCTATAAATCGACCCCTATGGGCACATTGGGAGAGACACCTCTTCTTCCTCTCTCTCTCTCTCTCTCTCTCTCTCTCTCTCTCTCTCTCTCTCGTGTTACTTGTGAGCAAGCACTCCTGCCCTCTGTCCATCTAGTCGACAGTCAGGTGTTCCTGACTGTCAACTATCGCGGTGGGGGTATTGTCGCGATTGGCCGTCTGGGCGTCCCGTGCCTCTCACTCGTATTACTATGAAGGAAGACAAGTCTTTGGTGTAACATAATATCAATTTTATCATTTTTTTAATTATGTATTTTTAAGATTAACAAAAACATGTTCTCATATTAATTTATGATTTTTTATGAATCTTAAAAATACATAATTAAAAAGGGATAAAATAGATATATATAAGAAGGAGTGCACATGGTGTAATAGAAACTTGATGTTTTTATTAAAATATTGTTTAAATAAATAATTTATTTTTAAACTTATTTAATTCAAAACTAAATTCAATAACTACGATAAGTTTGATGGTGGGATGATAAATCTACTCTTAAAACTATAATACAATATACATTATAGGATACGAGTGATAGATATGGTGCTCCGCTCTTACGCCCAACAACGACAGTATCCTGAATGTACAGTACCACGATTGTGATAGTATTCCGATCACAATAGGCACGGGGATCTGCCCCTTTCAATTAAAATAAAAATATTTTTAATTAATTAATGCCACCTGAAATTAACCCTCTCATAATTTATGAAACAAGGATTAATTATTAGTTCAAAGAAAGAACAATTTCTTAATGCGAAAAATAGTTATATATCATTTTTAGATTTTTGTCTAAAAATTTTTTATCATTATTCATATATTATTAAATTTTTATCATTATTTTTATAAATTAAATTAATTGATTTTCATCATTACTTTACAAATCAACTTTAATAAAATTGACATGTCTAATGATAGTCTATCTTAGTAGGTATATGAGTTCTTTTTATAAAATTTCGTCGTTATTTTTTACATTAAGAGTATGATGTGATTAATTAAATGAATTTTAAATAGATTATAATATATGTTAAATTATTAGATGAATACAATATGTTATGTTAAGTTATTTTAAATAGATTAAGGCTTCGTTTGGTTCGGCTTATTTGTTCCGGTGAGTTTGGACAAAATCGTCATTGTCATAGAATGTATGTTTGATATGACAAATGTTACTACCATTATCAAAAAAAGATACTAGTTATAAACATAAAATATTTGGTATGACAATGACGTTTTTGTCCAAACTCACCGGAGCAAATAAGCCGAACCAAACGAAGCATAAATATAGTTAAGATGTATTGTACATTTTATGCACATATATACCATAGTTCAACTTATGCTTTCTACTCTAACCCGTGTGACGCGGCAGTTTATCTGCGGCGGTGTTTCTAAATAAACGCCCCCGCAGAGAGCTAGTTGTTTGGCGCGCGAAAATGCAAACATTGCTTGCCAGTTTTGGCATTTTAAGGTTATTTTCGAACCGCCGCCCTTGCCGCTTTCGTGTTTTTTAAAATCGTGGTTCTTGGATCTCTGCAATCACGCGGATCTTCTGTTTCCTGAAACCGCACCCGCCATGCCAAAATTTTCCATACGTATAACCCACCGAAATTTCATATATAAATAAATAGTTTGGGGCCCACAATTTTGCTTCCTTCCATTTTCTTCTCTCTTTCCGTCTTCTGTTCGCGTCAGCTGAAAAGGAAACTCTCGCCATCGCAAAGCTGCAGCTGTTCTCCCTCGCCATTGCCAAGCTGGGAAGCTCCACACCCTCTGCTTCTACTTGTCCATCACTCGGCTCCATCCCTCGGGCTCGAACCGAAAACCTTGAGCTCTAGAACCAACAAGGACAACTCCCGCCGAAGCTCCACCCTCTCCGACCACTGAAATCTCTTCCGAGTGGATGTCTGCCGCCTAAAACTTGGGTAGAAACAGAGGAAAAAATTTGAAACCAGACTGCTTAAAAATCGGCAGAAATTGGACTATAAAACTGAACCAAAAAAGAACTTTATAAGAATTAACAGAAATACGGATGTAAAACTGCTAAAAAAAGAACTATATAAGAACCAACAGAAATACGACTGTAAAATTGCTCAAAAAAGAAATTGTATAAGAAAGAACATATATCCGACTGTAAAAATGCTCAAAAAAATAATTATAAAGGAATAAGCAGAAATTAGACTGTAAAACAGCTCAAAAACATAACTGTAAAGCAACGACCACAGATTTTTCGACGGTATTTGTTCCAAAAAACAAAGTGAAGTACTAATCCACAGTGAGTACCAAATGCCAATGGGGAAGGTAAACTACTATACGAGAGTTGTTCAACACAAAAAATGGCAGGAAACTTATACCCTTAGAAGCAGTCGAGGAGGTGGTCGCCTATTGTCCGACTTCGGCAGCGAAAGGAGAGGGGGTGAAGCCTTCAACAGCGGAGGTGGTTGTTCTCGGGTGGAAGAATCACTAAACGACGATGCTAGACTAAAATTTGGGTGACCTAGGGCTAAAACGGAGAGAAAACGAGGCGGAGTCGGGAGTCGGCGGTGAAACATCGAAAAAATTCGAATGAAAGGAAACAAAATGATAAGCTCCAAACTATTTATTCACGCATAAAATTTGGTGATTGTTATCCGCACTACAGTTTTGGATATCCGCACTTTTTTGTATGAGTTATTACGCGCCTTTTGAAAATACTTCTTGTACATGCATTTTTAGGAAAAGTGATCAACACAAAAGTTGTAGATCTCATCGAGATCTACAACTTTCGTGTTGAACACTTTTCCTAAAAATGCACGCACAAGACGTATTGCCGCCCTGATTGAAATATGTGTGTAACTATAGCGAATTTTTGGAAATACGCCTTGTACATGCATTTTTAGGAAAAATGTTCAACACAAAAGTTGTAGATCTCGTTGAGATCTACAACACGAGATCTACAGCTTTCGTGTTGAACATTTTTACTAAAAATACTTGTACAAGGCGTATTTTCAAAAGGCGCGTAATAACTCATACAAAAAAAGTGCGGATATCCACAACTGTAGTGCGGATAACAATCACCTAAAATTTATATGCATATTGAAAATTTGGGCCTAAATTTCAAGAGCGCGTATTCTTCAATGATTTTATTCGCCTGAAAAATATCGCCACGTGCCTGGAGCTAGCCAATTGGGGAGGTTCTCTGTTCCGCTGCGACTTTTATTCAGAACCCATCTTCTTCATCAGTTCGTCCCAGCCACTGCTTTCTTCCCCCTATACATAGTTAAGGTTGTCGGTCGGAGGGCATCCCTGCTGTATTTCCCTTCCACATTCTCCTCCGCGTCCTGTTCCCCCCCTCCTCATCCTTCTTCTTGCGCCGGTGTGTCGCGGTGGCTGGAGAGGAGCACGGGGCAATGGAGACGGCGGTGGTGATCGGGGAGGATAAGCGTCGAAACGATGAGAAGCTTTCGGATACCGTGTTGGATGACACCGCGCATCAGATTAGTACCGGTATTGATATATTATGCCGCCTTAATATGAAATTTCTCTTTTTTGCGCACTTCGTATTCTTTTCTTATCCATGTTTAGCTTGTTTCATTGAAAAATCTGCCCTAAATTTTGTATTATTTTTTCTCTTCGCGAGATTTTCTTTTTATTGACGATACTTAGAGCTGTGATTTTACTTTAGTTTGATCGCTTGATGAGTATTTGTGTAAGTAGACTTCAGTAATTTCTTTCCCCTTTCATCAATGATACGATCCTTTGCTGTTTAATTTGAATTGTGTTTTAGGCGGCAGTAGCCGATACTGTATTGCGTGTAACCGCCGGCGCTAGCTGTACCCACAGGGGATAGTGTTCGTGTGGTGTGTAATTTAGCAGGTAATCACTCGGTGATCGTCAATCCCGCCTAGAAGGTAAGCGCTCGAAGATCACCGATCCAGCCTAGCAGGTAAGCGCTCGGCGATCGCCGATCCAGCCTAGTAGTTAAGCGCTCGGCGATCGCCGATCCAGCCTAGTAGTTAGCTCTCGTTGATCACCGATCGGGTAACTGCTGGCGTTAGTGGTAACCGCCAACGCTAAGCTGTAACCACAGGAGTATGTTCATTTGATGTTGGTTAATCTAGCCGTAACTGCTGTAAATTTGAACAGGTCAAACGATGAGTTTGAATTAGAGCGGTTCATCGTCACACATCATTTTTGTATCAATGAGATGAAGCTTCCCTATAAATTTGAGCCCTATCAAGATTTGGCAATATTCAGATATTTAATATCTGAATATGGAATATCAAGCTAATTTGTATGTAGAATATATTGCTTTTATCACCGTGTATTGCATAGCATGTTATTAGGAAAGCTTGTAGGGCATATAAGTGATCCTTGGAGCTGATAGATCAGCCTTCCTTCTTTAGCTAGCATATGTCCACATATATATGCATATATATATATATATATCCACACACACACACACATGAGTGACAGGCACGGGCCTCCGGCCCGATCCAAGGCGATATTTGTCGTGGGGGCTGACATTTGTCGTGGGGGGTCATTTGTCGCGGGGAATGACATTTGTCGCGGGCTGCGATATTTGTCGTGACGGGAGACATTTGTCGCGGGATGCGACATTTGTCGCTGGGTGCGACATTTGTCGTGGGCGGCACATTTGTCGTGGGCGGCACATTTGTCGTGGGCGGCACATTTGTCATGGGCATCGACATTTGTCGTGGGCGGTGTTTCATAAAATTCTGATATGTATTACTAATAATTCACGAAACATAGCCGACATTATCTAGTTCTTGCAGGTAGGAAAACTCATGGAAATATTCAAATCAACATAGCAGTAGAAGATGCACTCAATATTTTTTCAGTTTATGGGAAAACTTAAATCTCTTTTCGAACAATTTTCAATCATGGCGCCATCATAACAACCTATTCCCTATATATGATCTTCTTAGAGGAAACTATCAGCATAAAATTGCTGTCAAATAATTTTCTTATAAGAAATTATAAGCAAATCCAAGCTAGTAGAACATGAAAAATCGGAAATAGAGAACATTGGGTAAGCATCCGCACTAATGGCATCAGAAATGTGGATTTCAATAAATGGTTCAAGCTAATAGAAACTCCAAATCTGAGATTAGAGAGTAGGTGGAGAACCTGAAAAATGGGAAATAGAGAGACTGAAGAGGGAAAAAATATCCGAAATAAAATCGTTGACGATGGGGTTCGGCGGGGTCCTCTGTCGTTGATGGAGATGAGGCGTCGGTTCCTTGCGGCGTGAAGATGAGCGCCAAGAAGCGGTGCTGGAAGGTGCAAAGAGCAGCCGAGAAGACGAAGTTGCTGGTGGTCGAAATCGTCCGCTGTCGGCGAATCAATGGAGGAGGACGGGCCGCGAGAAGAGAGGAGGAGGACGGATGCGGGAAGAAGGAATGCGGCACGGGGGATTCAGCGGGTTTAGTCAACCATGAATACAAATCATTAAGTTTGATTTAATCGTGACGCCTGAATCATGGAATTTAATTCATTCAGATGCAGAATCAATGATCAATGTTTCAGAATCAATCGTCAATGTTTGTGGGTAAATGAGAGTAGGAATGAGCATAAAGTAGACTTAAAATCAAAGACTTTAAAGTAATTCTGAGTTGCCATGAAGCTTCCCCACGGAACTCTTCGAAAACATTGAAGTACCAGAGATTTTATAGAGTTTTAACCGAGATTTAAAAGGGTTCGGAGTTCCTGCACATCACGTTAGCTTAAAAATAAGAACAGACATCACGTTAGCTTAAAAATAAGAACAGACATCACGTTAACTTAAAAAGAAGAACAAAGATTTAATAGAGACCATTGAGAAAGAAAAATTGGAGGAAAAGGTGAAATTATATCTTGAAGGAAAACTGAAAGGTAAGCTTAAAATCCTGTTTATAGTTTCACTTAGAGTGTAACCTTACAGAACAGAGTCGTAGTGTAGCTGCGGAGGTCTCCCCGTTCGTAGTTTTTCTGCACATGACGAACAGTTTAGAAACGAACAGAGGATGTTGAAAATGAACACTGAAATGAAGACATCACGAGCAGTTTAATGTTTCCCTGTAATAGGTACAGGCGGAAATGAAAAGATTTCTTAAACTGAAATTCGATCTAAAACGAACAGTGAAACTACAAACTGAGCATCCCATTTGCAGTGGATACAGGAAAAACAAAACAAAAAAAATTCTTAAACAGAAATGCGATCTAAAACGAACAGCGAAACTACAAACTGGAAGTCAAGGGCGAGTGTCTAGGTTTTTTTAGCCTGCGTTTGTGTTTAAGGCGGAAATGAGAATGAGATGAATCAACGGTCCATATTTCTCCAATGGAAATCGAACCTATAATGGAAGACCTAGAGGAGAGTTGAAATGGGAAGAACGCCAGCCCGCGAAGATTGCAAATGTCAGGCGAAGGTTGGCTGTGCAGAGAAGGCGAAGGTTGAAGGGAAGTGGAGAAATGGCAGGCGTTAAATGAAATGAAGGGGGGAGGGGGTTTTGCTAATACCTTGGCGTTGGTTGTTTGTGCAGGTTGGTTGTGCATCATCCGTAGATGTCGTCGTCTGGAGAGGCGGGAGGATTTGGATGGCGATGTGCGGCGTGCAGCGTGCTGGCGGAGGAGAAGGCGGGGAGGCGCATGATGCCCTAAAATGGTGATGGAGTAGAGCGGCGGATGTGTGGGAGGATATTTATTTGGAAGGGAGAAGCATCAGGCGTGGGGACTGACGAAGAGGAGCAGCGTATCGTGAGGCATGGTGAATGGGGATCGGGAATGAGGAGAGAGGAGGAGGGATCATGAGGGTTCTAAATCAACGGTTCCGAATTATCATCCCAGATCTGACAGTCAAATTTTTTTAAGGGATTTGAACTCATGCTATTCGCAGGCCTTCATATTTCTTTTTAATATAGTATAGATTATACGTTCCTTCTGTAACCAATATGAAGAAATAATGGAATTTCATTCTTTCCAAGTCAAATCATTATGGTATCAGAGAGGAAAAAGATCCACCGACTTTAAACCACCCTTTACTCTTTCCTTGGCTTTTCCGGCCTTCGACCCGCCTATGACTCTTTGGATCTATCTCATGAATGCTGAAATAATTCCCTAAGCAGCAAGACAGGAGCAGAAGGTGGTCGGGCTGTCCTCACCATTCTTCCTATCTCATTATGAGAACCTGGGAGCGATAATCACCACTTGTGTGCTATATGACGACAACTATGATTTTTGTGCAAAGTCGATGCTCAACGTGTTGAAGGCAAAGAATAAGGAAGGATTCGTTGAGAGTTCCTTCACCAAACCAGAGGCCAGTTCTCCGGAAGCGAACAACTTGAAGGCTTGCAATTCTATGTTGATTTCATGGATTGTCAACTCCATCGACAAGTCCATCCATCCTAGCGTTGCTAATGAATATTTGACGAAAGCACTTTGGGATGATCTCCGGGAACATTTCTCGGTCGAAAACGTCCCAGGAGTGCACCAACTGAAAGGAGAGATTACTTCCATTCGTCAACGAGGCTCGACTGTGGTGTCTTACTACACAAAACTTAAAGCAATGTGTGACGAGCTACACAACTACAACAAGGTGCCTAGTTGTCGTTACTGTATCGTGTGTAACCATAGGGTCGTAGGCACTAGCTATATCTGCAGATGGTAGTGTTCATGTGGTGTGTAATCTAGCAGGTAACCACTCGGCGATCGTCGATCTCGTCTAATAGGTAATTGCTCGGCGATCACTGATATCACCTAGAAGTTAAGCGCTCGGCGATCGCCGATCTCGCCTAAAAGGTAAGCGCTCGGCGACCGCCGATCTCGCCTAGAAGGTAATCGCTTGGCGCTCGCCGATCCAGCCTAGCAGGTAAGCGCTCGCCGATTCATTCTAGCAGGCAAGCGCTCGATGATCACCGATCCATCCTAGCAGGCTTAGTTATTAAAGGCGCACCAAAGCGCAAATGAGTCTTGGAGTCTAGACGCAAGGCTCAAGGCGCAGACGTGCACCTGACGAGTGCAAGACGCAACCACATTCATTTTAAATAATTAGCATAAAACATTAGTTCATCTTCTTGATCAGATTTTTCATCTATTCTACTAATTAATCATTCGTTACTATCATTTATATCTCTTAAAAAATAGAATCAATATGGTCACTGGCATCATATATAAGTCTCAACGCTCGATTATGTTTCATACACACTAAATCATGCAAAAATTATTGAGTTCTTACATTTTGTTTTCTGTATTTTGAAAATACAAAATTTACAAGAGAAATTGCACCCAGGCACGCCTTTTATACTCCAAAGACGCAAAAAAGGCCCACGAAGGCGCAAACCTCTGAGTCTGGTGAGCCTTGAGCCTTAGGCACGCCTGAGGCACGTCTTTAACAATATAACTAGTAGGTAACTGCTTGGCGATCGGGTAAACCACAGGTGTTAGTAGTAAACGTCGACGCTAAGTTGTAGCCGCAGGAGTATGTTCATGTTGTGGAGGTTAATCTAGCAGTAACTGCTGTAAATTTAAGCATGTCAGACAATGAGTTTGAATTAGAGCGGTTCAACAACACATGTCATTTTTGTATCAATGAGATGAAGCTTCCCTGTAAATTCGAGCTCTATCAAGATTTGACAATATTCAGATATGAAAATACCTGAATATGGAATATCAAGCCAATTTGTTATGTAGTTTGTGTGTAACGATTTGGTTTGATTTGATTTTAGAGCAAAACCGCAAACCGAATCATCCCTACATGGTTCCAAAAATCTGGAACCGAACCGAACCAAGCAAACCATTGGAACCGAACTGAACCGATGGTTCGGTTTATGTGGTTTAAAAAAATTAAAATATAAATGCATAATCTAAGACCAAGAATAAAATTAAGCGACATACATGATTTTTATCTAAGTAAAAAATTGAAACATAAATACATATTTTATATTATTCTATGATATCATATTATTATTATATTATAAATATATAAAATTTATATTGTAACATCTATATGGTTTGATTTGGCTTTGTTTAGAATTAAAAATCGTGAATTGAACCAAACCGCGTGGTTTTTCAAATTTTGAAAACTTAACCGTACCTCCGCCTATGAAAATCGATCCGAATGTTTGTTTTTTACTTACACCCCTATTATGTATAATATGTTGCTTTTATAACATGTTATTAAGAAAGCTTGCAGGGCATACGAGTAATCCTAGGAGCCGATAGCTCAACCTTCCTTCTTTAGCTAGTATATGTCCATATATATATTATGTTCCTTCTGTAACCAATATGAAGAAATAATGGAATTTCATTCTTTCCAAGTCAAATCATTATGGTATCAGAGCGGAAAAAGATCCATTGGATGTAAACCACCCTTTCCACTTTCCTTGGCTTTTTTTGGCCTCCCACCCGCCTGTAGGTACTGGCCAGATCCATCTCATGGCTGCTGAAATACTTCCCTAAGCAGCAGGACAGACACGGAAGGTGGTCGGGTTGTCCTCACCATTCTTCCTATCTCATTTCGAGAACCAGGGAGCGATAATCACCACTTGTGGCTGAATGGAGACAACTACGATCTCTGCGCAAAGTCAATATTCAACGCGTTGAAGGCAAAGAATAAGGAAGGATTCGTTGATGGTTCGTTAACCAAACCAGAGGCTGGTTCTTCGGAAGCGAACAACTTGAAGGCTTGCAATTTTATGTTGATATCATAGATTGTCAACTCCATCGATAAGTCCATCCAACCTAGTGTTGCTAGCGAAGATTCAGCGAAAGCACTTTGAGATGATTTCTGGGAACGTTTCTCGGTCGGAAACGTCCCAAGAGTGCACCAACTGAAAGGAGAGATTACTCCCATTTGTCAACGAGGCTCGACGGTGGTGACTTACTACACAAAACATAAAGCAATGTGGGATGAGCTACACAATTATAACAAGGTGCCTAGTTGCTTGTGTGGTGGATATACGTGTGGTGTTGCACGAGACCGCATCCACGAACGAGATTAAGAAAAGTTGCACCAATTCCTTATAGGGTTGGATGATTCGATGTTTGGGACCGTTCGCTCCCAAATCTTGAACATGGATCCATTACCAACGATTAGCAAATCATATGCACTACTCACTCGCGAGGAGTGACACTCGTCTATTGTCCGAGGCTAAGATGAATGGGTCGACGCTGTGGCTTTTGGCGGCTCATGCCACCATAAAGAATAAAATGAGAGGTCCCTCTGGTCACTCACGGTTAAAGAGCAACACAGCAATAAAGTGCTCTCATTGTGTCGGAATGGCCACGAGACATCAGAATTCTTCGAAGTCATCGGTTATCCGGCATGGTGGAAAGGGCCTCGAGGACGCAGTCTGACTGTTGGGGGGCATCATGGTCACGGATCTGTGCCACGCCTCCGTGACACTGGAACTACCGCTCAAGCTTTTTATACCACAAGACAACCCACTTTTAACGAACGAATTCTGGGTTTATCAGGCGAACAAATCCAAAAACTATTGGCTCTCTTGGATCGTGATAATACCTGGAAACTTTCTGGTAAGGTTCATGATAATTCCTTATGGATCTTAGACAGTGGCACATCAAATCACATGACGGGGCCCCTAGGCTTGATGACCAACACCCAGAGGGTCACATCCTTACCAGTACTTTTGCTCGACGGGGCTCAGACGGCCGTGACAATGATGGGTCAGGTTACTTTGAGCCATGAAGTGATCTTGACCAATGTTTTATATGTGCTAAATTTACCATGCAATTTAATTTCCATCCGAAAACTTATCTCAAAGACAAATTGCCAAATTGTTGTCACGAATGAACTTTGTGTGATACATGACCGTGCTTCGAGGACGTCAATTGGAGTGGGTGAACTTCGGGGTGGGGTATATTTCTTTCGGTCAATTCCAAGACATTCAACAATGCGATCCACAATCGCAAACTCATACACTATCTGGCTTCGAAGGCTTGGACACCAATCAGATCATCACATTTCATTTATTTCAGATGTTCATGGTTTTGATTGTAAGAATACTGAAATTTGTGACGCTAGTTTTCGACCCAAACAGACTCATTCCTCTTTTCCTTTAAGTCACAATAATGTTGTGGACTGTTTCCAACTTTTTCACTGTGATTTATGGGGTCCTTACAAAATTGCATCCTCTTATGGTGCACATTATAACCATTGTGGATGACAAAAGCCGTGCAATCTGGGTTTACTTTCTAAGAGAGAAACACGAAACCAGCAGACACCTTAAAGATTTATGTCAAATGGTGGCAACGCAATTCAATAAGAAAGTCAAATGAATTCACAGTGATAATGGTTTAGAATTCGCTCTACAAGATTTCTATAGGGAAAATGCATCCTTCATGAAACTAGTTGTGTTGGCACTCCACAACAAAATGGGAGAGTCGAATGAAGACATAGAAATATTTTAGGGGTGGGCCGGGCTGTAAGATTCCAAGTCGCATTGCCTATCTGTTTTGGGGGAGAATGTATCCTAACTGCAGTATATTTGATTAATCAAACACCTATGGTTAATCTAGGGAAACGATCACCTCATGAAATTTTGTTCAATCAAAAAACATCATACGACCACATCAAGGTGTTTGGATGTCTTTGTTATGCTCACTATAATCCCCGTATAAAGGATAAATTTTGGCCTAGAAGTAGACATTGTATTTTCATTGGATACCCGTGCAACAAGAAGGGATGGAAACTCTATGATCTTGAACGGGATGTTTTCTTTATTTTGCGGGATGTCTCATTTCATGAAGGGGAATTCCCCTTTAATGCACGGAATAGTCGTATTGAGTGTCACGCTATGGAAGAAGGTGACGAGCTTGGAGGGGAAGTTGAAACAATCGACGCTAACATGAAATAAAAAACATCGCTTACCACACCAGCAACCTGGAGCTGCGGGAAAATGCGACTCCAAACTCTAGGGAACATGTGAGTTTGACCCAGGAGAACGCCAACATAAATGATGGTAACATGCCACGCCTTCTGACTAAACGCATTGCTAGGTTGGACGACTACGTGGTCTTCTCGGTGGTCAGCAGAACCGCAGACCACCTCCCTTCCAAATGCATCACTCGATTAGGAACTCTCTATGCTGACGTTGTATTTGACTCGTCCCACCAACCTTCCATTAGACACAAATCAACCCATGCATTAACACAATCAAAGTGGCCTACAGGAACTAAGGCAAGTTAGATTGGCACGAAGAACGTCGAAGATAAACATACCCACACCCCAGTTCACCACTCCATGAAAGCTCCTAAGGTACACCGTATCCCTTAGTGAATTATGTGACGTTTACTAATTTTTCTCAGGGCACAAAGCGTTCCTAACGACAATTGACTCAGCCGTCGAACCAAAAACCTATGCAGAAGCCATGAAGAGCCTGGAATGGCGAAACACCATGGCTAAAGCAATCATAGCACTCGAGGCTAAGCAGACATTGAATTATGTGAATTATGTGACGTTTACTAATTTTTCTCAGGGGCACAAAGCGTTCCTAACGACAATTGACTCAGTCGTCGAACCAAAAACTTATGCAGAAGCCATTAAGAGCCTGGAATGGCGAAACACCATGGCTAAAGAAATCATAGCACTCGAGGCTAATCAGACATTGATAGGGGTGTTCATGAATCAAATCGAAGTGAATAGCTCTTCAATCGAATCCAAATTTGTCAAAGAAGGCAGAGATTCAGATTCGTTCGAATATTTGAATTCAGATTCGGATCCGTCCCGAAATTTTGTATTCGAATTTGGATTCGCGTTTGGATGCGAATTCGAATGACATTATTTAATATATAAGTATTAAAGCTTATAATTCTATAAAGTTTATTTAATTATATAATGTTTATTTAAATATACATTGTATTATTCACAAATTATTCGCGAATCTTGCCAATATAGATAATATTATTTGGATTCGAATATCACTCGAATCCGAATTTGGATTCGAGTCCAGATTCGAATTCGGAATAAACGAATCTTAATCGAATCTTCACGAATCGATTCCCGAATCATTCATGAATTATTTGGTTTTTGAACAACCCTAGACATGGACATTGGAAGCTCTGCCATCTAGGAAGACACCTATGATTGCAAATGAGTTTACAAAATTAAATGTAAGTCTGACGACACCATTGAACGTTACAATGTGCGTTTGGTGGCCAAAGGTTACACCCAGATTGAGGGTTTGAACTTTCATGCGACCTTAGCCCTTGTAGCCAAACTCATATCCGTCCATTTTTTTATTCGTTGCTATTGCTCGGGGATGAAAATTACACCAAATGGATGTTCATAACACATTCCCCGATGGAGATTTAGATGAGAAGGTATACATGTGGCGACTCCTGGGTTTCGACTCAAGCAACGAGGGAATGTTCTATCATTTATGCAAGTCTCTTTATGGATTGAGACAAGCCTCTCACAATTGGTTTACAAATTGACTGTTGCACTTTGGTGGTATGGTTTTACCCAATCCCGTGCAGATTACTCGTTGTTTGTTTTCCACCAAAAGAATGTGTTTTTGAGCCTCTTAATTTACGTTGACGTCATCATTCTCACGGGAAACAATCGAGCGGCTTTGTTCGAGTTTCAAAGATTACTTGTACTAATACTTCCGTATCAAAGATCTGGGGGAGTTAAAGTATTTCTTAGGCATTGAGGTAGCCCGATCACCCAACTATGCTAGTGCAAATACACTTTGGACATCTTATCTGAAACCGGCTTAGTTGGATGTTGGCCAACCGAGACCCCCATGAATCAGGGGCACCGGTTGGGCTTGGCTGACAGAAAGTACTGCGCCGATGACGACACGGGCGTTTCGTTGGACGGCTTATCCATCTCACCATCACCAGGCTGGAGATTTTCTATGCGGTACATGTCTTGTCCCAACTCCCCCATGCACCGTAGAGAGAACACTTTGATGAAACCTTACGCGTCGTTAGATACATCAAAGGGCATCTGGGACAAGGGATCTTGTTTCTGTCCGACTGTGATTTACGCCTCTGTGCTTTCAGTGACTCGGATTGGGCAAGTTGCCCCATCACGCGTCGTTCTGTGACCGGCTACTTCGTCATGCTTGGCTCATCTCCGATCTCACGTAAGACAAAAAAACAAACTACCGTTTCATGCTCTTCTGCCGAAGCAGAATACAAGGCTATGATTACCATTACTAGTGAACTCAATTGGTTGAAATTCTTATCGACGTCATTGGGCGTCGTACAATGTGGACCAACCATGCTTCATTGTGATAGTCAGTCGGCCGTACATATTGCAGCAAACTCGGTGTTTCACGAATGCACCAAACATATCGAAATCAATTATCATTTCGGGAGAGAACAAATACAGGAAGGCACAATAACTATAAAACACATACATACCAAACTCCAACCGGAGGACCTTTTTACAAAGGCACTTGGACGCGCTCAATTTCAGTTCTTGCTTGCCAAGTTGGGCATCCACGACGTGCATGCACCAACTTGAGGGGGGTATCAAGATTTTGACAATATTCAGATATGAAAATATCTGAATATGGAATATCAAGCCAATTTGTTATGTAGATATCTTGTTTTTATTACTGTTTATTGCATAGCATGTTATTAGGAAATCTTGTATGGCATAGGAGTAATCCTAGGAGCCCATAGCTCAGCCTTCCTTCTTTAACTAACATGTCCATGTATATATAATATATGTTCCTTCTGTGAACAATATGAAGAAAAAAAGGAATTTCATTCTCTCCTAGTCAAATTCATTAAGCTTGATAGGACAAATTTGACTTTACGGGGAGACAATATGCGCCGCTGACCGCTTACCTCCTCTCCGTCCATATTTGTCAAAATATGGCCAGGGGGAAAGTCGTCCGTTGATGCAAACTCCATGCTCTATGTAATACAATCCTAACAATCATATTGTTACAAAAGGACAAACATTAGTTATTTGCAAAATTCTCATAATGTCCACCTCTACTGTATAAAATGGATTATTTTTAGGTCATTAGAGATCAATTCTGATTGAAGAAAAGCCTAAACTACAATGCAAAGAAGGTTCACAGATCAGAGCTTGGAAGATCAATTCTGATTGATAGTCTTTGATTTTAATCAGAATTCTTTCAACGGACTTGTGATTACTGTGAGAGTGTAATCTTCCATTGCAACAGGAACTTTGGCAATTAACTTCTGAGGAAGTAGTTTTTAATTTTTGGGAGTCAGAGCTGAAGATTCAACAAGAAAGATATTTTTTTCAGTCCAGGAAAATACATATCACCAAAGAAAATTTCTATCTAATAACCCTAGAAAGATGTAAAATTATTAACGGACAGGTGCTTAGCACCCCCTTCATTTTTTATAGCGTTTTGGTGAGTCATGAAAAACATTGCTATCAATTATCAAATCAACGCACAGTGAAATCAATGCATCCGCGGATCAGATCATGTGGTTTCTTTCATTCAGTTTTTCCACATAAAATTTTGTTGTCGACTATGTAACCGAGCTAAGGCGATGATGTCATTCAATCAACTTTTTGTTTTGTTTTAACTTGAGTCTACATATGCATTTCCTGGTACTAGTTTCAAAATACTGTCAAAATGGAATTGACTTTCTTAGTTAGCATTATGATCTTCGTTTAGATTTTGTTCACACGTTCTTATTCTTTGTGGCTAACTTCTAATCTTGTTTCTGAACTGAGTGCTCCAGATCCGTGGTATCAGGCTGGATTCGTTCTCACAACAGGAATCAATAGTTCTTATGTTTTAGGATATTCAGGATCAATTATGGTTCCTTTGGGTTGGATAGGTGGTGTAGTTGGTTTACTTCTAGCAGCGGCCATGTCCTTATATGCCAATATTCTTGTTGCTCGTCTTCATGAAGTTGGAGGTAGAAGGAAAATCAGATACAGAGATCTTGCTGGTTACATTTATGGTAAAAATCCTGCCATATCTCAAGATCTTAAATCTGATTATTTAACATGAATAAAGGAATTATATTGCATAATTTTCATATACCCTTCATCTAAATATTTCACTTTTCTATTCAATTTTGAATATTCTCTCTTCGGTGTTTATATTCTCCAACGGTATTTTCATGATGTTTTCTTTCAAAATTTCAGGGAAGAAAATGTATCGCCTTACATGGGCCCTCCAGTATGTGAACCTGTTCATGATCAACACTGGTTATATCATTTTGGCAGGGCAAGCACTCAAGGTTAGTTGAGAGTGATTGCCATAATTTGCTTCCATTTTAATAATAATTATAGTAAGGGCAAATTTTTTCTTCCTTTTTGGTGTTGTTTATGTATAATGTTTTTCTGAATGGAAGGAATTGAAACTAGAAAAAAGAGTAGTTAAATGATTTAATAGGTTTTCCTACACTCTTGTAAAAGCAATCTTTTGCTACGAGACACTCGACATATGATGTCTCCCGGAAAACAATGGAGACTTAATCGGGGCCATGGAGAGATGGATTTTTGGGTTGTATTTAGGAACCCTCTATTCTCAAACAAAATATCTTAATATTATAGAATCACACAGATTTCTTAGCACAATAGAACCTCCTCAACATCTTGCGGTTCTCCTATTTATGGGTAAGGCCTAACAATAATTAAGAAGGTGGTTACATTTCTTGGCAAAGAAATATCTTAAGTATAGATGATGTCTTTAGAGTTAAAAATGTCTAACTAGTGTAGATTCTCGTTGATGTTCTAGGTAGGATTTCATGGAGGCTTGTTTTATTTGTTGAGATTTGTGCTGTATAACCCGTAATTCGTCGAGATCAGAAATGCCTAAGGAGACGAGCATGGGCAAGTATGGGCGAGTATGGCGAGCATGGGCGAGCATGAACGAGTATGGGCGAGCATGGGCAAGTATGAGCGAGTATGCATTGCAACTCGCGAGTATGGTCAAGTAACTCCCCCCCCCCCCCACACACACAGATTTGTCTATAAATAGACCCCCAGGGTACCAGAAATGACACTTTTGAAAGAGGTTGCCCCCCCCCCCCCCCAAATGAGATACTCGCCAAGTCTGTGCCTTCCTCGTACCAAGCTCAGCTATTTGTGGTTGTGGAGGGGAAGTTTCTCCCAAACTTCCGGGTACGTGGCGGCCCCTCCCTGCTGAAGCGTCTGGGTTGTTTTAGTAGAAATTTCTCTCTCTCTCTCTCTCTCTCTCTCTTGTTCTAGCCATTAGAGTTGTGGCGTTCGACCGCCGGATCAGTAGCCTCTGACTGCACTTAGGTCCGAACATTTGGGGCTAGGATTTTCTTGGCTTCAACATGTGCCATCTTTATAGGTACTCAATAATGACTTCCATTGGACCCAAACCTGGTCGGATTTACTTCAACTTAAGATGACCTCTTGCTTGAAGTGTGGACTTGTGAGTAGTAGGCTCGTGATTATGGGTGTAAGTTGAGTTGAGTTGGCTTGTGAGCTTGATGAACATGCTCGAAAAAAAACTCGAATTGAGCTCGATTACGAGCCGAGTTTGAGCTCATATGCCTTTGTTTATGAGCTCGCGAGTCGGCTCACAAGCTTTTTTATGCGTTTTTTAATTTCTAATAAATACTATTTATAATACGGCTCATGAACAAAAAAGATCGTGAGCAGCTCGAGCTCATGAGTCAAGCTCGAGCTCCATATATAGCTCTCGATCTTGAGCTCGAGCCTATATATGCGAGCTTGTCGAGCTCGAACTTGAGAATTTTTCCAAGCTCGACTCGTTTGCACCCTATTTGTGATAGGCATCGTCTTACCGTAGTCGTCAATTTGTGGTAGTCGTTAACTTATGGTGATTGTTGGTTTGTGGTAGTTGCCATATGTAGAGTAGATTATCTTGGCTTTTCTACTTCTTTTGAGGCTACTTGCCTACCTTCCGCATTACTGAGTATAATTCATCTCTTTTCCTAAATATACCCTATCTATTTCTTTTATGGTTTCCTTATTTTCCTGGATTTGGCAGATGCTGCTTTTTCACCCTTCATGCTGAGAACTAGGTTCCTCCCTGTTTGACCCAAATGAAGGGGATCCATCAAGGTCTTGATCATCTCTTTCTCCTCTTGATGATGGGATAGTCATTTTATCCTAGGCGAGTTTTTTGTCTTTCTTTCCCGTTGGTATCTTCTTCTGAACCCTTTTCCTCGCTCTACTCCAAATTGTCTAAAGGCGATAAGATTATGGAAGGCTCAAACAACTTTATGTTTTTGACATTGGCAACTATTTTTATGTGGACGGATATCTCATGTTTGTATGCATGACAGATTGTTTGAAGATTTTGAACAACATGGTCTTTGAGTTTTTTGTTGATATGAATTCATGCTAGATGATCAATTTCATCTTTGCCCTAAACTTGACGTTGGTTGCGTCAAACTTTAACTCACAATTACGCTTTCTCTAGTGGAGTTTCTACCTCCTTGTGAACTTGTTGTATTCTATCAATCATCATTTGGGCCCTCACCTACTTTGCATTTTTCTTGCTCAGACAAGTTCTATTCATCACTGGCAAACTATAGGTCGGAAAGACTCCTTGGAACAAATCCTAAACAGACCTTAAAAATAATGTTTGGTTGGTTGAGTTGTGGATAACACGATTGAATGTGATTGGATGTTGGGGAGGCTATCATTCCAAGTTCTTGGTTGACGTGAGGGAAATTGTTACCAAGCGGAAAATCCATCGGTCACGAGCAAGAGAATCAACACGAAAACAATTGCATTCACTAAAAAGTAACGAACAACGGATACAGTCCGGAGCAAGCTCCGGCCAAGCTCAAGGCGGCTGGGTCGTCTAGAGAGCCTTTTCTCACGTGAGTCCAAAAGATTAGTGATCGAAGCTATCCTCCACACATAAACCCCTCCCCCTTATATAGATGAGGGAGGGAAACCATACAAGGAACATACAAACGATTTAAGTAATTGATCTAATTAATATTAATTAATTTTCATTAGCTAATATCAATCAATTAATTAATACTAATTAATTACAACGGAAATTATCATGGAGGTCTCCATATGCGCGATCCGGTGGTCTCGACGAGGCGTGGCTGCCCCGACTCATGCGAGCGCCGATAGTCTCGATGAGGGGCGGTTGCAAGGGCGAAAGTGTGTACGTAATAGAAATCCCCTCAATGAATGTCACAGCGCGATCCACCATTTCTCTCCCTCATCTATTTGCGGGTGGAAAGTTGTGCTCAATTTTCCTATATTGTCCAATGGTGACAACATCTTTTAAAAAGTATTGAGAAATCTGAAGTCTTGATTTGAGATGACTGATTTAAGAGTTTGAAATAAACCCACACATTGTTGAAGAATAATCCGATGACTTTTTCTTTGGTACTGTTCTACTTGCAATCCATGACAATGATCATTTTGAAACTTGTGTCTAGTGTCTACCTGATGGAGTATCGAACAAAACAAGAGGCATGCTTGCATTAAACGGGAAAACGGAGACAATCCGGCGCGGACGCCGGCCCAGATCTAGGAGGCTGGTTCCCCCTAAGACCCCTCTGAAGTCTTGATTTGAAATCTGAAGTCTTGATTTGAGATGACTGATTTAAGAGTTTGAAATAAACCCACACATTGTTGAAGAATAATCCGATGACTTTTTCTTTGGTACTGTTCTACTTGCAATCCATGACAATGATCATTTTGAAACTTGTGTCTAGTGTCTACCTGATGGAGTATCGAACAAAACAAGAGGCATGCTTGCTTTAAACGGGAAAACGGATACAATCCGGCGCGGACGCTGACCCAGATCTAGGAGGCTGGTTCCTCCTAAGATCCCTCTCTCAAATGAGAGTCAAACCCCTAAGATCTCAAAGATAATGAAACACTCCCATACCTCCTCCTTATATAGGGAGGAGGGGGCTCACATAACAATAAACAATTAAAACAATACTTAATTAATATTAATTAATTAATACGAATTAATTAATTAATACCAATTAATTACATTAATTAATTATGGTGGTTTCCATATGCGCTCCTTTAACTCCTGCGAGCTGATGTGCGTTGGCGGATGCAGTATCGTAACAATAGGTCGCGCTTGAAAATTGACCTTGTCCACAAGGTCAAGGCTAAAAGTTTTGTCGGGGTCCTTCAAAATGTCAGCAGCGGGTATCGTTGAAGGGAACGACGGTGGGCTATTGTTGTCCTCTACAGAGGGGGTGAAGTGAGGTGCGGATAGAAGACGGGAGAGGGGTCCACGTGATGGGGCAAAAGAAAATAAACAAATTGGCATGAGAGAGAGGTGCGGCAGGAGGAGGTGTGAGGAGGTGTGATTTGGCGTATGGTGGGGCCAGCGGCGGATGGAAGAGCAGCAAAAGGATAAAAAACGTAAGAGGAGGCGTGCTGCACGATGAGGGAAAGATCGGGCGGTGCTGCGGGTTGGATCTGGCGGAAGAGGGCGCCGACGGCGTGGCTTTCTGGAGGAATCGGCGGTGCGGAAGTTGCGGTGCCGGATCGGCTCTCTGAAGCAAGGATCGGGCTCCTCCGGCTTTCTGGTGCGGCGGCTGGAATCGGCGTGGCGTGGAGCTGGCGGTCGGAGGCGGTGCTGGAGCTGCAGTGGGCGGAAGCTGCGTGGAAGCTGGCTGCCAGAGATGGTGTGGGACCTGCGGTGCGGGAATCTGGCGGTGCGGGATCGGTGGTGCGGGATTTGCGGGGGTTGCTGGAATCTGGCGGCGCGGGATCTGGCGGAAGCTGCGTTGCGGGATCTGCTGGAATCGGGCGGAAGCTGCGTTGCGGGATCTGCTGGAATCGGGCGGTGCGGGATCTGTGGGAGCTGCGGGATCTGCGGAGGCGGTGCGGAATCGAGTGGTCGGAGTCGATCGAGCTTATTATGGAGACGCTGCGCCAGGGCGAGAATGTTGGCGAGCCTCTCTGTGTGCTGATCGAGCTTGGCACAGACAGAGATGGCGGTGAGGCGGGTGTTCACCGTGGCTTGATCCCCGGCGGCTTGGGGCAAGCAGACGGGGGCGGCAGGTCGGACCATTGATGGAGTATCGAACAAAACAAGAGGCATGCTTGCATTAAACGGGAAAACGGATACAATCCGGCGCGGACGCCGGCCCAGATCTAGGAGGTTGGTTCCTCCTAAGACCCCTCTCTCAAATGAGAGCCAAACCCCTAAGATCTCAAAGATAATGAAACACTCCCATACCTCCTCCTTATATAGGGAGGAGGGGGCTCACATAACAATAAACAATTAAAACAATACTTAATTAATATTAATTAATTAATACGAATTAATTAATTAATACCAATTAATTACATTAATTAATTATGGTGGTTTCCATATGCGCTCCTTTAACTCCCGCGAGCTGATGTGCGTTGGCGGATGCAGTATCGTAACACTACCACTATGTAGATAGTTATGACCTCGTTTAGTTATTGGCAAGCTTCCATGAATTCATGGATATGCTCTCTCACAGTCGGCTTAACATTGATAAGGGTGTGTAGAACGCTTGCTTCTCTTGGCCGACTTTGAGGTGATAGGAAAAATGAATGTGTATATTCACAATTGAACAAGGCAATACATATACAAGAATAATAGGAGGGTGATCCTAACACCCGAGGTGATTATAGGCTAATACTACTACACAATATACAACACATCTAACACCCCCCCCCCCCCCCCCCCCCCCCCAAACTCACGGGGGATCATACACCGAGAGTTTGGACAGTAGATAGGCATGCTGGGTCCTCGTCTGCGGCTTAGTCATCAAATCTGCAATCTGCTGCTCGGAAGGAATAAAGGAAGGGGCAAGAGTGCCCTGACTATAGTGCTCACGCAAGAAGAAGGCATCCACCCCGATATGCTCGGAGAGAGAATGCTTCACCGGGTTTAGAGTAATCTGAATGGCACCGGTGTTGTCACAGTAGAGGGGAGTGGGATCTGGAGAAGAGACGCCAAGATCCCCAAGAAGTCAACGGAGCCAAATAATATCCTCAGCGGTGGTAGTCATGGCTCTAAGCTCAGCCTCAGTGCTGGAACGGGAAACACCAGTCTGTTTCTTGGACTTCCATGCAATAAGTGAAGAACCCAAGAACAGACAGAAACCGGTAACAGAACGACGGTCAACAGGATCACTAGCCCAGGTGGAATCGGAGTACGCACGTAGCTGTAGAGAACTACTGCTGGAGAATAATAGACCACGAGAGGTCGTCGCCCGGAGATAGCGCAGGAGCCGCAGCAGATGGCCATAATGCACAGAGGTGGGCGCACTAACAAACTGGCTCAGCACATGAACAACATGGGCAATGTCGGGCCGAGTAATGGTGAGATAGACAAGACTCCCCACGATGTGACAGTATCGAGTAGGATCGGAGAGTGGAACCCCATCATCCGGACGTAGCTGAAGGTGAAGCTCCATAGGGGTGTCCACTGTGCGAGAGTCAGAGAGAGCAGCCCGAGCAAGAAGATCTGATGTGTAGCGCTGCTGAGAGAGCTGAAACCCGCGATCTGTAGAGCTGACCTCAAGACCCAAGAAGTAGCTCAGCTGTCCAAGGTCGGTCATCTGAAACTGCTGCTGAAGGTGATGTTTGACGAAGACCACATGAGAAGGATCATCACCAGTAATAATCATATCATCCACGTATAATAACAAAAGGGTACGACCACGGGAGGAGGAGTGCACGAACAGAGCTGGATCATGTAGACATGGCTGGAATCCGGCGGCTGTAATGGCTGAACTGAAACGTGCAAACCACGCGCGGGGCGCCTGCTTGAGCCCATAAAGAGCTCGCCTCAAGCGACAGACAAGTCCTGGAGGAGAGGATAGACCCGGAGGAGGAAGCATGTATACCTCCTGCTGAAGATCACCGTGAAGAAAGGCATTCTTCACGTCGAGCTGTGACAGGGACCAGTGGCGAACAACGGCAACAGCAATAAGAGTCCGTACTGTAGTCATGTGAGCAACTGGAGCAAAAGTCTCGTCATAGTCTCTCCCCTGCTCCTGCTGAAAACCACGAGCAACAAGTCGAGCCTTGTACCTCTCCACAGAACCATCGGAGCGAGTCTTAACCTTAAAGACCCACTTGCAAGTAATAGGAACAACACCAGGTGGAAGAGGAACAAGCTCCCATGTACGAGTGTGCTCAAGCGCCTCCAACTCAGCAGACATAGCAACCTGCCACTCAGGTATCTGGGCAGCCTCACGAAAGGAAGTCGGCTCTGGAGTACTGCAGACAGTGGCAGGAAGGGCAGGTAGATCCAGCGGTAGGGTAGCAAGGCTAAGACGGTCGGGAGGACGCCTCTCACGAGGTGGGTTGCGGCGCACAGGAGGATCATCCATAGGGCACTCGCTGGAGGAGGTAGGCACTGAGTCTGGGGGCACTGGAGGCGAGGAGATGGGAGGAGGACGACGAGTATAGTGATAGGGAAGAGGAGAGACACGATCCCAAGTGGACAGCTCATCAGAGGAAGAGGAAGTAGACTGCGGCAAGGGAGACGAAGTAGACTGCGGCAAGGGAGAAGGAGGTGACGGAGTAGACTGTGGCAAGGGAAGAGGAGGGGGACATACCGGAGGGGAGGATACATGAGGCGGAGAAATGGGAAGAGTAAGAAACTGCACGTCAGAGGGAGTAACGGATGAGTGTGAGGTCGGGGAAACAGGGGACACAAAGAAAGGGTGAGAGTCATCAAAAGTGACATCACGTGTAATGCGAAGTCGACGTGCAACAGGGTCATAGCATCGATAGCCCTTGTGCTCAGCACTGTACCCAAGAAAGGCACAAGGGACAGACTGAGCAGAGAGCTTAGAACGCTCACGTGGAGAGAGAAGAACATAACATCGACAACCAAAAACACGAAGATGAGTATAACGTGCGGGTCGAGAGTACAGACACTCACCGGGACACTGACCCTGAAGGAAAGTGGAGGGTTGCAGATTAATAAGATAGACAGCAGTGGAAACAGCCTCAGCCCAGAAGTGAGGAGGAACGTGAGAGGAGATAAGAAGGGTGCGAGCTGTCTCAATAATATGACGATGCTTCCTTTCAGCGGTGCCATTCTGAGCATGGGCACCGGGACAGGCAAGCTGAGGGAGAGTGCCGTGAGTAGCTAGCAAATCTCGAAAGGCATGAGAGAGGTACTCCCCCCCTGAGTCAGAACGGAAAATGCGTATAGAAGCAGAGAACTGTGTGCGCACCATAGCAGAAAAAGTAACATAGATCTGAAAAAATTCAGATCGAGAACGCATAAAATAGACCCAACAATAACGAGAGTAGTCATCAACGAAAAGTACATAGTACCGGTGTCCACCCTTGGATACAAAGGGTGCGGGTCCCCAGACATCAGAATGAACTAGATCAAAGGGACGCTGAGACCTGGACTCACTAGACTGATAGGGGAGTTGTAGCTGTTTACCGAGCTTACAACCTGAACATGAGTGAGACCGATCAATAGAAACACGACCAAGGAAACCATGACTAATGAGGGAAGCTAGACGTGGACCACTGGGATGACCAAGACGGTGGTGCCACTGAGAGAAACCCACCGAAGGAAGACAAAAGGAGGAAGCTGTAGGTGACCGTGAAGTGGATGGAAGGTGGAGACGATCAAGGACGTACACCCCGCAACGACGACGGCCAACCCCAAGCAAGGATTGGAAATAATATATTTATGGGATAATATATTATAATATATTGTAAGCAATATATTGTATTGTCTATTTGACAATAACAATATACTGTAT
Organism: Dactylorhiza incarnata; assembly: GCA_033032865.1. NCBI lineage: Eukaryota > Viridiplantae > Streptophyta > Magnoliopsida > Asparagales > Orchidaceae > Dactylorhiza > Dactylorhiza incarnata. Next base: position 2,595,814 of record JAWHQI010000217.1, read on the forward strand.
TGTTATTTTGACAATAACAATTTATTGGCAATAATATTGTAAATTTAAAATTTTAAAAATATATAAAATATATATAACAAAAAAATATATAATAAGATTTGTGAGCCCCAAAAAAAATTAAAAACATATATAATATATAGGTATAGTATATATTTTTTTTATTTTTCCCGCATTCATTCCTGCTAAAGATTTGTGATTCCTGAAATCCCGCTGAAAAGACCTGAAATCCCGCTGAAATTAAATGGCATTCGGCAAAGGGTGCGGCGTGCCCTTTCATTATCACATTGACGGGATTTTAATCCGCCCCTTCCGTTCTCGCTCAGTCGCTCGCCCTAGCCTTCTATTCTCGCTCAGTCGCTCGCTCGGAGTGGAGGCGCGGATATCGAGCGGCTCATCGGCCTCCCCTTCCAGATATCGAGCGAAGTTGCAGAGCCCTTGGCCTCTTCGAAGTTCTATCGCGTCCCTCGCCGGAAACGGGAAGCCCTGCCCGAAAGCTCACTGGACTTGAGTTATCTCCATCTCCTGCGATTTGTGAACTACGTATCTGCCTTCTGCCGCCTTGATCTCTTCCTAGTTCCTCCCCAATCCCCATCCGGCCTCCACCTTCCTCCTCGGTGAGTTTAATATACTTTAGTTGCAAGTTTAGATGTGCAAGATTAGATGTCCCCATCCGGACAACGAAGATAATCTTTCATGTTTCATGTGCAAGTTTAGATGCTTTAGTTTCCATACATGATATAATATTATTAATATACTTTTAATTGATACAAATAAAAAGAACATGTAAACTATAAAGGCCTAAGACTTAGGAGAAAAGAGGACTGATCAGGTGAACAAGATAGATATTTCATATTTGTCCTAGCAACGAAATCAACTCTTATGCGCAGGTGACACGATTAAAAATGAGTTTGCATGGGCGACCAAGGGTTCCACCTTCTTCGAAGGCCATATGTCGCATGTTCTTTGGCAATGCTCCCATATGTCCAAAATCAAAAATGTGGAAATGCACTTGTGGTTTGGAGCGCAAATGCGATGTCGTCAAAAATGGCTACAACAATTTGCATTTTTAGCATTTACAATACAATATATTGTATTGCTAGCATTGCAATACAAATATATTGAATTGCTAGCATTACAATATCAATACAGTGTATTGTTTATTCTCAAAATTACAATACAATATCAGATAGTATTGTTCCAATCCCTGGCCCCAAGGAGTGCCCCAGTCAGACGATCCTGCACACGGCATGTGAACTCATCAAAGGTAACCAGACAACCATGGGATGTGAGCTGGCTGGCGGATATAAGGTTCATGGATAACGTTGGTATGTAGGCAACATCAGGAATGCGAAAATGAGTAGTGTGAAGGAGGCCACGACTGGTGATGGGGTGAATGGTGTCATCTGCTACCATGATACTAAGGGCAGGAGTAATTGGCACATGACAAAAGGCGTGTAGCATCATAGGTCATGTGAAAAGAAGCTCCAGAGTCAAGCAACCAGTCGGAGGCGGAGATACCTGCAGGGGCGGAGGCAGCCGACTGAGAGACAGAGGCAGGAGCACGCTGCTGATCAGGCTGTTGCGCCCGCTGAAGCTTGCGGCACTCAGATCTGACATGACCAAGGCACTGACAGTCGTGGCAGCGGGAAGGCGGGCGGCGAGAAACACCGGACTGAGCTGCAGAAAGTGTCGGAGGAGGACGAGCACCTGAGGCCATCGAGAAAATCAACCGAGGATGTCGGGGCTGCGGGATCAGCCGGAGGAGGAGAACAAGGCCGGCGGTTATGGTTTCGATGTCGACACCGGATGGGGACAAGAGCATGCAGCGGCTGGAAGCAGTGATCGGGCTGCAGGAGGCAGCGTCGGGCTGCAACGGAGAGGGAGAAAAAAACGTCGACGGGATCCGAAGCAGCGAGACTGAACAGGAGCTGCGTCGATCTGGGATAGGTCGGGATCGATCGGGAGGAGACGGATCGGAGCAGCGAGCTGCGAGCGGGATACGTCGGGATCGATCGGCAGCGTCGATCTGGGATGAGCAGTAGCGTCGATCTGAGAAGTAGCAGTGCTCGACGGGTAGTGCTCGACGGGATCGATACTGCTGTAGCAGTGCTCGACGGGATCGATCGAAGAAGAAGCAGTAGCTGTAGCAGTGCTCGACGGGATCGATCGGAGAAGTAGCAGTAGCGTGCTCGACGGGATCGATAGCGCTCGACTGGAATCGGCGGAAATGGCCGGATCGGGAAGACAGTGTGCGGAAAAACGCTAACCTATCTCTGATACCATGATAGGAAAAATGAATATGTATATTCACAATTGAACAAGGCAATACATATACAAGAATAATAGGAGGGTGATCCTAACACCCGAGGTGATTATAGGCTAATACTACTACACAATATACAACACATCTAACATGAGGTACACCATTTACACATCTCTTAATGAACTTGAAGGCTTCCAGGTGCATACGCAGGGGGTGCATACAATGTTGAACCTCAAAGTCATTATCCATGTGCCCACCCGTATAGGAACCCAATTCAGTTGGATTAGTTCCAAATGAATGAAGTCAAATTTGTTGTGTTCTTTTGGCATATGAACAATGTAATTGAAATTGTATCTTTCAGTTATAATTCCACAGGCCCAATTGCACGAGTCATTGTCATCAGGACAAGAAAGAGAGATTTAGCACATAATTGATTATACTGCAGTTGAATTGTCTAGTCTATCTGAATTTTAGTGTTCAATGGACGTGTGGTAAAATCAGGGAGGGAAGCACATAATTGATTATACTAAAGATGGAACCTCACAGTACTTGAAATGAATGTATAGAGAAAGCATCGCTAAATAACATTATAACGAAGATTTAGTTAATGACCCATCCATTGAATCGGAAGAAGGAAAGATTTAAGGCTCACAAGTTCAAAGGGGGTTGAAATGTGATAAGAAATGCAAAAATTATTACTCATAATTATGTATAGTGATTGTGCAGTGAATTGCAGAAGTAAAAAATAAATAATATTTTATTTAACTATAGATCATATATGAATGAAATATATTACATTATGCCATTTTACTTGTTTAACCATCTGATAGAGGAGTGTTTTTTTTGCTGATTCTCAGACAGATCAGTTCATTTATTATTTACTAAGGCTATTGGACTGACACACGGTCTGACTGATTTAGGCGACGGGTCTTACCTGATTTAGTGTATTACATGCATTTGGATAAGATTATTCAAGTAAATTTAAAAAGAATCATTTATCAGTTTTTTTTCAAAACCTTAGAAGTTAGAACACTGGAAGAATTTAGTTTGAGTTTCTATTTTTAATAATTACTATTTTGTTTCCTGCTTATGGTTTGTATTCTTTCACTTGCTTTTTTGAAGGCTATATATGTTCTATTCCGGGATGATGGTGCTTTGAAGCTTCCATACTGTATAGCCATTGCTGGATTTGTATGTGCTCTTTTTGCTTTTGGAATACCTCATCTATCTGCTTTGAGGATTTGGCTGGGTTTCTCAACGTTCTTTAGTCTTGTATATATTGTCATAGCATTTGCGCTCTCACTTAAGGATGGTAATGCTCATCAAACCCTTTCAAATGCTTCATTTTTCCAGCCGTAGATTGCTCTTGTAATTTTCAAGTAGCTCCTTGTATGCAGGTCATATTCATGCTTATTTTCCATGTTAATTTTTTCTCACGCATGATGATTGTTTTCTTAATGATAAATTTAAGAAAGGCAAATCTACTCAGAAACTATACCAAATTATAAAGATTATATTATGTTGTCTATTATGAAAACCCCTTAGGCTCCTTCGTTTGCGCTGTTTTCAGGGTCTATTTTCGTTCTGAGATTTTGAAAACCATATTTTCGCGTTCGTTAGGCTATATTTTCCGCCGTTTTGGTTTTGGGCTGAAAACGGTATGTTTTCATTTCCTTCTAAAATTGCTCCGCCTCAAAACAGATCTAGCGAGGTTTGTTTTGCTCGGTTTTGAGAATAGACGGTCTGCCATTTCGCCTGGTGAGTGATGCTTCCGCCGGATCTATCCCCGCCGCCGCCGCAAAGAGTGACAAAAGTCGGCGTCTGGATTCGCAGGTGGATCGAGCTGCCTCCGTGGAAGAAGATGATCACCGGAAAGGGGTTCGGCGATGGCAATGTCTGGATCCGCAGGTGGACCGGCCTCCTGCTGCTACTTCTCTTCCTCACTGAACCATTCGTAATCCTAGAATGACCTAATATCGGCCTGCTGTTGCTTTGTATAGTAGAAATAAAGAGAAATGCTTGAGTTGATCTTATTCATCCACATAGGGGGATACTTATAACATTACAAAAGACTCACTAAGCCTCACACGAGATGTGGGACTAAACTCACTCATACATACTAATATAATAATCTCAACTCTCCCCCTCAAGTTGGAGGGGAAACCTAAAGCTTGACAACATCAATGGAAAGGATAAATGTGGTAGGCAAAGGTGGGACAGACGGGTGACCGGGGATACTCCCACACACGGTACACCCACGGGAAAGAAACCACACACACGAATCCACGAGACCGCGGGGATAACACCATACACGCACGGATCTACGGGACCGCGGGGATAACACCACACACGAATCAACGAGACTGTGGGGATAACACCTCTCACACAGATCTACGTGGCCGCGGGGATAACACCACACACACGAATCTACGAGACTGCGGGGATAACACCTCACACACAAATCTTCATGACAGCGGGGATAAGAGAAAACCACCAAAGGCCATACCACCTACCAATCATCAAGGAAAAACTTGGGGAGACAAACAACACACGACATAAGCCTAGAGGCCGTGTGGGACTAAGGCGAACAACGGGAAAGATTATCCGGGTCGCCCACATCCCAAACACTCCCCCTCACATGGAATACACGCGCATATAGGCATAACAATAACAAGAAGCAAATACAATAATAAAACCACGAACAAATGACTGAAAAAAAACGCACACAAAACTTCAATTTCTGCTAGAGATCAACACCCCGAAGGCAGCAGCGGCTGGTAGCACGGACACACGAGGGGCAGTCGCAGGAAGGCGACAAGAATCCACTGAGGGAGGCATGATGTTACCGACGCTCAAACGGAAGAGCCAGAATGGCACGTGTATTCGAGGAGGACGCGCGGCGACGCGAGAGCAGGGAACGATCCGAACCACACCGGTCCAAGCACCAAACCGGGCGGTTCGGCGGACGCACGCTAAGGGCCAACCGGCCCCTTTATTTTATATTGCTGTCCTATTTTTAATTATGTGTTTTGTAATATTTTGGAACTCTTGATGTGTGGTGGATCCCTCCTATATATGGGATCACCTTAGGGTTAGTTTGTATCTTTGGATCACTTGTGTTAATTGGGGGCTGCTGCCTTTTTCCTCTCTCTCTCTCTCTCTCTCTCTCTCTCTCTCTATCTCCTTCCCCTTTCGTCTAACCTATCTCCTCCTCTCTCGCCCGCTCGCTACCACCCCAGCTATCGCCTTCCGATAGCCCTGCGCTAGCCGCCGCCCCTCGTTAACGCCCCTCCGATACCCCAGCGGTATCATTTGGTCCGACCTGCCGCTCCGCCCGCCTCCTAGCCGTCGGAGATCCTTCCATGGGGACGAAACCGAACACCCGCTCCGCCACCTCCGGAGACACCCCCGACCTCGCCGGCCGCATCGCGTCCCACGAGAGCCAGATCTCCTCCATCCACACCGCCATCGCTACTCTCACCGCCGGCCAAGACGCCCTGCAGTTCGGCCAAGCCGCCATCGCCGCCGGCCAGGCGGAGCTGTTGGCGCGACTCGCGGCCTGGGCGCCGAATCGCGCCCCAGAAACCAGCCGCACGGCCCAGCTGGCACGCCCGACCCCGACTCCGCCCGCCGCCAGCGTCCTGTTCTCCACGGAGGCCGCCTCCCTCCTCGGCACACCTCCTCTGCCCACCTCCGTCCTCGGCACACCTCCGCCGGCCGCCGCTATAGTCGATCAATCTGCCCTCGCCCTGGATGTTCCGTCCTTTGCCGGCACGGATCCGTTAGGATGGATAGTTCGTGCCGAACAATTATTCGACCTCAACGGGACCTCTACGGCGAACAAAGTAAGCACGACCGTGGTCGGCCTTGAGGGTTCGGCCCTCCATTGGGCCCGTTGGTTGCGTCAAATCCAACCCGCAATCTCTTGGACGGAGTTTAAACAAGAAATGATGTGCCGCTATGACTCCCGATACACCGGTTCCGCAATCGAGCACCTTTGCACGACCCGCCAAACAACGACTGTGGACGCCTACATCGACGACTTCATCGCACTCGTCACGCAAGTGCCGGGCCTTCCGCCCGACCACTATTTGGGTTTCTTTCTCCAAGGTCTGCGTCCTAACATCCGTTCTCGTCTCCGCACGCATCATCCTCACACAGTCTCCAAAGCTCTTGAACTTGCCCGGCCGTCGAGGCGGATCTTGGCCTCCGGCCGAACCCCCCTACCACCTTTCGGCCTTCGCCGACGCCGACCCCCGGGGCTCGCCCCCCCCCCCCCCCCCTATGGGAACCGGCCGGCCACCCCGCACGGATGCTCCGCAACGCGTCGACTACCACGACCTCCGCCGCCGCGGCTTATGCTTCCGTTTCCGCCAACCCTACTCGCCGCAACACGTATGCCCGGTCAAGGAATTTCATGCCATCTTTGTGGATTGCGACGGTGAGGATGCGGCCACCGATCCTTCTCTGCTGGAGGCCCCGCCAAAGGATCCACCCGAGAACACGGAGCCGGCACCACTCAATGTCTTGGAACTACCCTTTTATTCGGTGGGCGGCCTTACGGGCCCACGAACGATGAAGCTGGCCGGCACGCTCCAGGACCGGCCCGTGGTTGTTATGATTGATAGTGGCGCTAGCCACAACTTCATGTCGGCCCACCTCGCGCGGGACCTCGGCTTGCCTTACGATCCCTCCACTGACTTCTCCGTCTGCCTGGGGGATGGCCGCCGCCGACCTACGTTGGGACAGTGCGCAGGAGTCACTTTGTCCTTGGGTCCATGCACGGTTACGACCGACTTCTATCTATTCGAGTTGGGCGGTCTCGACGCCATCTTGGGGGTCGCTTGGTTGCAGACGCTGGGCGACGTTCGCGTCAACTGGGCCTCCATGACCATGTCCTTCCTGCATGAGGGCCACCCTTGCCGTTTAGTGGGGGATTCAGCGCTTCTTCACTCGCCGGTCTCCTTCCGGGCCATGACATGCGTCACCGACATTGATTTCTCCGCTTGGTTATGGACGGTCCAGCCGTCTTCTCCGCCAACCGACCGACCCTCCGCTGATCTGGACGCCATTCTCGCTGATTTTCCGGACCTGTTTATTACTCCGCCCGGCCTTCCTCCACCACGGCCGACCGATCACGCCATCGTCCTCAAGCCGGGGGCAGCGGCAGTGTCCGTCCGTCCCTACCGCTACGGGCATGCGCAGAAGGACGAGATCGAGCGACTCGTGCGGGAGATGCTGTTGGGGGGCCTCATACGGCCCAGTGCTAGTCCCTTCTCCAGTTCGGTGCTTTTGGTCCGCAAAAAGGACGGTAGTTGGCGTTTCTGTGTGGACTACCAAGAGCTCAACAAGGCTACGGTACCCGACAAGTACCCCATCCCCGTCATTCAGGAGCTATTGGACGAGCTTCATGGCGCCGCCTTCTTCACCAAACTCGACCTCCGCTCCGGCTATCACCAAATCCGGGTCCGGCCGGAAGACGTGCCGAAGACGGCCTTCAGGACACATGACGACCATTTCGAGTTCCTGGTGATGCCGTTTGGGCTCACCAACGCCCCAGCCACCTTCCAAGCCACCATGAACGACATCTCCGCCCGGTCCTCCGTAAGCATGTCCTCGTTTTCTTTGATGACATCCTTGTGTTTAGTACTTCTTGGCAGGACCATCTCCGCCATGTGCAGGAAACCTTTACCACTCTTCGCCGCCACCACCTTACCGCCAACCAAAAGAAGTGTATTTTTGGCGCCACGACGGTCAGCTATCTGGGCCATACCATCTCCGCTTTTGGCGTGGTCATGGACGCGGACAAGATCGATGCAGTGACTCGGTGGCCGACTCCTACTTCCATCCGTGACGTCCGGGCTTTCCTTGGACTTACCGGGTATTACCGGCGCTTCATTCGGGACTACGGCGGGATAGGCCGCCCTCTCACCCAGCTCCTGAAGGCCACCGACGACGGGCCGTTTTCGTGGCCATCGGCCGCCATGGCGGCCTTCGCCGCACTGCAGTTAGCCCTGATCAAAGGGCCGGTCTTAGCCATGCCATACTTCCGCCAGCAGTTCATAGTGGAATGCGACGCCTCCGGCTCCGGCGCCGGCGCCGTGTTGATGCAAGTCGGTCGGCCGGTGGCGTATTAGAGTCGCGCCTTCTCGGCGGTGGTGCGCAGTAGATCGGCTTACTAGAATGAGCTCATGGCCTTGGCTTTGGCAGTGCAACATTGGCGACCGTACTTGCTCGGCCGGCCCTTCATTGTTCGCACCGATCATCACAGCCTCCGGTATTTGCTTCAGCAGAAGATCGCCACGCCAACACAGCAGCTTTGGGTAGCCAAGCTTCTCGGCTATGACTTCACCATTGAGTTTCGGTCTGGCAAGACCAACCGGGCGGCCGATGCACTCTCCCGCCACCCCCACGCTCCGGAATTAGCCGCCATCTCGCGGCCTGTGTGGGAAGATGCTGCCGTTCTCCAGCAAGAGGCGGATACCGACCCCTACCTGATAGCAATCCGCACGGCCTTACTCGCCGACCCAGCGGCCCGGCCGCCATATGCTCTCATCGGGAGCCGATTGTTCCATCGGGGCCGCCTCGTCCTGTCCGCCTCATCATCCCGCATTCCTCTTCTTCTCGCCGAGTTTCATTCTACCCCCTCAGGGGGTCATGTCGGGGCTTTTCGGACGTATCGGCGGATAGCCGCCTCCCTATATTGGCCTCACATGCTCCGTCAGGTGAAGGCCTACGTTGCGGCCTGTTTGCCCTGTCAGAAGGCCAAGTACGAGACGTTGTTCCCAAGCGGCCTACTGCAGCCCCTGCCGATTCCCGAGCGTGTCTGGGAGGATATAGCGATGGATTTTATCACCCTTCTACCGCGTTCGAACGGGTTTGATTGCATCTTGGTGGTGGTCAACCGTTTGACGAAGTACGCCCACTTCGTTCCACTCCGACACCCCTATACAGCAGCGATAGTGGCCGGCTGTTTCATTTCCGAGATAGTGCGCCTCCATGGGTTCCCTCGCTCCATAGTGAGTGACAGAGATCCCCTCTTCCTCAGCAGTTTTGGACCACGCTCTTTCGTCTTCAGGGCACTCGGCTTCGGATGAGTACCGCATATCACCCCCAGTCGGATGGGCAATCCGAAGTGCTAAACCGTTGTTTGGAGACATATTTGCGGTGCTTCATCGGCGAGCTACCCGGGTCGTGGGCGAAGTGGCTCTGTTGGGCGGAGTACTCGTACAACACCGCCTACCATCACTCCGCCAATACATCGCCATTCGAGACGGTCTATGGCTGACCCCCGCCTTCTCTTCTCCGACATCTTCCTGGCGAATGCCCCGTGGCCAGCTTGGCCGACCATCTGTACGACCGGGACGTGATTCTGGATAGCTTGAAACACCACCTTCGACGCGCACAGGCAAAAATGCTCTCGTTCGCTAACCGGAAGCGACGCGGTCTCTCCTTTCAGGTGGGCGAGCGTGTTTTCATCAAGCTTCACCCGTACCGACAGCTGACCGTGGCCCGCCGCACCTGCCCCAAGTTGGCCCTTCGCTTCTACGGGCCCTTCGAGATCATCAACCGCATTGGAGCCGTCGCCTACCGCCTGCGCCTACCGGACCATAGTCGCATTCACCCGGTGTTCCATGTTTCCCAGCTTTGTCGCGTTATCACGACCACCCAGTCACCGACCACATTCTAGCGGATATTGAGCACTCTGACTCCCCACCTATGTACCCAGCTTCTATCGTGGATCGGCGCCACCATACCCGGGAGATGCTTTTCCGGAAGAAATTCGCATCGCGTGGCGTGACCGACCTCTCTCCACCGCTACATGGCTACTGCGGGATGACTTCCATCGTCAATTTCCAGATTATTGCCTTGAGGACAAGGCTAATTTCCCAGATGGGGTATTGTTACCGACGCTCAAACGGAAGAGCCAGAATGGCACGTGTATTCGAGGAGGACGCGCGGCGACGCGAGAGCAGGGAACGATCCGAACCACACCGGTCCAAGCACCGAACCGGGCGGTTCGGCGGACGCACGCTAAGGGCCAACCGGCCCCTTTATTTTATATTGCTGTCCTATTTTTAATTATGTGTTTTGTAATATTTTGGAACTCTTGATGTGTGGTGGATCCCTCTTATATATGGGATCACCTTAGGGTTAGTTTGTATCTTTGGATCACTTGTGTTAATTGGGGGCTGCTGCCTTTTTCCTCTCTCTCTCTCTCTATCTCTTCCTCTATCTCCCTCCCCTTTCGTCTAACCTATCTCCTCCTCTCTCGCCCGCTCGCTACCGCCCCAGTTATCGCCTTCCGATAGCCCTGCGCTAGCCGCCGCCCCTCGCTAACGCCCCTCCGATACCCCAGCGGTATCACATGAACACATATCTGGAGGCCGGAGAACGCCAATGGATGAACACGTCGTGGAAGTAGGCAGCCTTGGTCCTGCATCGGGAGAAGAGGCGACTGGAGATGCGATCGAGAGCAGCCGTCGACTAGGAAAGCAGAGCAAGAACTACCTGGGATATGCCGGGCGGAGAAGCCGAGACCCAGTTGCTGCCGACGTGAGAGGGTGAGGAATCGACAGAAGTCTGCGCAGACGGAAGCGTCGTCGATGGAGGTAGACGCAGCAGTCGGAGCGACGATAGTCGAAGCCAGCGAGGGTTGAAGTAATCGGAGCAGGCGGAAGCAGAGCCTCCCGTCGACGGAGTCAGAGGCTGGTCCCGTCGACGGGAGCGGAAGAGATCCCCGTCGGGAGCAGCGATGAAATCACACGGGCGAAGAGGAAGAAAAAAAAGGCGGCCACGGGAGAATTTTTTTTACGGTTTACTCAGCTCTGATACCAAGTAGAAATAAAGAGAAATGCTTGAGTTTATCTTATTCATCCACATAGGGGGATACTTATAACATTACAAAAGACTCACTAAGCCTCACACAAGATGTGGGACTAAACTCACTCACACATACTAATATACTAATCTCAACTTGTATCTTTCCTGTTTTTCCAGTATCATCAACAAGCATTCTATCCTTCTCCTTTTCAACCCACATCTTGTTCAGGCTATAATGTTTCAGAAACATCTCATCATCACTTAGGTCCGCATCTTCTCCGAAGAACTCATCCATCTTCTGCTAGACTTTGACAACATTCTCATCATCTTCGGTGTCTTCATTGTTCATCTCCTTCATTTCCACTATCACATCAGCAGCAGCAGATCCAAACCCCTGTTTTTCTGCTTCAAAGAACTCCTTTGCACGGAAGAAACACCAAAATCCTTGTTTATGCCTCCACCTTCTCCAACCTCCAAAATCCTTCATAAACATAAGTTTTCGTTTTGGCACAAAACGAATATGAAAACTATCCTGCAAACGAACATACATTTTTGTTTGGCCCAAAATGAAAACGTATGATTTTTTCTTTTTGGACCAAAACAAAAATCTTCCAATGAAAACAACACAAACGAACAGAGCCTTAGAGTCCGTTCGGTTGGACGGAATTGGAATTGATGTTCAATTTCAATGAAAATAGATCATCAATTCTAATTTAAGGCCTCAATTTCATCAAAACGAACTTAGAGTTCCTGAAATTAGAACTTGAGGTCATTGGAATTGGACCTCTAATTCCAATTTCAAAGTCCAATTCAATCCAACCAAACATATTCTTAATATTTTTCATGAAGAGTTATGCTTGAAAGTTGCGGTCATAGTTTAGTATAAGTCTGAATGGGGTTTTGCTCCATTGTAATTATAGAGATTATTTCCAGTAGATGTTGCTTGTTAATTCTAAATCATGTGAGGGAGATGGTGAATATGTATTTTTAACACATTTTCACTTCTCTCACCCATTCTCCTATAATATTTCTTTGTACTAACACAAAATTTCCTTGTCATTTTTAATTTTGGAATTTACTTTGTAGGGTATTAACATGTAACAAATATCTATTTGATAATTACCATTAATATCTTTTTTTTTAGAATTTTGTGGCATCCTAACATGTAATGTTATGGGTTTTTTGGAACAAGTTGTTATGGGCCTACTTGATTGTCGGAGAAGTGGACAGAGGTGGAGATGACGGTGGCGGAGATACTACGGAGTCATGACCGCGATTTCCTAAGCGGGGCGTGCTCGAGAGAGAGAGAGAGCTTCCAAGATCTCTTTTAGGGTTTGGGAAAATAGACTTTCTTCATTGATCCCAATACAATACCCAATGGGTGCTTTAAATAAATTTACAAACGACTCTAATGGAAATACAAATGTTGAACGTGAAATGCAAATAAATAGGAAATCAACGACAAACTTGGAATGCGACTAAAAAGGGACACCACATAAAGACACGACATAAATAACGACGTCATATAATGAATAAATGATGTCATAATAAGACCCATAACATCTCTCCCGACCTTCAAATTGAGCTTGTCCTCAAGCTTGAACTTTGCATTGATGGCCGAGTCTTCTAGCATCTTGATCTCCCGCTAGAACAATGTCCGATAGCGCGTAGCGGTGGCGGGGATGTCTGTGAGTAGTTGCAGCTCCGTCGGAAAAATGGGCGGTGAAAGGAATGTTTTCGGCGGGTTTGGGGGAGCGGTGTTCAGCAGCAGCGACAAGACGGCTGAAGGAGCGACGATCGGTAGAAGGAACGGATGTGGCGGCGAGGTGGCCGGAGGTACCGGCGGAGCAGTGACTGACGAAGGCGGCCCAAGGTGGGGTGGCACCACCACATGTGGTGATGGTGGAGGGACAATCATCGCGGAGAGCGGCGGTACGTCATCGGCTGGCGAAGAAGGTGACTGCACGAGGAAAGGCAGCAAAGGCGAAGCTTCGGTGGAAGGCCAGCTATCCAATCATCAAACTTGCTTAGGAGTGCGGTCAAGTCATCCTCTATCGAACGTAGGGCGGCGATCTCTGTGGCATTAAGCTTGATGTGCTCTATAATTAATTGATTACTTAATTAATTCAATTAAGAATTAATAAGCAATAAAAATTAACTGATATATGTTATGGGTTGATCATCGTGTTGTGGAGTTGTCGGGCGACAAAGTGGGAAGAAATTAATTCCTATTCAGCCAGCTGTCAGTTCAATCGGTTGTGGAGTTATCGGGGCTACCATATAGGAAGAAATTAATTCCTATTCAGCCCGTGGAAGGGGCTCGAGGAGAAGCGTGCGTGGCTCGATGGGGAGACAACCTGTTGAAGGCGTGCAGGGATGGAAAGGGCGCACTGAATCGACGAGGACGCTGCAACGAGTGAACGACAACGACGAAAGCCTGCGTTCACGATCGGAGGCCCCAAATCGGCGCTCGGTAGGCGAGTTCGGTTGTGTAGGAAGATCGGTACCGTCGGTGGTGATGAAGAAGGGCACGACGACCTTATCATTGAGGATGTAGAGCGATGTGCGTGCGACGTTGATGTAGGGGACGATCCGTCGATGAAGGAGCTGGACGAGCGGAAAAAGAGGCTGAACGCCGGATGGAGATGTTGTCGTCTTTCGGTGGTCGAAATGGTAGCAGAGGGCACGCAGGAAGGAGACGATGCAGACGATGCGATGTCGAGACGATTCAGTTGAAGCCGAGGGATGTTGCGGCCGGTGGAGGAAGGATGGCCTCTGATACCAAGTTGTTATGGTCCTACTCGGTGATTACCGGAGGAGTGGCCGAAGGTGGAGATGACGGTGACAGAGATACTACGAAGCCATGACCGTGACTGCCTAAGTGGGGCGTGCTCGAGAGAGAGAGCTTCCAAGATCTCTTTTAGGGTTTGGGAAAATAGACTTTCTTCATTAATCCTAATACAAGACATGAGTGCTTTAAATAAACTTACAACTGACTCTAATGGAAATACAAACGATGGACTTGTAATACAAATGAATAGGAAATCAACGACAGACTTGGAATGCGATTAAAAAGGGACACCGCATAATGACACGACATAAATAACGATGCCATATATGAACGCGGTTTTTAAGACAGAATAAATGCATATTAAGAAATAAATAATGTCATAATAAGACCCATAACACCAATACTTTTGAAAAGTACTGGTACCACCATAGGAAGTTCTACAACTGATGGAAATACAAACGATGGACTTGTAATACAAATGAATAGGAAATCAACGACAGACTTGGAATGCGATTAAAAAGGGACACCGCATAATGACACGACATAAATAACGATGCCATATATGAACGCGGTTTTTAAGACAGAATAAATGCATATTAAGAAATAAATAATGTCATAATAAGACCCATAACACCAATACTTTTGAAAAGTACTGGTACCACCATAGGAAGTTCTACAACTGTTAGCACATGACCATACCAAACTCTGCCTAGACTAGGTGATTCCAAATCCTGATAGCTATTAACGAAATAAAATAGCTAAATTGCTGCTGTATAACAGTAAACATAAATTTTAATTATAACTAGCTAATGTTGTTAAAGTAATAAGAATTCTACGAGACGATATAGTGAACCATATCTCCTACTAAAAAATGTAACACAACGGTGCAATAAAAAAAACAAATGCATTACAGCAAAGTTATTATAAAAACAATGTAACTTGATAGCTTTCTTTTATTTTAGTATGAGATGCATGCCTCTCTTTCACTAATATTTGATATTATATATTTAATATGTGAAAAGAAATCAATGAAATTTATGATTTATATCTTTAACATGTTTTAATATTTTGGTGTATTTAATAGATGTCTCTCTCGTTGTTCCTTTGATATAATGGTCAAGTTAGATCAATGATTTTTTACTACCTAGCATTCATATTTATATAATATAATATCTTCTGTCTAATTATGATTTTATAAAATTTATTTTAAATCTTCTTGATATCTTTCTTATTGCATAATACTTGCGAGACATTTATCCAATCTTAACTATAAAAGTTACACCCTCATCTATATCCTCATTATTAAACCTATCACAGCCATCGTTTAGCTTCACCTATATTAAGATATATTAATAATTGCTATATCACTTGTACTAGAATTGCTAATCATTTACTCTGTTTGTTTTACTAAGTCTAAGTTATCATCTTCTAAACAATATTTCCATTGTTCTCACTTTTTGTGTTTCTTAGTAGATAACTCACAGATTAAACATGTCGCCCACTTGGGGTTTCCACAGGAACCCTACGTGGATCTCCACCATTCCCGTTAGCCACCGGTTCACTCCACCTTTATCGAGCCGCGTCCAGCCCGAGCTCCAACACGTGTCGAGAGTCTACCTCGCTTCTGTGGTCCAGCATGCCTACAACCGCGACTCAGTGCGTCTGTCGTTGCCCTCCTTCTCTCCAGTGCGCCAGCCGCTCCAAATTGACGTCAATTGGGATCGCCACTGATCAACACGATCACCCGCAGTCGCGCTCCAGCCCGCATCTCGTTGTCCTGCTCGCATTTACGGCCCCGATACCGCCACCGCTCCGCCGATCGGTTCCTTCCAGCAGCACAAGCAGACACATGACGTTGATACCGTCTGTGCAGTCTCGCCCTCCTTCTCTTCCATGGCCATCCTTCCGAACTCATTGCACGCTTGATATGATCGAATCGAAGTTGCCATGGATGACCTCCTTGCCATGGCGCTTGCGCTTCGTTGCCGGCTTCTTCCTCAAGCACCATTACAACTCATGTCCTCCTCTCTGCTCCCCAACAGGCGTCCTCCTCCTCCACGCATCTCCCCGTTGACCTCCTGTCCCGTGCCTTCGATGGGTCATCCTTCTGCCAGTCCCCTTTCGCTTTTCAGCAGCTAGCCGCACCCTCCTTTTCGTGCAATGTTCCACGCCCCATGCCATCCCCCACACCCCTTAATAGCAGGCGTCTCCTCTACTCCACCTTGCCCAGGGTTCACCCACATCCACACCCATCTCCATCTTAAATTTCATGGTCCACATTTTCTCTCCCTCACTACTTTCTCATGTCATTCTTTTTCAAACAGTACGCCACATGCACACAACCAACATGTCTCCTTTTGGGTTTTATATACCCACTTTCGTACACAACGATCGTCTTGACGCCTTCGCCATAGCGCCATGTCACCACCACTCTCCCTTTTTTCTGAAATTATTTCCGCGCCTCAAGTTACAAACGACTAGACAAATTCTCCATTGGTTCTTATTCTCGTCACGACCCCGCCCACGGCCGTGGCCCAATTGGCATGTTTTACACCACAATTTCAGTCTTCATGGCCCCTCTCGCTCGACCTTGGGGACAGTCATTTTCAGGATGGGTGTGTTGATACGTATACGCATGTCACCCGCATGCGAACTATCAGCCTCATCTCGTGAGAGTCTCTCAACGACGTGTTTACCTTTATATAATAATATTGTATTAATTATATATTGTTTTGTCCTTTAATGTGTTTGTCTTGTAGCGGGGGTCTCCACATATATATGGAGCCCTTAGGTGTGAAGTATTTCATCTTTGGATCGTTTAGATTTTGGACTCTCTAGGAGAGAATAGCGCTTTGGAGGACCCAGCTTCCGAGTGCTAGACGGGGGCTTGTCTCCCAAGTTTGTATTCGCTATTTTTATGCAATGCAATTTATTCGTTGTGTTCGTAATTCTTTATACGGCGTAGCTTGTTCGTATCATAATATAAATTTATTTTATGCATACGTGATGTGATAGTTGTATTCATTTTATTTAAACTCAGTCCTATTTTCAGGAGGACTAATGCCTGAAGCATATTGCAGTTGCTTTTTGAAGGAACATCTGGGTCTACATCTTCGTCTTCATAATGTTGTAGCTAGGTCAAATATATCAATAAAAAGAACAACTTTTTAGAAAATTAATATTTTGTAATCATTCTATTGAGTATATTTTTTATAAACTATTTCAAAATTACTGAATAATTTCAGTGAATATTGTTAGTGCCACTAAAAACATTCTACAGTTATGTATACAGATATAAATTTATTAGTATATCAATAGTTACTAAGTTCAAACAATTACATTGCTGCAGTGGTGTTATATATTTTTCATAAATATTTGCATTAAATGCTCAGATATTCTGAATAGTTAAACAAACTTTATGATGCCATTTGTTTTGTCAATTTCAGTTTTATTAGCACGCCCAGTTTTATTAGTTTAGAGGCAGCATTCTGTCTTTCTGAATAAATCCTTTGAAGAGGAATGCTGCTTGAATGCTAACCCAGTCACCTGGATGTACAGGATTGAAAAGTGAGGCAAGAGATTATAGCATTCCTACATCCCACTGGGACAAAGTTTTCAGTATTATTGGTGCGGTCGCTAATTTAGTTTTTGCTTACAACACGGGGATGCTGCCAGAAATACAGGTAATACTCGATTTGAAAATCATACATTAGTTTACAAGTTTCATTGATTGCAGAATCTAGTTTTACTCCTGAACTCAAAGTCTTTATTTATTAGGCTGTTTTTTTAAAGGATGAAAATGTTAGAATCTATGCATACAACTCAAAACTAATTGTTATAGATGGAAGGGAGAGATATCAATACATATTAAGGCTCCGTTTGGCGCGGACGTGGCGGTCAAGAACGTGGTGGTTATGAACCATTGTTTGTGAACGCCCAACCTCACCTAAGGGTAGTTTTCTTTTCTTAATGTGGTCATAACCGCTGTCATGTCAAAGAAGCACAAAAAAATAATTCAATCAATTGGTATACGAACATAGAATCATCTCCTATCGATATAGAGAATTGTATTGACTTATTGTCCAGCATCTCTTGGAAATTCAGCCCTATAACAATCATGAAATATCCAACAGATAAAGTGCGGCTACCGCCTTTCGTATATTATCTAGCATTCATTCCTCATATTACTGATGAGGATCAATTCTTCTTCTTTGGTTTAGCGAACCTTCGATGTCTAAAGAACAGTCGAAGGCTTTCACTCAATCCTCAAGAATTACTATCTCAAATAGCTATCATGAAAAACGCTTCCTATCTTATAGTCATTGATTTTCGTGAACACATGCTGAGAGTAAATAGAAGGATGCTCCTAGAAAAATCCAACTATTAGAGCTCATTGTTGGTTCTGTGCATATATTATCTATTTCATCGAATCTTTTTTCAAAAGAGAATATAAGATGGAGGATGAGGAGGATGAGGAAAGAAGGCAGAAGATAGCACCATTAGAGCAAGGGATTCTCAGTTATGTTTTCTTGAATATCTCTCTTCATAATGCAGATAAAGAGAGAAAGAAAGCCATGTTGGGAAAAAAACGCTTTCCCGGACCTGAGTGCACTTACGGACTAGTGTTGAGATACCTGCAAAAGCGTTAGCGAAATGCGCAAGAGTAACCACAATCACACAGATACAAAGGTGTATACGTGGAAAACCCCAAAGCAGGGTAAAAAACCACGGGACGATCGGAGTCCAACCCGGAAAGCCTCCACTAAATGATATGAAAATACAATGGCTTTCCCCGCGATCCCCAGATGGATCCTACAGCTATGACAAATATAAAGACAAGAGAAAGGTACAGGTATACCGACAAAGACGACCAAGTTCGAGTCAGAATGACTCGCTCCGAACTGGTTCTCTAAACGGTCTGCAGCCCTCTGAAGATCTTTCAATATTGTCAAGCCGCCTCGCCTACGTCGACACACGACGTCGTCGGCGCACTCCGATCAGTACGCAACCCGTTAGTAGGTTGCCCCGCTCGAGGCCCAGATGCCTCGCCACCAACGTCCACTTGAGGCTAAGATGCCTCCCTGCGCTGAACGCCACTTGCCGCAGATGCGGCCCAATGTACTCGCCTGAGTACAATACGACGATTGCACACCGTCGTCCCTTTGCGCAAGACGTGCCCACTGCACCACTGCACCACCACAACCGTGGCCCGACAACACCGTCGAAGCCCCAGCGGTCCTTGCTCCTCCGTGCCCAAACGGCGTCTCCAAACACCGCAACAACGCCTCACCGGCTCCGCTCAAATTAGCCTCCGCTTACGCGGCTCCCCCGCACACAAGCACTGCAGCCCCGCTACACAAGCACAGCACCACCGCCGCCTTCGCAACAGCCCTCGCACAACAGAGAGCAGCCGGATCTCCTCCAACAGCAGCGGCCGGACCTCCTCTTCAAAAGTACAGGCCGGATCTCCTTTTAAATGCACAGGCGGCAGATCTTCAAACCAGCCGCAGATCTACTCCAAGGCGGTGAAAAACTCTTCTCCAACCGGCGGCTGTTCTGCTTCCAAAGCCTCCAGGCGAGAAGCCTTTTTTCTCCAGGCGGCAGTTTCTTTTTGGATCCACGAGCAGAGAGAGAGAGGAGATGAAAACGCCCTTTTTTTTCTTTTATTTAACCTGCTGAACGGTTTCAAGAGGGAGGAGTGAGAAGAATAATAATGGGCTACAGTTATTATCGGGAGAGAGGGAGAACCAGGACCACTTTTTTTTTTCTTTTATTTATTTCCTTATATATATATATATATTGACAAATATATATATATATGCAAAATCTGCCTTCCCCTTGCTTGGATATCCGCACACCATGGCTCATCCAATCCATTATACGAACCTCTCGACGTCCGTCGCCGCGGGTTTTATCCACCTAGGAGGGAACCCGAACCCAACAATCTCCCCCTTCCCGACTAGGAGGAAGAACTCGCCAAACTGGCGATCAATCCGAGAGAACCATCACTGCAACTCTGCATCTTTCTCTCACAAATCGTCGAACTCGATGTAGGATCGTGACAATCAAAAGTCACCCGACGCCGCTGGCCAGCAACAATATGAGAACCGCTCTCCTGTCCTATCACCGTCGACTTTGAGACATGATGTCTCACTTGCCTGTAGCATTTCTTCCCACTGAAGAATCCGCGCTGCCCACGC
This sequence comes from Dactylorhiza incarnata, assembly GCA_033032865.1. Classification (NCBI taxonomy): domain Eukaryota; kingdom Viridiplantae; phylum Streptophyta; class Magnoliopsida; order Asparagales; family Orchidaceae; genus Dactylorhiza; species Dactylorhiza incarnata. The sequence goes on from JAWHQI010000217.1 coordinate 2,615,891, forward strand.
CACACACCGGTGGCTCTGTCACCTCTGACCTTGTGCTCCCCCGCACCTGCAGCTCTCGCCTCCAAACTATAAAGGCCGGACATCATGCTACCACGGCCTATGACCAAAGAACCTTTGGTCAGTCGCCATCGTCCATCACCAAATATATTGGCATAACCATTTGCATCCAATCGACTAACAGACAGCAAATTGAATCGGATGTCAGGAACATGACGGACGTCCTTGAGCACTAATATAGAACCCGTGCTCGTCTTCAGGTGCACATCACCGACACCAACAGCTTTGCAAACTCCCCCATTGCCCATCTTCAATACCCCATATTTACTTGGGGTGTAAGTTGCAAATTGTGCTCTATCACTTGAAACATGTGCTGAAGCTCCCGAGTCCACTAGCCACGAACCATCTCTACAAGCGAGGTCAGACGCCACCTCATCACTTGCAAAGATTACGTCATCTTCAAGTGCTGTTACTATCGATGCTGTGACCTCATCTTGCTTTGCTGATTCTTGCATCTGCAATTTCTTCCAAGCATTGCACTTCCTCTTTATGTGACCCTTCTTGCCACAATGAAAGCACTCAATGTCTTTTCGCGGCCTAGAATTACTCCTATTGGATGCTCTGTCATCTCTGCTCTTATTTCTCCCCCTAGAGTCAGAGTAGAGAATATCTGAATGGGAAGAAGAGGCGGTCGCATATGACCCGCCTTGCGATTTTCTTCTCACCTCCTCATTCAAAATTCCACTCTTTGCAACCTCCATAGTCAAAGCACCTCCAGGAGACGAGTTAATCAGTGAAACTCGAACCATCTCCCAAGAGGCAGGGAGAGACTTCAGTAACCATAGAGCATTGACCTCATCATCAAAAGTCACCTTTATGGCAGTCAACTGATCCAACACTCCTTGGAACTCATTCACATGATCAAGTATAGGTGTGCCCTCCTTATACTTGCACTCACTAATCTTCGTTAGCAACAAAAATTTGTTCAGCCCTGTGCTCTTCGCATACAAAGACTCCAACGTCTTCCATAGCACCTTGGCATCAGTGATACTCGCCACGTGATTGTAAACATTGCGCTCCACAAATCGCCTAACAAAACCACACACCTTGCGGTGTTCAATCGCCCATTTTGCAGGATCCGTATCTTTGGGCATCTCCCCAAAGATAGGCGAGTGCCAACCCTTGACGTAAATCAAGTCCTCCATCATCATATGCCATTCATGATAGTTGGCCCCGTTCAATTTCATGGACATCTCAAAAGTCGAATCCATCTGCACTCAGTCCACTGTCAACACTGACCACTGATCTTGGAGCCGACTATTTCAAAGAATGTGACTAGAGAGGATAGGGAGCGGACCAATGGTCGTCACCTACCGCACCTATTCACAAACCCAAAATATCCAATCGGCTCGACTGAACCTCGCTTTGATACCACTTGTTGGGAAAAAAAACGCTTTCCCGGACCTGAGTGCACTTACGGACTAGTGCTGAGATACCTGCAAAAGCGTTAGCGAAATGCGCAAGAGTAACCACAATCACACAGATACAAAGGTGTATACGTGGAAAACCCCAAAGCAGGGTAAAAAACCACGGGACGATCGGAGTCCAACCCGGAAAGCCTCCACTAAATGATATGAAAATACAATGGCTTTCCCCGCGATCCCCAGATGGATCCTACAGCTATGACAAATATAAAGACAAGAGAAAGGTACAGGTATACCGACAAAGACGACCAAGTTCGAGTCAGAATGACTCGCTCCGAACTGGTTCTCTAAACGGTCTGCAGCCCTCTGAAGATCTTTCAATATTGTCAAGCTGCCTCGCCTACGTCGACACACGACGTCGTCGGCGCACTCCGATCAGCCGCAACCCGTTAGTAGGTTGCCCCGCTCGAGGCCCAGATGCCTCGCCACCAACGTCCACTTGAGGCTAAGATGCCTCCCTGCGCTGAACGCCACTTGCCGCAGATGCGGCCCAATGTACTCGCCCGAGTACAATACGACGATTGCACACCGTCGTCCCTTTGCGCAAGACGCGCCCACTGCACCACTGCACCACCACAACCGTGGCCCGACAACACCGTCGAAGCCCCAGCGGTCCTTGCTCCTCCGTGCCCAAACGGCGTCTCCAAACACCGCAACAACGCCTCACCGGCTCCGCTCAAATTAGCCTCCGCCTACGCGGCTCCCCCGCACACAAGCACTGCAGCCCCGCTACACAAGCACAGCACCACCGCCGCCTTCGCAACAGCCCTCGCACAACAGAGAGCGGCCAGATCTCCTCCAACAGCAGCGGCCGGACCTCCTCTTCAAAAGTACAGGCCGGATCTCCTTTTAAATGCACAGGCGGCAGATCTTCAAACCAGCCGCAGATCTACTCCAAGGCGGTGAAAAACTCTTCTCCAACCGGCGGCTGTTCTGCTTCCAAAGCCTCCAGGCGAGAAGCCTTTTTTCTCCAGGCGGCAGTTTCTTTTTGGATCCACGAGCAGAGAGAGAGAGGAGATGAAAACGCCCTTTTTTTTTCTTTTATTTAACCTGCTGAACGGTTTCAAGAGGGAGGAGTGAGAAGAATAATAATGGGCTACAGTTATTATCGGGAGAGAGGGAGAACCAGGACCACTTTTTTTTTCTTTTATTTATTTCCTTATATATATATATTGACAAATATATATATATATGCAAAATCTGCCTTCCCCTTGCTTGGATATCCGCACACCATGGCTCATCCAATCCATTATACGAACCTCTCGACGTCCGTCGCCGCGGGTTTTATCCACCTAGGAGGGAACCCGAACCCAACAAGCCATCCCAAATAAATCTCAGTCTTTAGGTACCACACTAGTATCTTTTCAAACGGAGCGTAGTGTGCCAGATTACATGAATTTTCTGATGTGGGATTACATACATCATGTTTACTTTGTTTGGTATCTAACATGTGAGCTTCTATTTTTAATTGAGTGATACATGTTAGAACCTATGCATCAATCCCAAAACAATTGGTTTCTATAATGCATTTCAGATTGTGAACCAAGGGAAAGAATTGCTTCGAATGAACCTTTTTCTGAAAAACTAAGACTAGAGATGTGTAATCACTCATTTTTGTTGTTTGTTTTGGAACTGAGATTGCATTCTGGATGGTGAAATATTTTCTTCTACTCAGATTTCAATGTCTGATATACCTTTTCTTCTGGTCTTCCAAATAACATTGGCCTTTAAATACCATTGCAGGCAACAGTGAAAGAACCTGCCATAAAAAATATGGAAAAAGCGCTTTGGTTTCAATTCACAGTAGGTGGTTTGCCCCTATATGCTGTTACTTTCTTGGGTTATTGGGCCTATGGTTCCTCAACTTCGAGCTATCTCCTCAACAGTGTCCATGGGCCGGTCTGGGTTAAGACCGTAGCCAACGTTGCGTCCTTCCTCCAAACAGTCATTGCCTTGCATGTAAGTATATTTCATAAACTGTAACCACATTTTTCCGAGAGAGAAATACATAGTTTTTGGGTCACTATGCATATTGGATCAAGTAAAACCTTCAGCAGGTGCAGCTACAATCATGTATGTGATATATACCGCTTCAGCAGAGAAATTATGCATACATGATACGTACCATCTATAAAGTGTCGTAAAATTGTAATAAGTGGTAGTAAATGTTTAGTAGAATGTGTTTTTGTTACAACAAAATAACAAACAATCGATGGGTCGTGTGCCCGTGTGTATATGTGCCTGCACCCTATTGGGCTCGTGCGCAATAATTTCACCCATTAGATACTGGACATGTTTGGTCAGAATGTATTCTTGTCTTTCTACCTATTCTTGCCTTTTGGCCTTTTGGATATTCTTCTTGAGATTATCTTAAGTGCTTTTCAAGGTTCTTTTAGACAGAAAATACATTTTCTAAAATGATGAAATTCGCTGGAAATCAACAAAAGTTTTTGAACCATACAAAAATGTATGAAAAATGTGTCCTGAGAAACCTCCCTGCTGCTCAATTTCTGTCCAAATCTGCTATCATATTTATGTAAGCATAAAATTCTTTGCATTTTCATATTCAATTTGATTTTATGAAATGATAACATTTCTGCAAGCATTGCTCGAGTATCTTCTTTAGCTGAAGTTAGTGATGACTTGCCATTAATTAGTATTGTTTGAAGAGTTCTTCTTGAGCTATCAGCAAGAAAAGTTTTCTCCACAACTGTTATGACATTCTACTGATGATTTATTTCTGTCAGATTTTTGCGAGTCCCATGTATGAGTATTTGGACACAAAGCACGGGAGAGGAGGGAGCCCCTACGAGTTGCATAATGTTTTATTCCGAATTTTCGTTCGGGGAGGGTATCTCACCGTAAACACGCTAGTTGCTGCCCTCCTCCCATTCCTCGGGGACTTCATGAGCCTGACTGGTGCTCTGAGCACATTCCCTCTCACATTTGTTCTTGCAAATCACATGTATCTAATGGTGAAGAACAGGAAGCTTTCCGTGACTCGAAAGGCTTGGCATTGGTTGAATGTTGTGGGCTTCAGCTTATTGGCTTTAGTTGCCGCCATTGCCGCCATGAGACTCATCTCAGTCGACTCAAAAACCTACCATCTTTTTGCGGATATTTGAAATTCTTTTCCGTGCAGGTTTACATGGTTGAAGGCCTACTTATATTGTCTACCATATTTCATCCATTAAAGAAGGGTGTATACCATGTTATTCTATCAATTCCTTTGTATTATGTAGAATTCCTTCTTATGTACTTATAAAATTTGAATCATTTATGTTATTCTCTTTATAAATTGTCTCATATTCATGCTACTCATGTATCATTATGTTGAAAATTTTGTAAATAAAACATTTATTTTATAATGTTTTATTGGAACCTAGAATGGTGTTTGGTGTTTGGTTCATCATATTTGATGAAAAACTCCAAAACCAAATTGGAGGGAATCCAAGTGTTTGGAGGGAACCTTTTATGATAGAAAAGATGAACTCATTATTCTCACCATGCCTATTTCCATTCTTGTTGGTGAGTATATATATTAGTTCACACTTTCTTATTTGTTCAAAAGAACATAAGAAGAAACTATGAATCACACACACACGCGCACATGCACCGGACCGGATCCGGATTTGGGATTTGGGGAATAATTGAATTGAATTGTATTTTTTGTACAAAATAGTTTTAGTATTTTTTATTCGAAGTTGCGTCGAATAGAAGTCGGAGCTGCATCGAGTAGAACTCGAAGTCACGTCAACTAGCTCGCTTGTAATTAGAGTGGCGTCGAATGGAACTCGACGCACCCAACCTGCGTCGATAAGAACTCGACGTAGCGTCGACAAGTTCTCCGTCGGCTTGGCCTGCGTCGATAAAACTCCACGTAGCGTCGAGTTGCATCGAATAGAACTCCATCGTTTTGACTTGCGTCGATAAGAACTCGACGTAGTGTTGAGTTGCATCGATATGATTTCGACGCAGCGTCGAATTGAACTCGACGCGACCTCTGTCATTTTGCGTTCTCTCTGCGCAATTATTATGCGTAATTTCTAACCGTTCTTTTACACGCTTTTATCGCCGTTATTCTTTACGCTGGAAATCTTTCATGTTTATCTGCACGATTATCGACTTTCAATTATAATCGTTGGAATTAATTACATGTTATTTTCTGAGACTCCTATATAGGAGATTTTTCTGAATCGTTTCTATACTTACGTTTTGTGCTTTCGGAAATCTGCTCTCGTGCTCTCTGTTCTTCCGACGAACTTCTTCGTGCTTCTTTTTCTTTACGTTTGCTTCATGAAGTCGGAGTTCGGGTGCTTTGTGCTTCTTCGGTGGTTGCGCACATCGAAGCTTTCGGGATCTAGCCGGGTGGTGTACCTTGGAGGAGTGAGCATCGGTTGAAAGCTCTGTCGGAGGGTGGTGCAACTTCTTTAGAGCAATGATTACACGTCTTACCCGGGCTCGATTCTAAACTATATTTTTGATCTTTTTTATTTCCCACCTCCTTCGTGCAATTTTACTAATATAAGAAAATATTCTGACACATTATGTATAAGCTCTAAAGTGATATTTGAATAGGTTAGGCGGATCGCCCTAGTCCCACGTCCAATTATTTATGAAGATTTTCTCGAGGTTTAAGCTCTGTTTGGCGCGATAGTGGCAGTTGCAAACGAGGTTGTTATGCACCGTTGTTCATGACCGCCCGACCTCACCTAAGGAACTTCATCCACTTTATGTTCAAAACACTGTGCCAAATGGAGCTTTAATGATGATGACAATGATAGAGAAAATTTGGTCCGGTTCGAATAAATCATAAAATTTCACTAGCGAATGTATAAACAGGCTTGGATTTGGCATTTTCAAATGGTGAGCACGCTTTTGCTCTTTGCTATGAGTTGGCATTCAACCTTCTACTAGTCTTAAATTTTTTTGGTGCGCCCAACATCCACTCTTTTATATGCGCCAAGGTGATTTTTATGCACTAAATTATATTTTTTTACTTCAATTTTTTTGTTTTTTAAATCACAAAATATTAATGTTTGTATAAGTATCATTATACCCATATTCCGATTACAACAGAAAAAAATATGATCATAGAATCATGCATTATAACCGTAAAATGACATTATAACCGTATTTTAATTTTCCGAGGGTAATGTCATTTTACGATGAAGAGCATGATTTTACGGCCGCATTTTTTCTGTTGTAATCAGAATATGGGTATAATGACTTAAAGTGGGCCTAAAAATACAAACATTAATATTTTGTATTTTTTTTGTAAAATTGTTTTGTTATAAATAAAAAAATGTGATTTAGTGCTTAAAAACTACATTGACGCACATAAAAAGTGAATGTTGAACGCACCAAAAAATGCCTCCCCCGGTCTCCTTACTGCACTTGAACACCCAACCAGGCAGGGACTTGGGCTTCATTTGGTAAAGGCGTTTTGACGCCGGCGCAGGAGCAATCACCGCCACAAGGCGGAAAAACAAACTCCGGGCGGCGGCGTTTGCTCCCGCAGCTTAGAGAAAAAGGAGACAGAAAGCGCCGTCTCCAACCCCCGCCCCCACCTCCGCCTCCAACACCTGCGGTGAGTCCTCCCGCGCCGTCTCCCACCGCCTTACCAAATGAACCCTTGGTACCATGAGTAGGCTGGAAACGAACCTTCAGTTCATATTTTTGGCGGATTTGAAGCTATTTATAGGCATCTTCTCATTTATTCTCCACTCTTGGTCTTGGCAAAATTAAGGAAATAAAGCACTAGAATGCTGATTTCCCTCATAACTTTCTCTAATTACAATGACTGCCCCTCTATCTTTCAAAAGGGTACACACACTCACACCATCTACGAAGGAAGAGGAGTCTTTGATGTAACATTTATTACTTGCATGATTCAGAAAAATACGGGCGGAAACACATGGGCGGAAGCTCTTGCGCTCGGCATGGGCAATCCAATGACAAATGTTATAAACTATACAAAAACATATGCACATAAATCACAATAACATCAAGCAAGTGTCCCCAGAAAGAATAGTGTCCAGCGATCAGGTTGAGACGTGCCGTCACGGACAAAGATTTTTGGCTGAAAACAACCCTGAATCTATGCGCCCAGCGGCTATGAAGAGCATCAAAGTCATTTAACACAGATGCTGCATATATTTGGCACAACTTTCACCCTATGTTCTCGACACTTCAAGTTTTCTCGACACAAATTTGTTGGCTAAAACCCGCCCAAATTTATGCCTTGTGCTTGCTATCAAGAAGGCCATCAAAGTCATTCCGCTTCCGATCGACAATTTAGTATTTCTCGACCCCAAGAGCGGGCTCCTCGAGTTCATAGAAGAGCGGGTATGGAAGCTTGAAATTGCGCCTTCCTAAACATGAACCCCGGAATGCATCCAGCTGGCTACTGATCAAACCAGCAATTCGAAATTGTTGCTTCTGCAGCTGAACTCTTCTGCTTGAGAGGTATTCCCAGCTCTCCATTTCAATCTCATCATCAGATCTAAGAAAGTGGGATTTAAAGGTAATAAAAATAAAACTCAAAAGGAATTGTAGATTGTTTGCTTGAGAAAAAATGCTATACCATATACAAACAAATCTGTGGATGCTTGCACTTTCAAAAAAAAATTTAATATAGGAATGAAAATGTATGCTTTGGCATAAATTTTATATGCCCAGATTTTGAATACAGATTTGTTATGGGGAGTATGGCATTGCCCACGAATTACTTAATTTTAACTCTAAAGGCTATATCCTCATCTATATCCCCTTTCTCATGTATTAATGACACAGTATTCAAACCAATCACACATAAATATCTTTCTGTTAGGAAACTCGGAACAGTTTCTACATGCGCAGCTACAACAAACACATGGCAAACAAGAATACATAAATAACAAATAATCGACAATCTCACAAATATAAATCACATCGGCGTAGTTTTATTATTGCAATAAAATGTAGAATTCAAAATATATACTCAGAAAAAATATAGATCCAATGAAGAGCACCACGGGTGGAATCGGACACCTCCACCCGTCGAGGAATAGGAAGAACATACTACAATCCGTTGAACAATAGAAGCACAAAGTTCGCACGAACAAGATGACCAACCCTTCCACCATCACCCATGCCCAGATTTGACATTGCTACAATTGCGGCCGATGTCCCTTACACAATCAGCCCATGCATTGTCCCTGCTGACCTCTGCACACAGTAGCAATCCAAATCAAGCATGACACGCCCCTCTGATCGCACGCAATGGTAGTCCAACCCCAACCGCTTTCTTCCACTGTGTCGTCCTCCACCCGTCGCCGTAGCAACCTTGCTACAGCCCCTTGCACAGCTGCCGGTACTGCTTGTTGTCTCTGTAGATCGAAAATAGGAGCGTGCGGTCCTGCTCTTGTAGTATCGAGTTCTAGTGGATGGCTATCTATCTTACTCTCAGAATCGTGGATCGGGGTTATCTTCTTCTGCTAGGTCTATCGGAGACCCAATGAACCCAATCGTACTCGGATCAGGTTTGGATCTGAATCCGAACAAACCTGGTAAGCTCAACATTATCCTCTAATAAGAAAGATTGATAATTTAATAATATCACACACCCTAGAATTGCATATTATGTACTTGATATTTATTATGCTAATTTGAAGTTCTCTATCTTCTAAATAATATTTTTAGTGGTGTAATGTTATGAACAAGAAACTACTTCGATTCGATTGCAATAACTGGAAGAAACACACGGATACAAATCCGGAGCAAGCTCCGGCCAAGATTATGGAGGTTGGGTCCTCCTATAATCCTTCTCTCTAAAGAGAGCCCAAAACCCTAATACATCCAAGATGAGAAACATACTCCCATACCACCTCCTTATATAGGGAGGGGGGCTCACATAACAATAACCCTAAGCCATAAAAATAAAACGAGATATAATAACGAGCGTGAGCGTAACAATACACCCCGCCAAAAAATCGACCGTGCCCTCAAGGTCGGAGTGCCGCACTCCGACTAGTAGTGAAAAGACCGCGGGTGGGTAGTCGTCGAGGTGCCCGGGGTGCCGTCCGGTGGTACATCCGTGATCATGAGACCATCCAAGTCATGCGGGCCGATTTCGTTCGCGTCCTCTCCGATGAAAAGGCGGAACTCCTTCACCGGGCAATCATGAGTAGGCGAGTAGGGTTGTTTGCAACGGAAGCAAAGACCCCTACTCCGTGAGTCATTGTACTCTTGGTTGGACAGGTGGTGAGTGGGAACAGGACGGTTGTTGCGGGGGCCCATAATGGGTGGGCGAGGTAGAGGAGGTGGCGGTGGTGGTTGTCGAGGCGGGGGCGCAAAATATGGTTGGTAGGGAGGTTTGGCGGGAAGCCAAAAGGACGTAGGGTCCCCGGACAGCGCGAGGAATTCGGCCTCCACGAGGAGAGAGAGGTCCATGGCTTGGTGAACAGTTAGTGATTGAAGGGTGCGGAGGCGGGCTCGGAGATGGGGTTGCAGGCCGTGCATGAAGTAGGCCAAGTAATGGTCGGGGGGAAGACCTGGAACATGGGTGACCAGCTCGATAAAGGAGTCCACATACAAATCAATGGAGCCGGTCTGACGAACTCCGCAAAGACGCTCGATCATGGACCCAGAGTAGCGGTGATCAAAGCGCTGAATGAGGGCCTCCGTAAGGGCCGTCCAGGTGAGGTCGGGGGAGGATTGGCGGAGCCAACGGGCCCAGTGGAGGGCGGACCCTTCCATGCCGACAATTGCTGTGGAGACCTGCTGCGTCCGTGGAATCCGGTGAATGTCAAAAAACTGTTCGGCGCGGGCAATCCACCCCAGGGGGTCAGTCCCGTGGAACGTGGGGATGTCGAGGCGTGGGGGCGGTGGAGGAGCATCTGGCAGCGCGGAAGCTGCGGGGTCCAATGTGCTGGAAGACCCCAAGGTCGAGGCAGCCGGAGGAGGGCCGGAGTGCTGGCCGGTTTGCAGGTTTTGGAGCATAGCCATTATCGTCGTGAGTTGCTCGGCCTGAGCGTCGAGACGAGAGGTGACGGCGGCGAGGTGGTGTTCGAGGGCTTCCACGCGGGATTCCATTCGACTTGTTGGCATGTGAGGACGAAAGCACCGAACTGGAGGTTGGCAGGAGGGTTCCGGAGCCGGGGAAGGGCGCTAGCAGTGGCTGAGGACGAGCAGGCGGCGGCGGAAAAGGAAGTAGACTGTCGGCGGTAGGGCGTTGGCGCTGTGGAGGATGGAGAGCGGAGCGGCGGAAACGGCAGATACGACAGAGGTGAGGATCGCCGACTCGGTTGACGCGGACGCGATTTTGGCGATCGTCGTGAAGGACGACGGGGCTGCTAGGGCACAACGGCGATGGAAGACTGGGCTGCGTCGTCGGCTGGGCCAGGTTGGCGCGGGAAGACGACGAGAAGGCGGTGGTGCACGCGCTGATGCCGACGAAAGGAATCGCCGATGAATCCGGCGGCACGATGCAGGCGGAACGGCAGGAGCGGACCAATGTTATGAACAAGAAACTACTTCGATTCGATTGCAATAACTGGAAGAAACACACGGATACAAATCCGGAGCAAGCTCCGCCCAAGATTATGGAGGCTGGGTCCTCCTATAATCCTTCTCTCTAAAGAGAGCCCAAAACCCTTATACATCCAAGATGAGAAACATACTCCCATACCACCTCCTTATATAGGGAGGGGGGATTACATAACAATAACCCTAAGCCATAAAAATAAAATGAGATATAATAAGGAGCGTGAGCGTAACATGTAACTTCTCGCTTAACTTAGTAGATGTCTCACTGATTAGAACTATCTTCCAAATAATATTATTTAGAAGATAAAGAATAATTAATATAAAGGAATAATTACAGAAAACCCTTCTCTAACTTTGCATAATTACAAGGATCTCTCATCTATCTCTTAAAATTACCAAAGCCTCCCCTCAAGCTTATATTGTTAGCATACATGTACCCACAAAAATCCCATTGGAAGATCTCTCCATGGGTTTATTTTGTACTTTGTAATGTTAACAATATAAACTTAGATGTGAGGTTTTGGTAATTTTGAAAGATAGATGGGAGGTCCTTGTAATTTGTCCTTGTAATTATGCAAAGTTAGGGGGAGGTTCCAGTAAATTGCCCTTATTATAAAGTCATATGGACTGTTGATCATTGATATAATCTCACAACAACAACAACACTCAAGCCTTTATCCCACTATAGTGGGGTCGGCTATATGGATCCTTTGTCGCCATTGTGCCCTATCTTTAGTCATAATCTCACTAATGTCGAAGTACATCATGTCTTTCCTTATAGTTTCATTCCAAAAGTCTTTATTGGTCTACCCCTCCCCCGTTTAACATGCCTAGTGACTAAACTCTCACAACGCCTAACAGGTGCCTCTAATGATCTCCTTTGTACGTGTCCAAACCATCTTAGTCGATCTTCTCTGCAATTAGTGTCACTCTTGTCTTATCCCTGATACAATCATTCCAAATTTTATCTAGTCTCGTGTGTCCACACATCCACCTAAGCATTCTCATGTTCACAACTCCCATTTTTTGCTCATGTACACAATTCACTGCCCAACACTCAGAACCATAGAGCATCGCTGGTCTAATTGTAGTACGGTAAAACTTGTCTTTAAGTTTTAATGGTACTTTACGACCACATAAGATCCCTGACATGCCTCTCCACTTCAACCAACCTGCTAGGATTCTATGTATCACATCTTTATCAACACCTCCATCTTTTTGAACTATCGATCCAAGATATTTAAAGCACTCACTGCGGGAAATATCTTGACCACCCAACTTAATAACGAAGTCATCTGTCTTTCTTGCATTGCTAAATTTAAGCTTCATATACTCCTTTGCCCTGCTCAACCTAAAACCCTTCTTTTCTAAAGTGTCTCGCCAAGATTCAAGTTTCGCGTTTACACCTTCGCACGTCTCATCGACCAAAACGATATCATCCGCAAACAATAAACATTAAGGTATTGCTTGTTGGATATGTCTGGTGAGCTCATCTAAGATAAGGGTAAAGAGATAAGGGCTTAAAACTGAACCTTGATGTAAGCCAACAGGGATAGAGAATTCCTGTGTTAATCCTCCAAATGTCCTCACCCTCGTCACTGAATTTGTATACATATCTTTGATTATGTCAATGTATGATACATTTACACCTTTCTTTTCTAAGACTCTCCATAAGATCTCTCTTGGAACCCTATCATAAGCCTTCTCAAGATCAGTAAACAACAAATCTTGTTTTCTTTCTCGATAGTTGTCAATGAGTCTCCTCAAGAGATGTATAGCTCCATGGTCAACCGCCCTGGCATGAATTCAAATTGATTCTCTGAGATGCTAGTCTCTCGTCTCTCATCTTACTCTTCTTTCTATCACTCGTTCTCATAGTTTCTATAATCTCACTGCTATGAAAAAATCTTTGGTCATCTCACAACTACTTATAATACTAAATAGTGTTTCATCATTCGTATCTTTGATAGCTTTAGCATATCCATGACACATTTTTCTTCTTTAATGCACATCAAATCAAATCTCAACATACTTGATCATATGCATTGCCAAGATCAATAAAAAATATGAAGATCTCTTTTTTGTTCTTTACAATTTTTTCATCAATATCTTAAAACAAAAATCTCTTTGTAGCATGAAACAAAATTGATTCTTTGAAATTGATGTGACCTTTATAAGTCTATTGTTACGCCCGTGCGCAACTACGCTCCAAAACTCCTCATAACCACATTGTTAGACCCATGAGCTTGATTCTTTTATAATTAACACAGTCTTGAACTTCTTTGTTCTAAAATCAATAAGATTTTCTTCTCCAGTCATTTGACATCCTTTTTTTCATTTGACATCCGGTGAGTCTCTAAAATTTTATTGAAAAGACTTGCCAACTAATCTAGTGTAATATCCTCAATAGGCATCTCATATGGATCTAAAGTTCAATCCATATGTATGTTCTTTAAAGCTAACTGCACTTCCCTAAAAAATTAGGGTTCGTTCGGTTGGAGAGTTTTGGCAGGGAAGAATTGGAATTCAGTCAATTCCAAAACCTGCTGGAATTGGAAATTGGGCTGAATTCCAATTATGTTGTTCAACAATTCCAAAACCCAAATGAAATGGAATTGGAATTCACCTCATTAGAAGAAGAAGAGGTGGATCGAAGAAGGCGGCTGCAGGAGGATCGAAGAAGGCGGCTACAGGAGGATCGAAGTGGGACTGGGGGCGGGGAAAACCCAACCCCAGAGACACGAATTGTTATTAGGTATAAAACAAAACCCCCGGTTTTGTCCAAAACCAATTTCACCGTCAATTTCGTCCACCCGAACTGCCACAAATGAATTACTTAAACCAAAACCGTTTCCTCCAGGCCATTTCCAATGAACTGAACGGTCCCTTAGTATATTTCATTATTATGTTCTTCCAAAAAAGAAATTTCCCTAGCATATCCACAACTTCTCAAAATAGCATTTTCATTTCTTTGATGACCTCTTCTTTAATTATGATCATATTATTTTCTAAATCTCTAGATCTCTTATCTCTTGCCTTAATTATTCTATACATCTAATTTTTGTCATTCCTTATTACTAAAAATAATATATAAAACAACGAAAGAAGTAGCATTTGCTGTACACACTATATTTCTAGCTTCCTTATAATCAATGTAAATTTCGGTGGTATTCAATTTTCACCAATTTTAAAAGTAGCTTTTTGTCCTTAACTTTATGTACCTACTCGCCCCACCATCAGGACTCCTTATCAAAAGATCTATTTGTAAAATCTCCAAAAATATTTATGACAATTTACTTGGTAGAATCAGTCAATTTATCATACATCAAATTTGGATCCAATAAAGGACTCTGTTATGGTCTCACACGATATGTTATCTTGTTTTAATTTATGTATGTTTCAATTTATGTTCGTGCCAACGCATGTCGCGTCTCTTAATTATCATGTCATCGAGTCCATCATAAGTTATTTTATATGCGTCCAAGTATTCAGACTTATTACATTTTATGATATCATGAATATCTATTTAAAGACTACTCGAGTCTTGAAGGCATCAAAAAAAATTATGAAAGTGTCTTTCTCCTCTCTAGTTCTTTCCTCATCCATATTCTAGGGTTAAGGTTTGGCTCGGCTCCGTTGTATCTCCGCCTCCACTACCACCTTCAACAAAATCCCAACGCCTCACGGGATAGGCCCATACCAAATTCCAACTTGTCTACTTCAATAGTTGATCTTTAAAGATGAACAATTTCTCTCTTTTTTACTACTTAATCCTAGCAATTGAGAACAATTGTATCACAATATGAAAGGAAATGTTTTTCATTATAAGAAGCAGAATTACTTGTTAAACCCAAAAAACTGGAGTTAAAAAAATACCTCATGATCAATGCAGACCATCCTGTATAACCAGAAAAGAGAAGGGTTCTCCAAGTTGTATTAAATAATTTAGCAGGTTTCCTTGAAAAAAGAATAAAAGGCCAATTGCTAGCTTGGAGTTGCACCAACAATCTAGCAATAAGCACGTGTGCTTGATGATTCATGTCTTCAAACTGTTTTATCCTAATCAAAAAGTACTGATATAAAAACAAACTATAGATAAAAATAAAATGAAAGTAATATATTAGTCAATTTATAAGGTTGTAGCCAGTCTTTACCATTCTAAAGAAGATATGCTGCTCAAATTTTCAGTGGAAGACAAAATGTCATCTGCATCCAGTAATATGGCATCCAAACCATCCTTATCAGGTTTCAGAGTACTGAAGTATTCCTCCACAAACCAGAGTGATGTATTCAGATCTCGTAAGTAGCGCTCCTTAATGAATTGAAAAGTGTGCAACTTGCATATAATGGGAATTTCACTCGCTGCCAAGTTGTTTAGCTCAGCATGGAAAATAAACAAATTACAATGGTCATGATGATCGCTCTTCTTAACATCATCAAAAACTCCAGAACCACTTCTCTTACATGACTCCAGCATAACAGTGAGCGCAATCAGCAAAGTTAACATCAGAACCCCGATGATCACGAGTGCGACAATGAAGATAGTAGCAGACAATGATGACATAAAGACACCAGATTCCACCACATAGCGACTTCCCATTTCTGCAGAGGAGCTTGAAGGCCAGCAATTATGATGATGATCATGATGATAAAGGATATTAATAGTGCATTTGGTTACATAATGTATGGGAATTTGAGTGTAATGTAATCCATATCCAAGCATGAACGGCATAATGATTACAATTTGCAGGGTGAAACCTAACGAATTTATGTCATAAGCTGGGTACTTCTGCAAATATTTCTATTGAGTATAGCAACCAAAGTGTGTGCGTTTTGAAAGATAACAATGCAGAAATAGATAACCTGGGAATTCAGATGATAACAATTTAAAAATAACTAATGGAAATGACTTTTTCTGTTACAATACTGGAATCAGAATGCATGTGGTTCTTCATGCCACCATTGAAGTAGGGTAGGCCCTCAATTCAAAATTGCCAAATTTTGGGCCTTCACAAGTCACAACAAGTAAAGAGTAGCGAGTCCTTAACTGCAGCTTCTATTAATAAGGATTATGTGGCTATTGTGCAAATATGAACTACTTAAAGTAGGCTAAACCGGCTCATCCTCAAATATACTTATGGTGTTTGATAAAGTTCTTATTCAAAACATACTTCTGGGACTCTTGTGCTTATTTCATGAAGTGTAGCAGCAACAACTTTCTAAATATTCACTTGGGAAACTTGAAAATCAACATGTGTCACCAACTAAGATGCTGACTATTTTTCTAGAAATCCAAAATAGCTAATGCGAGTCCCAAAACCTTCAACAAATTTGTCTCATCCTCAAATATATGTTTGGGTCCTAGCTCTAGAGAACAAATCAACCTAAATGGAAACTGAAATTAATAAACTAAACTTGTGATAAAACTTAATTAAATGTGAGGTAAGCCAATTTTGTTATAGAGAACATGTTCGTCTTGTGCAACCTTTGGCAGTGTGCTGCGTGATTTAATAACTTTTTCCTCGAGGATCATCAACATTAAGTTCCCATGATCTTTCGAGGGTAATGAGTGCTAGCAAAGCTAGTTAAGGAGTTTCTTCAACAATTTCATCTATCTGATGGCAATGGTTAGCAAGTGCTAGTATAAATGCAAGTATAGTATTTGGAATTGTGGCCTAGGCTCAGCTTGTGAATGGGTGTGTTGAGTACCTACCGGTAATGTCGAGAGGAATCTCCCAATCTCAACTTAACAGAATTTCCACGGCAATGAAACTCCACCACCACTTGCATATAACCAAACCAAAGGTAACAGGATACAGGAGAATACTTCACCTAAGAGCAGAGCTCTGAAAGATGATTCACGGTGAGGGGAAGGAGCTCCCGAGTCAGCCGTTCTACAGCAGCAAACACAATCCAGCAAAAAAATAAAAAAACCAAAACCCTAAGCTGACCTGCTACTTATATGGTCCTGTAGCCAGCCCCAATTACAAAACTACCCCTTCATAAAATAAAATAACAAAAGATCATAACAATACATCCCGGTCCACAACTTCCTTGTTCTCAAGGAACAATAAAGTGCGGGTAGCGACGTTTGAATGATTCTAACTCCTCCCAAGTTGCTTCCTCTTTGGTGCCGTCAACCCATTGCACGAGCACTTGAGTAATTACGCGATCCCGGTTTGGAGCGATGCGGCGGTTGAGGATGACTTGCGGCTCTACCATTAAATTGCCCTCTGCGTTGACGACGCTCGGTAATGGGATTGGTTGTCCCGGCTCGCCCTGCACGTGCTCCCGAAGTTGGGAGATATGGAATGTATGATGTATCTTGGCATCTTCTGGCAGCTCCAATTTGTATGTCACGGCTCCGATGCGTTCAAGCACCCGGAAGGGGCCAAAGAATCTTGGGGACAGTTTGTGGAACCCATGTGCTCGTAGGCTTGTTTGCTTGTATGGTTGGAGGCGAATATATGCCCATGCTCCCACCTCCAAGGTCCGCTCTCGCCGCTTCTTGTCCGCCATGACGCGCATTCTATTTTGTGCTTGTGCCAAGTTAGTCTTCAATAGGGATATCACCCTTTCTCTTGCTTCAAGCGAGCGATCTACTTCCTCCATCACCGCTTCCCCGGGGAGGTATGGAGTATGAATGGCCGGTTCTTGTCCGTAGACCACTTCATAGGGCGTCATTTTTATGGCGCTGTGATAGTTAGTGTTATACCACCACTCCGCTAGCGGTAACCACGTCGCCCAACTGCGCGGTCGTTCAAAACACATGCACCTTAGATAGCCTTCCAAGCAACGATTAACCACTTCCGTTTGACCGTCCGTTTGCGGATGGTATGCCGTGGAGAGCTTCAGTTGTACCTCCAAAATGCTGAATAGTTCTTGCCAAAATTGACTTAGAAAGGTAGTGTCGCGATCGCTGACTATTGAGGTCGGTAGTCCGTGAAGCTGCACGATCGAATCCAGGAAGAGCTGGGCTACTGTCTGTGCCGTGTATGGGTGGGTAAGAGCGCTGAAGTGGGCTTGTTTGCTTAGGCGGTCAACCACCACAAGTATCGTTGTCTTGCCCTTGCTCTTGGGTAGCCCCTCCACAAAATCTAACGATATATCTTGCCAAATTCGGTTGGGGATAGGCAGCGGTTGCAGCAGCCCCATCGGTTTTTGCGTATCCGCTTTGCATTGTTGACAAACTCCACATTGTTGGATGTACTCATATACCTCCGGCTTCATCCTCTTCCAATAGAAAACCCTCTTGAGCCTCCGATAAGTCGCGTTAATGCCGGAGTGACCTCCTACAGCCCCATCATGGAACAACTTCAGCAACTTATCCTTCATAGACGGGTCCTTTCCCACCACCAACTGCCCCTTCCGCTTCAAGGTGCCGTTTGCCCATTCGTATTTTGGACAGCTTGCTCGATCTTGCTCTTTTTGGATGATGATACGTTGAATATCCTCGTCCCTTACCCATGATTCTCTCAACTGTCGTAGTACGTCGGATTGAATGGTCACCATCATATTGAGCTCCCCCTTGTCCGTGTCCCCCCTTCTTGAAAGTGCGTCCGCACATAAGTTCTCCTTGCCTTGTTTGTATTGGATTGTATAGTCATAGCCGAGGAGCTTTGCTACATATTTTTGTTGTGCGGGCGTTGCTAGCTTTTGGTCAAGCAAATATTTCAAGGAGCGTTGGTCTGTTTTGATCACGAACGAATTTCCCAACAAATAATGCCTCCATTGTTGTACCGCCGTCACAATGGCGAGGAGTTCCTTTTCGTACACCGACATGGCCGCGTTCTTCTTCCCAAGTGCACGGCTGAAATATGCAACTGGCCTCCCTTCTTGCATCAAAACCGCCCCCACCCCCGCCTCTGATGCGTCGGATTCTAGGACGAAGGGTTTGTGGAAATTTGGTATGCACAAGACCGGTGGTCGTGACACCGCCTCCTTGAGTTTGTTGAAGGCTAGATCGGCCTCCGGAGTCCACCTGAACCCCTTGTTTTGGAGCAACTCCATGAGGGGTCTGGCAAGGGTTCCATAGTGTTGAATGAAGCGTCGATAATAACCGGTGAGGCCGAGGAAGCCACGTAATTTCTTCACCGTCGTGGGCTGCGGCCAGTCTAACATCGCTTGGATCTTCATGGGGTCCGTTTCCACCCCCCCCCCCCCCCCGATTGGAGATGAGATGACCCAAGTAGTGAACTTGTTGCAGCCCGAAGTCGCACTTGGATCGCTTAAGGAGTAATTGGTGGTGCCTTAAGGTGACCAATGTGAACTGGAGATGTTGTACGTGTTCTTCCCATGACCTGCTAAACACAAGAATATCGTCAAAAAACACCAAAATAAACTTGTGCAGTTGATCCTGGAATATCTTGTTCATCAGGCTCTGGAATGTGGACGGAGCGTTGGTTAGGCCAAATGGCATAACCAAGAACTCATAGTGGCCTTGGTGGATACGGAACGTCGTCTTGTGGATGTCGGCCTTTGCCATCCTCACTTGATGGTACCCTGCTCGTAGGTCTAATTTAGAGAAGAATCTGGCCCCGTGAAGTTCATCGATCAGCTCTTCGATGATGGGAATTGGAAATTTGTCTTTTACCGTATGTTTGTTGAGAAGGCGATAGTCAATGCATAGCCTCCAAGTGCCATCCCCCTTCTTTACCAATACAACCGGCGATGCAAATTGACTAAAGCTGTGCCGGATCACTCCGGTTTGGAGAATTTCCCTGATTAAGTGTTCAATGACTGTTTTTTGTAGGGGGGGATAACGGTACAGCCGCAAGTTTATATCCACCTTGTCTTCCTTGAGGACGATCCGATGTTCATGCTCCCTGGTTGGTGGCAGCCCTTTGGGCTCGTCGAACAGGTCCTGAAATGACGCCAAGAGTTTTGTAAGTTGCTGTCCTTGCGGGTGTTCCAACGCCGATCCCCGCTGATTTGAGGGCTGCTGTCCCTAGGTGTGTTCCCCTGTAGCCTTTCCTGTGTCTGATGGTGGCTGTCTGAAATTAAGCATGCAGATTGCCCCAGTTCTGTCCTCTTCCTCTATGGGGTTCTCGGTGACAGCCCAAACTGTTAGCATGTGGAGTTGGCCATGTTTTACTTGCCCCCTCCCCCTCTTCAGGACGTTGTTTCATCCATGTTCCGTTCAAGCTTTTGGATCCTCTCAGCGCAATTCTCCTTCCCTGGGTTGTAAACTCCAATGTTAAATTTCGGAAATCCCAATGTAATACTCCCAGTGTGACCAGCCATTGCACACCGAGAACCATTTCGCATCCGCCGAGCGGTAAAATTAACATGTCCGATGAAAATACAACACCTCGCATTTGCCACTTGAACCCCTCCACCTTGTGTGAGCTGGATATACACTTGTCGTTGGCGACGGCCACGTTGAACGTGGGTATGGAGGTGAGCTTGCATTGTAACCTTGCAGCGGTTTCCCGATCCAGGAAGTTATGGGTGCTGCCCGAGTCGATCAAAATGTGTATTGGCTGACCTTGGTGGGATGTCGTCACCCTCATGGTATAGAAGTGGGCGGTCCCCGCCAACGCATGAAGACATACTGGTGGGGTGTCCTGCAAGTCCCCTTCCTCGTGGGAAATTTCCAACACCTCATCCGTGTCATCTTCCTCTTGTACATCTTCATCCTGATCGGGAATGAGTTGTATAGCATATGCTTGTCTGCGCCCCGCACATCGATGGCCCAGAAAATATGGTGCATCACAGCCAAAGCATAAACCCTTGCTGCGTTTGTCCTCCACTTCTGCAGCGGTTAACCTTGGTCCCCCTCTCGCTTGGTGTGCTCCATTGCGGTGTGCTAGAAAGGACGTCTGGGCCGGCGCCGGTGATGGATTGGGAAAGGGGCGGTTGCCTTTCTGTGTGGCCTCCATAGAAGATCCGGTACTCTTTTTCTGGCGGAGCTGAAATTTGTATTCTTGAAGGCGGGCGAGCGACATCACGTCCGCAAGTGTCTTTGGTTGAAACATCCGCACGGAGTAAGCGATCTCCTCCTTCAATCCGGCGAGGCAAAAACTCATGGCGTGGTCTTCTTGGATTTGTGCTCGGTGTCGGAGCATATCAAATTCCTCTAGGTACTGCTGAACGGACCCTTGTTGGCGCAGATTTTTTAACTCCCACACGGGATCGTCGAACAAGATAGACCCGAACCGGTTGGATATGGCCTTGCCGTACTCTTCCCATGTCAGCCCTTGCAAAGAGGATCGTGATTGCATGAATGCCTGATGCCAAAAGAGTGCCTTCCCTTCAAGATGCAAGGAGGCGAGCTTGACCTTCATTTCCGGCGCCGTGCTGTCAATATCGAAAAACTGATCACAACGGTAGAGCCACTCATGGAGGCCATCACCATGCAAGCAAGGAAACTCGATTCGTGGTAGACGGGTGGCGAGAGGCACGGTCGAGCCACTCGTGGCGGCTGGTATTGTTGGAGCGGCGGTGTGTCGGATCTCCGATGGGGAGCCGCGGAGGCCGTTGTCGGAGCTACGATCTATGCGGATGGTGGAAACCAACTCCCGGATTTCCGCTAAGGTGCGATTTTGCTGGTCTTCGACGGACTGGAGCGTCCCCTGCATCCTTGCTTGTGATTGTTGGAGCAGCTCATGTGCTTGGCGAAGGGCGTCGACTTCCTGTTGAAGGTCGCGCGAGCGGGTTGCGTCCGCTGGTGCCATCCCACTCCCGGTCGAGGCTCTGATACCCTTGTTGAGTACCTACCGGTAATGTCGAGAGGAATCTCCCAATCTCAACTTAACAGAATTTCCACAACAATGAAACTTCACCAACACTTGCATATAACCAAACCAAAGGTAACAAGATACAGGAGAATACTTCACCTAAGAGCAGAGCTCTGAAAGATGATTCACGGTGAGGGGAAGGAGCTCCCGAGTCAGCCGTTCTACAGCAGCAAACGCAATCCAGCAAAAAGATAAAAAAACCAAAACCCTAAGCTGAGTTGCTACTTATATGGTCCTGTAGCCAGCCCCAATTACAAAACTACCCCTTCATAAAATAAAATAACAAAAGATCATAACAGGGTGTCATCATATATAGCATTGATTCTCAAAACCCTCTTGCAACAGCAAGAAAAACGAGTAGGTTGACACTAGTATATCTCACATTTGCATACTATTGAGGTTCCAAAGAGTCAAGTTGATGTAGGGTAGGCTACGTGGGTGCGCGACTAAAATGCAATCCTAAGTGAAGTGCCGGGAAAAAGTAAATCTAATATCATTGAACACTATATGACATACATGCAAAGCCCAACGGCGAATTCAAAATCAGATAATGAATAATTAAATCACACGTAGATAATTTTAGCATAAGACAAATAATATCTTTAGGCAAACAAGCAATGGTTTTCCTCCGCGTGGAGGGCCAAAGCAAGAGTACGCGGCAAATTGATCCTGAAAATCACGAGAATAATCTAGAACAAACAATCACAAAACTATATATCCAAGCAAGCATGAGACAACATATATTAATAATGAGAATTAAAATTCCTTACAACAAATAATAACTCACAAGCATGGGGCTGTCGTAGGTGGGTAGATCCGGCAAGGGCAACGGTTCGGAGGCGGGGCTTGGAGTAACAGGGTTAGATCTGAGTGGAGGTGACTGTTTTGGAAGGTGGGGGACTGGTTTTGGGCAGATCTGGGTGGAGGTGGCTGTTTTGGAAGTGGGGGACTGGTTTTGGGCAGATCTGGGTGGAGGGGACAGATTCTGGATTGGGAGGGACTGGATGGCAGATTTGGGGCGGGTTTTGTAGGGAAAAACTGGCGGGCTGTATTGGAGAAGGGCGGCTGAAGGTAGGGTGGCTGGAGGGAGCGGCGACAAGCAGGGGGTGGCTGGATGGGCGGCTGTAGACAGGGAGGTGGCTGGATGGGCGGCTGCAGGCAGAGGACTGGGCGGTTGTTGCTGGACGGCATGGAAAGGGGAACAGCAGTTGCTGTTACAGCAGGGGCGGTGGCTGCTGTTGGGGGGTATGGAGGTGGCGGTAGAGGCTTGAGATGGTGGAGGAAGGTGGCTAAGAATTAGGGTTACCTTTGGGGGCGGGAGAAGGCCTAAGAGTTGTCACCTAGGATTCCACATAGTCGGCACCGTGGGGTGATTGCTGGATTTCGGGAATGATCTCTCCAAAATCTGCAATAGCTCATGGCAGCTTCCATACACTCTTATTTATAATAAAGAGATATTAGGGCATCCCACCATCGACGGCTATGATTGGTCGGAGATGGGGTAGCCCGATTACATCAAAATAAAGCAAAAATGACAATGTAATATATGAAATCGTGTCGGAACGACGTGTCGGACGCATACGTGGAGTCGGATCATCGATTCGAGTGCGCCATATATGGTAAGTAGCCAATCGGCCCCGAAAGGGCCCAAAACTCATCCTCCGCTGCGGGTCCGCGTTTCCGATCCGCATCACAAGTTCAACCAAAGACGGCTAACATATCGAGATTAGGTGACGCGACATTGTTCAACACTTGAACACTATCAAGCGAAGATGAAATCATCGAGATCAATTCACGAGGTTAATGAGTGAACTTTCATACTTACAAAGGAAAGATGTTAGTCATCAACCTCCCTATTAGTAACTAAAGATTGATTGAGTCTCCGTCGAGCATGGTTTTATCCAGTCACATGGTCATGGGACTGTGGGTATGGGTTTTGGAGATTCAGTTGGCTCTCATCTAGTTCATCTTGGCATGAAGGATGTAATAGCAAGATTCCTCGACAAATTTGCTTGCAACTCGTCTTATTGTAAATATGAATCATGGATATATGATGGCATTATTGTACTCTCAACATGATGACACGTCTAAAAGAAGGGTGGCAGCCATCCAGCAATTCCTACCCAACAATTCGTACAATCTTCTTTAGCTAGTCATTACTCATTGCAATATAATGCAAATAAGATTGACCTACAAGAATAGGTAATACAAGTTCACATGTCATGTCAATCTTTTGTGCATGCTCAGTCCTAATGAGGCTTCTAATTCATTGTGCGTGCACAAACCATGCATGATTTGTGATTATGAATACAAATTAGTGGCCGAATGTGTAAATGATAGCATGTCTTCTTCAACTCTATGTTACTCTATGTTAGGCATCTCTGAAGGTTTCCATGAAAAAACATTGATGTTTTTTTATAGGAAAGTGATAAATTCCAAGCAGGAGTTAGCTTGAAAAAGAGCTGATGCAAAACGGTGGGCACTGAGTGTTCCCGACTTGGACCTCCATTACTTCCTTAATAGAGGTAAATTTATTCATTCTTTGATAAAATGATTGTCATCAGCTCTTGTTCAATAGTCGTCAGTAGCATTGCCTTGGCTATCAAGATCTCCTCAAATCATTGTCACATCAGGGGCAATATAGAAACACAACATCATGTGTTCCATAGATTCAATGAATTTAAAAGAATTTAAAAGAATTTAAAAGTAGTTGTACTGATATGCATTTTACGGAGACTTTGCTTGAAGGATTATTGACACTGACGTCATAAAGTAACCAGCCCCTTTGTATACTCCTTGAGAATACTCTCCCCATCCGCGACTAGCCAGGGAATAGTAACAAGAAGTACCATAGATGATAGAACCCTATCCGACACTGTCAAATAAGCCAATTAGCATTAGATGCACTTTTAGCACGGGAATCTCGAGGCAGCAGAAATTGCAGTTTATATCTTTAGTAATTTATAAATTGACTTTATTCTTTATCTTTTTAGTATTTTAGTATAGACCCTTTGTTACTATAAACAATCTTGTTGTGAATGAGAAAATGAGTCAATATTATGCTTTCAAAACTCTAGCACTGTGTGCAATTTCTTTTAGAGGGGTTTTCTAGATAGTAATTCTAAAGAAACTTGATAGTTCTTCGTGATTAAGAGTTTGTGGCATTTGCATCGAATAGTACCAAAAAATTCTACGTGTTTGAGCCACTATGCGAACCACCATCAATCAAGGAAGCGCACAACATCTTAGTGATGAAAAAGGTGTTGCGGGGCTTCTTGCGGCCTTGGGTGTATCAAGTCTTCTTCGCGGGATCTGAGTATACGTGTTAGACATTTGGAGTGTGCAGGCAATTTATAAGGCTGTAGGGGGGAATAAGATCAGCTCCGCAAAAGGCATCACACAGATGAACCATTCCCACAACTCCCAGTTGAGGATATTGATTTGGCGTAGGATATTTGGCAAGAGGACCTAAATGGATCTATCTAGTTTAGGCAAGGAGGATGTTCGTAATGTTGTAAAATGGGTTTAACGGGGTGTCTACAAAGAAAACGGATAGTCATACTAACAAGTGGGCATAAGCACGATGAAGGCATGCAACTTGGTGATTACAGAAGGGACGACTACATGAATATGTGGATTGGTCGTTGGCGCGATTGTGAAAATCAAAGTAGTGGTCAGGAGGAAGTTCGAAGGAAAGACAATACCTTGCATATAGACATCTATATGCTCTTGGCATTGAAGAGATCGTGGACTGACATCCCAAAGTCAACCAACTATTTGATCACATGGAGATACCGACAGAAAGGAAGGTGAAGTTAGTCGTTCGCCGTCTAAAATCTAGAGTTGTGGCTTGGTGGGATCGGCTACGGAGAGAAAAAATATGGAAAAAGAAGAATAATCATTTAAGAGAAGATGCAAAAGGCATGTCGATCGATATCCAAAAGACATGTCGACTGATATCACTCCTAAAACGGTATGTCAGGAGACATGTCGGTCGATATTCACAACATGTTATGGTGTTAATTAAAAATTCTTTTTTATTTCAAGTTATGCATCTTCAATTTTATTATATGTTTCGTCGATTCCATGTCATGATTCATCAAGAGACTATCTTATTTTTTTAATTGTGATTATTTTTATTATAAGTCTAAGTGTTGGACTTACTCTCTTAGTGTCTCTCCTCTTTTGCTCCTCCCTAAATTAGGGTTATAATTGAGTATGGCTCCCCTCGTCCTCCTTTCTTTCAATCGAGCACAACTCCCATCTCAATCTCCACCTTCGATGAAGTTACCGACCACGTTAAGAGAGGACCCGTAACATATTTGTATCAGAATCCAACTTGATTAATCCATGATTTGAACAACAAATCTCTTGTTGCAAGTATTCCCTATCAAAGCCGCCTAAGAAGCAGTCTAGTCCTTGGATAGGTTATCGTAGATCCCACCTGTTTGTCCGGAAAGCCCGCGACCTCCTCTTGCTGGTCAAATTTTTCGGTCTCAGCGGTCTCAGTTTCGGTGACCGTCCAGATCGCCAGCTGCCTCCTCAACCGGAATTTTCTAAGTACCAAGCGGTCAAGACAGTGCGAGACCGCCAGCTTAAGCGGTCTGATCGTTTTCCTTATTTTTGTTATTTGTACCTCATTTCCCTGCCCCGGCTCTCCTGTACCCCGGGCAGCCCGTAGTTTTCAGTTCTGCCCGTTTGGGCAGCCCCCTCGTCTATAAATAGAGGGGTAGGGGTACCAGAAAAGAGACCTTTGCTCCGAGGCTCCAGCTTACAACCTGTGTAAGCGGTCTCATTTCTTCGTGATCGATTTCCTTTTGTTCCAGCATCTTGTCTTAGTAACCTGCACTTCGCAGTTTTCTCTCATCCCCTTTAGTGTGAATTTTGGAGGTACCATTTTTGGCACCAACAGAACGAACACGCGACCTTCAGATTCGAAGTGTCAGGTGAAATCCATAGACTTTCAAGATGGCTGATCGCCGTAGAGGTCGTCCCCTGCGATCTCCCAGCGTTCCCCCTTCCGATCACAACCCGTTAGAAGCGCTTGAGCGCCGCTTCGAGCTTCGTGTTGAACAAGCTCTCCGTGAAGCCGCCCGAGCTAGGCAGGACGCCGCCTCTGTTCAGCAGGAGATCGCGCGGTCTCAGCAAGAGGCCGCTCGAGATCGGCAAGAAGTCGTCCGGACTCAGCAGGAGTCTGCGAAGCAGATTGAGGCTATGAACCAGGTTCTAGCCGCGATCTCCCAGAAGATCCTTCCTCAAACCTCTCAGGTCGCTACTCCTGACCGCATGGCAGGCGGTCACCCGAGCGATCACCCCGTCTTCCAGCCCGCAGCTCCTCAGCGATCTCAGCATGAGGAGTTCGCCGCCCGCCGTAATTCTTTCCGAGCCGCAGCCCAGGGGCCTCCGGCTCAGACCCTGAATTTTGAAGAAGGGTTTGCTTACCCTCAAGATCCTCCTGCACCTTTTCTTCCTCCTCCAGGACTTTCTGTTTTTGGGGAGCCTTCCCCCTATACCGATGAGATTCGTCGAGATCCGATTCCTCATGGATTCAGAGAACCTCGCCTTCCAGTGTATACAGGAGAAACCGACCCAATGTGTCATCTTCAAGCCTTCGAGTCTGTTGTTGCCCTCAGGACCATTTCAGATGGAGTAAGGTGCAAGCTGATGGTCAACTCCTTTGATGGGTCGGCCATGGAATGGTTCTATAAGCTGCCTTGTCAATCTATCTCGAGCTTTGCTGCCCTGAGGCAAGAGCTCCTTCTAAGGTTTGCCACCGCGAAGAAAAGGAAGAGTGGTCCTGCGACCCTCTTCAAGATTAAGCAAGGCGACAACGAAACTGCGGCGCATTTCGTTGACCGTTTTCAGAAAGAGATCTTGGGAGTCAGGGATATGGATCCCGAGCTCTATATGGTAGCTTTGATCAGTGGCCTGCAGGAGGGTCCTCTGAAGTTCAAAGTCACAACCAAGGAGCCTAGCTCCTATCAGGAGCTGATCAGCATTGCCAATCGCTACATAGAAGGGGAGATCAACAACCCCACCTATGTGAGCAATTTGACAAACAGGGCCACTCAGAAAGGCTCTGCGGGATTTTATCCGGCTCCGTCTTCCTCAAAGCCTCGACAAGAGCTCCCACCTCCAGCTCCGAGAGGTAAGAACTATCGCAACAACCGCTTCAATCGAGGTAACCATTCTTTCCCACCTCAAGGTTCATTTCTTCAAACCCCTGCTACCCCTGCTCCGCAAGTCACCCCAGTCCACCAGATCCAGTACGCCCAACCTCCTCTTCTGCCCATTCCTTCGCTCTACAATGAATCCCAAGAGTCTTTTACAGACTTTGGTGTTTCTATGAGTGAAGTGCTCCAAATCCTTCAAAAGCAGCCCTTTTTCAAGAAGCCAGCTCCGCTAAACTCGGATCCAAAGACCAGAAATCCTACTCTCTACTGTGAGTACCATAGAGATAGGGGACATTTGACAGAGGATTGTAGAGCTCTCCGCCTGTTCTTAGAGAAGCTTCTGAAGGAGGGTAAGCTCCGAGATCTCATTCAGAAGAATGATTCTGCCAAAGCCTCAACCTCCAAGGCTAAGGAAGTAGCGGAAGTCCATTGGGCATGCGAAGAAGTGGACGATATTGGCCATCTCGGCAATATCGGCTTTCCCAATGAATGTGTGGATGCTGATGACGAAGGCGCCTTGGGCAATCTCTTCTGCATCCACGGAGGTGCAGGTCCGGAATCTTCAAGGAAGGCAAGTCTGAAGAGGGTTTATCAATCAGAGGTTGTTGCCACCTCTTCAGCCCCGGTCCGGGGAACGGTCACTTTCGGTGATGAAGACCTTCCTCAGACCGCGAATCCCTTTGACGACGCGGTCGTCATCAAAGCTGTAATTGAAAATTATACAGTAGAGAAGATTCTGATAGACACGGGAAGCTCAGTCAACGTGCTCTTCAAACCTGCCTTCGAGGCGTTGAAGACAGGAAAACCCCTCCTTTCAACTGAAGGCCCCCTTTATGGTTTTTCAGGAGAGAAGAAAGAAGTAGAAGGGCTCGTCACTCTTTCTGTGATTCTGGGAGGGATAGTGAAGTTGGTCAAATTTATAGTCGTTGATGCTCCCAGTAGCTACAACGCCATCTTTGGAAGACCCTTCTTGAATGCATATCAAGTCATTGTCTCCACCTATCATCAAGCGGTGAAGTTCGCCTTGAACGGCAAACAACACCGAATCAGGAGCGACCCAAGGAAAGCTAGGGAATGCTACGTAAAGACGGTCAACATGACCGTGTCCTCTTCTCCCCAAGAAGTCATGATGGCTGAATCAATTGAAGTTCCTGAACAAATCCAAGCTGCAGAGGAAATTGAGGAGGATGCAAGAGATGGAGTTCGCTTGGAACCTGCCCAAGCAACTCAAGAGGTTCGGATCAGCGAGGAAGATGAGAGCAAGAGCCTCTCCATCAACGCTGAATTATCTGAAGCTGACAAGAGTCAGCTCATCTCTTGCCTTCTGCAAAATCTAGATATATTCGCTTGGTCGGCAGATGACATGCCTGGAGTGGATCCGAATGTTGCTTGCCACCATCTCAATATTGACCCAAACTTCATCCCGATCCAGCAGAAGAAGAGGTATGTTGCAACTACTCTAGCACAGCCCATCCGTGAAGAGGTAGGGAAGCTCCTGAAGGCAAAGTTCATCCAACCAATCCAATACCCAGAATGGGTGTCAAACGTTGTAATGGTAAAGAAGTCAGGTGGGAAGTGGAGGATGTGTGTCGACTTTACTAAACTCAATAAAGCTTGCCCCAAGGATTGCTACCCCATGCCTCGGATAGATTCTTTAGTAGATTCTGCGGTAGGTTATTCTTTTATGAGTTTTTAGATGCTTTTTCAGGTTACCATCAAATCAGAATGCATAAACCAGATATACCTCATACTTCATTTATCACAAATGATGGTTGCTTCTGTTATCTCGTAATGCCTTTTGGGCTAAAGAATGCTGGAGCAACCTATCAGAAAATGATGGATACAGTTTTCAGGAGTCAAAAAGGAAGAAACCTTGAGGTATACGTTGATGACCTCTTGGTAAAAAGCAAATTATTCTCTTCTCATCTTAGAGACCTCTCGGAAACTTTTGCAACCCTTCGAACTTTTAATATGAGGTTGAATCCGTTGAAGTGTGTTTTCGGGGCAAGTAAAGGAAAATTCCTGGGTCACCTCCTTACTCCAGAAGGGCTGGAACCCAATCCTGACAAAGTAAAAGCTATTCTGGAAATGCCACCTCCCAAGTCCCCAAAAGAAATTCAGCAGCTGGGAGGGAGGATGGCAGGCTTAAGTCGCTTTATCTCCCGGTCAGGGGATAAGAGTGCACCATTCTTTAAAACCCTCCGGGGAGGGAGTAAGTTCGAGTGGACAAAGGAATGTGATGATGCTTTCACTCAGCTTAAAAAGCAATTGACATCAACCCCTTTGCTCCAAAGCCCGCGAGTGGGAGAAAATCTATTTCTGTATATGGGAGTCGGAGCCGATGCCATAAGCTCTGTTTTGGTCCGAGAGGAGAAAAAGAAGCAATTCCCAGTCTATTACGTGAGTCGAATCCTGAAAAATGCAGAGACTCGTTATCCTATTCTCGAAAAGTTGGCCTTAATGCTTATAACTTCAGCAAGAAGATTAAGACCATATTTTCAAGCACATTCGATTCTAGTCGTTACTGATCTTCCATTAAAGAGTGTCTTGGAGAAGCCAGAGCATTCAGGCAGGTTGGCAAAGTGGGCAATAGAGCTCAGTGAGTTTGACATATCTTATGTTCCAAGGGTGGCGATCAAAGCTCAAGTTTTAGCAGACTTCATGGTGGATGCCAAAGAAGTTGAGTCGCAGAAGGGGGTCGGAGTGCCCCTTGCCTGGAAAATCTTCGTAGATGGAGCCTCAGGAAAAAATTCTTCCGGGGCGGGAGTTGTCTTAATCAACCCAAATGGAGTAAGGCTGGATCAAGCGCTGAAGTTCTATTTTCAAGTAACAAACAATCAGGCGGAATATGAGGCTTTGCTAGCCGGTCTTAAGTTTGCTAGAGAGCTGGGGATTGATGATGTCAAAGTCTTCACAGATTCTTTGGTGATGGCTTCTCAAGTAAACGGAACTTTCGAAACTAGAGATAGTATTCTAAAGCGGTATCTAATTCTGGTAAAAATCGAGGTAGGGAAGTTCAAAAGCTTTACCATCGACCATATTCCAAGGGGTGAGAACGTGGAAGCAGATGAGTTGGCAAAATTTGGACTTCTCTCGGGGGGAACAACTTCGGAATTGTTTCGCCCAGCAATTGAAGAAGGAGAGGTCATGGAGATTGATCAGCGTCCGTCTTGGATGGATCCATTTGTTCTATATCTTTCAACTGGAGAGCTCCATTCATCAATAAAGGATAGGAAAAGGTTTAAACGAAAAGCGGCCAACTATTATTTTGTTGCAGGAGTGCTTTATAGAAGAACTTTCCTTTCACCGTTAGCACGGTGTGTTTCGGAGGAGATTCCAGCGGTCATTCAGGAGGTCCATTCTGAAGAATGTGGAAGTCACTCTGGAGCTAGAACTTTGGAGAAAAGAATTTTGAGGCAAGGTTATTTTTGGCCTCAAATGAGGAAAGATGCGGAAAAATTTGCTAAGAAATGTGTAAAGTGCCAGAAGTTTGCTCCTCTCCAAAATCAGCCGGCTCAACAACTCAAGTCGATAGCAACTCCATGGCCGTTTGCAGTTTGGGGAATGGATTTGATTGGGCCTTTCCCTATGGCAAGTGGGCAACGTCGATATATTATAGTCATGATTGACTATTTCAGCAAATGGATAGATGCAAAAGCATTGGCCAAAATTACGACTCAAGCCGTGAAAAATTTTATTTGGGGAGAGATAGTATGTCGGCACGGAATCCCAATGGCAATCATCACGGATAACGGTTCTCAGTTCAACAATTCAACTCTTATTAATTTCTGTAAGCAAATTGGCGTTGAGCTACGTTTCGCTTCTGTGCATCATCCAAGAAGCAATGGGCAGGTAGAGGCCGCCAACAAACTCATCATAAATCTCTTGAAAAAGAAGGTAGAAAATGTCAGGGGCAACTGGGCAGAACAACTACCTTCCGTCTTATGGGCCTTGAGGACAACTCCAAGTTCTGCTACTGGAGAGACTCCATTCAAATTATCACACGGTTCCGAAGCCCTTATTCCGGTGGAATTTGAAGTAAAAAGCCCAAGAGTATTATTGGCGCAACAGAATCAAATTGACTGGATGGAAGGAAATGATGAGGAGCTAAAATGCAGCCTTGATTTAATTGAGGAGTTGAGAGATACGGCAATCATCAGGCAAGAAGAGGTGAAGAGAAGAATGGTGAGGCTATTCAATAAAAATGTAAGAACCAAAGAATTCGTTGTTGGGGATCTAGTCCTGAAGAAAATAGATACAGCAGCAAGAGCTGGTTCAGTTGGAAAGCTTAACCCAAACTGGGCGGGGCCGTTTGTGGTGAAGAGCGTGCTTAAAAATGGTGCTTACCATCTCCAAACTTATGAAGGAAAAGAATTGTCTCATTCATGGAGCGGAGATGATCTCAAACTCTTCTTTTCTTAAATGTTCGTATCCGATTCACTCATTCTTTTTCTCACTTTTCTTCTCTCAAACATCACGCAGGTATTATCAAAGCATTCGCAATACGAGTGATGGATGACAAGTTTTAAGAATAAGTTATTTTTTGAAAAGCCAAAAACCTGTCAAGTGAGACATCGACGGATCCTACTATCTTCCCCCTCGACTTGTTAGCTCGACGTGTAATTCTGCCGGGACCACAGATGTCGGGGAGATTTCGAATTTGTGTAGCAGTAGCTCGCCAAGCTCGAGCGGTGGAAGTTTAGGATACCGGGTCTTTGCTGACATCTGGCACACCTCAGCATTTCAAGGGGGTCTAGGTGGCCGGCTCAGCTCTGTCATGCATTAGGAAGGACATTGTTACGATCTTAATGATCTTTCAGGGAAAGCAATGTCGGTATAGCCTCCGCGGCATGACCACACCTGCCCTACCGATCATTTTGGTCTGTAACTCTCGAATACTCGTTGAAGCGTGGTTAGGTAAGGGGCGGTCAGAAACATCCATGACCGTCGCCTGAACCTTAGATTGGCATGTTTGCAGTAAACTCGGTAATCCTTTAAAAAAGGCAATGTCGGTATAGCCTCCGCGGCATGACCACACCATCCTTTTGGATCATCTTTGAGATCCCTTTTTCCCATCTTCTTACTATAAAAAATCCTATTCATCCCTTTGTACTGGGATCGGGCGGTCAGCAATTTATGAGACCGCATGTTCTTTTTTCCTACTCTCTCCAAAGAGCGATTTGAGTCATTTACGATCGCCGAATATAACTTTTTCAGGATAATTGAGGTCGCTGTTCAGAAATCTCTTATGCCAGCTTGATAGAGGTCGGCCCGGTCTCGGTAAATTTGAGATTCCAATATTTCCTGTTATTCAAAGCAACAGGGAATAATCATGGTTTTATATTCCTCACCAAGTGAAAGTTGGGTTTTTTCTTCAAAATGGCGGTCTGAATATAATGTGATCACTGAACTGGAAGTTCATGAGGAATTATTTTCCTTTTCAAGTAATGATCTTGGCTATCAAGGGATCATCAAACGGGTTTCCTGAAAATTATTTGGGAGCCGATCATCCAAAGTATGATGAGTTCGAATCGTCTTCAAGTTATAGTTTCCTTATATGGCGACCTGTGTAATATGAGACCGCGTAACTGTTGTGGATAAGTTGGTTACTTTCTGATCACAGTTGAGTTGCTGATTTTCTTTTAGTGATCTGATTATCTCGAGATCGCAAAGTAGTCTTGTTTATGTATAGTTTCAGTTTTCTTTCCATCAAAGTCTTTAGTGTCTTTTCCAAGAGATCGCCACCTGAAGTTCTTTAATGTTGAAAGAAAATTGTGGTAAATCTAAGGCATTGAGATCGAATGCCGATCTTAACTCAGAAGAACAAATAAGCATATGCATCAAAAACAAGTTCACTCACTCAGATAAAATCTAACAGAAATCCAATTTTTATATATATTTTGAAATATTCACTACAACGAGACCGCTCGGTCTCCAAAAAGGAAAAAGGGAAAAATTATTACAATTCATTCTCTCTTTGATCTCTTAGAAGACCGCTCGCTCGAAGAGGAAGTATCAGTTTCTGCAGAAGATTCTTCTAGACTATTCCCTGGAATTCTAGATCCAGAGCTTGAGCTTGAACTGGAATCCAGACCCAGGGTATAGCGGCTTCCACTTTCTTCGTCTTCGATCACGACATCTTCATCTTGACCTGCGGTCTCATCAGCAATATCCGCGGTCTCTTCAGCAGTCGCAGATTGCTCTTCAATCCTCTGCGCCGCGTCAGGAAAGAGATCGGCAAACGTGATGTCTTTATACTCTTCAGTAAATCCACCTCGGCCTCGAACTTCGTCCAGCACCTGGTCGGCGGTCTCTTTTATGTGATGCATCATAGCCCTCTGAAAAGCTGGATTCTCAGGGTCATAGACTGCTTTTTCGAATTGCTGCCAAAGAAATATATGTTAGACCGCGCGATCGTAAGTAACGCGTTCATAAGATGTAAGTAAAATTCTCACTTTTCTTTCTTCTTGCAAGACAGTTATTTCGTCTAGAGCGCTGCGAAGAGACCGCCCCATATGGTGGTTTAAGATTGTGCTTCTGGCGGTCACTTAAGCACAGAGGTCGGGGAGCGCATCGGTCTCAATATTTAAGATTTCATTTGTATTCTTTCGCCCATACAAAGCTGAGGTAACCGCGTATGCGTGACGGGTCACTTTCCCGCTCCATAGGGGAAGGTCAGTGGACACCTTCACAGATCTTCCTTTGACCGCCCATTTGAGGAGGGGTTTTCCCTTGATATCCTTCATTCTTCTTTTAAAACCGATCAAGGGAAAATCTCGCTCGACGGTCTCAGAGGTAGTGCCGAACACGTCGGCCTCACGCTTCAGCCTCCTCTCCCTCTGAGTAAGAATTTCCGCTGCTGGGGAGATAGGATCTTTTGCGGGGACCGCAAAGGTCGCTAAAAGTTGGGAAAAAGTTAGGAAAACACACACAAAAAACATGAAAGGAAATTATTCGAGACCGCAAGAAAAACTTACTTTCAGCTGGGATGATCTCGGCGATCTCGGGCCAGATCGCTAGATAATGAACGAGATCGATCCTCTTGCCCGCCAAGAAAGCCAAAATTTTCAGCTCTTCATCTGAGACCGCCTTTATCTTCTTAAAGATGCTATCAGGTCGCGGAGAGGGTGAGCTCCTGAGACCGCCAAGGTCACCTTCGAAGACAAGAAATCTCTCTGTCCAGAAAGAGATCTTATTAGGAAGATTCAGGATTTTTATTCCATCTGCTGAAAAGTACATCAATCCTTTAAACTCTTCCTTCTTCCTGCCTTCCTTCAAAATCTTCGCGGTAAAGGTTGCGCGGAACAGATTCATTGTGAACTTCACCTTTTCCGATCTCAAGTAATTGATGAAGACATTGACCAGACCGATGGAGTTCGGAGCCAACTGGGCGAGCACGAAGCCGTAGTATTCCAAGATCTCTAGCCATTCCCAAGGGAGGGGAATCCTCAACCCGTTATCGAAGTGATCGATGGGGATGATAAACTTTTTCTGCTCCCCAAAGTTCAACCTTTCATGATCGGCTGGCGGTCTAACAACTATCTGAGTCTGAATCATATACTTTTTTATGAAATCAATATATTCATCCTTTGATAGGCGACCTTGCTTGTGATCGGCGTTCAGGAAAATGTTAGCAGAAGAGGCACGAGCGGACACCATTTTGAGCGATCGCTGAGATCGGTGCTTTGGGCGCATTCAAGAGAGCATGAAATAAAAGTTATGAAGGCAGCTATTTATAGAAGTTGAAGGGTCATTTCGTAATCATTACTTTTTACTGATCGCCCAGCAAAAATTCGCAGACCGCTCGACCTAAGCAAGGTTATATGAAAGCATTCTATGTTGATCGATCTCAATAAATAAAACACAACAACAATAACAGGCAATCCAGGCACAAAGAGATCGAAATTATAAGAAATCAGGACCGCACAAAACATAGAATTAAAAAAGACCACAAGAAATAGATGGAACATTAATAACAATATTACAAAACATATTGTTTAAATCCGGAGACCGCTCGGTCTCAAATTAAATGTTCATCTCCTAGAAGGCATGTTTCTCCCTACATGAGCTGCGACATCCTGCATATCGTTCACTGCAGCCATAACCGACACCAAGCTATGATTGGCGAGCATCGCAGATCGGTGAATCTTGGACATTTCCTTGTCCACCTGCTCCATAGGGATCAGCACAATTTCAGGTTGCGGTCTCGCCGCTGGTTGATCGCTGGAGGTACCCGGTCTCATCAGCATCTTCGCGTGACCGCCCCTCAGCCTTTCATTCACCGCAGACAGCACCGCAGCCTTCCCCTTGTAGTACTCAGCCTCCTTTTCGGCCTTCTTAAGAGCTCGCGCGATCTCTGCAACCCTCAGATCGCATTCTTCTCTGATCCTCTTCTCGTTAGTACGTAATTTCTCCTCAAGATCGCGGATCTGATCATTCTGAGTTCGCTCCCTCATCAGCATAGAGCGAACATCCTCGAACATTGGGTTAAGAATGTTGGTTAGCTGAGGGGAGATCGCAATGTGCTGAGGAAGTTCCCCTTCTTCGATCTCAGCATTATCATCACCTGAGGTCAAAAGAGATAGAATTTTTTCAATCATTCACAAGCGATCAAATAAAATTTTTGATGAGCAGAAAGAATACTTGGAAAGAAGTTGAGACCGCAGTCACGTAAAGCTCTTTCGACATCTTTAGTGACCACGGGATCTGCGGTCAGTGAAAGGCGATCTGATCCCCTTAAACGCTCCAGATCCATTCTTTCCAAATCTCTTCTCTGCGACTTTTCTCCCTCCTTTCTTTTTCTTTTTAATTCTTCATTACTCAAGAGGATATCGTCGGTCTCAATAAAGACAATCTCACGTTTTCTTTCTGGAGAAACAGGTCGAACCATAGGTAAAGGAAGGAACTCAACTGATTGAAGAATCTTTTTGCTCTTACCAGCTCGCAAAGCTGAGACCACCGCCGCGCGATCTGTTGCGGCTTTGCTCGAACGATCTTCCTGAAGAGAATCACTTGGGAGACCGCTAGAAAGCGCAGCTTTCTCCTTAGCGATCTGTGACCTCTCCGCGATCTCCTCCTCAGTCTTTTTATTCTCCGCGGTCTGCAAGACCGCATCCTTTTTCCTCTCTTCCGCGATCAGGGCCGCCTTTTCCTCAGCGATCCTGGCCGCTTCTTTCCTCCTCTCCTCCTCAGCGATTAGAGCCGCCTTCGCCTCGGCGGCCCTGACCGCTTCTTTCTTCCTTTCCTCCTCAGCGATTAGAGCCGCCTTCGCCTCGGCGGCCCTGACCGCCTCTTTCTTCCTTTCCTCCTCGGCGATCAGAGCCGCTTTCTCCTCAGAAATTCTGACCGCCTCCTTCTTATTCTCCTCCTCGACGGTCTTAGCCGCTTCTTTCTTCTTTTCCTCCTCTTTCTCCTTTTTCTCTCTTTTCTCCCGCTCCTCCTTGTCCTTCCTCTTCTTCTCATCATCTCTTTCCTTCTTCTTCTCTTCTTTCTCTTTCTTTTCTTTCTCCTCTTTTTCTCTCTTCTCTTCTGCCTCCTCCTTCTTCCTCGTCACCTCTTCCATCTCTTTTCTCTTTTCCTCTTTTGCTTTGATTATTTTATCAGCGATCTCCTTCTCCCTATCCGCGGTCTCTTTATCAACGACGGCATTTCTGAGAGCTGAAGCCTCTAGGGGATCCAATACCTGCAACGATGAAAAAGATGAATTATTAGAAGAGACCTCATCAAGGTAGGCGATTAATCCAGAATCATCCTCTCTTGGTAAGGTTGAGACCGCGGGAAGGAAGGGGAGATCGCCCTTAGCATTCACCTTCTGAAACTCCGCGGAGTCTTCCAGGTCGACAGATTCAGGAAATGTGGTCGCCCCTATGGCGGTCACGTCTTTTTCTTCCTCATTTTTTCTGCTTCTCTTATAAGTCAAGCTAGATGGACTTGAATTTTTTCTTTTCCTGCCCTTCGCAGCGACCTCCTGTTCAGCGATCTTCTGCCTCAAGGCTTCGGCCTCGGTCCTCTTCTGACGCAGCCCAGCCAGAATGACCTCGGTAGAGGCGGTCTCAGGAAGTTTGGAAGTTGTTTGGTCCAGCGCCTCCAGAGATTTCTGACAATTAAAAGAAATGGAAAAGTCAGGCAATTTCCATACAAGGTCTGAAGAAGTGTTTGATGGTTCAGAAGCAACAGAGACCGGGACAATTGAACCCTCAGGAAGCTCAGTTTCTTTTAACAGAGATCGGGTGGTCCCCTTTGAAGCGCTCGCTTTCGTTAAAATCTTTGGCGCCTTCTTTCCTTTCTTTGAGCTGACACTTTCCTTTTTCCCAGGAGAGTTCGTTTTCGATGGAAGAGCTTTTAAGAGATCGAGCATAGTCATCTTTGCAAGAAGATCGCACCTGCCTAATTATCAAAGACCGCTCAAGGATTGGAATTTCTCAATGTCTTGCAGGATGAAGATTTCAGCCGGTATTTATAGACCAAGCCGCATTTATGACGGTCGCGGTCTCAGCGGTCAAAGCTTACATTTTCGAAGTTCCAGGTGCAACTTAAAAATGTGCGGGGATTATGTTTGTCCGGAAAGCCCGCGACCTCCTCTTGCTGGTCAAATTTTTCGGTCTCAGCGGTCTCAGTTTCGGTGACCGTCCAGATCGCCAGCTGCCTCCTCAACCGGAATTTTCTAAGTACCAAGCGGTCAAGACAGTGCGAGACCGCCAGCTTAAGCGGTCTGATCGTTTTCCTTATTTTTGTTATTTGTACCCCATTTCCCTGCCCCGGCTCTCCTGTACCCCGGGCAGCCCGTAGTTTTCAGTTCTGCCCGTTTGGGCAGCCCCCTCGTCTATAAATAGAGGGGTAGGGGTACCAGAAAAGAGACCTTTGCTCCGAGGCTCCAGCTTACAACCTGTGTAAGCGGTCTCATTTCTTCGTGATCGTCATTTCGTGATCGATTTCCTTTTGTTCCAGCATCTTCTGTCTTAGTAACCTGCACTTCGCAGTTTTCTCCCATCCCCTTTAGTGTGAATTTTGGAGGTACCATTTTTGACACCAACACCACCATTCATAGTCGAATCATCGCTTGTCAACTCCTTCCAGTCCTCGCAAAAATCAGTTCGCAAGGTTAGCAACGCAAACTCCTTCGACGAATTTCATCGGGCTCAATCGCGACTACGATGTTGCTCCGTCGCATTTCCATCATGCACGCGAGCTCTTCGACTTCTCTTCATCCCAGTCGGCAGCAGATGAGACCGACATCGCCCTGTCTCCTTCGTCGGGATCGAATGATGCTTCCGTCCTCACATCGAGCCAGTTGTGAAGCTCGTCGATTAGTCGATAACAACTTTTTTCTCTCCTCAAGTCAGCAGCAACAATGCCACTTTGTCGAGCATAGAGCTTTGGCTTCTCGGGGCCGTTACAGCGAACCTAAAAGCTAGCTATCCACCTACCAGCTCGAACCCAGGCTAATGCATGTTGGGAACAGACAAAATTGCTACTTAATCATTGGATAAATTAACTGATTAAACAATCAGTGATTTATTTATTTTTGTAGCAATCTGATTTTCATTCAAAAAATTCTTAAGGGGAACAACCAACATTCACAGTTCATGACGACACCTCTTTGGGGGACACGAAACCCACGACATTGGTATCACAGTGATCTTGCACACGCTTTCGTACCCACAAGGGTTGTCACCATAACATTAGTTGATGTTGTCCGACAGAAATATTGAAGACCACAACAAAATGGTAACAGGCTAAGGCAAATCTTGCGGTTGCTAAGAAGGCATCACAAGCAATTTACGTTACGACCATCGCAAAGCTTGATGGCCTTATAACTGCAGAACAAAGTATCCAACCGCCCATCACACGTGATAGGAATAATGAATCTTGTATATTCACACTTAAGGATATATATATATATATATACACAGGAGGGGTTCCCGAACACCTAGAGGTGAGCCTAAGAGGGTCTACCACCAGAATATACAGTATAATGCATAATACATCTAACACCCCCCCCCCCCCCCCCTCAAACTCACGGGGGTTCATACACCGAGAGTTTGGATAATAGATAAGCATGTTGGGACCGAGTTTGCGGCTTAGTCATCAAGTCTGCAAGCTGCTGCTCAGAAGGATCAAAGGAAGGAGCAAGAGTTCCCCGACCATACTGCTCACGAAGGAAGAAAGCATCCACCCCGATGTGCTTGGAAAGAGAATGCTTCACCGGATTCAAGGTGATCTGAATGGCACCGGTGTTATCACAGTGGAGTGGAGTGGGATCCGGGGAAGAGACACCAAGATCCTCAAGGAGCCAGCGAAGCCAAATGATGTCCTCAGTAGTAGTAGCCATGGCACGCAGCTCAGCCTCAGTACTGGAACGAGAAACCCCGGTCTGTTTCTTGGACTTCCAGGCAATAAGTGAAGAACCCAAGAATAGGCAGAAACCAATGACAGATCGGCGGTCAACGGAATCACTGGCCCAAGTAGCATCCGAGTAAGCACGAAGCTGCAGAGAACTGCTACTGGAGTAGAAGAGACCACGTGAAGTCGTCGCCCGGAGGTAACGCAACAGCCGCAGTAGATGACCATAATGCACAGAGGTAGGCGCACCAACAAACTGGCTCAAAACATGAACAGCATGTGCAATGTCGGGCCGAGTAATAGTAAGGTAGACGAGGCTCCCGACAATGTGACGATAACGAGTAGGATCAGAGAGTGGAACCTCATCATCCGGTCGTAACTGACACGATCAGAGATTCTACCCAACCAAGTACAAGTTGTTGGAATTTCCATCAGTCCAACTGTCACCCAACCGTCGCCATCTACCATTAGTGTGATTCTGCAGGACGCCTCTTTGCCATTAATCCTACGTACCAAATCTAGTACCATTTATGCCGACTCTTCTCTCACGTGCACGATGATTGATATTGTTTTGAGCAGTCGTCAGGCACCCCCACTGAGAAAGACGTGGTGTCCACCTGCAAATTATTTGTCACCCTTCTACTTGAACTGAGACGACGTCTTTTTAAAGGTTAATACTGCACATTATTGTTTATTTTGAGAAATTAAGGAACTAGATGATCAACCATCAGAGCCCATTCGGGCTTGAGAGCAAGCTCGATTTGAATGACGGATGGAATGTTATGGTGTTAATTATAAGTCTTTATTTCGAGTCATGCATCTTCAAGTTTTATTATAAGTTTCGTCGAGTTTATGTTATGAGTAGTCAAGGGTCTTTTAGATTTTTTGTAATTATGAGATTTTTTATAATATGATTTTTTTTATAATAAATTCAACCATTTGTGACTTATTACGTTTATGTCATTATGTATTCTATTTAAACAAGAGTTATCTCTTTACTCTCTTAGTTTATTTCGTTTTCTCCTCCTCCATAAATTAGGGTTAGGGTTGAGCAAGACTCCACTTTTTTTTCTCTTTCTCTCCTTCGGTCGAGCACGGCTCGTCTCTATCTCCACCTTCAGCGAAGTTACCGACCATGTTACGAGAGGCTTGTAACACAACATTGGGCATAATAAAGCTCCAATCTCACAGAGGCGCAAAATCATGCAATGCAGGTTGAGTGATTAGTGATGGAGATAAAAATCCAATGGAAAGTTGTGTTTCGAAAACAAAGTCAGTGGAGCAGATGAGAAATAAAGTGCAAAATGATGCGCCAAAGGATTCGCAACCCATAGAGGGGTCGGCAAATAAGACAATGGGCAAGAACTAAAAAGTTAGTTGAGACAACTACTTGATGGGAGAATCCGTACGCCAAATTTACAGTTGGCAAATGGTTCTAGTGCAATCAATAAGGACAATGTTTCAGTAACTGTCCATGCAGTAGTCACTTGGCATATGCAAATATTGAGGAATCTATGGAAGAACCAGAGAAGAATGATGAATGCAGCCCCATAAATTCTAAAGAAGAGGTGGATGTGGAAATGATCCTACTCTCACCATGGTCGGGGAGCCCTCACAAAGAAACTGGTTGTTTGGAACAAAGGACACCACTATAGTAGGTGTTTTATTTAGTCAATCAATGATGGGGACAACTGAATTAGCATTAGAGGCACATCAAGCACCCTACTCAATGGGGTGGACATAAAAGTACATAGCATGAAGATGAAGGAAAGGTGATGGGGATCGGCGAGACTATTGAGAGCACAAGTTTTGGGCCCATTCTGAGCTGCTTTGTCATTTTATGGCGTTGTCTGATGGATGATCCGAGTCTGCGGTTGCGTTCGGAGCGAAGATTTCATAACTTTTATGTATTTTTATGTAATTGTTAGTGTTTTATTGAGCGAAATCGAACAACTATCGTGAATGGACGATGGTTGCGTAAGTCATGTTTTATTATAAATAAGAAAATGGGGACTAGTTTGACGGCTATAGCATATTTTGGAGACCTTTCTTCCCAGAATCTGGCAATTTCTCGTGGTACCGACTACACAAAATTTCAAGGTGCCGACTCCTTGGTTAGTATCATTACTTTCCTTTTTCTTTCAATCTTGCCGCCCCCTTCCCCCATCCCCCATCCCCAACCTGCTTCCCCCATCCCCAACCTGCACCCATCAGCCCTAAAGGGCCTAAAACTGCAGTCGCCCTCCATAATCCAAGGTTTGATCTCCTAGTCTACAGCCCTTCACCACTCCCCCTATTCAAATATCCAGCCGTCCACCATCAGGAAACCCCAGCCGACCATAAAACTGCAGCCATTCCCCTCCTAGGATAACCACAACAGCCGACCTCTCTTCCCAACCCCCCTACCACTTCCACTCAGCCAACCACCCAAACAACCCCCCAAATCCCTTCCTCATCCATTCAGCCCCTCCAAGGCACTTTGATGCTATTACTCTTTATCGTCTTCTTTGTTCGCATCACACTTCCCAGCTCTCCACCCAGCAGCCCTCATCTCCCCGCAACCTCAACAATCACCATTATTCATCTACGGACAGCGGATCCACGTCTCCATCACCTACGCCATTCTTTACTAGTGAGTTTTATTGTTGGATTTTATTGTTTTTCAGCATTATTGTATGAACCAGTAACTTATATTCCTGTGGATTTTAATCTATGTTAGACTATTAGTTTATCTGTGAATAATCATGATTTGCAGGATCTATTCGCTTGCGCATATTAACTTTTGACCCTCTTAACAGAGGAAAGTCTAGTTGCTCGGTTACTAAAATTATTTGCAATTTGTTTGTGCTCAATGCGTGAGATTTATATTTTCATTATTAATTGCATCTTAGTGTCGGACATGCAGACATCATCATAGGTTAGATATGAGTCATTTCACCGACACTACACCTTCCCACTCGTGTCAAAAGGTGTCTACTATCGTTCTTCATCGGTACTTATCATAACGACATCTACTATGATGTCCTCGATCGACTAAATGTTTGTCACATATTGCTGAGGAGGCCATGGCATTACGACATTAGTGTTATACATGTGGGCAACTCAATACTTATCGGGTAGAGGATAGGAAGAAGTTCAATTTAATTCGTTCAAATAATGATGGACGACTCGAAATGGGAATGATGAGAAGACAACATTCATTGTGCTGACTGAATCTGCAAGAGAAACTGAAAAAGAAAATTAAGGAAGCACGAGAAGTGCACGTACTTATTTTGAAGGGCGGGATCTTAAGCGAGCACTCCACTAAAGAGGTGATATACCTGTCGAGGTACAAGAAGTACTCGCAAAATACAATGATGTGATCCTTGAACATATCAGAAGGATTATTGCGATGCGAGATATTCATCACTGCATCAATTTAGTGCATAATGAATGTATGGCAAATATTTCGAACTATCAAATTTGTTAGAGCAAAACAAGGTATGATGATGAACCAGCTAGTTGGTCCAACCCGGTTCAGTTGGCTAGCGCTTCCTAATACTTATAGCTCACATATAGGATTTTCTAAGGATCATCAAGGATTTATAGGTATCACTTTAAGCTTGATATCAGAGCTTGCATTCCTCACTTCAACACTCGTTTTCTCACGATAACGTTGTCGACTCCTCCCTGCGCTCTGTGCGTTGAGGTCGAAGGTCCTTTGTGTCGACCCTGAGGTTGAGGTTAAGGTCTTCTCTCCCTCCACATTTTTTTGTTGCAGCTCCTTGCGCGTGCTATCAAAGTCTTTAACATTGGTCGATGCTCCTTCAACATCCGGTGCCCATTGCTCCTTCGAGAGCCCGCTTCTCCTTCCAGCGCTCGTTGCTCCATTCACATGTTGCCCATTCCACTGCCCTCTCCCTCTGCTATTTTTGATGTTTCTACGTGCCTCCTCTACAGCATTTCTCAATTGTTGGGACAGTATTTTTTTTGCTCCTCTCGTTGAAGTCATATGATTTCTCGACATCCTTTAAGACTACTTCCATGAATCCTCTTCGAGCATAATAACTTTCCAATCAGGTGACCATAACTATTGTGTCTCTTGATAGTACAAACTATCATGCATGATCACAATCAAATTTCACCTAACTAT
The DNA here is from genome assembly GCA_033032865.1 of Dactylorhiza incarnata. Taxonomy (NCBI): domain Eukaryota; kingdom Viridiplantae; phylum Streptophyta; class Magnoliopsida; order Asparagales; family Orchidaceae; genus Dactylorhiza; species Dactylorhiza incarnata. Next base: position 2,660,286 of record JAWHQI010000217.1, read on the forward strand.
TAGACAACGTCGATTATTAGGTCATATATATGGTACTATTGTGAAGTTGCCACACGATGATCCCACTTGGGAAAGGTGAGATACTAAAGAGTCAATAACTATGTTATGACTTCTCAACTCCTTAGAAATGTCAATATTGTTGAATCCAAGAACTCGGCTTCAGAGTTCGGCCTTGAGTATGGGCAGAGATTACTGGCCGGGTAAAAATCATTTTAGTCCCCGAATTTTCGATTCAATGTCAAAATAGTCCCTAAGTTTTTAGTTTGTGTCAATGTAGTTCTTCATCTTATAATCCAGGGGTAAAAATCATTTTAGTCATCGGGGTTATGGTTCACTGTCAAAATAGTCCCCGAGGTTTTAACTTGTGTCAAAGTAGTCCTTCAATTTATCATCTGAATTTTTTTGTTGAGAAAATAAAAGGGTAATATAGACATTTGGGATCATAGGCGGACCTAGATAGATTAAAACTGCACGTGTATGTTTTTACAAAAAAATCTTGGACAATAGATTTCGACTAATAAAACATTGATTTTATTATATTTCCTCGTCCTCTCTCTACTTCCTCCTCCCGCACGCATAGAGGCTCTCCCGGTAAGGCATCGAAGCAGTCTGGTCTCATGCGGCAAGGAGGTGACAGGCAAGATGCCGAGACAGCACATGCACTTTTACTTTGTAAAACGTCGAGCCTCTATTTTGCATCGAACACGAGCTGGAGGAGGGATCAGTGAGAGGATGAGGAAATGTAATAAAATTGATGTTACTATCTTTATCCTACTATTCGATGACTTTTTGCAAAAACACATCCGAGCAGTTTTAACCTAGGTTCGCATATGACCGAAAATGTTTGCATTGCCCTTTTAATGACTCAAAAAAGTCATCAAATGAAAAATTGAAGGACTATTTTGACACAAGCTAAAACCTCGAGGATTATTTTGACATCAAATCGAAATCTTATGGACTAAAATGATTTTTACCCTTTAGATGATAAGTTGAAGGACTACATTGACATAAATTAAAACCTTGAGGACTATTTTAACATTGAATCGAACCCTTGGGGACTAAAGTGATTTTTACCCGTTACTGGCCCTTTAAAATAGAAATCACGGACGAGGAAAGGTGAACAAGGAAAATAGCCACAACTCAAAGGTCGCGCCTCACACTCAGGAGTGTATAGGAACTCCCCCTTTCAAACCAGATGTTGTGATAGGTTAGGGGGAAGCAGACTCGCAGGATGCACTAGAGAGCTCGTGAGTTCTAGGCGAGGTCTCATGTGGGTCGATGGCACTGCCTCTTCCCCTCGACGATGAGTCATATTTATAGGCAATGATAGGGGGTATACATCTAGACCCCTAGTGGGGCCCAACCCTGTGCGAGCTCGATACAATCATCAGTGAGCTGGGGCGAGCTGGGGCGAGCTGAGCTCGTATCCTAGCGAGTTGATGATGATTCCCGGCGAGGTGTCTACGGACTGACTATGAGCTCGCCCTTGTAGAGGTATCTCAGTAATTATCCTTTGGTTGAGCTACCCTTTGTTGATGTCGCCGAGTACGGGTCGTACACAATCCCCGCTTTTTTGGACTTGCGTCGAGGTCGGAAAAACTGTGCGAGACCCTGGACTCTGCGAGTTGGTTGAGTCTATAAATAGCGCCTCAGGGGGCCTCCTATAGTCGTGTCTTTAGAGTTCACCTGGATTGAAAATATGGATGCCTCGAAGTCGTTCCTGAAGGGGTTTGCAGCTTCCCGCAAGGATAAGAAGAGGAAGAAGTCTCGCCCGGATAGGCCCGGTGGAGAGTCCTCCTAGGAGAGGTCACAAAAGAAGGCAACGACTATATCGACTCCAGCCCCAACTCGGCAGCCTGAAGGCCCTCCAGAGGGTGCGGTCGAGGAGGAATCCTCTTTCGATCTGGTAACTCCTTAACTCTTTGATTTCCTATGTCAGCTCAGTACTAACGTGCAAGGTGATTTCAAGCGTTGAGAGAGGCGGGACTGTTCGAGGTCTCAGCAGGCACACTCCCCCATTCTCCAACCTCAAAAGGGGTTGGGATCGGCGACGTTCCGGCGGCTTCACTTTCTGGTGAGTGAAGCGGATCTTATCACGACGTTGTTTATGAAAAAATAGACCACTTGGCTCTACTGCAGGTGAGGAGTCACACAAATGGATTGAGCCATTGGTATCTCGCGAGGGCGATTCTGTCTGTGCGGCCTTGAAGAAGGCGAAGTTAGTTAAGTTCGTTGAGACCCCAGCGAGCCATCTTCCTGCTAGTTCCGGTGGGCCGCCCTCTCCTACCAAGCCCTCTACTCCCCCAGTGACCACCATTGTTACTGTGATCTCCACTTTTCCCGTCGCGATCACTACAATCGTGGTCTTCACTTATGTTGTGGCCACTTCCTTTTCTGCTGCGACGTCTGCTCCTACCGAGACACCTACTCCCGCGGCGACGCCTACTCCTGCTGCCACGCCGTCTCTGGTGACTCCCGAAAGCTCGGACGCCAGGACTCGGGTGAGTCCGCCTCGCCCTAGTGTGGGGACTAAGGTCCAACCCGCTTTGTTGTGTAATAGAACGCGCAGAGCGTTGCCTCTTTGGGGTGTGCCTGCTATGCGAACTTAATAGCATGCGTCGAACGCCAATCTTTCAAGAGTGTTCGCCACTTAAGAGTGTGCGACTTGCAGTCTTTTAGAGCGATGGGATCGTTGCACCTCCGCGAGACGCTGCAATCATTCTCCGGTTCAGTGTCGTGTGTTAAGGCCCTCTCCTTCGGCGGCTTCCTCATGTCATGGGTTTCTACTTCAGAGTTCTTTTTCCTCTCCCCAAAGTTCACGCTCACCGCACCAAAATGTTGAAGCCAAGAACTCGACTTCAGAATTCAGACTTGGGTATGAGCAGAAGTTCCTGACTCTCTAAAATATAAATCACAGACGAGTAAGGGTGAATAAGAAGGAATATAACTACAGCTCAGAGGTCCCGACCTCGCATCCAGGAGTGTATAGGAACTCGTCCTCCCAAACAAGATGTTGTGTTGGGTTAGGGGGAGATACGAGCTTATGAGACGCATTAGAGTCGCAAGTTCCAGGCAAGGTCTCCTGTGGGTCGATGGAACTGCATCTTCCCCGCGACGGTGGGTCATATTTATAGGCGACGACAGGGGGTATACCCCAGACCCTAGGTGGGGCCCACCCCTATGCGAGGTCGATACGGTCACTGGCGAGCTGGGGAGAGCTGAGCTCGTCTCCCAGCGAGGTGATGATGATTCCCGACGAGATGTCTGTGACCTCGCCCTTTTAAGGGTATCTCGATAATTATCCTTTGGTTGGGCTACCCTTTGCTGATTTCACCGAGAACGGGTCGTACAAATACCATAAATACATTCTTTTGTGCACAACAACATCCATCTAGGCCCAATCCAAGGCTATATATTCTCGATAGAGGAACATTGTACATTTGTGTTAACTTCATCCTCAAGTTGCACATTAGTTCAATGGGAATTATATGTTGTCCGATGATACTCGGAGTTTATTAAACTGGAGAACTTGACGATTTGGACCCAGTGATCCCTAGGTATGTTGATGACTTGGAAATATTTCAGAACAAAAAATGACAGGAATTGCGTCTTTGCTTGGCTTCAAGGATTGAATCAAGATTTTGATTTGATTTGGACTCAAGTATTAGGGTGAGAGCCTATTCCTTCTCCATCATGAACTTACAAATTTGTTCAACAAGAATCTGATCATCGATAATCCCTCATCTAGACCATTTTACAAAATTGTTCATCATTAGCAGTGACTAGTACTATTATGCCCACCATACATCCTCAGCACCCTAGTATTACTAAGCATGTATACGATTATTGTCATAAAACTCGTCACACGAGAAATTGTTATAAACTACATGATAGTCCTTAGCACATTAGCAACAATCATTGCAGCCAGGGTTGTGGTCAGGGGGACACCCTGTTGGACATCAACACTTGATCTTCCGTCCTACGGTTCACTTGGCTCTGGGAGTTATTGCTTCAGATACTATACCGAGAGCATACGTCGAGGAACTCCAAGCTATAAGAAGATTCCTATAGTGCATGACCACTAAGACAAATTATCCCTCCAATGGACAACCCAATGCTTTCTCTGCTCATGTCGGGCGCCTCACCACCTCTTACAATGGCTAATCATCACCTCAATCTCCATCTGAGTGGATCATCAATTCAAGTGCCGCCAATCACATGACAGGTTCTTCTCAAAAATTTACATCTTATATTCCTCTTTCTGGATCTTTTTGATAGCTCTCAAACCACCATATCTAGCAAAGGAATCATTACTTGTAGCCTCACTCTCACTTTATCATATGTTCTTCAAGTTCTTTTCTTTCCGATAAATTTACTTTATGCGAGCAACATTAGAAATAGTTCAAATTGTAATGCCATTTTTATCTCCTCATATCTCATTTTGGGATCTGAGTAAAAGTGGGCCTAGACTCTAGTAGGTTGCAAAATATTTTCTATATCAGAAAGGGATTGTTTATGTGAGATGGAAAGAGAACAAAGATATTGTCCTACCAAAGTACTGGCAGACTCAGATCTTGATGATTGTCAGATAGCTCTTCATAAAGGTATATGCTCTTACACTGAGCACTAAATTTCTTACTCCTGCATGTCAGCCTCATCATCATCAACAAGGTCTTATGGCTTCTGTGGTATCTCTTTCTATACCTAACCATTGGAACGAAGTCTTATAAGATCCCAGATAGAAAAAAGCTAAGTTTGAGAAGATGAATGCGCATGCGAAGAATCAAACTTGGCATATGTGGTGGGCTGCAAGTGAGTCTTTACAGTTGAAAGATTCAAAGCAAGATTAGTTGTGAAATGGTACTCAAACAAATGGGGTAGAATATAATAAGACTTTTGCACCAGTGGAAAACATGATTATCATTTGTGTGTTACTCTTATGTGCAACTACTCTTAGTTGGGAGTTACAACAGCTTTATGTTATAATAAACGCCATCACAATAGGTAAACATGCTATATTGATTCATATCACCAAATATTTCTACCTAATCTTGAAGAAACCTTCTCCACGGGGAGTGGGTGTCTTCGCCATGAGTCTGCTAAGCTTCTATCAAACATGCAAGCTTGTATTTTTCTGTTTTCTGAACTATCAATTTTAGAGCAGATAGTTGAAGTATTCGGCATCAGCACAAAAAATCAGATGCAATACTTGCCAAAAAAATTAAGAGAAGGATCTCCTACCAGACTGCCTTCTACTCAAAAGACTCTGGCTGGATTCTCCAGAGTCCAAAGGAAGAGCGAGTGAAGACATGAAGCGAATCAAACTACTCCACTGAGATCTAAAGGAAACGAAGCTCCATTCAACCTCCTTTACTATAACGTAGCTTCCTTATAGCTAATATCCAACTTTGATAAACGATTCAAAGAGAAGAAGCCAGAAAAAATCAAATATCTACAAAAACACAGCCTCGCTTCAGATCCAAAGTATTAATCTTCATAATTTGCAAGGAGACGAGGAAGCCGCTGCGAAGAAACCCAAACAATTCGTAATTGAATCGATTCAAGGAAGTGGAACAGCAGGATCTCGAGAAGTTTCATACCTGGTAGCAAATTTGAGGTGATTGTTCGCTCGTGAACATCGTGGACGAAGAATCCGAAGGCCGGGGCGCCGAAGGGAACTTGCGAGGTAGGGGTCCTTCCATCTACACTCTTCTCCGGCGATTTACGGCTGTAATGCGATCGCGAAATGAAACCCATCGTCAGCCTGAAGCACAAATAGCCAATGAGGGCTATTTATTGTTTATATTTTATAATTTATATAATATACATGCAATCCCAGTTGTGGATCCGGATTCCCTGGAGTTCTTAGGGGAACTCTAGGGAGTGGAGTTCGCGATTCGAGCCCGATTCGTATTGAATCGTAAAAAGTGGTTAACACGAAAGTTGTAGATCTTTTCGAGACGAATAACTTTCATGCTGAACATTTTTTGATATGAAGTCGTTTAGGCCCCCGATTTGGACCCCGAAAAAACTGACCCCGAAATTTATTAATTTAATATTTTTCGGGGTCAGTTTTTTCGGAGTCCAAATCGGGGGCCTAAACGACTTCATATCAAAAAATGTTCAACATGAAAGTTATTCGTCTCGGAAAGATCTACAACTTTTGTGTTAACCACTTTTTACGATTCAACACGAATCGGGCTCGAATCGCGAACTCCACCCCCTGGAGTTCCCCTAAGAACTCCAGGGGATCCGGATCCGTTGTCCGCTAGGAGCAACTTCCGCGTCATTATTTTGTGAATACGGAGAGATAACAATGGTGCAAGGGGCCGTGCTCGGCGGCGGCCGGCCGAGTGAGCAGCCGCCCGCTCGGCCTCGGTCGTGTGTGCGGGGCACGAGGTCATGCGGCCGCGCGGCCAAAGTCACTTTGCATGAGTATTACAAGCCCACACAGGCATCACTAATGTGCTAAGAGATAAATATACCATCCAACAGCCGGATTGTAGTCCGTACACCACAACTTTCTCTCTTCCCAAATATAGGAAGGTAGGTTGTTGAAGCCAAAACTTGAACCGCCGACCTCCTTTATAAGAGAAGACTTATTCCACCTCTCACACCCAACTGAATTACAACACAGTTGGGTATGAGAGGTGGAATAAATCTCCTCTTATAAAGGAGGTCGGCGGTTCAAGCCTTGACCTTAACAACCTACCTCCCTATATTTGAGAGGAGAGAAGGTTGGGGTGTACGGACTGTAGTCCGGCTGTTGGGTCGCCTATTTGGCTCTTGCTCATGAGTGGTGCCTAAAGTGGGCTTACCGTTAGGGGTGTGCAAAAATAACCGAAGAACCGAGAACCGGACCGGAACCGAACCGAATGGTTTGGGTCGGTTCCAAATAGGTTCGGTTCGGGTCCGGTTCTCATAATATCAGAACCGACAATTCGGTTCGGTTCCTGGTTTCAAGGGTCGGGTACCCAGAATCGACCCGAGAACCGATTATCAATGCTAAAGAAAATATTTTGAGACAATGGTTATAGTCGAATTACTTAATACGTGAAAATAATTGAGAATATAGTCATATTGCTAAAGAAAATAGTTGTTGTGCTTGTATACTTCTATGACTTCAATATTATAAATAGTCTTTATTCAATTATTTTGAGACATTGATAATGTATTACAAAGAATCATGAGTTTGAAGAACCATTTTTTAATTATTTTGAGACATAGGTAGAACCGAACCGGAACCGAACCGAAGCAAACGGTTCAGATCTGATTCTATACTTTAGGACCATGGGTCGGTTCCGGTTCCTAAAGTTTGGAACCGAATCTATATGGGTCAGTTCTTGATTTTGGGTGAAACCGAACCGAACTGATCCGAGTTGCACCCCTACTTACCGTACTCGAGAAGAGTGACTTGACCCAACTTTCAACAAACCGTTAATACAATATAAAATATAATCGAGACGATTAATTAGATCATATAAATTATGTCAATATTAACGATAGCCTAATCACACTCATAATTAATATATTTCACCCACATTATTATTATTTCTATCAAATATCATTTTGACTCGTATCACCTTCAGGATTCACGAACGTTGAAAGCTTGAAATATGGAAGTAGAAAAGTCCAACACATGTCGGCCACAAGAAGGTTTATTAATTGAATCGGTTTGTATGAGTTAATCAACCGGGCCCAATTATTCATGCCGGGTCAATATAATGTGGGTCAGGTCACCAATTCGGTCATAATATGGACACACTCACGTTAGGGACCTTCAATCCATTTTGTAGCTCAAAAATATTAGTTATAGATTAACAATTCTTATAATAATATATTAATGCAATATAAAATATTCACGATGGAACTTATTACAAAATATATATATTTTTTAAATTTTAAAGAGACTTTTGTAAAAATATACAGGAAAACAAATAATGCAGAAAAAACATTATGCATTCAGGGGTAATGGACTTCTAAAGGCGTTCAATCATGTTATTAGAGTAGCGAAGATTATAGAATTGAATGGGTGCTTCGGTGAGAGCTTCCCATGTGAGGCTGGGAGAGGGCTTGTAGAGTCAGTGGACTCAATGGAGGGAGAATCTGTTGGAGTTTCTGAGGTGATCTCAAAGCAATAAACAGTTAGTTTTACTGCCAACGCAATATGAGCCTATAGGGTCACGCATAAAAGCGTTTGAAGAAGTTGGAGAAAGAATTGTGTTGGCTTTACTCATATTGGATATGAGTGGAGGACCAATCATGTGACTGCTTGGAATTAAGTTGAGAATGTCTCAACGGGAAATCGTTTAAAGGGTTTAAACGAATGAGTATTTACTTGACAAATTCGGCTAAAGGGTTTAACCGAACTGCGTCAAATTCGGTTAAAGGGTTTAACCGAATTAGCTTGATTCGACTAATGAAATTCGGCTAATATGATTAACCGAAATTATAACAGATTCGACTAAAGGGTTTAGCCGAATCATGTCAGTTCGACGAAAGGGTTTCGACGAATTGATATAGCCGAATCTATATAGACGAATTCGGCGAAATGGTTTCGCTGAATCTGAGTCGAATTCGGTTATACTGATTAGTCGAATTCGGCGAATGTAAATCTGGACAGAAATGTTCTGTTTTTCCCTCTGGTCTGCGGATAGCCTGATTTATGCGTTTTAGTATAAAAGGGCACGCGATTAGGTCTTCGAAAACGACGGAAGAGACTTAATCCTTTTCGCGATTTAGACGAGAACGGCCGACCGGAACTGTTTCGCGTGAGGGCATCTCGTTCTTCCCGTCCGCCGATCATTTTCTGCCGCCGCTAGTCGCCACCGTCGGTCGCCGCCTCCCCTGGATCGGATCTAGCAGTCCGTGGGGACGTTGAGAGCTTCCTTCTCCGACCTAGTTCTTGTACGACAAGAAGCTAGGGTTCTCCTTTGCTTGTGTAACATCCCCCAAACTGCTAGACCCCTAAGTTGGTTTTGTCATGACTAGGTCATGACAAAACCATAGGAAGAGCCATTTGACCTTGAGAGCATAGGAAAGAAGGAGGAAACCACCCTGGTCTGCAAATAGCAATTTCCATCTACCAAGCTTAGGGTTGGACTTTTGGGCCTCAACTTGACCTTTTGACCCCTCCATAGTATCCCTAACCCTTTAGGGCCCCGCTTAGGGCACCAAGGGCCCATTGGGGTCAACCTAAGAGGCCAAATTGACCAAAGTCAACCTAAACCCCCAAATTGGTCAAAGTAACCTATTTAGAGCCAATCAACCTTCACCATGTCAAATTGATCACACATTTAGGTCTGGACTATCATAAGAGACCTAGTAGACCTAAAAGCCTCATCATGGGACCCCAGGGGTGCAAATTGACCAAAATGCCCTTTTTAGGTCAAAATGACAATTCTTCACAAAGTGCCCTAATTGACCATCGCCATATTAAATTGACCTTGCCCATAGTGTTATCATGTCATAGGGGACCCAGTGGACCAAAAAGCCCCATGACTGGGTCAACCCTAGGGCTCAATTTGACCAAAGTCAATTTAGCCTATTTTGGTCAAATCAGCTTGGATTGGGTCAACTAAGACTCATATGACCAAATTGACCCCACCAATAGTTTCTAAACTTATTTTGGAACCCAATGGACCCAAAAGCCCCATCCTAGGGTCCCCCAATTGGCCAATTTGACCAAAAGTCAAAATTGCCCAATTTAGGTCAAATTCCTCAAACCTAACCCAATCCTATTGGGCTAACTCATTTGGTTGGTCAACCAGCCCAAGTAGACTACCATTAAACTCAGGAGGGAGTAGAGAAACCGGCCATGGTGATCAGGAGAGAGAAAATGGGGGTTTCCCCATTTTTGAGGTGAGAGAAAGAGGTCATTCATGGCCATTAAGGAGTTTCACCCCTTAGCCTCTCCCATTAACACCCCCTTTCAACTCCTCAGCCTATTATGAGGAGTTTCTAGCAGTTTCCAAGGGTGATTAAAGCAGGGGAGATGAATGGGGGCCGGACTTGGAAGAATTCGAAGAAGCCATTAATGCCAATGGGGGTTAAAGCCACCATCACCTTCATTCGAACCCCCCATCACCTTCAGAAGCCAGAGAGGAGAGAAACCCCCCAGTTTTCAGAAGGAATCGTGTTCAGGAGGCTTGAATCGGCATGGCACCACAACCACCCCGAGCTCCCATGGTGTACACCAGGACAACACGACGGCAAGCCCATCAACAGGTCCGATTCCCTTCCCTGACTCCTAAGGATTAGATCCCGATCGCCGGCGGCTCGTTTCGTGGCCAATTGGCCGGGAATCAAGCCAGCCAGCCATGCCTCCCATCTATCGGGTTGGGCTTCCTCTTCCAGATCACGATTCCGGCCACCTCCGGCCGAGCAAACACCGCTCATCGCCGGCCACCACCTCAACAGAGGTGGTGGTGGCGTTGGTCGGCCGGGGCGGCGCTCAGGTGGCCGGGAAATCAAAGTTCTTTCGGCCCAGGCGCGGTAGATCTCAGCCGCAGGTTTATCGGGGATGATGAACAGGCGCGGTTAGATCTGCTTTAGGATTCGTGCGCCTCATAGTTATAATCCCTATTTTCTGTGATTAAAATGCAGTGATTAGTAAATTCTGGTAAAAATACTTAGAGGCCTCTAGGGAAAATTTGTCCAACATCAAAGTTGGAGCCCCTGATGTCTAGTTTAATCCAAAATTGATTTCACTCGATTTGGAGCCCTGGTTAGGGCACAACACTCATTTTGGTGAGGTCTGTCCATAAGGCTAATCAGAGCTTGTTTTTGATGCCCACACCAATCTAGAATCCAAATGACTTGAAATTTGGAGGGTAGGCTACTCTTATGTATATATAGCATATGTCCAAAAATCAGATTGATTGGAGAAATTTTCCCCATAGTTTTTGGAAAAGTTCAATAATCCTTGTGGGACCTAATTAGGTGCCCTAAACACCTCAAAACCCTTCCAAATTTGGATGGGAGGTCCTAGAGAGTAAGTAGGGTCACTGGTTAAAATATCATAATTTTTGGAGTTGATTTGGTGGGGTAATTCACCAAGACAACCTTAGGCTCCCTAGGTTTAGGCAAAACTTTGGGTGAGTGCCCCCACTCTTCCACAAAGACAATTAGCTTCATATTTGGGGTGCACATCACCCTCCCCCATGCCAACCTTTGGTCCAAATTTGGTGGCCATTGGAGGAGGATTGCCCTAGTAAATCAAAAAGGGGCTAAATGCTATTTGCACCCCAAATAGGTACCCAATAGAACCCCACTCCTCACCAAATGTTGGTAGGATCTTGGGTGGTCATACACTGACCCATGGCCAGTGTAGTGAGTAGGTTGGACTTGGGCAAGGTAGGGAGTTCCCTTGGGCATAGTTTGCTTAAGGGTTATGTTTAGGGCAAAGGTGAACTTAAGTTAGTTTTGGAGTGTGGAGGGGTTTCCTCCCACTGATAGAAAGGGTGACCTTGGTCACTGACTTGGGATGTATGGGACACCCCAAGGAGCAATTTTTTTGGATGAGTTAGGGCTTAGTGTGCCCTTAAACCCTAGTGGTTAACCTTAGGAGGCCCTTTAGGGTTTGTGAAGGACATAGGAGTGTTTGTCCTTGGAGAGGTGTGTAATGGACTCCTCTGGGCTCTATGAGTCCTATATTACCCTCACAAGAAGTTTGGGTGGATTTGGAGAGGTTTTGACCCTAACCCTAGGTTAAACCCTAATGGGGTGCAATTAGAGGCTAATGAAGGAAGAGGGGTCAAACCTTAATGGTTTGACTTGAAATTTTGGGGAGATGGCCTTGGTGACCAGAGAATGCTACTGTGAGAAATTGGAGGGATTTGGAGTTGCCAATACTAGGTAATAAACCCTTGGGTAGATTTGTAAATAATTAGGGTTTTGGGTTTTAGGAAGAAATAATACTTAATGATTAACCATATTCTGTCACCAACTTAGTTTTAATGTTATTAATCCCTGGAAGATTCTGTTAGGACCATTAGAAAACATTTGGAGGTCCAAATTGTAATTATTCGTATTGTTGGCAATTTTGGGGATGATTGATTGTAGGGTGTTAGACTTCTGTAATTGCATGAAACCTTGCTGGATGCCATTTCATACCAATATGTACCCAATGTATTTTTCTCATAATTTATGGATTAATATTTTTGGTACCTCTAGTTCAATTTGGAATTAATTGCAAATATATCCTCTGTAGAAATTACAAATGTACCCTCTGTGGAACATGGTCAAACTTTTTAGGACTGAATATTTTAGTATGAATCACCTCTATATTAATTTGCATAAGGTTTGGAGATCATATGAGGTTACCTCCTTTGGAATTTATTGGTAATAAATGAGTTTTGGAATTTTTACAAATAGTAAATCTTGCTGGTTTTTCCTAAAAATTCATATCCACTGATTATTAGGTACCCTTGATTTATGTAAAAATTTAGGCAGGCATTGAAAGTCAGGAAAGCATACTTGCAGTTCAAACCTTAGGAAGTGGTGTTTTGGGAAAAATGATTTAAATATTGTTATTATTGGGAAAATTATGAAACTCTGGATTTGGTCTTAAATATGTAGTATGGACCTCCAATAAAATTGTTGAGTCATAGGAGTGTGTATTTAGTGTGCATCCCTTCATGAGCACCGAAACGTTAAGGGTGGTCTGCGTTTAGTAATTTAGCAACTTTGGGGTTAAGAGTCAAATTAGTGGGCACTGAATTGGAGACGTGAGGGTTAATTGGTAGTCATGTAATTATGTGAAGATCCCTGGTGTAATTAGGGTTTGGTGAGTCTTAGGATGGTGGGGAGCCACCCGTGCGGAAGGTCGTCCTGGATTGACGAAAGATCGTCTTTTCCCGTTAGCGTCCTAGAGCACCTAGGTTTAATTTGGGTAAGGTATTATGAAGGTATACTTATAGGAGTTTAGCCGGTTTAGTCCGGTGAGCTTGTGATTCTGAAATGTTTATTGGTGACGGGCGGGTTAGCCCGGGGAGCTTGTAGCTCAGAGTTGTTGGAAGTTAAGTTGCATGTGCATAAGGTGGTGGGTCCTTTGTGTTGGCGATCGTTGCACCGACGTTGATACTTGGGCTCGGCAAGTGTGGTATTTACACTTAGCCATAAAAGTCTGGCGGTCCAGTCAGTAAGAGTACGCATGCGCTCCGCGAGTTTTGTGGAGGCGTACGATAGGTCTAGGTTAGTGCATATACCAACCTAGAGGTGGGCGAGGCCCAACCCACCGCTTCCGTTTGCCACTACGGGGGTATCCTGGGAGTCTTGCTAGCTCCAAAAAGGGGGAATTAAAGGTCTATGCGCATAGAGTCGTAGTGAGTGAGTTGCACCTGTATGACCATTGCATAATAACATACTCTGCATGTCATGGCATAAACATATCATTCAACCCCTACCACCTATCGTATAAATTGGTATGAGACTTTTTATACGATAGGCCCGGCTAAACGACCCCTTGGTCTATAGGTTTGTATGGGCATTCCTATAAACCAAAGGTTATTTTTATGATATTTACTATCACTACACTTACTGCTTACTGTTCATTATATTCTTTTACTATGCTGCTTCTACTTCCTGCTTCATTTATATATATATATATATACCTGTGTAGTGTAGAATTCACCTTGTCATCTGCTTTTGTATTACCACTTGTTTGTCCTCCACTTCCTCCTCCCCATACGGTGCCTAGGAGCCTTGGGGGAAGGGGTGGGGAATTGGCTGAGTCATTTTGACTGACGGTCGGTGGACCTTATCATTTTAGGAGACCGCGGCGACGGGGCAGCACCAGAGGCCGGTGCAAATGGAGGCGGGGCAGTCTAGCTCAGGAGCACAGATGATAGGATCCGTGAGTGTTTGTCTTAGTTGATTTGCTTCCGCGAGTGATCTTTGTAGTGAAGCTATTGTTGTAACGGGCAGGAGCCCTTGTTATCTTATCTCCTATTTCAGTTATGTATGTGGACATCTTTCTGTTGGTTATTTATATGTGATGTGGACTTGGTTGTTTATTCATTTAAGCTTACTTTTCTTTGTGATCGAATTGGCCGGCAGGATCGGCGTTTTGTAGTGGCGACCTTCCCGAGCGAAGGTGTCACCGCAAAACGGCGGTTCTGGGCCTAAGACCCGGTGGTTTTTGCAAAAAAGAAAAATGGGGTCTTACAGCTTGTGTGGACTTCTGTAGAGGGATCGATCCATTTCGATTCTTGAAGAACTCAAAGGCAGATTTTTGGAGCTCTCTTTGGAGCACCTTGGCTGAGTATTGACTCAATCCCGCGAAGGTACATTGCATTTGCTTTCCTATTCTCTTGAATCATGAAAACCGCAAGATCCGTTAGTCTCTTTTGGGTTGTTCTTGTCTTAATTTCCGCTGCGCATATTCGATATGTCATCCCGTTAGGGGTATAGAAAACCCAACAGAATACTCTCATGTCGATAAGAGCCATTGAGACCTTCTGCGCCTGATGAGTCTGGTGAATGTCAAAATATTGCTTGGCGCGAGCAATCCAACCGAGATGGTCAATCCGTTGAATGTGGAAATGTCGATGCGGGGGAAAGGCGTATGATTTAATCCCGTCAAAGCCATCTCTTCATGGGACGATGTGTTGGGGAATTCCAGGGCAGAGGCGCGTTAGACCCGAAGTGCTGTCCGGTTTGCATGTTGTGGAGCAGGGCCATAATCGAAGCGAATTGTCGGCTTATGCCTCGAGGAGAGAAATGATGATGGCGAGGGCATGTTCGAGAGTCTCCATACGGGATTCCATCGATGGGTGGCGGGTCTTTGGCATAAAAAGGAGATGGTGAAAGGGTAGCGATGATCCTCCGAACATTGCGGAGAAGTAGTGCACCTACTAGTTGTTGCAGCTGGGGATAAACAAAGTGCAAAAAGTAGTATATGACCGGATGGAGCATGAGAAGAAAGCCATAGACGTGCTGGAAGAGAACCATCGATCAGAATACATGTGTGGTCACTAGAGTCACCGACGGGTGCGTACGATGCAGGCAGAGCCAAACAGAGAGATCGGTCGAGCCTGCCAAAGGTGAGATCAGTCGAAGCCTGAATTGATACTGGGATGCCTTTGCAGGGACTCGTCGAGCCCGTCAACGGATATATCGGTCGCCGCAAGATACTTCTGGTAGAGGGAGAACGAGCGCAAGCGGAAGGCTGAGAGATCGGTGCTAGGAGGGACACTCGTATTGACTGTTGGTGAGCAGGGAACACCGATGCCAAATCCCGAAGTGGAAGTAGCCAAATCTATCCACCGCGGAACTGCTCGTAACGTCAAATTCAGTGATGAAATATAGACAGAAAGGGGCAGGCCGATCCAAATGTTACTAACACAAAATTAACTTGCAATAAAACTCGAAAAATTGGATACATTCACGAGGAATACTACCCAATCCCACTAGGCTGGTTCCTCTTTGAAATTTCTCTCACAAGTAGAGATCCCCAAACCCTAAGTTTAAAAATGTGTCTAATACTTCAAAAGCCGCCTCCTTATATAGGGAGGGAGCTCACTTATACATTACCATAATGATCCTACAAATTAAGAATACATGTTGATCAAAAATACAAAATAAGATGCTCCAAGGAATCGTCGCCACATGTAAGTAACATTAGCCCTCCTCCAAATCCTCTACCAACGAGTCTCTGCCAAACATAATTACATAGTGTCAGAGGATTCACCTTGGGGAGAAGAGAACAGTTTTGTGGGCGCGAGCAGCGTGCCCGCTGACCCTTCACCCACAAGATCGAGTTACAATGTTGTGAAGGTGGCAACGACGGCATATAAGGCGCCTCCCTGTTTCCAGGGTGCACCGAGCTTTGAGAAGCTAGGGTTGTTCCATCTGAAGTTTGGTGCATGATGCGTGGTGTTTGATAGGAGGGATGTGTTTAGTAGTGTATATAGGATAGTTGAATTTAATCTTAGGTCTCTTTTTAGGATATGCAAAGAGACAAAGAAGAGTGAAAAATTTGTGTTCGGGTCCCGGACGCCATATGATATTAAGGACCAATAATGTGCGCACAACTATTCCTGTCTTTACTGTACGTTTGGAACCCGCACAAAAGAATTTTTTCAAAGTAGTATCGCCCCGCCCAGCCATGACGTACGCCTATTAGTAGTCAGTCGTTGACGAAATTTTTATGTACGAGCTCCAGACACAAATTTTTGTTCAGGGAACATATGAGATGTAATTTTCGATATCTGAGATGTCATTTTCGAGATCTAAGATATCATTTTCGATAGAAGAATCTCTTCACAACAGTACCGAGATCTTCTTCATTTGAGTCCAAATAAATAGTATCCATTTCACAATCCAAACATGTTCCATTTTTTTATATTTTTCCTTTTATAAGAAAATTATATTCCTCTATGGCCAAGGAAAATTTTATATACACAACGTTGGATGCTTGCCGTATGAGGTTGTACTTTCCTGCTAAAATATAGTTATATCGAAAATACAGTTGTAATTTTCCAACCATTTTTACCCGCAAAAATACAATTGTAAATTTGACTACGAAAATAACCATTTTTACCATTGTAGTTTTGCAAATGTATTCCAAACATATACATTAAAATGACTATAAAAAATATTAATCGGAAAAATCATTTTCGTACAATGCGGATTATGCGTATAGGGCATCTCTCAAATATGCCCTAGACAAAATTTATATAACGAACTCCGACACAGAAATTCCCCGCCCAAGGCCGGCAGACTTCTCTTTTCCCGCAACCTCCAGCGCTTGTCACAGTAGCGAACAGAGACTGCGCAGGCCGTGGTAATAATAATTGAATCATTTGTTTTCTACATGCTAAAGAAAAGTTTGGATTTTTAATCCCTTTCTTCCATGCACCAGTTGGGTGTTCAGAGCTTCTTCTTTTGCCCACCACTAAGCATCTCGCACTCGACCAAACCCCCTTCCATGAAGGTCTCAACCTTGGTCCCATCAATATCCCCAAGCGGTTGTTCCAAATATTTGTATCAGATGAAGAACCGGCGGTCTCCTTTCGTTCAGTACCCGATCGGAAATACAGTATGCTTTTCTAGAGCGAGGAATCAATTGGCCTGTAATAGCTTTGATTGTGATGCAGTGAATGGTTCGGCCAGTGACCATTCACCGATGGAAAATGAGCAGTTCGTCGGGTGGTTCCGGCAGGCCTGGCCTTACATAAGGGGACACAGAGGTAGTACTTTTGTGGTTGTGATTTCCGGGGAAATTGTCGGAAGCCCTTATTTAGACAGCATTCTCCAGGTATGGATTTAGTTTGTTTATTTTCCCTTCTTCTTAGCCATATTTTATGCACTTTCAAGCTTATCTTGCTTAGGTTGTTCAAGCTTATAATTTGTTTTTTTTTTCTGTAACAACTAATAATGCAAGATTGGTGTTGTTGGATTAATGATTTTTGCATCTCATACTAGTAGAATCTAGTCAGTAGTCATTATACCTTTTGTTCAATGCTAGACCAAATCAACAATCAAATGTGCGTTTTTATATCATTTGACTTAAGTGAGCCTAGGAGTTGTTCCAACAACATTTTTATTTCATGACATCTTGATTCTTGAACACATCTTATAACGCCACTTGAAGATAAAGCAATAGAAAAATAAACTTGGTACGCTGGGTTTATTTCTAGAAGGTAAGGTAGTAGAAAAAAGAGTTAGTGGGTTGGGGGTAAACTAACAGAGGGAAAGGTGCATCATCTAGGCAATTAAATATTTTTCATTTGTTATATTATGAAGAAAATGATTTAATTAAAGCCTCCATGGCTAGTCGTTCAAATAAACACGGAAGATTGAACCGACACCTCATGTAGCACTTAGCAAGATTTATAAAACCGAACCTAAATAGTTGAGACAAGGCTAATGATGATAATTATGGCGTTGCATTAGAAAGTCACTTTAATGACCATGCAAAGAAAAAAAATGCAAAGATTAGTCATGCTCTTGTAACCCAAAAAAATGCATTAAAGCCTCCATGGCTAGTTGTTCAAATAAACACGGAAGATTTAACCAACACCTCATGCAGCACTTAGTAAGATTTATAAAACTGAACCCAAATAGTTGAGACAAGGCTAATGATGAGAATTATGGCGCTGCATTAGAAAGTCACTTCAATAACCATGCAAAGAAAAAAAATGCAAAGATTAGTCATGCTCTTGTAACCAATTTCTTCAATTCCAACAAGTGGTCAGTTTTGAGAAAAGATGGTAGATTGTTTATTCAGGTGCCATTTTGCTCTTGTGCTTCTTTTCCACTTTTTTCTTTCTGTGAAACTGCTGTGATTAATACATGCAATTCTGTGATTGTGATCGCGTCTTCATTGGTATATTAGGTTTAGATGAAGAGTTGTTTGAGCTAATAAATGATGTGACTTGACCTTTTCTTCCATACGGTGTAACATAACCTTGTTTAGCATTCACTGAAGTGTATTTGCCAACATCTTGCATATGCAGATTCATCATTTTCTCAAAGAATTAGGGTATGTATACAATCTTGTTACAAATTAATGTATCACTAATGCATCCAGTATATTAAACACATGCATATACAGTCATCAATGCACCCTAGATATACATTTTACAAATTGTACATATACCAACAACAAATTGAGAAAAAACATGAGCATACTTGACTTTTTCCAAAGCTTATTCTCCTGCAATCAAACTTTCAAAACTACATATGTTGGAAATTCCAAAATTGACATTTCATTTGGTTTCTAGTATCAAAGTATCATGTATTTGATTGTTGGAGGACAAGAATACGACCTATCAGAATAGACACGCTTCTAAAAAATGTTAGTGCTTTGTAGTTAAATTGAACATGAATGCAGCGTATACTTTTTATGCTTACATCTCTTATAGTTTATAGAAGGTGGGTTGGTTTTTCTTGTTTCTTATGATGAGCATAGTTCCAATTTCCTTTGAATGTTATATTTACTTTCTCAACCTTTTGTTTCCATTGAGTTCCTCTTCTTCTCCCTCCCCTTTGGGGTGTCTTTTGGAGGAGTAGAGCTGGCATGGCACTAAAGCTGAAAATAGTGGCATCAATTAAGCCGAGGTCTCATGCAACTCCATCTCTTTTCTTTTATTTTCCCTTTTATTTTATTAGAAGCCCTTTTGCTTGAGAATTTGCATATAGTTTTGAAGTAAAAGTTACATTTTACTCTGGTTAGGTTTTTATAATTTGTATTCCATGTAACCTTTTATTTTCACAGTTTAGTATATCTTCTTTCAACTATTTTAGACTAACCATGCTACTGTATGCATTAAACAGGACATTTCACTTTTGCATGGTCTAGGTATCAAATTTATACTTGTTCCCGGGACCCATCTCCAAATCAATGAACTTTTGGGGGAGAGAGGTTAGTGTGTTTTTACGTAACCTATTATGTTGTATTGTTGTTTGCAGGTAATAGAAGGGCGTGCTTAGATGTTTTGATATTAATAATTTTGTTCTTTCATTGAAATAAATGAACATGTCAGTCACTTGAAAATATAAGATAATAGGTAGTAAGAGCAGAAAATCTAGAGCTAGAAATTGTTAATGAATTAATAGCTTGACCAAATCAATGTTGTCCTAATTTTAGTTATAAAATTTTATATAGCAAGAGAACATATGGTCTTTAGGCTTTTGCAGTGACTAATCAGAAAAAGGAAAGAAATGTGTCTAACACAACAAATCCCTAAGCAATAAAGCAAACTACTAGACTAGAACTTTCAGCATACATTAAAAATAAGAATATTTTAGCATAAGAAATATATTACATTTTGAATGCCAATATTCCTTTTTATTATTTTTGTAGGAGTTTGAACAATAGAACATCCAAGGAGATTGATGCAACCTGATATTTGAATCAGCTTGATTTCTTCTTTTCTTATGAGTAGCCAGGCCTATCGTATTTATTCGGCATCTAGTCCGTCTTTCAGTTTATCGAAATTTCCATTGGAATCTTGATGAGTTTTTGCAATAAATATGACAATTTGCACAATTCCATTTTAATTGAAAAAGTTTACCCTTGCAGGAAGCAAAGCCAAATATGCTGGTCGATACCGTATCACCGATTCTGATTCATTGGAGGCAGCAATGGAGGCAGCTGGAAGGATTCGTCTTTCTATAGAAGCAAAACTTTCTCCCGGGCCACCTCTATTAAATCTTCGCCGACATGGTGATATTAGTCGTTGGCACGAGGTTGGCGTTAGTGTTGCGAGTGGGAACTTTCTTGCTGCTAAGGTGAATGGGTTTTCATAAAAAGAATAAATTTAATTCGCTTATGTAAGATGCTTAGCACAATCTTAACATCCATCTGCAATTTTCGTATCTCCTCCATAACAATGGTCACATAATTTTCTTATTTTCTTCGTAGTTAGGGCTCACACCATTTTCTTACCTTATACAATTTCCCTGCCTTCTCCATAGTAAGGGTGCACAAGCTAAACATGAACAAGGAGGGTATTTTTCATAGTTACCCGAATATGGACATGCACAAATTTGCTAACAAGGTAAAAAGATCTTGCTTATATTCATCTAGAGAATTTGCCTAAATACACATAATTACTGAGCAGGACTAGCGAGTATCGAGCTCTTTTGACACTCCTACCACAAAGTAGCTTCTGAATGTATCATCAAACCTCACCTTAGAATTTATGTTAAACTGTATACAAACTAATCTACTGCTCATATTTAGTTGCGAGGTGCATCCTCAATATAATTACCTTCACATATTATTTTGAGTTATGCCTTCTATATCTTATTGCATCCTCCTAAAGCTAGTGGCATAATTTGTTTTCTTCTTTTTTCTTCTTCTTTTATTTAGACGTAATAAATTGAAAATGCGTTTAAACAATCCTTTTATTATGTGTTTTTTTAATCACGATCACTATAGTTGGATCCAATTCCTTTCTTGCATTGAAGCTTTTCAAAGAGCGAAGCAATTAATTAAAATAATGACCTGATCTTTTTGTTTACTTGAATATATTTATGGTTTTGGCAATAATTTTTTTTATTAATTGAGATTTAATAGTTATGGTGCTCATGGGGGATTGATACGAAAAAAATTATGCTATATATTGTTACAGACTGGATAAAATTAGAATAAAGATGTGATTCATAGAATCCAAGCAGGTTGGTTGAAGTGGAGAGGCGCGTCTGGGATCCTATGTGATCGTAAAGTACCACTAAAACTTAAAGGCAAGTTTTACCGTACTGCAATTAGGCCTGCAATGCTCTACGGTTCTGAGTGTTGGGCAGTGAATGGTGTACACGAGCAAAAAATGGGAGTCGCGGAGATGAGAATGCTTAGGTGGATGTGTGGTCACACGAGACTGGATAAAATTAGGAATGAATGTATCAGGGATAAGATAGGAGTGGCGCCAATTGTAGAGAAGATGCGAGAAGCTCGTTTAAGATGGTTTGGACATGTACATAGGAGACCATTAGAGGCACCTGTTAGGCGTTGTGAGAGTTTAGTCACTAGACATGTTAAACGGGGGAGGGGTAGACCAAAAAAGACTTGGAATGAAACTATAAAGAAAGACATGATGTACTTAGGCATTAATGAGACTATGCTTAAAGATAGGGTGCAATGGCGACAGAGGATCCATATAGCCGACCCCACTATGGTGGGATAAAGGCTTGAGTGTTGTTGTTGTATTGTTACATGGAGATTCATCCTTTGTGGTTCCAAATTGGCTTTCCAATATAAATATTAGGTGATCATGGTTGGTAATTAAGTTGAAAAAAATGATGAAAGATGTAGATGCACAACTGGCCATAGGAGATGCAATGCCCAAATATTAAAGTCACCCATAGTCAGTTATCATATCGGTTGTCCTCATCGTTAGGTCTTGAAAACACAATATTCCTTAATAAAGGTTATTGATATTAACAATTTTGTTACTTGGAGTATTCACCCTCATTTCTCGCCTCGCTACGATTGCTTTGAGCTAGGCGTGCACAAGAAGCCTGAATCTGGAAGCTTGGCTCGAGTCTACCCAGTTAAAGCCTGGTTAGGTTTGGGCCTAGACCCAGGCCCAGGCCAAGCCTAGGGGACCCTAACAGGCCTCCTTTTTTGTCTGTGACCCGACACGTCTCCGGCCAACACCAAGTCTGAGTGCTCAGCTAAACCCATAAAGACGTGGCAATCCAGGCAGTGGGGTGTTTTCCCAGCTGTAAAGTTGGGAAGGCCCCCAACTTTAGTGCTGCACGACCGCCTACCACTAAATGCTGGGTGGCCAACGACCTAATTTGTCCAATCCGACCTAGGTAGGCCACCCTTACAAAGGGTGGCATGGGCCCAACCTGTGTCTGGTCATAAGAAAGTTGGGCTCGACATGCCCGGTTCTTGCCTATGCCTGTCGGGCCTTTTTGCACCCCTACTTTGAGCTCTCTCATGCTCCTCGACCGCGACTATCAATCATCCCGCTCCGTAACAATGATCCGACCTGCCGCCATCTTCCCGCTGCCCCTGCAGTTGCTGTTAACCAACACAAAAAATAAACCTCGATCTCATCTATCAAAACATCCAGGCCATCATCGTCAATCCCTTTGCCAACGTCACGCGCATAATTGAACGAGTAAGCAACGCGAACCCACCTGGAGGTCACCAACACTGCTGCACCTTCTGTCATGCTACCCGACATCCCACTCGCTCGATCGCCTCAATAATTTTTCCGTCAGCCTCCAACTCGACCGACTGGACGAGGCTGTCGTGCCGCCACAATAGTCGACAACACAAGAGCCTTACCTTCTGACCGTTACCAGCACACCCGATGCTCTTGATCGACCAACATGTCCCCCTCCCCCGATTATTCCAGTTTCCTAGTTGCTGATGAGCAAACATCGATACACCACCAGTCCTTGCTCCGGAAAGTCCTCACTATCCACGAAGCCCTGTCGTTTCGACGGAAGCCACCAACGACAACATTAGATGTCAACACACGAAATCACGCTCAAGTCCCTACTCTTGCTGCCATCAAGAACTACCACCAACATTTCCAGAATCGACGTTGGCGTGAACTTCGATCCATCACGTCAACGCTTGTTTCTGCAAAACCTCCGACGCCTTCCCAATTCCCTTGTACACCCAGGTTTCGAATGGGACAGTGTCACATGAACTCGGACCGCACAGTCCAACACCGACGACGCCGACTTCCCTCACCGACATAGGTTGACCATAAACCCCAGTCAACCCATGCTCGAACCTTGTCATTTCTGCCCCTTATTCGCCCCCGATCATCTACTTCTGCTTTATCCGGTCTAAACTCGAGGCTGTCCCCACCAAATCGAGACTTCAACTGCCTCATACACTTCTTCTAGCCTTGCACCAGTCACACAATGCTCTCGACTCTTTTGTCCATTCCCAGTGTTGTGCCCCTCGTCCGCCCTCATTGTCTCCCCATTCCAGGAGCCTCAACTAGTCTCATGGATTACCCCCAAGCAAACCTCCTAGGCCCTAAGGTAACATGGCCCCATGCGCTGCTAGCTACGGGGCCTCGCCACATCAACTTCATGCTCTCTTCCCCATTTCATATTCTACTCACTTTTTTTTCCACCCATATACATTTCCAAGGTTACCAATACCCTCACCCCTACAAAACCCAAGTACACCCACCCTACATTTCCCGCATCTATAATATCATACAAGGTTGTCTTCGCCTTCTGCGTGCCAATACAAACTTATGGAATTCCTCGCCTCCATAACGTTTCGATTACCACACACCAGTTTCTGATTTTTGGGATGATTGTACAAGTTCTCCTTGCCGTGCACATTATCAAGTATCCATAAAAAGTCGATCCACACGCAGCCACAACAATGTTCTCCTACAATATTGGCATCGACTTCTCATCTAGCTTATCAATGCTCTGGATGTTGAATGAAGGAAGCATGGTTATGTGCACATAAATCAAAATGGATTCTTGGGTCTGCCCTCTCTGATGTCTTTGGCTTTGATTTGAGGGCATGATTCCGCAGCAAACGCGACGGTATATGGGGTCACTATTTCAGTGGTACTCGGTGAGCAACCACTTTGTGCATTTATTGTCAAAGGTTAGGTCTTTCTCCTCTGAGAGAAGCCACTTTGTGCATAGTGCCAAAGGTTAGGTCTGTTTCCAATCTACCCCCGCCCATACCCCCAATGATTGGGGACTATATGGGTTTTGTTGTTGTTGTTGTTGTTCTCATCTATCTTATGTGTGCCGACGAACTTTGTAAAGACCCCGACAAAAATGAGAGACAACCTTGGGGGCTAGGTCGAATTTTGATGCAAACTTGCTTGACCCACCCGAAAAGTCGGGGCAAACCCTTGACACAACCCTAATTTCAGCGCGCAATCACAACGAGAACTCCGATTTTCAAGGAGAGCGGGCGACAAATTAATAGGAAATAACCGGCGCACGCCTTAGTAACGAACACACACAAATTCCGCAGACAGAGTTCACAACAACGATAAAGAAGCAAACAAGGCAAAATAAACATAAGCGGCACAACGAGATTTGATGCGGAAAATACTACCTTCCAAATAAAGATTTAGAATTGCTACTCGTCCAATATTAATCAACCAACATCCAATAAATGGAGTAAAGTAAGGAAATATCTCACCCCAGGACTTCGCAAGCCATATCGGACACGATCCAAGTGGAGAATGGCGGGACAACACACTGGTGGAGAAAATTCGGAAGTTGAAGGTTCACTGGACAGTTGGCACCTCTCGGATGGAGGCAACGTCCACTTCGGCGAGTGATAAGGGTGAGTCCGGCTATAAGGAGGTCGGCGGCCCTCTGGTCGTTGTGAGGAACGAAGAAGGGGAAGAGGAGGTCCGTCGGCCGGAGACGGCTCCACGAAGATGATTCGGCGGGCGGAAACGCGAATGGATTGCGGTTTGGCTGAAGGAACATGGTGATGGGAGCGGGAAAGTTGAGCGCCGACCCTGGGCACCGTGAGAGAACGATTTCTCACAATGCCAGCCACCCCTTAGGGCTTCATCTTTTCCTATTTATAATGTGGCTAGGCTGAATAATATTGGACCTTAATTTATTTTTATGTCTTTATTTTTTTTTAAAAACAAAAGTCTTTACCTTGGAAGAGTAATATTCGCCTCACCGCCACTCGTCACATCGGGCGGATTCATTCAAGGTCACGTGAGTTGGTCGGGCTCACATGCCAGATACAAACTTTGCGCGGCTCGCTACAACGAAATCAAAATAACAAATACCATCAAATAAAATTGAGCGGCGCGCTACATTGGAGTCAAATTAAAAATAAAGTAAAATACCAACACAACTAAATAGTGCGACGAATATTAAAAGGCAATAAAAGGAAATTTAAGACGTCGCCGGGGTTGCACCAATTTCCCCGGGGTTGAGAGAGCTCGGCCCCGGCGAGACTGGGCTAATGGGGGCGACAGAGAGGTCCGGGGAGCGGCGCTGAAGTTCTTGGGCGCTGATCAACGTACTGTCCAACAGGTCACGTCCGCGCCATGCCACTAGGTATCTCTGGTAGGTGCCATGGCGGGTCTGGAACTCGCGAACGTCCAAGATATGCTCGATCTCTTCGACCGTAGGGGTGAAAGTAGAGTGGAAGCCTGCCTCTGATCCGGGTCCCAATGACGAGGGTGGTATCGGGTTGGTGGGTGGTGGGCCATGAAACAGAACTAGATCCGACACATTGAAAATCGGAGAAGTGCCGAATTCCAACGGTAGGTCTATAAGGTAGGCGTTCTCGCCCAACCGCTTCCTCACCTGAAAGGGTCCAAAACGGCGTTGTTGAAGCTTGTGATACGACCCGATGGGAAACCTTTCCTTCCGAAAGTGGACAATACCCAATCTCCTGCCAAAAAATACAGTTCACGACGGTAGGTATCCGCCACGAGCTTGTATTTTTCGGAAGCTGCCTGCAATTGTTTATTAATAGACTTGTGTAGCAACTTCAAATCATCAATGAAAGTGGTAGCCTCGAAAGAAATACGTTTGTGGCAAGGAAGGGAGTGGCGATCTAGAAAGTGTGGGATGGACAATCCGTAAACAATTTCGAATGGAGATTTTTGGGTGAACGATTCACGGAACTGTTGTAAGCAAACTCGGCCTGGGAAATAGCCATGTCCCATTGCTTAGGGTGCTCACCGGCCAAACATCTCAATAGGTCACCCAAACTCCGGTTGACCACTTCAGTCTGCCCGTCTGTTTGGGGGTGATAAGCGCTGCTGAATTTTAGTTTTGTGCCAAGCTTGCCCCAAAGAGTCTTCCAAAAATATCCCATGAAACGAGTGTCCATATCAGACAAGAATACTCGCGGGGCTCCGTGAAGTCTATCTATCTCCTTAAAGAACAACTCAACTTAGAGAATCTATCAACCACTACAAAGACAACATCAACTCGACGGGCAGTGGTGGGTAGGCCACTAACGAAATCCATGGACACCTCGTCCCACGGTCGCTCGGGAATGGGCAATGGTGTATATAATCCCGTGTTTTGGGAGTGCCACTTAAATAGTTGGCAGGTCTGACACGATTGAACCAACTTCACAATGTCCTTCCTCATGCACGACCAGTAGTAGCGAGCCGTGGCGAGGTCCAACATCTTCAACTACCCAAAGTGTCCACCTAACCCCGAGGAATGTAGCTCAGTGAGGAGCAGCTCACGTAACGGACCCTGACAAATACACAGACGCGTCCCTCGGAATAAATACCCCTCGTTCCGGATAAAGTGACCCGAACTATCCGCGCCCCTCGTCCGACACTCCTCCCAAATGGTGCTAAAATCGGGGTTAGTGGCGTATGACTCCCGCTGCGAATCTAAGTCTGTGACCCGTGACTGTAGAGATGTGAGTACGTGTGCTCATCTGCTAAGGGCGTCGGCCACTCGGTTGGCCGCCCCGGGCTTGTGTCTAATGTGGAAGGTGTACTCTTGGAGGAAAACGGCCCACTTTGCATGGCGTCTGACCTCCCTTTGGGAGTTCAGGTGTCGTAACGTATCGTGGTCCGTGTTCAGTACGAACTCGCGCTGGATCAGGTAGTGACGCCAATGTCCGAGAGCCTGTACGATGGCGAAGAACTCGATGTCATAAGTCGAATATCGTGTCTTCGCATCGTCAAGCTTCTCACTATGGAATGCTACGGGTCGGCCCTCCTGGCTCAGAACGGCTCCTATACCGACGTGGGAAGCATCGCAGTCAACCTCAAATACCTTCTCAAAGCCGGGAAGAGCCAGTACGGGAACACTAGACATCTTCTCCTTCATGAGAAGAAATGCTGCCTCCGCCTTGGCCGTCCACGTGAACTGGCCCTTCTTGAGGCAATCCGTGAGTGGTGCGATGTGGGTGCTAAAATTACGGATGAATCGTCGATAGAACGACGCCAATCCGTGGAATCCCCTGGCCTCCGTAAAGTTCCTGGGTGTTGGCCAAGATACAACTCTCACCTTCTCTTGGTCTACGCGGATCCCCTCAGAAGAAACTATATATCCCAAAAAGGTGAGACTGTAAGGAACGTGCACTTCTTCAGATTGATGATCAGTCGATGCTCTCGCAGGATCTGAAGGACCTGGCGCAGGCGGGTGATGTGCTGGTCAGGCTCAGTGCTATAAACCAAAATATCATCGAAGTAGACTACGACACAAACCCCCATCAGGCAAGGTTTTAAATGTCGGATGTCGGAGACATGTCAGATTGGGGTTTTAGATGTCGGAAGTCGGATGTCGGAGACATGTCGGGGATATTTTAATATGTCGGATTCCTAAAAAATATTTATATTATAAGTTATAACATATTATCTTAGCTCTATAAACAACATTAATTTGTTCTACCCAATGGACACATTTTCTACTTAGTTGTATTATTTCCAAAATACTCAAATCTATCTTCAATCATCATTATCTTCTAACAATGTATCTATTTTCATTGTATGTATATCTCCATTTATTATTTTCATTTTTAAGCACTTAAATGTTGAAAATTATTTTATCATTCTTCCTCATTGTTGGAAACGGAAATGACAAACACTATTTAGATATCAACCTGCATTAAATAATGGTTTTTTTACTTCCATATAAACATGCAAATTAACTGTACAATACTAAGAATAAATGTGGCAGGCTTGGTGTCAAGGACAAAACTTGATGGAATAAATTCCAGCAATCAAATACACAACTGATACTCCATACATAAAGCATGCAAGAAGAAATCATTGGAAGGAGACAAGTGAAAATCAAGTATAATCCATGTGCTCGGAAATGTGCAATCAATAAAATAGGAAAAAATTAGCAAAAAACCCATCCAACGGCGAGGACGGAGAATAAGCGGAGAGAAATCTCTGATCGTGAAATGTCGGCGATATTTAGAAATGTCGGCGGCGGCCGATATATCGGATATAATCGGTTATGTCGGCCGACATAATGAAAAACGTCATAATCTTCAAATTTTCATTATGCAAGTCGTTTTTGGTTCAAACAGGACATGTCGGCCGACATGTCGGACATGTCGGCCGACATGTCGGACATGTCGGCCGACATGTCGGACATGTCGGCCGACATGTCGTACATGTCGGCCGACATTTAAAACAGTGCTATCAGGGATCTAAGGGCCTGAGTCATCAGTCGCATGAAGGTGCTCGGGGCGTTGGACAGTCCGAAGGGCATGACCACCCACTCATACAACCCCTCCTTGGTCTTAAAGACTGTTTTCCATTCGTCTCCCGGACGTACCCGAATCTTCGAGAACACTCTCGCGCCGCTCAACATATCAACCATGTCGTTTAATCGGGGGATCGAAAAAAGATACTTGATGGTGATCTTGTTGATAGCGCGACTATCAACGCACATACGCCATGCCCCGTCTTTTTTGGGGACAAGAAGGGCAGGGACGGTGCAAGGACTAAGGCTTTCGCGGATAAGCCCCTTATGGAGGATCTCGGATACCTGTCTCCTAAGCTCCTCGTGCTCTCGTGGGCTCATACGATAGTGGGGAAGGTGTGGTAGGCTAGCTCCAGGGATAAGATCAATGCAGTGTTGTATATCCCGTAGCGGTGGTAGCTGGTCGGGCAACTCATCAAGTATGAGATCGCCAAACTCCTCCAGGAGTGGCTACACTCGGGATGGTATCTCAGTGGTGGTGGAGGGGGACTCTCTCCCCACTAGCATATAGACTATGTCTCCGCCCTCCACCTCTCGGCAGAAATGACGAGCGGCCATAAGCATCGTGATAGACGGGTAGTAGGCAGAAGGATAGGACGTGGTGGTGAGAGTAGGTGGGGGGAAATCGGGTGCTCTGGCGTTCAAAGTGGATGGTGGTGGAAGCCTCTGAGGGACCAGACCATTCTTCTGGGGAAGAAGAACAATCCGGCGACCCTGGTGATCGAACATGTGGGCATTCCTACGCCCATCTTGAGTAACATGTCTATCGTACTGCCACGGACGACCTAACAGGATGTGACACACGTCCAGTGGGCGATGTCACACCATACAGAATCAACGTAGGTGTTCCCAATGGCGAACGACACGAGGCAGCGGTGAGTGACAGCTATCGTGGCGCCGCTAGTGACCCAAGATAACTCGTATGTACGCTCTAAACAATGGGTGAGAAGTTTTAGTTTCTCCACCATACGCTGGGAGACAAAACTCTCCATGCTTCCACTATCAATGATGATGGATCAAAAGTGCTCTTGAATACGAGCGGTGGTGCGAAAGATACTATGGCGTAGCCATGTGTCGTCGGTGGGGTCGCGCGGAGTCAGGAGGCTATGCTGCAAGACGGAGACCAAATGTGTAGGCTGTTCGCAATCTACTTCATACTCGACCTCGGGTGGTCCTAACACTTCCGTAGTGATGTCATCGTCCCAAATCCCATACTCCGGCTCTCGGTCATCATCTGCTTCGACTATCGCGGTGAATCGGCGACGGGGGCACTCAGATGACTTGTGACCTGGCTCCATGCACTTGAAGCAACGGAATACTGTCCAAGAGCCCTCCGCTTCTCTTCCTTTGGCAGTAACAGGTGCTACCCCGGGAGGAGTAGGGGCGGGTAATAACGATCTAGTAGGGACTGGTGCGCTCGGAATGGCTGTCGGACTAGGCCGAACAGCCAAAGTCGGTGGCGAGGTGTGTGGAATCCGGTCAACGGACCTCTGCACACCCATCCACCTCTGGAGGGCTTCCACCCAACGGGCTCGACTGGAGACCTCCTCCAAATCCTGGAAGTCATGTAGCTCCAACTGGTCTCGGATCATATAACGCAGTCCATCGAGATAGCGGCCTACGATCACATGCTTGGCCTCTTTCAGATCTAGTCCTGACTGGAGTACTAAGAACTCGTCGGTGTACTCATCAACGGTTCGCCTATCCTGCCGCAAGGTGTGATATCACCGATATAAAGTCTGCATGAAGTCTGTCGGGACATACCTCTTCTTAAGTTGGGCTTTGAACTCAACCCAAGTGGTGATCGGAGGCTGTCTCATCGTGAAACGCATACGTTCGAGCTGACCCCACCATGTGAGGGCGGGTCCCTTCAGTCTCAAGGTGGCGTATTCCACCTGCTGGTCGTCGGGAATGCGCCTCCAGTTGAGGTACCGCTCTAACCGTTCACTCCAATCGAGGCACACCTCTGGCTCAAGGGTGCCCTCAAAGTCCCCAATGTCTAATCAGACGTCTGCATCCCACCTGGGAGGGTACCGTTGGTCCCGATAATCGGGCTGTGGGTCGGGGGGTGGAACTGGGTGCTGTGGTGGTGGAATTGGTTGTTGTGGGGGTGGTCCTCCTAAATGGGCTTGTGCTTCTAAGTTGTTGATAGTGGCGCGTAACCGTAAAACGACTGGAGTCGTGTGCCCCATGGTGGCAGTGAGTGCAGTGACATCGGTCATAAGTTCCTCCATGAGTTTACCCAGGTCGCTCATCTCTCCCTCGAGGTGCTCGATTCTCGATTCCATGAACTAAAATTAGAAAATGCTAAATCAACTCTCGGGAGCGAAACACGCTCGGTTACCCCACAATAGGAGTGAGGTATCCCAGCAGCCACACCAAATTGATGCAAACTTGCTTGACCCACCCGAAAAGTCGGGGCAAACCCTTGACACAACCCTAATTTCAGTGTGCAATCACAACGAGAACTCCGATTTTCAAGGAGAGCGGGTGACAAATTAATAGGAAATAACCGGCGCACGCCTTAGTAACGAACACACACAAATTCCGCAGACAGAGTTCACAACAACGATAAAGAAGCAAATAAGGCAAAATAAACATAAACAACACAACGAGATTTGATGCGGAAAATACTACCCTCCAAATAAAGATTTAAAGTTGCTACTCGTCCAATATTAATCAACCAACAACCAGGAAATGGAGTAAAGTAAGGAAAGATCTCACCCCGGGGCTTCGCAAGCCCTATCAGACACGATCCAAGTGGAGAATGGCGGGTCGACACGCTAGTGGAGAAAATTCGGAAGTTGAAAATTCACTGGACAATTGGCACCTCTCGGATGGAGCCACTTCGGCGAGTGATAAGGGCGAGTCCAGCTATAAGGAGGTTGACGACCCTCTGGTCGTCGTGAGGAACGAAGAAGGGGAAGAGGAGGTCCGCCGGCCGGAGACGGCTCCACGAAGACGATTCGGCAGACGGAAACGCGAATGAATCGCGGTTTAGCTGAAGGAACAGGGTGACGGGATCGGGAAAGTTGAGCGCCGGCCCTGGGCACCGTGAGAGAACGATATTTCACAATGCCAACCACCCCTTAGGGCTTCATCTTTTCCTATTTATAATGTGGCTAGGCTGAATAATATTGGACCTTAATTTATTTTTATGTCTTTATTATTTTTTTAAAAACAAAAGTCTTTACCTTGGAAGAGTAATATTCGCCTCACCACCACTCGTCACACCGGGTCGATTCATTCAAGGTCACGTGAGTTGGCCGGGCTCACATGCCGTATACAAACTTTGCGCGACGCGCTACAATGTAATCAAAATAACAAATACCATCAAATAAAACTGCGCGACGTGCTACAGTGGAGCCAAATTAAAAATAAAGTAAAATACCAACAAAACTAAATAGTGCGACGAATATAAAAAGGCAATAAAAGGAAAGTTAAGACGTCGCCGGGGTTGCACCAAATTTCAAGGGTGAGATAGCATTATGCATACGCTCGAGCAAAAATCATGAGAAAAACTCGGAGTGTCGAGTCTATACTCGCTGACACTCTCGATGAGCTGCGTCATATGGGACTTTGCCATGATTGTGTTATAATAATATGTATTTAGTAGTATTAATTAGTATTAATTAATTAATATTAATTAATTAATATCAATTATTTTTATTAATTAATTTGATTATATTAATTAAAATTTTAATATTTTATTATTAGGTTTGCGCCCTCATCTGTATAAGGGGTAGGGGTAGGGGTAAGAGTGTTTTGATCATCTTAGGATTATTTGTGTGAGCTCTCTCTCTCCCCCTCTCTTTCTTTGAGTGTTCACTTTCACGGAGCTGGCCTCTGAATTGTATCTTATATGTCTATTTGATATTATTGTAAGTTTGTGTTATGCCGCCTCATCCGTTACAGTTCACAGGCCAACAATATTCAAGACGGCGCAAGGAGGTACAAGACAACGGGGCTGAACCATCCGGTTCAGCCCCCTCGCAGCAATAAATAAAGAATAGGGGCTGAACCACACCGGTTCAGCCCCTACTGGGGGGGGGGGGGGGTGGCGGCCAGCCCCCTTGTCCCCGGGTATTAATAGGCCCGGGGACCCTCTTGTGATGGCATGCAATATTATAATTCAGGTATTCCCCTCTCTCTTTCTCTCCTCTCAAACCCTAGCCGTCTTTCTTCTTCTTGCCTCTCCCCTAGATCTCTCTCTTCTCTTCTACTCTAGCCCGTTCATATCAATTGGTATCAGAGCATCGCTCCTACGACCATGGTTACCACACGCACCGAAGCTGAAATCGCTCGCCTCGCCGCCATCGAGGAGAACTACGTCACCTTGGCGGATTCGGTGGCCGACATCGAGGAACAAGTCAAGACAACCACCAAAAATCTGGAGGAACGGATGGAAGGACGCTTGGATGAACTCAAGGCGTTGTTAACGCAGTCCCTACGGGGAAAATCGAACGGAAACAACGATTACACCGGAGAAACGTCAAATCCAGCGCCGCCAATCAACGGAGGAGGCACGGGGGGGACTGGCGTGATGCCCTACGCCTACCCCGGCCAGGAATCAGCACGTATGGGCGGCCAGGGAGCGCCCGTAGTCGCGCCAGGCGCGCTAGGGCAGACGGCGCCGTTTCCGCCCAGCGCATGGGCGGGCGCCGCTGCCGCCAGGCCGCTGGCCGGACCGACCTTCACTCCCCACCAGCAGGTCGCCGGGAGGTGGTCCGGCCCTGGAGGGGTGGCCGCCGGTGGTGGGATCGCCGGAGGGGCTGCCAGACGTCAAATTGGAGCCCCGGAGCAGAATTTCAGGCCGCCGCCACCTATGGGAGGCCCGACCGGAGTTGGAAACGGAATTCTGCCCATGCCACCACCCTTTGGGGCCCCGATGCGGATGGGGCAAGGAGAACCTTGGCGGGAAAACCCTCCAAGACACGTATATGAAGAGGAGGATCAACACGATTACTATGGGCGACCAAATCTCATGGCGGACCCATTCCGGCATGGAGGACACGAACCGGAATTCGGGAGGAATGGAGGGGCAAATCAGCGGGCGTACATGCAACCGAAGAGGACTCGGATGAATTTTCCAAAATTCCGGGGCGGCGACGCCTTGGAGTGGGTACAAAAGGCCGAGCTGTTCTTTACCTACCAGGAGATCCCCAAGGATCAATGAGTGCAGTTGGCCTCGTTTCATTTGGAGGATGACGCGTACCAGTGGGCGCAGTGGTTTGTCCGCAGCCAGGGCTACGCCCCATGGGACTATTTTGTGGAAGGGTTTACGGCCCGTTTCGCCCCCCTGGAGTATGAGGATATGGAGGCCACCCTGCAGAAGCTCAGGCAGAAGGGAACGGTCATGGAGTACCGCACTGAGTTCGAACGGTTAGCAAATCGGGTCAACTGGGGCGAAAAGATCCTTCTCAGTTGTTTCATTTCGGGACTGAAGGACCATCTGAGGGACGAAGTCCACGCATACCTGCCGTCCAGTTTGAGCCATGCCATTAGTCTAGCTCGGATACAGGAGGAGCGGTTCAACCACCAGCGCAATTGGGGGACAACACGGCCAACTCCAGCAGTACCTGCAGCACCAGGAGTCGGACGGCGAGACCCGCCACCTGCAGTACGACCGACTGTGACTCGGTTGACTTGGCCAGAGCTACATGCCAGGAGGGACAAAGGGTTATGTTTCAATTGCGACGAAAAGTTCACTCCCGGACATCGATGTCAGAAGATACAAGTCTTTATGTTACGAGAGGAGGAGGACGAGGAAGAACCCTTCAGTTGTGAGGAGGTGGAGGAACTGGACCTGGCAGAGTTTGGAATCTGCCTGCAAGCCATGGAGGGATGTCCCACACCGCTCACGTTACGTGTTTCAGGGAGGCTGGGACACGAGCGGGTGACCATCTTGATCGATAGTGGGAGCACCCACAATTTTATCACCCCCGCAGCAGCACTGAAGGCAGGGTGTGCAGTAGATCGGGGAGCTTCCTTCCAGGTCATGGTCGCGGACGGCAGCAAGCTGCGGTGTGAGGGGGTCCTAAAAGGGGTGGAGCTGCGAATTCAGGGTTATGTATGCCAGACGGATGTTTACCTTTTGCCGATTCGGGGGTCTGACATGGTTTTGGGTGTGCAGTGGCTCCGCCAGCTCAAGAGGGTCACGACGGACTGGGAAAAGATGACATTGGAGTTTACGCATATGGGAACAGAGCATTGCCTGCATGGCATTAGATCACTGCCGCTAAAGGAGATTTCCATTTGGAGCTTACAGAGGATGGAGGAGGAGGGCAGTACTATAACCATGATTCTGGGGATCGAGGCCCTGGAACCGGGCACAACAGCCGAACCAGAGCAGATACAGGGGTTGCTGCCACAGTTCGAGGATGTTTTTCAGGAGCCGTCTTCTTTGCCACCCTCTAGGTTCCGGGACCACCAGATCCAGTTGAAGGCCGGATCAGATCCGACTAATATCCGGCCTTATCGCTACCCGCATATCCAGAAGGCAGAGATCGAGCGCAGTGTACGCGAGATGTTATCCACTGGCATCATCCGTCCCAGCACTAGTGCTTTCTCCTCACCGATCATCCTTGTGAAAAAGAAGGATGGCTCGTGGCGCTTCTGTGTGGATTACCGGGGCCTGAATGGCTCCACTATTAAAGATAAATTTTCTATCCCGATGATTGAGGAGTTGCTGGACGAGCTACACAGAGCTAGCCTATTCACCAAGCTGGACCTCCGGTCTGGGTACCATCAGATTCGGATGAAAGAGGACATCCACAAGACGGCCTTTCGCACCCACGACGGTCACTACGAGTTCCTGGTGATGCCGTTTGGGCTGGCCAATGCCCCATCTACTTTCCAGGCAGTGATGAACGAGATCTTCCGGCCACTACTCCGTCGGTACGTTCTAGTTTTCTTTGATGACATACTGATCTATAGCAGGAACTGGGAAGATCATCTGGAGCACGTCCACCATGTTCTGAGTATTTTGAGGGAGCACAAGCTGTACGCCAAGCGCTCCAAATGCTCTTTTGGGCAGTAGGAAGTCGAGTACTTGGGCCACCTAGTGTCCTCCCGTGGGGTTCTGGCGGACCCAAAGAAGATCGAGAGCATGGTGACCTGGCCACAGCCCACGACGATACGGGCCCTACGGGGCTTTCTCGGGTTGACTGGCTACTACCGCCGGTTCGTGCAGGACTACGGGAAGATTGCCCGACCCTTGACCCAGCTGTTGCAGAAGGACGCCTTTGACTGGACGGCAGAAGCAGAGGCGGCATTCCAGGCCCTGAAACGCGCCATGACGACTACTCCGGTGCTGGCGCTGCCGGACTTTTCCAAAGACTTTGTGGTGGAGACCGACGCTTCAGGAGTCGGAATTGGCGCGGTGTTGATGCAAGAGGGCCGGCCGATAGCTTATTTCAGCAAGGCTTTAGCGCCCCGGACTTTGGGGCTATCTACTTATGAGAAGGAGATGCTAGCCATCCTTCATGCGGTGGCAATGTGGCGGCCTTATTTATTGGGGCGGCACTTTCAGGTCCGTACGGACCACCAGAGCTTGAAGCATTTTTTGGAACAGCGCCTGGCCTCTCCCCTCCAGCAGAAATGGTTGACGAAGCTGCTAGGCTACGACTACGAGATTGTCTACAAGCAGGGGAAGGAGAATGTGGTGGCAGACGCCTTATCTCGGTTACCAGAGGGATCCCTAGCACATGTTTCCGGACCGCTGATTGATTCCTTAGATGAGGTTCAGGTGGCAGTACAACAGGATCCAGCTCTCCGTGACATTGTCGAGGCACTACAACACGGTCACCCTACCGAGGCCGGCTATCACCTACAGGGCGCGCGGTTGTACTATCAGGGCCGGCTCGTCATTCCCGCCACGTCACCTTGGCGCACCATCATGATACGGGAGTTCCATTCCTCTCCTACCGGGGGCCACGCCGGTATCCTGCGGACCCTACAACGGGTAAGGGCGAATGTATTCTGGAAGGGAATGCGGCGAGATGTTCAAAAGTTTGTCAGGGAATGCGACATCTGTCAACGGCAGAAATACGAGACGACGTCCCCGGCCGGATTGCTCACTCCCCTGGCAATTCCTCATCAGATTTGGGATACCATCTCTTTGGACTTCATCGACGGCTTACTTAAGTCTCAGGGCAAATCGGTCATTCTCGTAGTGGTCGACAAGCTCTCCAAATACGGCCACTTCTTGGCTTTGAGCCACCCTTACACAGGCGAGTCCGTCGCAAACCTTTTTGCCAGGGAGATAGTGCGTCTCCACGGGGTTCCTCGCGCCATCATATCAGACAGAGATCCGGTGTTCGTCAGCAAATTCTGAAAGGAGTTATTTCGCCTGCAAGACACCACTTTGCGCATGAGCACTGCCAACCATCCTCAGACCGACGGGCAGACAGAGGTGCTCAATCGCGGTGTTGAGACCTACTTGAGATGTTTTGTGATGGATGAACCGCGGACTTGGACCCAGTGGTTACACTGGGCGGAATATTGCTACAACACATCGTTCCATACCGCGAGCAAGCTCACCCCTTTTGAGGTGGTCTACGGCCGCCCACCTCCCACACTGAGTTCCTATGAGCCAGATAGTACATCTCTGCCGGCAGTGGGCCGGACACTTCAGGAGCGGGACCAGACGCTCACCCTCTTGCGGGACAATCTTCGGACAGCGCAGGATCGCATGAAGGTCCAAGCGGATAAGCATCGTAGGGAACGGGAATTTGCTGTGGGGGATGAGGTTTTCCTCCGTCTCCAACCCTACAGACAGCTCTCGGTCTCTCGGCGGGCCAATCAGAAATTGGCTCCACGGTACTACGGACCCTTCAGAATCATCAGGCGAGTGGGTCCAGTTGCTTACACCTTGGAACTCCCAGAGGGGTCGCGCATTCACCCAACTTTCCACGCCTCCGTGCTGAAAAGGAAACTTGGGGATTCGGTCCAGGCCGACCCCGTCCTTCCGGAGGCCACTGGCAGCGGGGAACTGCGACCGTCACCAGAAACCATCTTACTTACCAAGTGGAAGAAGCGGGGCACGGAGTACCGCCTCGAGGTCCTCGTCAAGTGGAAGCATCTATCTGATACGCACAACTCTTGGGTCGATCTTTTGGAGTTCCGCGAGCACTTCCCGGATTTCCACCTTGAGGACAAGGTGGCTCTTGATGGGGGAGGGAATGTTATGCCGCCGCATCCGTTACAGTTCACAGGCCAACAATATTCAAGACGGCGCAAGGAGGTACAAGACAACGGGGCTGAACCATCCGGTTCAGCCCCCTCGCAGCAATAAATAAAGAATAGGGGCTGAACCACACCGGTTCAGCCCCTACTGGGGGGGGGGGGGGGGGGGCGGCCAGCCCCCTTGTCCCCGGGTATTAATAGGCCCGGGGACCCTCTTGTGATGGCATGCAATATTATAATTTAGGTATTCCCCTCTCTTTCTCTCCTCTCAAACCCTAGCCGTCTTTCTTCTTCTTGCTCTCCCCTAGATCTCTCTCTTCTCTTCTACTCTAGCCTGTTCATATCAGTTTGTTTCTTGAGTATTCTCTTCTGTTTCTCGCCTCGCTGCGATCGCTTTGAGATATCTCATGCTTGCCCATGACCACCAAATATCTCGCTACGTAACAGGACACATCTCGAGAGTATTTGATATGTATAATTTATATAGCGATTTAGCCATGTCTTTTAATCGTTTTCATTATGTTTTATCCTTAATTTAGGTTATAATCACTTAATATTTCATAAATTCTTAATTTTATGATATAGGGACACCTTTGGTGCATTTGGGATGGCTTGGAGTGCATTTGGGAGCTTATTATTGAAATTCTAAAAATATGGCCTTCACGCACGCGGATGCACATAATGCGCACGCCCATGTGCGATTTCTCCCAAGTGTTGTTCTGTTTTGACCAGTGTCCACTTGATCGGCCATAACCTTTGCTAGGAAACTCTGATTCTGGAAATTCAAAGGGCTGTGAAAAGTAGACATCAAGGGCTACAATTTTCATGTAGAACACTTTTCATAATTCGGCTTCCTTGATGGTCCAAATGACCTCCAACTGGACTCGGTGCATTTTTCCTGAATTTCCCTGCAGATTTTGACCGTTCTCTGGAAATGGGCGTGCGTTTACATCGTGCACGGGCGTGCGGTTATTGTACACTGCGCGTGCACAATATTTTCCTGCATATTTATGTTCTTCACGCACGCCCGTACGCGTCTATGCGCACAGGTGTGCACAATCCTCTTCCTGGGCGTATAAAATCACATTTTTAGGGCTTTTCATGTATCCTCTTCATTTCCTCCCGCCGTTTTCTTCTTCATGCTGGTCGCCAGCCCCATTTTAGGGTGAAAACTCACCTTCGACTCCATCCTATGCTCATTGGAGAGATATAAGGATGACAAAGGCCACTAGAAGATCCGGTGCTTGAGCCGTGGTGTTTTGGAGCGGTGTGAAGAGAAGACGGGCCAATAGGAGGTCGGTGACAACGCCTCCCCTACCTCGGACGCGTCCAAGGTGTACCTTTAGAGGGTGGAGGATCAATCCACACCTCTCTTGAGAAGCCGAGGAGTAGTCTCTTTCTTCCCACTGTAGCTCCGGTGCTATCTTCGCCAAACCCCTCTTTCTTCTTCTATTTCTCTATTTATTATGATGGATTTGTCTACTCTTAATGTTTATGACTTGATAATCATGTCTCTTTATATGTAACCCTACATGTATTGTGATTGTGATTTCAATTTCATATTTATTTTATTGTGGATTTGCCCTAGGTGTGGTGTGTGGTGATTTGTTCATTGCTAGGAAATTGTTGAGATTGTTCTTGTTTGTGAAAGCTCTCATGTTAGTTAATTGTAGTAAATTAGATAACCCCTTTTATGATTGTTGCATAGCTAGCCCAAGGTCTAGGAAATCCTTGTATCTTCACCCGCGCTCCACGTGATTCGATATTCGGTGGGGAAACTCATCGTTTTATATTGCTTCGACCAGTGCTGCCGTCGTTATTCCGCCAGGATAACGGCCGTGATAGTTTTGTGGTCAGTACTTGCTAGAACTTGTCATGTGATTTAAAGCGTCTGAATCAATATTTCATGATACCCATATTCTTTCTTCATAGGGAGGGCAGAGATAGAATTACCTTGATGAGCAATGATGCAACTCGGTGCTGTAGTGCCACCAATGGTAGTAGGGAAAATGGTTCGTTTAATGATGGCTCGAAGTTGTTCAAGTTCTTTATTGAATGGCGTTTTAGGTTGAACAAATCCTTTGGCTGAGTATGAAATGCACTGTTATTGATTTATGAAGTCTACTCGACATCCAATTTGCAGTCTTGCTATTAATTTTCTTGCTAGTATCTCCAGTGTGATATTATTTCTGATAATAGACACCCTTTTGATCACCATTTTTTTCATGCTATTGTTATCAATGGTGACTGTGATTAGGTGGATTGGCGGTTACTGTTGAAGGTAAGGAATATAAAAAACTTGGGGTTGATGAAGAAAGGGTAACCAAAGCCCAAGTCTTTTTGCATAGCCTTTATAGTTCTATGATATATGCTAAAATGCACTTTTATTGTTAATATCATATGAATCACCCCTCTTGCCCTATATTATGTATTTTGCTTTGCCATATTCATTTTCCTCCTCTCGCCCCAGGGTTCGGCGACTATAACAAGAAATCTGGCTGTTTTGACTGCTCTCTCTGAATTCTTCCTCCTATTTTGCAGCCCTACTTCATTTTTCGTTCTTCTCAGCCCATTTGCAAGGGTCCTCTTTGACCAATCTACATCATTCCCGCTATGGGAGCAGTGAGGAGAACATGTTCGTATTTGAAGAGCCATTTTCAGTCTTAATATCATAAATCATGATTCGCACACAATCTAATCTTTTGAGGGTCCACTATATGAATCTTATAGATTCCGCGCACATCATACGGATTGGATGGATGTGATCTGTTCCATTTGGTGTTCGTTTTTTGCAGTCTCTACTCCTCAAGAGACAATTTCATTTTTAAGTTATAGGCGGAACAATATTTTGGTTTGACACATTTAATTTTGTATATATTTTACAATTCTAAACTTAAGTTATTGTCTTTGCATTAATGAGAGATTTTGCAAATTAATTCTTATTAGCAGTACTAAAGTTTAAAGTTCATAAAAACCAATTAAACTATTTTCTTCACAGAAAGAAGGGTGCCTTCTAAAAAAATGATTGGTTAGGACTTTTAGAAGACATCGTACAGTGTCACCTTTGTTATAAACTTTGTGTGCATTTCTTCTTGAACTCTTAAGTACTTAAAGTATAGATAATAAAAAGAATATTTCTAATAGTGTAGAAAAGTTTCCTTGTTAAATTTGATCTATCCTATGTGTGATAAATGGAAAGCTTTTTTACTTGTGGCAGAGAAGAGGAGTTGTTGAAGGAATTGATTTTGGAGCAACTGGTGAAGTAAAAAGAATAGATGTTTCTCGAATTCGAGAAAGGCTAGATGGAGATTGTATTGTCATTGTAAGCAACCTTGGCTATTCGAGTACTGGAGAAGTTTTAAATTGCAAGTGAGATTTTCTTTTTAGTTGAGAAGTTTTTTTAATCCTTATTGTTTGTGTTTGAAATAAGGAATTTCTTATTTCTTAGGTAGAGCTTTGCTAAATATTCTTTTGTCTCTCCTTTTTGTAGCTATAACGAATGAGGTATAATGCTCTTTTGATCAGCATTGTCTTTTGTTATATTATCTGGTTTCCTATTTTAGGCTTGTGTTAAAACAAGTAGGTCCGGATGCATGAGGGAACGAGCTTTGTTCAAAAAATAGGATAAGACAAGCTGGTAAGGATAGTGATATCATAGAAAGTCAAGCGAAGCGAAGTTTAAGAATCCCCTTGTATAAGTGATAGTTTATGTTAAGGATAGATAAAAATGATTTTCATAAAAGATTGGAATCTTGCTTTGAAATTGATATAATCCAGAATCTCAAAAATTCAATATTAAATTTTCCCGCTGTCAAAATTAAATTAAGTGGCTCAAATCAACTTGTGGGGTGACTAAACTGAAGCAATTAACCTAGAGTTTGGTAAGACTCACACGAAGGAACTAGTGATTGAACGATAACTAGACAATTGATTCATCCATAGACAAGCAATTACAAACAATAATTTTAGCAAATTGATGAACATGGGTTCCAACAAAGAACACAAACTCTAGATTTTAAGATTGAAATAAATCGCATAATGCTATAACTGACAGTAAATGAACAGTGAGATGCGTGAGAGATATACCTCAGTGCCTCAAGTGCAGTATCAGATCCTATCCTTTGTGGGTTCTAATGTGGCAGATGGCATAGTACAAGTTCAGGTGGACCGTAAGGAGATATGTCGGTTCAATATGGGGGAAATAAGAGGGGCCCGATTTTGGTGAAGGCAATGGACAACTGACGGCTGTGAAAGGTTAAGGAGGAGTAAGGGAAATGGTTGTGGAAGGTTCAGGGGAGGTCTAAGATGTGGATGATGGCTGAAGAGGTAGCTGGCAGTGGATTGGTTGATGCTGGGAGGGAAAGTTAGTGTGCTCGGGCTGTAACAGGAGTGACGGAAACAAGAATATGGGATTGACGATAGTTATGACAGGAGTCATCGATGTTGTCACGAAAGGCGGAAGAGGGCACCGTGTAATACCTTGCCAAGCGTGCTAAGGTATGGCGTCAATTTTTAATTATGATGACACACAAATATACATAAATGAATACCAATTTAATTAACATAATTTCATACAAAATTTAATGTTTCATTTCAATGATTATTTCAATAATATGCAAGTTATTTGTATTATAAAACGACTGATTATTATTAAAACCTGATTTCAAGTCCTGTGAGGCCGGTTCACTTATGCTACAGCTGCCGGTAGATTAAGGCAAGTTAGGAGCCGATTCATGCATGTATTGCAGCCCTCTTATGGATAAGGCTTAAGCGGCTAGCGGCATAAGAGAGTAATTTCCACCTCTCGGCGCTCTTTTCCTGGGAGACTTCATCTACGACCGTTGGAAACTTCTTTTCTTCTTCTCGTTCCCTCTTTTCTTCTTATTGCGAAGCTTTTGTGGTTGTTGTTCCGTGAAAACACCAACTTCTGCCTCCTTTTCGTGAATTTCCTGTTGTTTTCTCGTGCTTGCCTTCCTTGAATGAAAATGAAACTTATTTTCTTATCTTATAAGGGGGCTTGTGATAGAGATTCTTGGATTTCTTTCCCCCATACTTAATTGAAGAGTTCTTTCAGCTGCTTTGAATTTAGGGATTTGTCCGTCAAGGGTTAACCCTAGGAGGGGGGGGGGGGGGGGGGGGGTGAATTGCTTGCCAATGATAATAGTTTGTTCTGGTGTTCCGTAGGAACTCTATGCTTGTTCGATAGCCCCGAACTTGTATGATGTCATCATGCTTGAGATTTCTGTTTGGTGTCCCGAAGGACTCCATGCTTGCTTGGTAGCCCTAAACCATCATGAGCTTCAAAAAGAACAAGATTAAGCTACCCTTAACTATCAGTGAATGAAGTAAGAGGAAAAAGAAAAATAAACGGAGTTGAAATGTTGATAAAGATGATGTAATGAACGTGAAAGAAAGATGTAAGATTAATTAATGACCTAAATGTATGTACACCACCATAATGGAATAATAGTTATAGATACATTGTGTACGAACAAATGTCGTGTTATGTGAATGCGTTCTGATTACTCTTCCTTGCATATATTATTGTATATTTCCTACATATCTTGCTACTAATATTTTTTTTTATGGATGCAAGCAATTAAAGAGGTAAGATCCCACCTAGTTATTATGACTAATCCCTTATTTATTTACATTTTAGGACCAGGAAAAGAAAGATCAAGAAATTACTACTGTACTGTCTGAGGAATGGAAACACCAACTGAAGGAACAAAAGTACTGGCTCTAGGCCAGAGTCTTCACGGATGCACTTGAAAGTTAGACAAACGTAATAAGTGTAAGCGATGGACTTAATGGGAGGAGTCTTATAGTTAGCTATGAAGCACCGACACTGGTACGAGTACCGGGTGCGATACGTATATAGTACGGTGGTACGACAAAGTAAAAAAAATAAAATACGGATATGTTTGGGGTACGACGTAAAGAATATATATATATATGACATCTTTTTATAAAAAAAGAGAATATAAAACATCTAATCCTCAAATACATAATAAATAAATAAAATAATCAAATAATCAAATTCTTCTTATTTCTAATGATAAAAAGAACTTAAATCTGAAGCACCACTAATAATATTATAATAACAAACACCACTAATTGCCTATGAGTCATAATTTTTTCTTTTTTTAAAGACTTTGAGAAATCTTTTGTTTACTTTAAAAAAGTAGACTTCTAGAACAATATGCAGAATGATCTGTCAAGTCCAAGCTTATCCACAGATTATAGTAGCTGGTGTATCCCCTGAGTATAAGGGACATACCAATACTGGAAATGTACCTGGTACGGATACGCAGCCCTCAGGGAAGTATCAATGCTTCATATGTTAGTAGTAGTAGTAATAGTAATAGTTTATGGAACCGTGGTTGAGTCTAAGGACTCAAATATGTTGGGAACTCTATAGTATGGTGTATTATGTATGTATAAATCAATGTGCCCTATGTGTATTGTATATTTCTGAGACTATGTATATACCATGTTGTAATATAAAACGGTTATAGTAGTAGAACTGTTATTGTATATATTAAAGTTCATTTCTCTTTGCATTTTACAGTGCTCTGTTCATTGTTAAAGATATGATATAATTCTATTGCATAGAGTAATCTCTAATTGATTAAACAAATGATTTAATTCTTTGCAAATCC
The DNA here is from genome assembly GCA_033032865.1 of Dactylorhiza incarnata. Lineage (NCBI taxonomy): Eukaryota > Viridiplantae > Streptophyta > Magnoliopsida > Asparagales > Orchidaceae > Dactylorhiza > Dactylorhiza incarnata. Next base: position 2,704,763 of record JAWHQI010000217.1, read on the forward strand.
TTGCCATGATTAAGGATACTCTTATCAATTGTGGCGGTCTAGCAAACTGTTACACGTCGCCCTCTATGATGGCCTCCGGTGGCGACGACGAAAACTTTAGGGGAAACCTTGACATACGGCCACCGAATGCTTGGGAGGCAATATCAGGTTGGATTGATTGGAAGGAGGGAAGTGGCGGAAAGGCCGTCGACCCTTGTGAAGAGCTCGGACGAGGAGAAGGAGGCTCGATGAGGTGTTGTCGGCGGCTGGATGGTGAGATCAAGTAGCAGGTGTTGATTCGCTTCGGTTTGGGAGCGATGAGAACATAGAAATTTTTTCTATTTTTTTCCTCCCGGATCATGAATGACCGAAGGTGTTTAAGCAGGAATTAATAATTAAAGTCGTAATGGGATTTAATTAAGATTGAAACCAAGGGTCAATATGGTGGGATGTTCAAGGGTTTGGTTTAACTCTTGGCATTCACATCATAATAACATAATTTCAAGAATATTAAGTGTTAAAATATTTAATTTTGAATGATAATAAAATGATTGATTTTTAAATTTTATGATTTGTTTGCCCCTACTATAGTGGGATAAAGGCTTGAGTGTTGTTGTTTGCCCCAACTGTCATTACGAGCTATTTTGATGGTGATGCAGGGGTAGGTTGAAAATGAATGGATGCCCTAAAATGTGACCCTAAGTGAAATGCGATGCGCCTACTGACAAACCTAATGTGACTGCAAATGCAATAGATAATTCGATTTAAATTGACAATAAACAATTAATTAAAACAAGCGAGGGAAATGTCGATAAGTGGCTGTGGTGGTTCATGCAGAGAGTGAAATTGACGCTTGAAAGATCGAGAGAAAGGAGAAGTTGCTGTTACGGGAAGACGAGAGTCGACTGTAGTGGAGAGCGTGGATGGTGCTTGCGAAAACAAGCGAGGGAAATGTCGATCAGTGGAAAGAAAGGGCTGAGAGCATCAGAGCCTTGGAGTCACACCAAGGGAAGACCTCTCGGAGTCGCACCGAGAAGAAGGATACCGGCGGTTCCGCAACTAGAAGCAAAACCATCGATCCCTATAATCGTGGCCAACAAGAAAATGACTCAGAACGGCCATCCGGACGTATCTGTGGTCTCTGATCGCCCGAACATGTAGCGAATCACCGCCTCCTGCGGGAATATACGTATGGGGGCTGGCGATCTCCATCAACTTCCCCTGGATCGAAAGTACCCATCTCCGATGAGTGAAGATGGTCGTACTCTCAACGTAGCCTAGGGACGAGTCGCTCAAGTTTTTCTAGGGTAATCCAAGTATCATCTGAGAATGGACGGCTGCTCCAATAGACAAGATATCACAGTGTATCTCGCCCGCCTACGATCATGGACAATAATCTAAAGTATGTCTTCGGCAGTCGCGGGTAGCTCTAAGTAAGATATATCAGTTGTAATTAATATAGTTTCGTTAAGTCGTAGTTTATCATGTATTACCCACTCAGGGTTTTCTGCCCTCCCTTACTCAGATATATGTGGTAAAGGGTTCTTTTCCTTGAATAAGATAATCATTCCTTTTTCAACTATATCTCCGTCTGAAAACTGAACTGGTGGAACCATTGGTGGTGTGAGGTGACCCTCATGGTGGGATTCATCAGACTGAGGTAGGGGTGGTGTGGAAGGAAGGGAGGATGTGGCTCAGGTTGGGAATATGCAAGAGGTCCACATACACGCGTTCCTTGTAATAAGGGTCAGGTATTTTACATTAAATACTCAGTTTATCCTTATATTTTTGCTCTGTTTGGAAAAGCTGATGTTGATAGAAAAGTATCTGTTAGAAATGAAGTTTGAAAAAGGAGTTATTTCTGAAAAACGGAGTTATACGGTATAAAACTGTTTGAATGAAATGAAGTTTGCAGTGCTATTCAAAAAGGAGTGTTCGAAAAACTGTTTGGTAAAAACGGAGTTTTGATGACTATTTATTTCAAATTAGTTTAAACTTAAAGCTCTGAACATATTCACGTTTTGAACTCATCAATTATTATTATCAGCGGAATATTGATCTGTTTAGATCATTTGATTCAGAGTAGAATATTTAAGTGAATCAAACTGTTGGAAAGTACATTGAATCTAACTGTTTGAGCACCTGACAATATATATGCACATGTTCCTATGATTACACCCAAATTAAATTGTCAATATGTAACAATAAGGTGCATAATCTCTGCTTCCATACTATTTCCTGCAAACCAAAAACAACTTTTGGAATCACACTTCTATTGCCTTCAATTCAGCTGCTTGCATTCTCCTAGATACAAAGCGATTTCTGTAAGGTGTATCACCTAAAAGAATGAACAAATAAATATTAGAGTCATTGTCAACATAAATTATTAACAATGAATATCACCTTCTAGCTTCATGTAATTGTTGAGCTATAGACCAATGCAGCACAATTATCTCGCCTACACCACTATGTTCACCTTTAGTCTCTCATCTCACCACTCATCTGATGCGTCGATTGTTTTCCTCCAAGAATTCCTCCTCAGAATAGAGCACGATAACTTTTCCTCTAACCTTCTCCTTCTACGGATTCGAGGGGGAGAGCTCGTGAACCGAACGACTTAAGGAGATTGGGGATGGGACAGGAGTAGTGATGGAGATGAGGTACCTGGAGTTGTGGCTCGGATCGCCGAAGGGTAATGCTTGGGTGCACGAGGTCGTTGTCTTCTTCCTTTCCTCTGTTTCTAGCTCACGAACCGAACGACTTCTGTGTGGAGAGAGGTGGATGGGGAGCAGATATGGAATTCGAACCTTTTCCTTCTACGGATTTGAGGGGGGAGAGCGAAGAGGAGATCTGGAGAAGAAAGGGGCGTGCGAAATCGAGGGATGAAGGGTTGTCATGCAAAAATGAGAACAAGAGCGAAGAGGAGCTGAACCTTGTCGTCCGAAAATGAGCTCCCCACAGCGTATGGAATTTTTCCTAGGAGGAGTTTATTTAAAAACCGTCGTTTACCATATAATTCCACTCAAACATCAGTTTTGTGCAAACTTCATTTTTGTGAAAACGAAAAGGAGCCCAAACGCTGTCCCAAACGAAGCCTTTGAGGGATGCCAATCTCATATGCATTAGTACCGATCTGTCATATGATTGTATAGGGTCCCATTCGACGAGCATTTATTTTTTTTGCTGTTCCTTGTGGGAACCTCTCAAATCCTATGCGAATCATCACCTGCTCTCCAGTTTCAAAAGTCTGATCCCTCTTGTGCTGATTTACTCATAGGCCTGCTCTGGATTCCTCCTCGCAGGATGTGCGGGATCTCGGCGAGGCAGGTTTCCAACGCGTCTCTCAGGGGGTGGTGGAGCATCCCGAGGATGGTTCAGAAGATCATCATAACGTGGGGAGTGGGGTTTGACCTCTAGGGATGTCTAACTGATCGATTTTAGTGCTAAACTTAGCAATGCCACCCCTGTTGATGTTAAATTGGGCTCCTATTTGCTTAAATTGGTCAAGTACAAGTCTTTGGAACTCGGCGAGCATCATGTCCGAATTCGAACTGGCAACCCGATCGTCGGTAAGGTTCTGGTCAGACATGGATGAACATAACAACCTACCACTACATAGCATATAATGTAGACCAACCTAGGGTAATGATACCAATTTGTTGCGGAGGTAGGTTGAAAATGAATGAATGCTCTAAAATGCGGCCCTAAGTGAAATGTGGTGCGCCTGCTGACAAGCTTAATGTGAGTGCAAATGCAATAGACAGACTGATTTAAATTGACAATAATTAATTAATTAAAATAAAACTTAATCAGGTGCATAATTGTTTACAGAAAAATTAATTGGAAAGCAAATGTGAATCCACAAACAATTGAGGTGCTAATATTTTTAAATGTGCGCGAATAAGTCCTGGAAATCAAATGATTTCACGAAAACAAAGACATAATATCGCTTCCCACAAAATATAGTCTAAATATACAATAATAGAATACAAGAACACCAAACTTTGACTTACACGTGCATGTGGCAACAAAATGTGACTATATGGATATCTGAGAATTGCTGGGCCCACCTAGAAGCGTATACTATAGAAGAAAAGCCAAGGGAAGGGCTCGTGTGTTTGAACATAACAATAATCGGGGGTGGGGGGTGGCAAGTGGTCAGATAGAAGGCGGGAAGTGACTCGGCGAGGACAATTGGGACTGCTGCAGGTATATCCGACGACGGGAATAATGCAATCCAGTGCAGGTGGTGTCGACAGTGGGGTGAAGTTGGGTCTGTTACTGGACTCGAGCGTGAACTGTCTGGATGGACTGGAAAATGGTGGGCTAGCGTTTGGTTGGGGGTGGAGGAGGGAAAAGGAGATGGGCGGCTGTGGTGATTCATGACAGAGAGTGAAATTGAGGCTTACATGATTGGGAGAAAGGAGAGGTTGCAGTTACAGGAGGAAGACGGGAGTCGACTGTTGTGGAGAGCGTGGATGGTGCTTGCGGAAACAAGCGAGAGAAATGTCGATCAGTGGAAAGAAAGGGATGAGGGCGTCGGAGCCTTGGAGTCGCACTTAGGGAGGACCTCTCAGAGTCGCACCGAGAGGAAGAGGACCGGCGGTTCCGTAACTGGAAGCAAAACCATCGATCCCCCTAACCATGAAAAACATGAAAATGGCTCAGAACGACCATCCAGATGCATCAGTGGGCTCAGATCGTCCGAATGGGCAACAAATGACCACCTCCTGCGGGAATACACGTATGTGGGTTGGCGATCTCCATCAGATGGACCATTTTATTCAAGGTCTTACTCGTCAGACACCAGTGAGCCATAATAATGAGTGTGATGACATAGCGTGAGCTAACATAAAATACAAACAACAACAACACTCAAGCCTTTATCCCACCATAGTGGGGTCGGCTATATGGATCCTTTATCGCCATTGTGGCCTATCTTTAATCATAGCCTCATTAATGCCTAAGTACATCATATATTTCCTTATAGTTTCATTCCAAGTCTTTTTTGGTCTACCCCTCCCCCGTTTAACATGTCTAGTGACTAAACTCTCACAACGCCTAACAGGTGCCTCTAATGGCCTCCTATGTACACGTCCGAACCATCATAAACGAGTTTCTCGCATCTTCTCTACAATTGGCGCCACTCCTGTCTTATAACATAAAATTCTCGTACACATTTATTTTATTTTGTTTTATATTTTTTTTATAAAATACAAACAAAATAAAATAAATGTGTACGATTAACATGCGCGAACATAAAATGTGAACACAAGAAAAATGCATAAGTGAAAAATAATCGAGCTGATTTGATACGCTGCAGGTTGCATCAATTCATCCGGGGTTGAAAGAGGTCTACCCCATTAAGAATTTGTTATATCCTACTACTGAAGTCTAGGCGCCGCTGTTGGAACTCCGCAGCTATGATTCACAAATCATCTGAGATATCCTACCCTCCCCATGACACTAAATAGTACTGAGCAATGACCATAAACTCAATCTCCTCCGGTATATGTATGCATGGTGGCAACAAGCTGGGTGAGGGAAATTCTGGGCCGCAGTAGGTGGGATGACAATTGACCAAATATTCACTGCAATTTATGAAAATCACATGTAGGAAATCTCTCGTTCCTGAACGTAAATAATTCAATCTCCTTCAGAGAAATGTAACTCTTGACCATGAACATCATCTATGGACTTATATTTCTTAGGATATGTTTGTAAACTGTTAGTAATAAATTTATGCAGGGTTTTCAAATGATCTAATAAAACATATTATCAAGGGAACATGTTTAAAAAATGGGAGGGGGCAATAGACAAATAAATGAGTTGCTGGGCAAGCAGATTTGACTTGTGGAATCATGCAATCACTTTGCGTAGAACATTCTCCTACTAATCACCTAAGGGTGTTTACTAAACTCTAACTAATTATTTTTGTTTTCTCATTTGTTTGAGGTTGTTTAGTACTACAAATTCAAGCTTGACCCCATGTTTACCTTTCATGGCTTTCCAAAGAAATCCTTTGAATCACATGTCTTTATTGAGAGTGAAATTTCTAAGAAACTTGACAACCCTCCTAATACGAACCATCCTAAACGGGCCTGTATTTTGACAATAGAACTTGTTGTGCACTTCTAGGCTTAGAAGATAATGGGGTGAAGGAGGAGTGCTACAATTAAATATATAATCAATACAATGTGAAATCTTTCTCTTCGGGGATAATCGATTGGTAGTTCATTAGTCATAATGCTTGAGAACTCAGAAGTATGCGGTTGCACTAGCCTAAGGATGCCTGTCGGACCAAAATCGAATTTATGCCACTTAACATGGATTCTACGCCACTATTTTTCTTTTCTTCATGGGGGTGTGGTCCAAGCAGAAGCACGACTTTGAAAGGAAACAATATTGCTAAAATCAGAGGTGGTGAATTAACACTAGATGTGGGTGAGTTTTTTTATGGTGATTTTGGAACAAGACCGTTCTTTTGGGGTAAAAAAATAATCTTGTGCCTTTGTGGTCAAACGAATGAGAGTTCCTCTTCCCATCATGTACGTGTATGCCATAATGCCATGACCGTCCTAGTAAGATATTACAGATCTCAAGGACAATGACTTGACACCAAACATCCTGATAAGCGCTTCTTACGGAAAATTCTACTAAATACTGACCTGTGATGGCATAGTCATGCAATTAGTAAGTAAGCGACTCTGGATAACTTGTAGGGTTTTTCTAATAGTTGCATCTCAAGTATCAATTTGTTCAATTTGTCTACCATTTTTTGAGATACTAAATTTTTCTACTACCGCTATCAATATCGATTGAACAATATTATTCCCAGATGAGTATGATAGTGCGAAAATATTGTCCACTTCATTCTTTTTTCTTAGGAACACTAGGGTGATTAGACTATATTGTAGACAGACTAATTGGCAAGTTTGTTCTCCTTCGACCTATTTCTCAATTTCTGGTTGGGGCTCAGGATTAGGGTTAGGATTCGAGTCACAAGGAATACTACATACTCTGGAGCTTGCCATATGCATAATCAGTGATGAGGACTAACTGGCGTCACAAGCACTCAAGAGGATTTATGGCCTGACTACATACACTTGAAGCATCAAAATACTCCAGAGCTAGGCATGGTCTCTATGCCCTCTTTGACCTTGGATGGATTAGTGGGAGTAGTTGGGGTGCCCGCTGGAAATGTCAGATGAGGGGATATATAGTCTTATGAGCGATGAGGGTATGGGTGGTATTAGAAGGGGGTCTATCGACCTAAGCCCGAATGTCCTCTTTTGTAAGGACTTTGCTCTACTAGCCCTACTAGAAACTAATCCTAAATTTTGATAGTCGTGAAACTCTAGTTGATCCTTGTTGGAATATCGTTAACGCGTTCAAATAACGGGATACATTCATGTTTTCATCCTCATGGGTATCGAGTATAGACATAATGACGAGATTTTTTTTGGTGTTCTTGTCCACTAATGTAAGGTTTGCCTACATTTCACCCTTGTGGTGGTACCCTTCCCCGGACCCTCGTTGCGTGGGGATGCTTTGTGCACCGTGCTGCCCTTTTTTTACTCGCCCACTAATGTCTTATCTTGTCGTAGTTTATGGAGTCTACATACAAGGTTTGGAGATAATCTAGGTAAACGTATCGCTTCCACATTTACGCTTATGCCTTAAACTCAACCCTTGTAGTGATGAGAGGCATCCTTAAATTGAACCTAAAACATTTTAAATGACCCCACCAGAGTAATGCGGGTCCCTTCAGTCTAAGTGTAACATACTCTACCTTTCTATTTAGTGGCATTTGCTTCCAAGTCATGAACTCTCTATCCTATCAAACCAGTCTAAACCATCTTTGGGTTTTAAACGTCCCTTAGAGTCGCCAATATATAATTTAACTCCAGTGGGTTGGTTTTAGAGTCTAGAATTTGGCTGTGTGGGGTATTGGTGCCTAAAGTGGGTTCTCTCACATGATATTGGGTTATCTTCGATATTATTAACTGAGGTGCACAACCTATTCATGATTTGTCCTACATCTCTCATATTGACAGTGAAGGTCTCAATCATTTTCATTAGTTTCCCCTTGCATTAATTTAAGTCTTCTACACTTCCCTTAATTTCCCTACACTATTCTCCATGGGAACGGGGTAAAATTTTTAATATTGAATTTTTTTATTCCGTGTAAGGAACTCGACTTCTCGCTATAGAAGTGAGTTAACTGGGCTTTGATACCAAAAGATGCAAGTCGGAATCTCAAAATTCAATATTCTTGTGACCAAAATTAAATTAAGCCGCAAAAATTGACTCGTTCGGTGAGTACGCTAAAACAATTAACCTAGAATTTCATAAGTCTCGCTCAAACAACCTAACTATTGAATGAGAACAAGACAATTTATTCATCCACACACAAGAATTCACAAATAATAATTTTAGCAAATTGACGACAACCAAAGGTAGCGGCAACTTGGGCTATAAGGAAAAGTAAATGAATAGTCAGATAAGTGAGAGATATACCTGATGGGGATCCATCAGATCATGCATCAGGAGGGGTTTGCCGCAAGGTGGGACCCACGTTCATGTACTCGCGCAAGAGGACTTGATCGGATCGCCGATCCAACTCTGCGGATGCGTTCCGATCCGCGTCGTGAATCTTTTTGATATATTATTTTAGTATTTTGGGTTTTTATTTGTTGTATTTGAGTGACCCCACCTCCGGCCAATCATAGCCGTCGATGGTGGGATGCCCTAGCTCTCCTTTTGTTATAAATATGTAGTTAGTGGGCTGATTTAAGGCATTGCAGAATTCGGAGAGAATTCCCGAATTCCCGCGATCCCGCCACGGTGCCGACTTAGTGGAACCCTAGGTGCCGACTCCGTGGAACCCTATGTGACTTCTAGGTGTGTATCTTCCCTCCCAAGGTGTGCCCTAACCCTATGCCTCTTTTTCCCCTCCTAACCCTCCTTCCGCAGCCCCTACAACCCCCAAACCGCCGGCCGCTCCTCTGTCCAGCAGCCCCATACCCGCCGCCCCTTCCTCCTCCTTTACAACCACCGCCGACAACCTCTACAGCCGTCGCCGAGCTCCTCCCGCCTCTCACTGCCGCCGCCGCCCTTCAAACCCTCCACCCCAACAACCGGCCGACTGTTTACTGCAGCCGAGTGCTGCTCCCGCCCCGCCTACCTACGTGGAACCACCTCCAGCCGCCCCTTGTCCAGATCTGTCCAGATCTGGACAAGTCCATCCCATGTCCCCCTTTTCCCTCACCTGGTCCTTATTCCCTAGCCTAGATCCGCTCTCAAATTATCAGATCTACCCTCCCCCGCCCGGATCTCCCCATACGTCGCCAGATATACTCATTTCTGGTCCGTTTCCACCTTCCACCGCCGAGGACAGCCACCTACGTCGTTTTACCGCCTCCGGTTCCACCTCGGATCGTCGTCCACGCATCTCCAGCTCCGAATTCTTCAGTGTCTTGGTCAGCCCACTGCTTGGCGAGTCTTTGTTGTATTAGACTATTTTATTCAGCATCTTTTATTGGATTGGACACTATATTTGCTTGGGAATCTTGTCTGTGGAAGTTCGCTTCGATACGCTTACAACTTGCAGGTGGGATTCATTCACCGCGCGCTGTCTTGGCCCTCCGAGCGGAGGAAAGCCGTCAATTGTTTGCTTATTGAATGCTATTTCTATTCTTTAAATATTTGCGTGAGTTGAAATCTTTATTGCTCAAATAAATCTGTCGCCGTCACCGACAATATCATTACATTTAGATTTGGGTTAGTGTGTCAAGTCTACTTCCATCCCTAGAAGTCTTGGTTTTGTGCACCCCCGTAGCCTACCCAACATCAATACCCCATGGTCTTAAATGCAGTATCAAATTCGATCCTTTATGGGTTCAGTTGCGGCGGAGGGCACAATACGAGGTCAAGCGGACTATATGGAGGTGCCGATTTTATATTGGGAACTAAGTAGTCCCCTATTTTGGGAAAGAAGAGACAACCGACCACAGAAAGGGTCCGTTAAGGAGGTGCGGGGATGTGGTGGTGGAAAGTTTGGAGGAGGTTGGGGATGGCCAGAGAGGCTTGTAGTGGATTAGTGGATGCTATGAGGTAAAGTTAGGGCGCTCGGGCTGTAACAGAGTGAGGGGAATCATGGATGTTGGGTGATGATAGTTATGATGGGATTTGTCGACGTTGTCTGGGAAATGTGGAGGGGTGCTGACCTCTATGACGGCCTCTGACGACGGCGACCCCAGTGGAAGCATTGATAGGCGGCGGCCGAAAGCTGGAAAGACAATACCGATTGAAGGGGGATGAATTATAGGAAAGGTCGCCGACCTCTGTGAAGAGCACCGACAACGACGAGGTTGGATCATGGATGAGGTGTCGTAGTGCCGTAGGTGGTGAGGTCAAGCTACAAGCATCGATCGACTTTGGTTTGAGAGACGAGAACATAGAAGATTTGCCGTGAATGACGCGGTGGTAGGAATTAATAATATAAGGTTTTAATGAGATTTAATTAAGATTGAAACCAAGGGTCAAGGGGGGTGTTCATGGGGTTGGTTCAACTCTTGGATTCTCCTCATAAATAAATATTTTCGAAATTAGTAAGTATTAAATACTTATTTTTAATTTATTAATTGGAATTATAATAAAATATTTGATTTTTAAGATTTTGTAATTTGCTTTGCCCTAATTGCCATTACGAACTAATTTGAAGGAGCATTTTATCCAGAGTCTTGCTGGTCGGTTATGTTAATGAGCCATAACTGTGAATGTAATCACATGGTGTGCATGGACATAAAATGCAAATCAAATAAACTAAATATGTGCAAATAACCTGCACAAACATAAAATGCGAATAGCCCGCACAAACATAAAATGCGAATAACCTGCACAAACATAAAATGCGAATAACCTGCACAAACATAAAATGCGAATAACCTCCACAAACATAAGATGCGAATACAAGAAGATGCTCAAGTAAAAATTAATCCTGCTGATTTGATGCGCCATAGGTTGCATCTGAACTCCATAGGTCTAAAATATTTTGTTGGAAATATATTGGACCTACTTTGGACCCTTGCTAGGCTGAACTTACATGTCGTACATGTACGATTATGTTCAAGATTGATTTCCAATAATGGATTAGATTTTGCCCTTAAATTTTATGATCTAATAAGACCTTTTATTCAGGTTGTATCTTCTGCTCATAATGTCACAACAATTGCTGATCAATTAGAGGGAATCTTTGCTATATATATTTGTTGGAGAGGTTCAAAATTAATTCATTACTTTGAGTAAAGAGGCACTCTCCTATATATATAGGAGAGATATACAAGGTTAGATAAAATGCGACATAATAACTCCTATTCCAACACTCCCCCTCAAGTTGGGCGTGTGATATCTTGCATGCCCAGCTTGCACATAATTTTTCCAAAAACGTTCTGACTCAACCCCTTGGTGAGAGCATCCGCTAACTGTTGATCTGAAGGGACAAAAGATGTGCTCACAACTCCTCTTTCTATATTCTCTTTGATGAAGTGACGGTCAACCTCCACATGCTTTGTGCGGTCATGTTGGACAGGATTGTGAGCAATGCTAATGGCGGCTTTGCTATCACAGTAAAGCCTCACATGATCCTTGTTTTCCATGCCAAGCTCTTTTAGGAGAGATTTAATCCACAGTCCCTCGCAACTACCAAATTACCACCAACTAGAGAACGATAGCCAGAGGTGGACCTCCTGTCGTCAACTGAACTGGCCCAATCAGCATTAGTATAGACTTCAACGGTCAGCTCTTTACCCGGGAGAATAGGATACCTTTTCCAGGAGAGGATTTGAGATACCGGAGGATTCGATGAGCAGCTTCTAAGTGACGGGTTCGTGGTGAATGCATGAACTGACTAATAACACCAACATCATATGAAATATCCGGGCGAGTATGAGATAGATAGATAAGACGCCCTGCCAATCGTTGAAACCCAGTGATATCATCTACCACTTCCCCATCATCTCTACCCAATCTGTGATTAACTTCAATTGGGGTATCAGCAGGTCTACACCCACTCATCCCACATGATTGGAGCAAGTCAAGAATGTACTTTCTCTGAGATATGAATATGCCATGATTTGATCGAGCGACCTCAATTCCCAGCCTCCCAGGAAGTATTTGAGATTTCCCAGGTCTTTTACTTCAAATTCCTTTGTCAGTCTTTGTTTCAGAATTTGAATTTCTTCAGTGTCATCACCCGTGATAATGATATCATCCACATAAACAATAAGAGCAGTGAGTCTCCCATGTTTGTGCCTTACAAATAAAGTATGATCGGCATTGCTCTGAGAATATCCAAACGCAATCATAGCTCTGTGAAATCTCTCAAACTATGCCCGAGGAGACTGTTTTAAGCCATATAAGGCTTTCTTCAACCTACATACCTTTCCACCAGATCCGGCTAGGGTAAGACCAGGCGGTAACGACATGTAGACCTCTTCTTCCATGTCCCCATGAAGAAAGGCATTTTCACATCTAACTGAGTCAAAGTCCACCCTTTGCAGGCAGCACACGAGAGCAACACTCTTATAGAATTCATCTTCGTCACAGGAGCAAAGGTTTCTTGATTGTCAATTCCCATATTTTGAGTATAGCCCCTAGCCACCAGGCGAGCCTTGTATCGCTCAACAACACCTTGAGAGTTCTGTTTGATGGAGAACACCCACTTACACCCCACCACAGTCTTGCCAGGTGGCAACGAGACCAAGTCCCATCTGCGGTTCTTCTCTAGAGCCAACATCTCCTCAAGTATAGCCTCTTGCCACTTTCGGTTAGTGATAGCATCCTGCCAAGTTGAGGGAATTGAAATGGATCAGAGAGAGGCAATAAAGAGTTTATGTGAAGGGGATAATGAGTTATAGGACACAAAGTGGGACATCGGATGTTGGGTGGAGATACAGTTACCTTGAGTCCGCAAAGAAGGATCAGATGTTGGAGCGGGTAGCCTGAGAGATGTCGATGTACCTTGACCCCTTTTTCGCCGAGTATACACCCGTAAAGGAAGAGCGATCACAGGAGTCGGAACAGGAGTAGGCAAGGATGTAGACATAGCAGGCATAAGCACATGAGTAGGAAGATATGAGGGAGGAATAGGTAGGGGAAGAGAGCTCACTTCCTTTGGGTAAGTCTCCCCCTGAAGTGAGGGCTCGTAGAAGGACTCTGACTCCCGAAACGTGACGTCCATAGTAACGAATATCTTTCGGGAAGCTGGATGGAAGCATTTATATCCTTTCTGGGTAGGCGAATACCCAATAAAGATCTTGAGGGCACGATGGTCAAGTTTGGACGTGGGGAGAACATGGACAAAACACACACACCCAAAAATACGAGGAAGGAGATGTGTGGGAGAGACCGAAAGAGCCGCAAGAGGGGATTTGTAACCGAGGACACGAGTCGGCAGGCGATTAATAAGATACGCCGCCGTAAGAACAACATCCCCCCAAAAATGCTTCGGGAGGTGCATCTTCAGGAGGAGGCATCGAGCAACCTCCAGAAGATGGCGATTCTTACGCTCGGCGACCCCATTCTGAGCCGGGGTGTAAACACAAAATGTCTGATGTATATTGCCCTGTTCATTAAGATAACGCTCAAAGGAAGATTCAACATACTCACGACTATTATCACTGCGCAAAATTTTAATGACAGCATTAAATTGAGTGACCACCATCTTATGAAAACGTTGAAATAAGGGAAAGACATCATTCTTGTTTTTCATTAAATGTACCCACGTACAACGAGAAAAACAATCGATAAATGTAACAAACCAGTGAAAACCCGAAATAGAGGCAACATGGCAAGGACCCCAAACATCAGTATGAACCACAACAAAAGGGGAAGAACTAGGAGTGGACACATGATTAAGAGAAGTACGATGATGTTTACCAAAAGCACACACATCACATTTAAAAGTTTTCAATGATACATTTGACATATTCGGAAATAAAAGATGCATAGTAGAGGGAGAAGGATGACCCAGGCGGCAGTGTCAAGAGTCCACAGAGATCTGAGCAACAGAAAGGGCCTCCGGAGGTGGAGCAGAGCTGGAGGGGTCGAACAGGTAGAGGCCATCCCGCAGTCTACCAGAGCCAATCATTGTCCCCGTCTTCAAGTCCAGAAAGACACAGAAGGAGGGAAAAAAGGTTACAGAGCAGTTCATGGAATTAGTAAGGTGACTAATAGAAAGCAGGTTGCGGGTAAACTTAGGAACGTGAAGCACAGAAGAGAGGGTGAGGGAGGAGCAAGGGATGAACCCTTTCCCGACAATGGGAGACAAGGAGCCATCATCAATGCTCACTTTGTCCCTACCAGACAAAGGTATATAAGATACAAAACCTATAGCAGAGCCAGTCATATGGTCTGTGGCGCCAGAATCAATGATCCACTGGGTGGGAGAGCAAGCGGAGGCAGAGTGAGCACCTGGAGTCCCCTGGTGGGCATAGGAAGAGCTAGCAGACTCAGACGAGTGACCAAGCATAAAGCGACGGAAGGCTTGACGCTGGAGGAAGAACGACGGACGGGCTGGAGGAAGAACGACGGACGGGCTGGAGGAAGAACACGCGCTGAAGGCCTCGCGCTGGAGAACGCCGACGGACGGGCGGCGCTTGAGAACGACGAGCGACGACGTAGGAGAACGCAGACGGGAGATGCGTTAGGTCACGCCACGCTCTGATACCATGTTGGAGAGGTTCAAAATTAATTCATTACTTTGAGTAAAGAGGCACTCTCCTATATATATAGGAGAGATATACAAGGTTAAATAAAATGCGACATAATAACTCCTATTCCAACAATAATCATATTCTTTTCTGTACAGAGTCTGAAGTATGGAGTTCTCTGAAATACTATATGTTATTAGGGCTGCCCAGCTGCTATGGTTTTTTCTCTGTAAGCTGACAAGTGATAACAGTGAAATAATTACTGATCTCCTTAACGTGTGCACATTAGTTGACCAAATTTGTACAAGCAATTGATGAGACAAGAATATGAAATGCATTCCTTGCATATAATGGTTTGTATATGAGTAGGCTTGTGAATGAATTGTATGCAATTACCAGCAGAATGGTGTTCAAGAAAGCGATTGCAAATTATCAGGTATTGTTGGGACGGTGCAGATTATTTGAGTGGATACGCCAGAGGCATTTGTCTTGGGCAAGTTTGGAGGAAGTAATTTGGTTAGGTAGAGTTACTTACCGGCAGGTAACCGAGTTGGATTTACCATAAAGAATTATTAATTGAATGCGACCATATTTTCGTATTACACCAACTCTAAGTGTCATTTGCTTATCTTTAGCATGTTTATCATTGAAATTCTGCAGGTACGCCTTTTTTATTAAATTTTGAACCTATTTTACATTTTACTATGTAATCTTAAATTATTAATCTTCTTTTTCCTGCTATATCATCATTAGCATTTCTTGATATTTTTTTCATTATTAGACATACCTTGGATAGACATTCTTGGTAATTCTCTCTTTTATTATTTGGGATTTGGCAGCACTTATGAAGTTGCAACAGCCTGTGCCTTAGCAGTTGAGGCAGATAAGCTGATTTGCATTGTAGATGGTCAGATTCATGATGATCATGGACGCTTAATTCGTTTCATGACTCTCCAAGATGCAGACCATTTGATCAGAAAGCGAGCTAAAGAAAGTGAAATAGCTGCAAACTATGTTAAGGCTGTGGGCAAAGAAAGTATTAACTTTCCTGGTTGTCTTGATTCAACTGGAACTATCTCCGCCCCATTGTCCATGGCAGATGATGTTAGGTTCAGTGCAAACTTTCATAATGGTGTTGGATTTGACGATGGAAATGATCTGTGGTGTATGGAGCAAGGGTTTGCTATTGGAGGTGTAGAAAGAGCCACTAGATCGAATGGTTATCTATCAGAATTAGCAGCTGCAGTTTATGTGTGCAGGGTAGCGATTTGCCTTTGATGCTTTTTTTTGAGTTTACATACCTATCAAAAGGCTTATCATTTTTGGTTTTATGCGAACAGCACGGTTACATCATGAACGCCTGAATGTACAGAGAGTGCATTACTGTATATCTGTTGAACTTTTATCAAGTGGCCTTAAATTAATTGTTCTTCTTTAATTAATTTAATTTGTTTAGTTTGCATTAAAGCGGCCTTTGGGCTGAATGACTGACTTATGGAGACCCTTAGTTTGCCACCTGCCATATTTAGTATCTCCGGATCGACGATCCTACTCCGCGGATGCGTACAGATTTTTGTTTAATGTTTTTTGATATATTACTTTATTATTTTTAGTCATTATTTAGTGACATCGGACACTTAACACTCTCGACCAATCATAGCAATTGATGTCAGAGTGTTCTAATGTTGTATTATTATAAATATGAGTAAGGGGGCAGCCATCTTCTTCATTGCTGATTTTCGAGAAAACAAATTTCCGGAATCTGGCGATATCTCGTGGTGCGACATCATGAAATCCTAAGATGCGACTCCTTAGGTTTGTATCTCATTTTCACTTAGCATCCCATTCCACCATTCCACCATCACCCGAGCCCCCGTCTAAAATCCCTCTCGTAACTCCCTGTCCAGGTCATCTTGTAAAAACCCCACCAACAAGCACCCCCACACCCCCCTGCTTTCATTGTCGTGAATCCCACTAGGAGAAAGAGGCGCCACCCCACCTCTGCCACTCCCTTAAGATGTCCCAACAGGCTCCTCCCGATTCCCCGTCTTTTGTTTTTCCATAATCAGCCCAGCAGTCATAGCCGATCCCTCCTCCTTCCGTTTTCTCGTAAATCAGCCCAACAGTCAAAGCCGATCGCTCCTACCTCTGTTTTCCCGTAAGACCTCCCACCAACATTGTCGGTTCTAACCCCTCCCTGCTTTTAGAATCCGGTGATCCCCTATACCTAAAAATCGATTCCTACATCCCTTTACCTGTTCAACCCGATTCTACTAGCAGGCACAATATCACCCCTCCCACACCCTTTGCCCTTAGATTCCAGTAATAGTACCCTCCAGCCCCCTCCATACCACCAGACAACAATTTCTACCTTTGGGAACATCAGATCTCCGCGCTATGACAACATCCCCTTTCTCAGTGAGTGTCTTATCCTTGTATGGATCTTTAATTCTCATTATTGATATATGGTATTGTGATCTTCATGCTTGCTTGGATCTCTCGATTGGTAGTTGTTTGCTTTGAGATATTCTTGTGACTTGTAGGAGTTATTTGCCGCACACTCTTGTTTTGGTCCTTCACGCGGAGGAAGACCGAAGCTTGCTTTGCCTAAAAGAAATATATTGCATCGCTTAAATTATTGCTTGAGATTTCATTTTTTATTACTTATTGTTGGTATCTCCGTTGGATCTTGTGCGTTGCATGTAGTAAACATAGAGTGGTCAAGTTGTTTTTCCCGACACTTCACTTAGGGTTGCATTCTAGTATTCATGCACCCGTAGCCTACCCTACATCAGTTGGTATCTGAGCCCAATGTTTGGACCACATTAATATACATAGTGGTATGTCGCATAGAGTTGATAGGTCGTCCATGACTAGTCATAGCGATCGTTCGACGCAGTTTTATGGTAATAGGACTGAGTATCATTCGGGTCATCATCACTACACTTCGCGGCTATTTGAGAAACTGAAGTTCGTATATGCTCGATCCCATAGAGCTCCTCCGGAGAGATCCTTATCTTATTTTGTTGATCATCCTCTCCCGCCACCGCACGTTCATAGGGATCACGTCTACCCTCTGACACAATTTTAGCTTGCCAGGAACTACCATTTTAATGAGTATCAAAAGCCATATAGAGGTCGCCATTATCAGGATAACATCACGTGCAAAGACCGTCCTAGTATTCTGAAACAGAGATGTCGGAAGCCAAATTTCAGCGATTAGTTCTTGATCGATTTGATCGCATGTGCTTTAAGATGAATCAATTGGATAAAGTCCAGGGGTTTAGATCAAGCCACTGATGTGTCTAGTAATACTCCCACTGACATGAGAGACCCGACACCTGAGTTTGATACATCTCATCTTGATGAGACTCAATGCCCACTTGATTTTGAAGTTGAGTCCGATCACGAACGTATGTTACAGGTGGAGAGCGACATTGGTATGACTGGTGAGTATGGTCACGAGAGTGAGGATGAGCGACCCAGTGACACTCTGATGGTATATCCATCCTCTACACCTCATTTAGACCTAACTTCCCCTTCGGCGAGAGATCCAGTCCTCGACACTCTACCTATCAGCCCACTCTTGAGTATGGGCTTTTCCCTCTCTTCCCGTGTCATCGTCCTGAGCCACATCACGACCGAGAGCCTAGATTTGATTTCGTAGTGATTGCCTCACCCATTTTTTGGAACACTACCCCTTACTATGATGCTCATCAGGAGGACCTTGACTATGTTGACAGGTTCTTTGACAAGCATCTTGTTGAGCCTCCTGATGAGCCACCACGTCCTTGTGAGTATGAGATTCAGGTGAGCGACTCATTTACGAGTATCAAGTTATTGAAATCTCTTCAATTATCGTCACTGATCTTGCCCCAGAGAGCGGATTTGAGTGCAACATCAAGTATGTAGGGCTTTTCTTAAAAACACCTGAGCATACTGCCGATGTTTCGAGAGTCTACCATCTGACCACTCACACTCTTGATGATTTTTGGGACAAGTGACCTACTGACCCACCAGATGAGTTCTTTCTTGTCGCACTCGCCACACTCTAGAGTCACATCCGGTCGGCAGTGTCTCTGGAATTCACTCAGTTGATCGTCGCACTCACGACAAATTTTCATACGTGCCTCCTGGTGAGCCCCCTGATGCGTCACATTCCCTGAGAGACATTTGACACTTTATGAGCTCGTATTTGAGTGTTGATGCCTCATGCATTCATTTGGATACTCATCTCACTCTCGATGAGTTTTTCTACGCTCCATCGAAAGAGCCTCCTAATAGGCCACCCTATTTTAGAAATATCCAGGTCATTGTCATACTTCCCCTAGAAAGCGTGTTGTGTCTGTCGGGTTTCATTTGCATCATTTGCATGAGTCTGTTGAGTCGTTTGTTCATCAGTTGCATGTGTTTTATGAGTCAGTCCGACTGAGGATCAAAACTGGTAATGAATCCTATCAATATCATGCAGATAACCACATGCGAGATAAGTTATTTCATGAAGGCGAGCAAGTGATGGTGCGAATCCGCACTGAGAGGCTCCCTCGGGGCTGATGGGGAACGGCGACGCAAACCCGCGGTTGAGCACGAGTTTTGTGCCCGTTCGGGGCTGATTGGCCATCTGCCATATTTAGCATCTCTAGATCGACGATCCGACTCCGTGGATGCGTTTGGAATTTGTTTATATGTTTTTTCATATATTACTTGTGTATTTTCAGTCATTATTTAGTGAAATCGGGCACTTGATACTCTCGGACACTCATAGTCGTTGATGTCAGAGTGCCCTAATGTTGTATTATTATAAATAGGAGTAAGGGGGCAACCATCTCTTCCTTAATGATTTTGGAGAAATGAATTTCCGCAATCTGGCGTTCTTTCGTGGTGCGAAGCCCTAGGGTGGACTCCTTAGGTTTGTATCCTTATTTTCCTTACCCCCTTACCGCCGCCCTATCCATTCCCCTACCTCTCGTAATTCCCAGCTGCCATCTCTATTAACCGTTGTTCACGCTCTCCCCCTGGAATCCACGCCTTCAGCAAGTCTAAAGAGGCCCGATTCCCACTCTGTTTTTCCCGTAAAAAATGTTGTCCAGTAACAGCCCCTGTATTCTCCCTGGTTCTCCTTCCCCGTAAATCCTAGCCCAATCACTGCTGGCCTAGCTTCCCGTAACAATCTCACGCCACCTTCCCCTCCTGATTCCTATACCCCGTGAAACCCCATCTTGAAGGTCCGACCTAACCCTTAAGCTATTTCCCCCAGCTTTTGATTCCCGTGAAATCACGCGCCCAGAAATCCCCACCAGCAAGTCACGCCTCCTCCTGTCCTTGAATCTCGTGAACTGCCTACATTAAAATTCCGATCCAGAGAAAAAAAGGGCATCCCTCAGGTATCCAGAAAACTCCATCTTGTGCCCCTATCCACGGTCAACATCCCTCCCCCGTATTCCCTTCTCTCCCTAGTCTCTTCCCGCAGTTTTCCCAGCCCAATTCCTTCATCCGGACAGTAGCCCCTACTTCCGGGAACTTCAGATCTCCGCGCTACGACTTCCTCTTATTTCGTGAGTATATATATTTTTGTATTGTGGATCCTGTTCTCCTTATTAATATATGGTGTTGTGATCTTTATGCTTGCGTGTATATCTTGAATTGTGGGTGTTTGTTCTAGACTAATTGTGATTTGCAGGATTTATTCGCCGCGCACTCTTGTTTTGCCCCTCCATGTGGAGGAAAGCCCAAGCTTGCTTTGCCTAAAAGAATTATTTTTGCTTTTGCTAAAATTATATGCGTGCGGTTTAATTATTTCTTGCTTGGATTTGATTTCTTCGTCAGGTCTTGCATGTGTTACATATCGTATTGAAGGGTAATAAAATTATCTCTCCGCACCTGACTTAGGATTGCATTTTAGTCGCGCACCCATGTATCCTACCCTACATCAGGGGGCCTGCAAAAAATTTGAGCGTCTGGCGAATGGGTCCCTATACAATCATGAGAAGGATCGAAGTAAAGGCCTACAGGCTCGATATCCCTAAGAGTATGAATATCCATCTCATATCTAATATTGAGGACCCGACGCCATGTTACGAGCCTCCTGAGTATGTGGACCCGTATTGTGGAGATCTCCTAGAGCCTATACCACCACATCCCCAACCGTACACCCTGCCCACTCCTGAGACCCACCCTCCTTTGGGTCAGTCGCCTATGGCTTCGCCGTACGCACCAGCGATCACACCGGGACTACCAGCACATCATTGGACAACTTAGAGCAATACTGATATCGTGGCCCACGCATGCGTAGCCGCGCTTGACAGGCAGACACATGAATACCATTTGAGAGGATGCCCCATCATCGACGATACTTGGACGACCCCCGGTTGATCACATCGATTTTACCCGGCATACACCAAGAGGATTTCGCCATTCATCAGGAGATGAATTTTTTTAAGCCGGAGAGAATGGTGAGGATCGACAACGCGAACCCTCGGTGGATCACGAGTTTTGGGCCTGTTCGGGGTTGATTGGCCATCTGCCATATTTAGCATTTCCGGATCAACGATCCAACTCCGCGGATGCGTCCGGATTTTTGTTTACGTATTTTTTCACATATTACTTTATTATTCCAGTCATTATTTAGTGAGATCAGACACTCTCTGCTAATCATAGTCGTTGATGTTAGGGTGCCCTAATGTTGTATTAATATAAGTAGGAGTAAGAGGGCAGCCATCTTCTTCATTGATGATTTTGGAGAAAACTAATTCCCGGAATCCGGCGATCTCTCATGGTGAGACGCCGCAAATCCCTAAGGTGCGAATCCTTAGGTTTGTATCTCATTTTCCCTTGCATCCCCTTCCACCATCACCCGATCCCTCTCCTGTAACTCCTTGTCCAGGTCCTCCCGTAAAAACCCCACCAACAAGCACGCTCGCACCCCCTTGCTTTCATTGTCGTGAATCCCACTAGGAGAAAGAGGCGCTACCCCACCAGTGCCACTCCCGTAAGACGTCCCAGCAGGCTCCTACCGATTCCCTGTCTTTTGTTTTCCCGTAATCAGCCCAACAGTCAAAGACGATCCCTCCTCCTTCTGTTTTCTCGTAAATCAGCCCTGCAGTCAAAGCCAATCCCTCCTCCCTCTATTTTCCCGTAAGCCCTCCCAACAACATTGTCTGTTCCAGCCCCGCCCTGCTTTCAGAATCCAGTGATCCCTTGTACCTATAAATCGATCCCTGCATGCCTTTACCTGTTACAACCCAATTCTACTAGCAGACACAATATCACCCCTCCCACACCCTTTACCCTCAGATTCCAACAACAATTTCACCCTCCAGCCCCCTCCATACCACCAGACAACAATTTCTACCTCCGGGAACATCAGATCTCCGTGCTACGACAACATCCCCTTACTCGGTGAGTGACTTATCATTGTATAGATCTTTAATTCTCATTATTGATATATGGTATTGTGATCTTCATGCTTGCTTAGATCTCTCGATTGGCAATTGTTTGCTTTGAGATATTCTTGTGATTTGTAGGAGTTATTCACCGCACATTCTTGTTTTGGCCCTTCACAAGGAGGAAGACCGAAACTTGCTTTTCCTAAAAGAAATAAATTGCATCGCTTAAATTATTGCTTGAGATTTCATCTTTTATTACTTATTGTTGGTTTCTCCGTTGGATTTTGTGCGTTGCATTTAGTAACATAGGGTGGTCAAGTTGTTTTCCCCGACACTTCACCTAGGATTGCATTCTAGTATTCACACACCCGTAGCCGATCCTACATCATACTTGATAGCGTCTTTCTCTATCTGCATATCAAGCATCTATAAGCAAGCATCCTCAGGCTTGATGAGCCAAATATGCTAATATTCATAGAAAGTTATTAAACTAATAACTTAACCAGATTTTGCATAATGCTGATTTTCAAGGCTTTAAACTCAGTTGAAGATATTTTATCTAACTTGATTTCAAGTTTTTTTGTTATGATTGAAGTCCTGATGATTGATTGTATTATTCTGAAATTTTTTTGCAAGCATGTTGCACTCAAATCACTTTATTCCTTGCTAAAATGCAACTGTTTAGATTATATATTTGATAGCTGGTTCGATCTTTTTTTTATCAGGGTGGAGTTCAAAGGGTGCATGTAATAGATGGCACTCTTGGTGGCGCCTTACTTTTGGAACTATTTACAAGGGATGGTGCTGGGACTATGGTGGCTAGGTAGACAACCATATGCTTTGGCAATTTAATTTCCTAACTATGACATAGCTACCTGCATCATTAACACAATGTTTGCTAGCATATCTTCCAAAAGAGAGACAGATTTTCTACGCTCCTTTTGATAACTTTCTCCATAGAAGATGAGATATATGTGGAAACTCATCCATCTCTTAAAACTGTGTATTATTGTTCTATTAGCTTACAGATGAATATGTTAAATACCATATTGTGTAATCATAGGGTCTATTTATACCCCTCCTTGGGAAGAATATATATCACAGTCAATATTAGCTCTCTCCTCTTCTAACATGGTATCAACTATCAACGAGAAGTTTAGCTTAGTCGCTGCTCGTTGCCGTTCAATGAAACTTGTTGATCGGTCGGTCGGTTTGATCAATCATTTCTAGTTTGAGCTTCTCTATCCTGATCGACCACCCTGCTGCCCTTGAACTGGTCGATTGATGATTGATTGATATGTTGTATCAAAGCAGACCTAGCTTCCAGAAAAAAGACGTATCTCCTTGCTGTATCTGATCCTCTACGACGATCGACACTCTCCTTCGTTTCTGGAGATGCAACTTCTGCTCGATTCCAACTTCTCCAATCAATGTGAACACCCCTAATTACACTCCTTTATTGTGGTTCTGTTGACGTCGTGATCTTTTTGCCGACACAGAAAATCATGTCTCCTTTTGACGATGACGACTTCTCTTAGGATATCTCCATTGTTCGTTGTATACTCCCTCAATGATGATTTCTCTTTTATGTTGGAGCCCCCCGACTCCCACGCGATTGCTCATTCTTTTGTCTTCTTCAGTTGTTCTAGGGATTTTCTTTGCAAAGTTCTTTACATCTTTGTACCAGATGTATTCATTGTCGTTATATTGCTAACACTTTTCCTTATAACATGTATGTTTCAATTTCTCCTTTTGATTTTATCAACTCCGATGTTTGGGAACCTACTTCTCATCGTTCCAAAGGCGGAAATTAATATTATGTCAGTTTTGTTGAGTGACAAAGAACTATGTATGAGGAGTTGAGACTTGAGAGTCTTAATGCGTACTCATGCACCTACTGGCAGTTTGTCATTTTGGCACTCCTATCAATTGCAAGCTGACATACAAGATTGAGACTGTAGGAAAAAGCTGAAGCTTGTATGTATTACTTGTGTAAATACAAGGAGGGAATACATATTTATAGGAGAGAAGAGAGGAGAGAAAATCCTATACACAATGTGGGACTAAAGGAGAGAGAGAAATAAATACACTAATAAATACAAAAAAGGGCCTAACTATGGGCCTTTGATATGGGCTTTTCTAACACTCCCCCGCAAGCTGGAGCGTACAAATCGTAGGCGCCAAGCTTGGATAAGCACTGATGATAGAGAGTACTGGACAGTGCCTTTGTGAGGACATCCGCAACCTGTTCAGTACCCGGAACATGCTTCAATTCAATCTTCTTCATCTGGACTTTCTCTCGAATGAAGTGGCAGTCTACCTCAATATGTTTTGTTCTCTCGTGAAAGACGGGATTCTTGGCTATGTGTATTGCAGCTTGGCTGTCACAGAGAAGGAGAGCAGGTGAGGGAAGCTTCATACCAAGATCCGTGAGAAGGCTTTCAAGCCACGTTAGTTCTGATACTATTGATGTCATTGCCCGATATTCTGCTTCAGCTGAAGATCGTGCAACTACTGCTTGTTTCTTGCTCCGCCAGGTGATCAAGTGTCCTCCAAAGTAAGTGCAAAAACCACTTGTTGATCGCCGATCATCTATGGACCCAGCATAGTCAGCATCTGAATATGCGACTAGATTTGGAGTTGAAGATGAGGTTTTGTACACAAGGCCTTGACCAGGAGCTGCCTTAAGATATCGGAGGATTCGTTCAACAGCCTGCAAGTGAGAACTCCGAGGGGCATGCATGTATCGGCTGACAATACCTACAGCAAATGATATATTTGGTCTTGTCACTGTGAGGTAGATCAATTTTCCGACCAGACGACGATAATACTCCGGATTTTGCAGCAGTAGATCAGTGTCAGATGCCTGAGCATAAATCTTGTGATTTACATCCATTGGAGTGTTGACTGGCTTGCATCCAGAGTAACCTGCATCGTGGAGAAGGTCGAGGCAGTATTTCCGCTGAGAGAGGACGAGACCATCAGATCGTCTGGTGACTTCTAAACCCAGGAAGTAGTTGAGATTTCCTAGATCTTTTGTCTGAAAGGCAGTGCTGAGATGTTGTTTGACCTTCTGTATCCCTTTGACGTCATCTCCAGAAATGACGATGTCATCCACATAAACTAGCAGAATGACTGTTCCAGTTGGCTGATGGCGAATGAACAGAGAGGAATCTGCCGAGCTCTGTTTGAAACCAAGTACCCGAAGTTCCTTACTGAACTTGTTGAACCAGTTCCGCGGGGATTGTTTGAGACCATACAGAGATTGCAACAATAGGCAGACCAGTGACTCCCCCGTGGTCTCAAACCCGGGAGGTTGTTCCATGTACACCGTCTCCTATAGATCGCCATTGAGGAACACATTTTTGATGTCCAATTGATAGAGGGGCCACCGTCGATGTACATCAACAGAGATGAGCACACGAACGGTATTCAGTTTCGCCACCGGAGAAAAGGTTTCCTCATAGT
This sequence comes from Dactylorhiza incarnata, assembly GCA_033032865.1. Classification (NCBI taxonomy): domain Eukaryota; kingdom Viridiplantae; phylum Streptophyta; class Magnoliopsida; order Asparagales; family Orchidaceae; genus Dactylorhiza; species Dactylorhiza incarnata. Next base: position 2,730,309 of record JAWHQI010000217.1, read on the forward strand.
CAATGCCATGTTGTTGAGTATATCCACGAGCGACCAAGCGAGCTTTCAGCCGATCAATAGTGCCATTTGGAGCATGTTTGATGACGAAGACCCATTTACAGCCAACTGTTTTCTGACTCGGAGGGCGGGGTACCAGAGTCCAGGTTTTGTTTGCCCAGAGAGCTGTCATTTCCTCTTCCATGGCCGCGCGCCAGCCAGGGTGTTGGAGAGCCTCATGCACTGAGTGAGGAATAGCCACAGTATACAAAGAAGTAGCAAGAGTTTTAAGTGGAGGGGAGAGACGATGCAGGGATACGTAGCTCGCCATTGGATGAGCGGTGGACTCTGTTACCGGATCAGCAGGACTTGGAGCACTAGAGGACGAGGACGACCGCGCAGGGGCAACGGGGCGGGAAGTGCGTCGGGAATAGGCCTGGATAAGAGGCGGCCGGTAGGGAGGCGGAGTCGGGAGTGGTTGTGGCAGAGGTGGTGGAGGAGGCGTATTAACCGGGACGATGGGTCGCATGACGGGTTGTGGGAGAGAAGGTGATGGAGAAGATGGTGCTGGAGCTGGAAAAAATGGCAGGTCTTCTCGGAAGGTTACGTCAGCGGACACCGAATTTTTCCGAGTGAGAGGAGAATAATAGACGTAGCCTTTCTGTGTATGGGAGTAGCCAACGAACATTTGCTTAGTCGCTCTGGGATTTAGTTTGTCCGTAGATGGTCCCATGGAGTGGACGTAACACGTACAACCGAAGATTCGAGGTGTGAGAGGGAAGGCCGGAGTAGAGGGAAAGAGTAGATTGAACGGACTGGCATTGTTGAGTACGGAGGAGGGAAGGCGGTTTATAATGAAGCATGCGGTAGATATCGCAAAGTTCCAATAGACCTTAGGAACGTTCATGTGAATCATGATCGAGCGGGTCATATCAAGGAGATGTCGGTTCTTCCGTTCGGCCACACCGTTTTGTTGAGGGGTGTAAGCGCATGAGGTTTGATGGATAATCCCGAATTCAGAGCATAAGCTCGAAAACTCATTGCCAGTGTATTCGCGAGCATTATCGGTGCGCAGCGTTTTGACGGTGGTGAAGTGAGTACGGGTTTCAAGGATAAATGCCTTAAACACACGAGGTAACTCAGAGCGCTCGCGAAGTAAGTATAGCCATGTTGTGCGGGAGTAATCATCAATAAAAGTAATAAAGTAACGAAATCCAGAGATACTACAAATTTTATAGGGACCCCAAATATCGGAATGAATAAGATCAAAAGGAGCGGAGCTTCGAGTACAGGTTGCAGGAAAGGATGAACGCGGCTGTTTGCCGAAAATACATGATTCACATTGAAATGTAGAAAAAGATACATCGGGGAGTGCCTTCTTGAGGATAGGGAGGGGAGCATGGCCAAGACGCTGATGCCAGTCAGTAGAAGAGACAGAAGCGAGGATGGTGGGAGAGTCGTCGAGAAGGTAGAGCCCGTTGCGCAGCTGCCCTTTACCAATGGTAGTCCCCGTCCGTCGATCCTGTATCAGAAAAGAAGAACGTGAAAAAGTGACGGAGCAATCCAAATCAGTAGTGAGACGGCTAACATAGAGTAAGTTAAACTGGGAGCCCGGAACATGGAGTGCCGAGCGGAGAGAAATGGATGGGCTGAGAGATAGGTCAGCTGAGCCGGACACAGAGACAGTCGCTCCATTGGCCACAGTGATACACTTCGGATGAGGAGCACCCGAATACGTTGGCGGCTGAAGAGAGGTGATATGATGAGTGGCACCCGAATCCACTATCCAACGAGGACTAGTGGAGAGACAAACGATACCTGGGCTGGAGACGGAGGCGACCGAGGCAGGTGGAGTCATCATCCCTTGGAAATGCTGGAACTGTAGGCGGAGAGCCTCAAGATCGGCACGAGAGGCCGAGGAGCTATCGTCAATGACTGCAGCAGTTGGTCGTGGAGGAGGAGGGTTGCCAGCCTTCCGAAAGCAGGTGGACTCATAATGGCCATCACGACCACAGAACGAGCACTTCGGCCGTCCTCGTCCACCACGACCCCTTCCACGGTAGGCCGACCGACCCCCTCGGCTAGAAGGAGGAGGAAATGAAGGAGCAGGGACATTTTGGAGAAGAGCCGGTGAGGGAGGAGCAAGAGCCTCCGGAGGTTGTGATACTTTCAGTAGCATGGAGCAGACAGCCGATAAGGAGGGGGTGGGAGTCGAGGCCAAGACCTGTGCCCGAATACTCAGAAGATGTGGAGGAACATGAGCCATTAGCAGAGCAATGCAGACGGCCTCCCTTTGCGCGCGCTGAGTGGCAAGATCAGAGGTGGGCGGCTGGTGTTGAAGCCATGCTTCGGATAGAGACTTGACCCGAGCGACAACAGAGGTAATGTTTGGTCCACTGGTGTCCAGAGCCTGAAGATCAGAGATAATGTCGAAGAGACTTTGAAGGCTGTCCTTGCCTGAGTATAAGGAGTGGAGCTCGTCCCACATCCCTTTGGCCGTGGGCAGGTACATGACCATTTCATTTGGTTCACCCTCCAAAGAGTTAAGGATCCAGGTCTGGACCCGACCATCAGTCTTGAGCCACTCAGGAGGAGTAGGAGCCGGGGGATCATCGGTAAGATGAGGGAGAAGACCCTTGGCCTGGAGGACCCGGCGGATTGAGTGACCCCAAGGAATGAAGTTTTTCTTCCCGGAGAGGGAGAGAGTAGTAATTCGCAGCTCATCACGGAGCTCACTAGGAGGGTGCTGTTGGACGGTCTCAGTAGGCAAAGCCGAGGAGTTCTCAGATGAGCCCATTATAGCAGAGAGAGCGGCGGACTGAAGATAAGCAAAGGGGGGACTGCTACTGGAGATCGCTTGAGGGAGATCGCTGCTGAGGGAGTTCGGCTAGCGGGAGAGGTCGGCAAGGGCTGACCGCTGGAGGAGCAGACGCCGAACGGGGCTGATCGCTGAGCAGACCGGTGCGAGCAGGAGACAGTCCACAGAAAAAGACCGCGGGAGCAGGCCGCCGCTGGGAGAGCTCGCTTGGCGTTGAGATGCCGCACGGGCTGGAGCAGGCTACGATACAATGGAGGGAGCGCAAGCAAGAGGGTGCTGCGATTAGAGGAACCCGCTGCAAAAGGGCGCTCGACGGTCTGCGAGGAGAGCTCGCTGGGACAGAGGAGACCGCTGCTGAGGTGGGTGATTACTCCTGTGAGATCGGCGGAGGAGCTCGCTTCGGAGGAGAGATCGCTGCGGTCACAGTGATCGAGACTGCTGCTGTCGGAGGAAGGAGCTTGCTTCGATTTTGAGGAGGAGCTCGCTGGAGGTCGCAGCTGCGAGCAGATCGAAGGAGGCGCAGACCGCGCGAGACGGGGAGGAGGCCACAACGACGTAAGGAGGAGAGGAAGCGGGGCCCACAGACAGCGGGAAGTCTATAAGAAGGCCCCGAGGAGGAGGCGGGACGGGAAGCTTTTCACGGGGAGCTCCAAGAGAGGCTGCGTTCAGAGAAGAGGGGTGCGGTCAGGATTTTGGTGACCGCAAAAGCAGGGAGGCCGCAGGTCCGTAACCTTGCTCTGATGCCATGTAGGAAAAAGCTGAAGCTTGTATGTATTACTTGTGTTATAAAATACAAGGAGGGAATGCATATTTATAGGAGAGAAGAGAGGAGAGAAAATCCTATACACAATGTGGGACTAAAGGAGAGAGAGAGAAATAAATACACTAATAAATACAAAAAAGGGCCTAACTATGGGCCTTTGATATGGGCTTTTCTAACAGAGACTATAGTCGACAAAACCATTAATAGATTTAAGGACAGATTTGTTGCTAAAAAATTTCTTCATAATTATAAAGCAGTATTGCAACCGAGCGGTAATAATTTGTTTCATGCTTCATTTCGTACATTTATCTGAGTCTAGTTTCGGCGACTTTCTCGTTTCGCTCTCATTCGGTGTTATTTATGTCGTTTACTGTTGTTAATACTTCTTTCTTGTGCCCTAGTTTTGACGCCTCTTTCTTGTGCCTTACCTTTGATGCCTCTTTCTTGTGCCGTAGCTTCGATGAGCCAATCTCTGTGTCTGCTTTGATTGTGTGCCTCTATGGCTCTGATAGGTCAGTTCTGGTTCTATCTTCTTGCACGCTTCTTTTCTGATAACTGTATGTGTTTATTTTTATAAAATACCGCTTCTTCTTGGGTTTTAGTTTCCATATTCTTCACGGCCTATTGGGTTTCTCATTTTGTGTTCGTGATAATCATGTTGCTACCTTTTTACGACTGGGTTTCTATCTTATATTTTGTGTCATGGAACTATTGGATGAATGTCATCGATCCTCAAACGATCATAAAAGTATAGGCAACCGCTCGTCGTTCCTGTCCGCTGAGCCCACGCAGGAAGGCACGCCCCAAGTCTAGTTTTTGATCCTTGCGCCATGTCATTTTCGATCTCCACGTCAGAATGAGTAGCCCATCCAAGCTCATTAATTAATTAATCAATCGATTGATTAATTATTTCGGCATGGGCGAATTCTCAGACAAATTCAGTCAGCTTATGGATCAGCTGTGCTTTGTTATGGCGTCCTATGCCACCGCTAAAGTTCGGTACCAAGAAGTGCAAGCCTGACATCAGCCACCGAGCCCGATGATTGTTCCACCGCCACCCATGCCATCGCCGACTTCCGTGCGCCTCCTCCAAACACAAATTTCTTCTTCCTTGCCGCAGATCTCCTTGGATGTGAGCTCTGTGCCACTCGTTCTGCCATCCACCTCCATCCAACGTCCTCCACTCCAGCCACAACCTCTGTCGGCTTTGTACCCCACTCCATTTACGAGTGTCACCCTACTGGCTCCACCGCGTACGCCAACTGTGGTCCACGTTTCGCAAGATAAGGGTTCCGCCTCGATCATCCACAACTGTCAAATAGTCATCATCCTGCGGCTACCGGGCTTCCCCATTCCTCGGAGCCCCCTTCCAACATTGTCATTTGTTACCGCGACATGCGCTCTCATCCCATTGACACATCTTCTCTGATCTCACACAACAAAGAATTATTCTGGCATGAAGTTAAGGAGCCCGAGGATCACACCGACTAGACCACACTCGAGCTTGAGGGAAAGCTCGATTTCAAGTACAGATGAGATGTTATGGTCCCGACTCTGTCCATTATCCATCGCTAGTTTATACTTTTATTGATGTCACATGTATTATAGTCGTGTCACAATTGTTATAGTTCGTCGTTTTTATTTAAGTCTAAATGTGTCACTTGTTTACATTCATGTCCTTTTGTAAGTCTATTTAAGGGACCCTTGGGTCTTGTAATGTTATCCAAGAAGTTAAACTCTATTCCCTTGTCTTTGCATGTGATATTGGCAGCTCTCTCCTCCCGAGTACGCCCCTCCTAGACAGCCGCGGTTCTGGCTCCACAGTATCCCCCTGCCTCCGACCACTACTCCGGCAAGCCCATAACATGTTCTCCAACAATATCCTTGTAATATCATTATGTTTCCGCATATTTCATCTCAATTGTAGATAGTTGATTTCTTCACCAAGACAAGAAAGAAAATCTATCTCCATTTCAATAAGTGATTTTCTACCATATATTTATAACCAAGAAAGCTTTGCCAACTAGTTGAAATTAATGCAAGCTGAAAACTTAGACATTTAAAAAGTAATTCAGTCAGACATTCAATCCAATAATTAGGTTTAGATCAAGAAATAGAAGTATTAGGATTACTATAATCCTAGGCCCTCATGCTTGTACAAGGAGATAACCTCTTTTAGAAAGCTCAAGCATCCACTTGATCAAGTTGCCTAGCGCTTCGTCCACTCCTTTATTAGAACATTCAATTCACTCAATCTATTAACGGTTTCCGAGATCAGAACCAAGTCACGCTCGATAGATAGACTTACTATATATATAGTAAGATAAGATTAAGATCCGTGCCATTCTTATAATTTTAGTAGTGTATGGAATTTCACATCATGGAATAGTTACTTTTTTGGCATGCTTCAATCCTTTATCTGTAATAAAAAATCCTGAAATCTTCTATATGATCAGAAAACTCAAAGAAGAATGAACACAGAAAAATGTTGTAACAGAAAGATCACAGAATTTGGCTTACACCCACAAGTACCTGCAAATACTGCATGGGGGGATACACATATCACTATCCAATGCCAACAGGGAGATTTCCATCCAGCGCAAACCACAAGGTTAATTGAAGGCCGCTTGTATCTCATCCGCTGACAACAAACACCACAAGTTTGTTTTATAGGAACAGAGGCATCAGATAAAGTTATCCATCCAATTGATATAGTTTTCAATTTCGACCTCTTTAAACTTTGACATTTGCATCATATGGTTGAAAAAGTATATATTTCCTTCTTTGGATCTTAAGTTTCATTGAAATTAAGTACACTAATTGTTCTTTGCTCTAAAAGACTTTGTAAAACCAGTTATTGTTTTCTGTATTTATATTCTACTAGTCATGAAGAGTGGTTTGCTTTTGTGATTAGGCCGCATGTCATACTAATTGATTCTATTATGACTGCATTTCTAGATGTTACAGCATGCATCCACCTAAACTTTCTAGGGGAAACTTATAGATTTTCTCTTATACTCAGTAATGTCTATGAGGGAACTCGGACAGCTGGAGTGGAAGATATACTTGGTATAAAACAACTTCTTCTGCCTTTGGAAGAATCAGGAATATTGATTCGGAGAACTAATGAAGAGGTTTGTATTTTCAGTCCTATTTCCGTAATAGGATATTCTTCAACTAACTGGTCTGTTTTTCCTCTATTTCTTTTGAAACCTGATGATATTGAATGCTCAAAATTACTGTAACACAGTGCAAATGATTTCGAGCATTCTTCGGCTCTGTTTGGCAGGGTGCATCACATCGGACAATGAATGGAGGAACGACCATTCCAGCTGCAGCTCACGCTCAGCCCAGAGCGGCACCCTGAATACCGAAATTATGCCTTGGGCTTTCCACCTGATATATCTTTACTATTTGGGAGTGCTGCTGTTTGGTCTCTGTAGACGCCGTACCAGAGCGCCGCCACCCTGCCAAATGGAGCTTTACTTCTATACCCAATGTTTTCAACTCTTTAGTTTTAAAAGTTTACCGATTTCATTCTTTTCATTTGAACTAATATCTTCTTCAAGGGCTACTTTCTCTCTCCTCCTTATTTAAATGTTTATTAAAATTAGAACCCAAAAATCTAACATGTGATCCCTGTTTTCAGCTCTACAAAATTTTGGAGTCAGGCTGTTTTGTTGTTGTAGAGCGAGATGGTTCGCTTATTGCCTGTGCTGCTCTTTTACCTTTTTTTGAAGAAAGATCCGGTGAGATTGCTGCCATTGCTGTTTCTCCAGAATGCCGAGGGCATGGACAGGGGGACAGACTACTTGGTATGCTTAATTTCTATTTGCCATTCTCTTTCTCTCCCCTTAAAAGTTATGCTTTATGATTTTATGGCGATTAAACATTTAGCTGCAGTGTTTATAGCGGCTTGCAGAATTCACACTACTAAAAACTTTTTGCTGTTAATGGGATGGAATTATGCTCCTGCTACTTTATCATTCTTGTTACTTGTTGTGACCGGGTTGGTTATAAAAACCCAAGAAATCAAAAGTTCAAACTACTTCTAATTTGTGATGTTAAATTGATTAATAAAATTTTTCCATGAATCTAATAATTCATGCCATCATTACTTGTTGGCCTTTCCCATCTCGTGGCTACATGTGCTGAGTGTTTTCCCTCGTAGGAGTTTCCATTTCCATTCATTTTAAATTCCTATGGCACTGTTTTCTTTTACTGGAGGACAATGGATCTTCCACACTAACCGCCAACTTCTACTTTGTTCTCTTCCACCAAGGTGTTAGCCGTAATATCTAATTTGGTTAATTTATTGATATTTCTGAAGATTGATAAAGATCAACGATCTTTTCTTTACTCTAAAGGATGGCAATAGGTATAGCTGTATTTTTATTTTTGTAGGCTGATAAATCCCACTGAAGACTTTTATATGTGGTTATTGATGTTTGGATAGGTTTATAAATATCAAGATTATCTTTTATCCTACAGGTTGGGATGATGCATTTGTGTATTTTGATATTTGGATAAATTGATAAATATCAAAATTGTCTTTCTTTACACTAGGATAACACGATGCATATGTATAATTTGTATTAACGTGAATAGTGAAATGCGAGATAAAAAATTCTATTATCGTAAAGGACCTCGTATATAAGAGGTGAATACATATGTTTTACTTAATTCTAATTTACTTAATTCTAATACTCCCCCTTCAAGTTGGACATGCTATATTTCTCGTACCCAACTTGTCGATACAACAACAACAACAACACTCAAGCCTTTATTCCACCATAGTGGGGTCGGCTATATGGATCCTTTGTCGCCATTACGCCCTATCTTTAATCATAGCCTCACTTTTGGATTTTAGTTTGTGAGGAAACCACCCCCGCTCGTAGGCTTTTCTTAATCCCCGGGGCGTAGTCATAGCAAGGAAACGAAGAGGCGTTCTCTCCCTTTCTTTTCTCTATTGGTTGGGGAGAATAACCTGATATCACCTTTGTCATTTCTTTTTTCTCTTTCTTTGTGAACTAAAACTTCAGCTTTCCCTCCGGGACTGAACGAACAGAAAAGAGCTCACAGCAAAGTCAAGAACAGAGTTCATTCGCTCCTACTAAGTAATACGTTGACCGGCCTAGTCCGTGAGGACGATGAAGGCACTTTGGGCGCTACCTTTCTTGAGAGAAGAAAATCAGCCCTATGTTCTATGCTGCAGCATGATCATTGCCATGTGTTACGCATGACGCCCATGACCACTTTGTAGCTTCTTTTCCTTCTTCAAAAGCAAAGACCACGAACAGCCGTTCCCCATAGGTCTACTGCCCGGATGGATGTTACATCGCTAAATCAGAAGTCAAAGAAAGGCAAGAGAGTAGATTCAAGAGAGGATCCTCGAGAGAGTAAATATTCTTTAAGAGAGGGGATTCCATGGAAAAGACTCGAGAGGTAGGAGTTCCCCAGGAGAGGAGGAGGAGAGGAGACCCAAGAGAGAAGATAATAAAGAGAGGAGGAATAGAGGAGACCCAAGAGAGAAGCTAAAAGAGAGGAGGAGAGTAGATTCGATAGAGAGTAGATTCAAGAGAGGAGACTCTATCTCTATATACGAGATTAAAGAGAGGAGACTCTATATACGAGATTAAGGAGAGTAGATTCAAGAGAGGAGACTCTATATACGAGATTAAAGAGAGGAGATTCTATACGATTCCATGGGACTTATCTATTTAATGATTCGGAATTGCCCTGTAGAAAATTACCTTTAGCCCTGGTAAGGTAATTTTCGGCGTATCGTCTGATTTTTGTAAATTCCGTTCGTAAATTCAAAAAGAATTTATAGGGGAGCTGAGCGTATGAGCCTAAGTACCCAACTTGTCGATAAAACCATAGAAAACATTCACCCCCAGATTCTTAGTAAGAATATCAGCTAATTGTCCCTCTGAAGGAGCAAATAGAATACATATGATATTCTCAAAAAATTTCTTGATGGAGTGTTTGTCCACTTCAATGTGTTTGGTGCGGTCGTGCTGAATGAGGTTGTTGGAGATACTGATTGCAGCTTTGTTGTCACGATACAACCGGATATGACTGACCTCATTTAATCTCAGATCACACAAACGGGAGCGTAACCACAATCTCTCACATATGTCATGTGTCATAGCTCTAAATTCTGCCTTTGCACTAGACCTTGAGACAACATATTATTTTTTACTTCTCTAAGTAACCAGGTTCTCATCAACAAACGAGCAATACCCAGATGTAGAACGTTTGTCTTCTACGGACCCTGCCCAATCTGCGTAAGTATAAACTTTAATTTCAATTTTGTATTAGGGGTGAAAAGAATTCCTCTTCCTGCGAGGTCTTCAAATACCTCAAGATCATATGAGTAGCATCGAGATGTCTCGCCTTTGGGGAAGTCATATATTGACTAACAACCCCCACAACATAAGCTATGTCAGAGTGAGTATGAGATATATATATATTAATCGTCTGACAAGTTGTTGGTAACCAGTGACATCTTCAACAGGATCTCCATCATTCCTTCCAAGCCTGTGGTTGGCTTCCATAAGAGTATCAACAGGTCTACACCTAATCATACCAGAATATTCCAGCAAATTGAGGACATAATTTCTCCGAGAGATGAAAATATCCTGTTTGGATCTAGCTACTTCAATCCCCAAGAAGTACTTAAATTTTCCCAGATCCTTTACTTCAAACTCCTTTGCCAAATTCTCCTTTCAAAACTTTCACTTCTTCAACATAATCTCCTGTTATGATAATGTCATCAACATAAATAATGAGAGCTGTTAACATGTTATCCCTTTGTTTTATAAACAATGTATGGTCAGTGTGGCTTTGTATGTATCCAAGAGAGATCATGACTTTGTAAAAATGACCAAACCTAGCCCTCAGTGATTCCTTCAGGCCGTAGAGAGCCTTCTTTAGTTTGCACACTTTCCCTTCAGAACCAAAAGGAGAAAAACCAGGAGAGAGGGAGAGACATATATACCTCTTCTTCTAAATTTTCATGAAGGAATGCATTCTTCACGTTCAATTGGGCAAGTTATCATCCCTTGCACGTAGCACACGATAGCAAGACTCATATAGAGTTCATTTTTGCAATATGGGCAAAAGTTTCTTGATAATTGATACCTAGGGTTTGAGTATATCCCCTTACCACCAACCTTGCTTTGAAATGTTCAACCAAGACTTCAGAGTTCTGCTTCACGGTGAACACCCACTTACAACTATCACTCTTCTTATCGTGTGGGAGGTGTGTTAAATCCCATGTATAATATTTTTCCAAAGTAGTCATTTCCTCAATCACCTCTTTCCACTTTGCATGCCAAAAGTTATATAAGTGCAAGTGAGGCTATATGTGAAAGAGTTAGAGTGTCATAAGAAAAATAATGAGACAATGGATGTTGAGTGCAAGATCTGATACCTTTACGAAGGGCAATGAGGGAGTTCATCGGAGTCTGTCAACAGAGTTGGCACTGTGACTGGTAGTGTGGGATGAGCTTGTATATGTTAGGGCCTTTACCCCGTCTGGTGTATACCTGTAATTCATGTTCTTTACGGGGAGGCTCCCCCTGATTGGGAGTCGCATCACGTGCAAAGTATGTGGATGAATGGATTATGATGGAGGGATCAATAAGGATATAGTAGGAGAGCTCACTTCTTTCGTAGGTGCAGGCTCCCCCTGAAGTGAAGTCACATAATAATGCCCGGATTCACGAAATGTAAAATCCACAGTGAAAAAGATCCTCTTAGTCGGGGGATGATAACATCTATATCCTTATGAGTAGGAGAATATCCAAGGAATAGACATCGGAGAGCGCATGGGTCAAATTTAGACCGAGCCGGAGAGTGTATGTGAGCAAAGCATACACAACCAAATGTATTCAGTTGGAGAGAGGTCGGGGTAACCCCTAAGGTGAGAAGAGGGGTTTGATGGCCCAAAACCTGAGATGGCAAGCAGTTGATACAACTGTGAGAACAACATCACCGCAATAGAACTTAGGGAGGTTCATAGAGGAAAGTAAACACCAAGCAACTTTCAAGAGGTGACTGTTTTTTCGCTCAAAGAAGGGGAGTGAACACATGATGTTTGGTGGAGAATGTCATGATCGGCAAGGTAGTGTTCAAAGTGGGAGTTGATATACTCCCGACCATTATCACTACGTAGAATTTTGATAGTAGCAGAGAATTGAGTAGAAACTATTTTATGAAAGTTCTGAAAAATGAAAAAAACTTTTTTCTTCTTTTTCATTAAATAAACTCATGTCGTGCGAGAAAAACAGTCAATAAAGGTAATAAACGATGACATCCAAAAATTGAGTCAACGGGGCAGAGCCCACAAACATCCGTTTGTATGATATAAAACAGAGTAGTACTGGGTAAAGAAACGTGATTAACAGGAATACGATGATGTTTCGCAACAACACACATCACAAATAAAGTTTAAAACAAGAAATAAACGTTGCATGATATCAACCGTGGGATGGCCAAGACGACAGTGCCAGGTGAGCAGGTCAGATGTCTACGAAGTGTGGAGAGCTTACGAAGATGGAGACCCATTGGAGGGGTCAAATAGGGCAGATCCTTTTCCAGCAATGGAGGAGAAGGAGCCATCAATAATGCTCACTTTATATCTTCCAGAAAGAGAAGAATATGACAAAATCTGAAGCTGATCCAGTCATGTGATCAGTGACTCCGGAATTGATAATCCAATGAGTAGAAGAACGAGTAGTAGCAGAGTGGGCACCTGGGGTACCAGTGTGGACAAGAGCGGAGAAGTGGCAGTCTCTGTAGTAAGGCCATGTATCATCCGGGGAAGGACCAACATCTCTTCAGGAGAGGACTGAAGAGTAGGAGTAGGGCAAAAAACTCCAGGTGAGCTGCTCTCGGGAATCTCGGTTAGATGAGCAAAGTGAAAGGTTTGCCCTGGTGTTCTACCACGACCGCGACCACCACGTTATGACAATCCCCCTGGGAGGAGGAAAGCCATGCAGACTGAAGCATGTATCCCGGGTATGATGAGGCTTGTCACAATAATCGCAAGTAAGGTGATCCTTATCTGTAGGTTTAGGTTTGAAATCACGAGAACCACGACCTCAAAAAGTGGATTGATGAGCAACTAATGTTGATCCCTCTGTAATAGCAGTGGTATTCCAAGACTGCCGGCGGTCAAACTTTGGTTGTACATTGTTGTAAACTTCAGGAAGCGAAGGAATAAGGACACTCCCCAAGATCTGTACAGTAATCTGATCAAATTCTCTACGTAGCCCATGCAAAAACTTGAATACCCGATTACGATCCTTGTGAGCCTGCAGTGAGAGCTCATCCACATTATAAACCATGACGAGAGAGTCAAAGTGGTTGTACTCCTGATAGAGTTGAGTAAACTCAAGATAGTAAGCCAATAGACGATGATCCACCCTGTCGGAGAAGAAAGATCTTGCGACGTAGTTGGTAAATCTAGGCCGCGTTCCCCTTCCTGGAATAGGTAGCCTCAACACATTTTCAGATATCAACAACAATGTCCAGGAAAAGGTAGTTCCGAGTAATGGATTCCTGCATGAAATTCGTGAGCCATGACATGACAAGGGAGTTTTCCGACTCCCATTGAGGCCAAGTTGCGGAGTCCTTGGATGGAACTTTGGTGGCGCATCTGATATAGCCCAAGAGACGTCGACTCTTTAAGGCTACGATAATGGAGCGGGACCACGATAAAAAATTATTATCATCCAGTTGGATCGTAGTGAAGTTGTGATCCAAGCCAGCCCGGGTAGATCCATCGGGGGTCATGGAGTTACCCGAATCAACGACGCCTGACATAAAAAAAACTTGAGTAGAACTTTTTCAAGACAACGGTGGAGAGGAACGGAGAACACGTCTTCAAAGAGCGGAGTAGAGATAGAGCCTCATTGGAGAGTTAGAAGCATTTCTCCTCTTTTACCGAAAAAACACTAAGTCTGAGTTTGGGAGAGATCCAACCGTTGGAATTGTAAATCAGCATAACGATAAGCAGACGAAAAAAAACTTTTCCCAAAGTTTGAGGTCAATCAGACTGTCGGAGGTTCACCGGAAAGCCCATCCTGTCAGCCAGCGCCGCTCGGTCGACAAGAAGAGACACACGTGATGAACGGCGCTGCAGGGAGGAAAAAGAGAGGAGAAGCTCTTGGGCTGGACGGAGACGGAAGGGAAGAGGCCGGCGAGGGGCGGCGGCGGCGAACGACGGGCGGCGAGAGAGGAACGAGCGGTTTTAGGTCACACATGTTTTGATACCATGTTAACGTGAATAGTGAAATGCGGGATAAAAAATTCTATTATCGTAAAGAGACCTCTTATATAAGAGTTGAATACATAGGTTTTACTTGATTCTAATTTACTTAATTCTAACAATTTGATATCGAGATAGGTTGATAAATATCAAGGTTATCTTTATTTACCCATAGAATGACATTTTGTATGTGTATTTCCAACTAATTGATACACATCACTTAAGAATATTTAACTGCGAAGTGCCAATTCAAAAATATTCATGCATGCCTACTGTACATTGGAAATATATGGGACATCTTATGTGAATTCCCCAGCTTAGTTTAAAATAGTATTTTAGATGTATGTAGTTGAATTAGAATTAGATGAATTAAATCCCATTGTAAAGACCCATTATAAAGACCCGTGTTTCTCTTTATTGTTTTTGGTCCCACACCTTTAATATTGATTTGAGTTCTCCTCCTTTATGTATATAAACAGATGTCATGTAATGTTTATATTTTAGATTGAAAATAATATTTATTATATTTCTCAACTTGGTATCAGATTTATGCATTTTTTTGTTGCTCTCATTTATGTCCCAATAGGTTCTTGCGAGCTCCCTTCATTTTTCGGCTCCTGTAATCTTCTACAACAGTGAATCCCAATCAACAACTTTTATAGACTTCTCGGGCTCCATCGCCTGACCGAACCCATTTTCTTTGTGAGCTCTATTTGCGAGCATCCTGTTCTGGACGCCGAGTGGCCGAGCTCTCTGTGAGTGTCGATGGCGAGCCTCGCGAACTCTATTCAATTGCGAGTGTCAACTGTGAGCGTTGACAACGGGCCCTGATATATCTGGACATTGACTTTGACGACGAACCCTGACATCGACGACGATCCCTCTATACGTGGACTGATCGACCCGCGAGCTCTCTGCGTAGATTTGTCGACGGTGAGCCCTGATGCCGACGACGAGCTATCTTTGTGGATTGCTCGACAACGAGCCCTGATGTCGACTACGAGTCCTCTCTGTGTGGATTGATCGACCTTGGTATTGCGATATCTGCTCTAGACGCTGATGCTCCCATGAGCTCCCCCATTTTCTACGCCTGCGAGCTCCCATTCCTGTGTGAGCTTCCTTTTGCGTGGAATGTTGTGGACGCCGAGACTCCCACGAGCTCCTATGTTTTCTATTCCCGCGAGTTCCCGCGCTTTCTTTTCGCATGCTTTTTTTTCCTGAGAGCTTCAGTTTGCGGTTTGGAGTATCTAAATGGAGGGCTGCTCGAGTTTGAATATTCATACCCCCTATCCGATTACGAACCCTTCGAGTAATGATTATCCGCGGATTCATGGTTCCTCTAGTTCCTTTCGGATTATGATGTAATCCAGATTCTCAAATTCGACTTTAAATAAATAAACCCGGGTTCGTTTTTAAAATATGTAGTGCAAGAGAGATTTTCACGAATAAATATCAGCGACAATCGACCTCAATTTCATACACATATGAGCCAAACAATCGAACATAATTGACAACATGAAATAATCCTTCCACGAGCCTATCCAAGAATAAGAACACGGAAGTTCACAAATTAACAACACATAGGTTCTAGTTTAATTAGGACTAGCATACTCCGATATTTAAGGACCAAATAAATTATGCATAATAATTGTAATAACAATTAGGAAACAGAGGACTGAGAGATATACCTTAGCTCATTAGTGCAAAGAAGAACACTGAATCCTAGGGTACAAGGGGTTGGCTCAGAGGTCTGTGGAGGTAGAAAGATTCATCTGTTTACTGGATCTTCGAACCGTCCGGTGGTTGGCAGAGGAGGAAACGCCGGAACCCTAGGAGGCGGAGGCTGGCGGAGGCGAGTCCGGCGTGGGCGTCGGGGAGGGGAAATGAGTCCGGCGAAGATGTCGTTTGGATGTCGGGTTGGATTACTGGGAAAAACAGAGAAGATCTGTTTTCCCGATTATTTCCAAGCTGTCTAAACAAGAGGGGTGCTGGTCCTTTTAAGAAAAAGGAAGAGGGTTTTAATTGGTATTAAAAATCAAGGGATAGGAAACAAAACATTTTAGTAATTAGGGGATCATTAGAAGGAAATAAATTATTTAATGATAAGAGAAAATAAAGGGTGCGGTCCTTTCAAAACACCAAATAGGATTAGGAAACAATTATTTAATATCAAGGAAATTTTCTTATTTTGTTTCTTTTAACTAATTTGAATATTTTTATATTTTAAAATATTCTTCTTGATGTCGTTGCTTGCTATTAAATAATTTGACGGATCTTTTTATTCAAGGACTTATTTTAAAATATTCTTCTCGCGCATGTCTATTTTATTTATCGCATATGTATTATTTACTTTGCATCGCGCACATCGTTCGCGCTCATTGTGACGACTTATTGGTCTGATCGCCCAGTAAGCCCCTGAATAAAAAGATCCGTCAAATAGCCTTAATTAACGTATTACCTAATTTGACGGATCTTTTTATTCGGGGACTTATTGGGCGATCACACCAATAAGCCGTCACAATGAGCACGAACGATGTGCTCGATGCAAAGTAAATAATACATATGCGATAAATAAAATTGGCATGCGCGAGGACGTGCTACACAAAGAAAATGTGGGAAATAACAGTAAAATAAAAACGCACGAAAATGCGACGCAGGTTGCATCAGATTACCACCTGCCTTTGGACGGTTCCAAATATCTTGAATGGTCTCGAGCGGCACAACATGCGAATGACAGTGATTAACTATATGGGAACATTGAATGGACCATTACTTAACCTCCCAACACTGCTCCATCGTGGAGGAAGTGAGATGTTGACAACTCACTGGTGGTCTCGTCGCTTCTCCACTCACTGCCTCCCTTAATCTACCGAGGCTACATGCTTATGTGTTCTGCCTTCGAGATTTGGATTCGGGCACGAGAAACGTATTCTCAAATTGGTTGCTGCACACAGGTGTATGAGCTTACTTGACGTATTCTCGAACTCAAACACGACTCTTCTAGTGTTGCATCCTATTTCTCTGAGTTCGAACCAAGAACTTGATTACTTTGAGGATTTCACTCTCACATGCACACTTATGCTCGTACACTAAAGACAAAGGAGGTCTGATACCGTCTCCATGTCTTTATGGGCCTCAATATGGACTTTAATATGGTTTGCACTCTTGTCCTGAACTGCTAGCCTCTTCCCTCTCTTCAGGAAGCTTTCAACATGATCTTGGGTTACGAGGATCACCGATGTTCTCTCAATTCTGACAGGGGAATTGATCATTCCGCCCTTACTGCATTGGTCGTGTCCCTCCTTCCACTCCACTCGTTCGGATGTGCGGTCACTATGACAAACAAGTTCATGTTCGGGACTCCTGTTTTCTCCTATATCCCCACCTTGCCCCTTCGTGGAAAGGTAATGGTGGTTGTGGGCGTGTTGGTTCTCTCCAGCCCAATCCTCCTTCTGCTGCTCATGCCGCTGATGCCAGTCCTAGTAGGCTTCTCTTCGACTGATGAATTGGTTGCTCTACGACATCTAGTATGCTCTCAGGGTACCTCTTCCACCGCTGCCTTCACAACCTTCGACACTCCAATTGCACAATCCGCCTCCCCTACCTACTCTGAGTATATCATCGATTCCGGTGCGACTGATCACATGGCTAGGACATCGCCAGGTTTTACCACATACACCCTCTCGGGGCGGGAAGTGGGACGAAGTAATCACCCCTAATGGCTTTTTTCCATTACTGTCAAGGGAACCATTATGTTCCCCTTTTATGCCCCTCTTATCTGTTTTACGTGTTCCTACGTTTCCTCAAAATTTACTATCAGCTAGTCACTTGAACACATCCTTAAACTGCTTTGTAACTTTCCTACCTGATGGTTGTATTTTTCAGGATCTGACAACGTATCAGTGCACTGACAAGCTATTTTCTCAAAATATTTCCTATGTTTTTTAGCTCTATGAGCAGTTTTGTTTGTGATGTTCGTGAACTTTCTAAATATGCATGCCATAGTCCGACTCATTTATCCTCTCATACTATGATTCATTTTGATGTTATTCATACAGATGTTTAGGGACCTCCTGTAACCTCTATTTCTGGTCACCGTTGGTTTGTGACATTTATTGACTATTTTTCTCGCTCTACTTGGGTGTACTTATTAAAACGAAAAGTGATATTTTTGATTGCTTTGAACTTTTTACAAGATGGTGGCCACTCAATTTGGTGGTACTATTTGCATCCTTCGAAGTGACAATGAGGGGGAGTAGGATGACTGTGGTGTATTTGGCACCCATATTACTGATCGTGGGATACTTCATCAAACCACGTGCGTCCATACCTCCACCCAAAATGGTGTTGTTGAATGCAAGAAGAAACACCTCGAAATCACACTGATGTCTTCTTATTACAATGAGTTTCCCGAAATCCTATTGGTGCAAAGCGGTCCTCACTGCGACTTATGTCATTAACTGCCTTCACTCCAGTACCCTACACTATTCTTCTCCCATATCTCGTTTGTCCACCAAATGTGTCGTCCACATGTCTCATCTCCCTCATGTGTTCAGATGTGTCTGTTTTGTCCATGTTCATCAACACATTGTGATAAACTGGTTGTTCGTTCCCACAAATGTGTTTTCGTTGGCTATTCCTCTACTACAAAAGGGTATCATTACTATCACCCTTCCTCTCGACATTTCTTTTGTACCATGGACGTTACTTTCCGTAAAGGAGAACAATTGTTTGGCTCTTGTTAGAAGGAGAGGGCCACTAATGACGCTGCCACTATCCCCCTCTCAGCATGCCCTCGCATCTTCCTCCTTCCACTAGTCCAACTACCACGTCCACTCTTATCCTTACCTCGATTCCTGTTGTCGGGAGGCTTATTCCTCCTCTTCCTCAAGTCTATCAACGACACAGCACCGATGTTGAGATGGTACAAAACTTTGTCATTTCACCACAACATATACAATCTTCCAAACTAGATCCTGACGAAGACCTCCATCGACTTCTCATACATCTGGAAAGTAAGCCGACCTCCGCAAAATACCATTTTGCCAATTATATTTCATATCACAATCTGACACAGGCACATAAAGCCTTCATCTTCTCTCTGTCTTCCGTTCATATTCTTAACACTTTGCAGAATGGAGAAATATACCAGAATGGAGAACGACAATGAAAGAAGAGATTTCTGCGTTAGAGAAGAACCAAACTTGGGAACTATCTCATCTCTCGACTAAAAAATAACTCGTTGGCTCCAAATGGATGTCTTATGTCAAACAACAAGAAGGGATCGTAGAGAGATACAAAACGCGGTTGACTGCTCAGAGATATACTCAAACCCTTGGCGCGGACTATCATGAATTTTTTGCGCCGGTTGCCAAGATGGACTCTACCTGCATTATTTTATGTTGCACTGCATATATGGGATGGGATCCACAACAACTGGATATAAAAATGTTATTTTACATGATGATCTTGAAGAGGAAGTATACATGAAGTTTTCATCGAGTTTTTTAAAGGCATGATCAGTAAAGAAATTATATCAACTAAAAAAATCTCTCTATGGTTTGAAGCACTTTCCCAGTGCTTGGTTTGAGAAGTTTTAAAAAATCATGACTCTATTGGGATACAAACATGGTCACTCCGATCGTACCCTCTTTGTTAAAAGGAAAGAAGAGGAGGTGACAATTCTCATTCGCTATATTGATATCATTATCACAAAAAATGACTTCGAAGAAATCACCTGACTTAAAACACGCCTGAGCAAGGAATTCAAAGTCAAAGATTTAGGTGTTGAAGCCAAGATCTCGGCTCGTTATGTTCGGACCGAAAGTATGACCGAATGCTATTGACCTTGGGTTTGGCAAGCACAAACACGTAACGAACCAGAGTAAGATTGAGGAGCCGCGCTGCCTACAAATAAAATCCACGTGTCCCGACATGGAGGTCCCATCGCATACCCAAGAGTGTATAGGAACTCCCCATTCGAAACCAATGCTGAGGTGGGTTTGGGGAAGAGGTTGGTGGGCTTGATGTCTGTCGGTAAGTAAGCTTGGGGGTCCCAGATGTCTCCTTTCCCGTATCCTGAGGCCGTATTTATAGGCAGCTGAGTCTAAAGAGGGGTACCTAGCTGTCAGTGGGTGAACCCGACCTTCCATCGGATCTGATCATGTAGCTCGGTGAGCTGATCTGGGGTCGGGTAAGTTGTCGCAAGCTGAGGGAAGACCGTCGACGAGTTGTTGGAGTGGGTTAGGCGAGTTCCTTGCAAGTCATTTGTGGTCTCCATATCACTGTCCTGGGGTCAATGATAAACTTTCTGAGATCCACCGCGTACTCATTGAATATGGGTTGCACACAATCCCCATTTTTTGTGAGTTGGGTATGAGCTCGGAAAAAACGTCCAACCCGGTTCGACAAGCTACAAATCGGCGAGTTGGATCTATCAGTTCTTAGTGTTAGTGTCGCATTCCCAGGTTGTTCACAGAGAGGCGAGTTCAGCTAAATGAGGTGGACAGATGAGTTGTATGTCGCATCGACTGACCCAGACCGGATAAAGTCAACACGCTCCCAGGCCATTCGTGCAGAGAGTGAGCTCAACCGGCGGATGTGGATATGTGAGTTGTTTGTCGCATCGACGGTCCCAAATCGGATAAAGTCGACACGCTCCTAGGCCATTCACAGAGGGACAGCTCAACTGGAGAAGGTTGATAGGCGAGTTGTTTGTTGCATCAATGGTCCTAGACCGGATAAAGTTGACACGCTCCCAGTCCATTCGCGCAGAGGGCGAGCTCAACTGAAGGAGGCAAATATGTGAAGTTGTTTGTCGCATCGACGGTCCCAGACCTGATAAAGTCAACACGCTCCTAGATCATTCACGCAGAGGACGAGCTCAACTGGAGGAGGTGGATAGACGAGTGGTTACTGTCGACCTCGCCTCTATAGAGTTCCCTTAGGATTCCCTTCCACCTAACTCTTGGTCGGCAGGTAATCAACGGAGGGCCATTTACACCCAAGGGGTAGACAACCAACATGTAAGAGGGAGTTGATCTCGACCGACAATGCAGAGAGTTGGATTTAGAGACATGCACTCTGAGGTGTCGCCTGTTCGCGACTAGTGCTTTTCAGGAGATAGGGGAGTCATGTTCATCTAGGTAAGACTCCGGAGGCATGTCGTCCCTGTATGGGAGATAATGTCGTACCAGTCGGGGATAGACAACCAACGTGTAGGAGGGAGCTTATCTCGGGCGACAATGCAGAGGCTTGGATTTAGAGTCATGCCGCCCAGGGGAAGGTAATCACTTCGCGCGTGACCGGGATTCCAGTTCACAGGCAAGCATACTTGGAAAAAGGAGAGCAGAGAAATCATTCCATTATAGATAAAAGTAATAACGAAAGATATATTTTCGTGCTTTTACAAGGAAGGGTCATGGATAATAACTCTTCAAATCATCACCACTCCATGTGTTTCTGAGGTCTTGGCCTTCAAAATTCTTGAGGCGGTAAACCTTATGTTGTAGTGCCTCCTGGACGACGAAGGGTCCTTCCCAAGTGGGGTTGAGCTTCCCGATGACGGCTGACCTTCCAAAGTTGTCAACCTTCTTGAAGACAAGGCCCCCGACTTGGAATTGCTTTATCCTCGTGTATTTGTCGAAGTGTCTTACAATCCTTCGCTTGATCTCCCTTGTCGGATCGTGGCTAGATCTTGAATATCCTCATGAAGTTCAGAGAAAACTTATGTGCCTCTTTGTTTTCGGGCCGCCACTCTTTGTCTCTGCCCTTCGCGACGATCACTCTTAGGCTCCCGACCTCAAATTCTATCGGAATGAGTGTCTCCGATCCATGGGACAACTTGAATGGTGTCTCCCCTGTAGCTGAATTAGGAGTCATCCGCATGACCCATATGATCGAAGGGAGGTGCTCCACCCAGTTTCCCTTCAGGTTCTCCACTTTCTATTTTCAAAAGTTCAAAATCAATTTGTTGCTGCCTCCATCTGTCCATTACTCCGCGGATGGTGGATTGAAGCAAAGCGTAAATCTATCCCCATCTGCTCGCAGATTTCTGACAACCCCACGCTTGCGATCCTAGGACCATTATCGGTGACAATAGTGAGAGGTATCCCGTACCTGCAAGCGATCTCCTCTCAAATGAAATTCTTCACTATCTGAGTGGTCGTCTTTGCCAGAGCCTTCGTCTCGAACCACTTAGAGAAGTAGTCGATCATGACTAGGATGAATTTTTTTGCTGGCCATTGGCATGCAGGAAGGGTCCGAGTAAATCCACTCCCCAGAAGGAGTAGTGATAGTCCTCAAGTGTTGGGCCGACTAAAGTTGAAGAGGCGCGTATATTTGGCACTTTAAACATCTCCGAGCGAACTCCTCCGCTTCTCTTTGGATAGTCAGCCAAAAATATCCTTGTTGGAGCACTCATTTTTCCATTGTGCGGCTCCCTGAGTGAATCCTGTTGGAACATGCTTTCCGCATCTCTTGGTTTGACAATAACAAATCCTATTGTATTTGATCATACTTGTTTTGTGTTTATAGTATGCAGGATTCTGGGCTTTCAAATCTCCATGGTGCTGTGTTTTGTTGCTACCGCACCGCGTTAACTCTACCGCTGGCGCTAGCACTAACGAACCGCTGAGACGAAACCGCTGAGAAGGAAACCGCTGAGAAGATCTGAATGCTCTACCGCGCCGCGTTAACTCTACCGCTGGCGCTAACAACCGCTGAGAAGGGAAACCGCTGAGATACAATCTGGCGTTCGACGAAATGGAAGTTGCGTTCGACGAACTGGCGATCGGCGAAATGAAAACTGCGTTCGACGAACTGCATGCTCTACCACGGCGCTCGACGAAATGCATGCTTTACCGCGGCGCGCTAGAACTACCGCTAGCGCTAGCGATCGACGAAATGGAGTTCGACGAAATGAAGGCGGCGTTCGACGAAGATGCTCCCGACGAAGTGCTCTACCGCGGTGCGCTAGAACTACCGCTGGCGCTAGTATTCGATCGACAAAATGAAGGCTGCGCTCGACAAAATGCTTATCACTGCGTTCGACTAATTTGCAATCGGCGAAAGCCGAATCCTGTTTGACGAAAATTCGATCGACGAAATATAAGGCCGGTCCGACAAAGATGCTATCCGACGAAAAGAATCGTGCTCTACCGCGGAGCGTTAGCACTACCGCTGACGTTAGCATATATGGAAACTATTGACAGAAAAGAAACAGTGGAGAAAAAGGAATGTTGACGGGTCGCTATGTTTGGCAAGTACTATCGCGGCGCGTTAAGTTTAACGCCCTGCGGTAGCTTTTGGAAACATCCCGTCTGCAGTTGATTGAGGGGCAAATTTGGAAAGAGATATTGGCTGAAGGAAGGAAATCGCACTATCGCGGGGCGATAGTGTTACCTCGGCGCGCTAGGCTGTCACAACCGTTTGCGCTCAGAAGTTGCCTTAACTGCCACGATCCGTGTGCGCGTCGTGTCACTATCGTGGGGCGGTAGTACTAGCGCAAGCGGTAGCTGTCGAATCTATTTAAAGAGCGGTGCTTCCTCCATTAGGGCTTGCTGATACAGAAGGGATTGGAGTCATATATTCAGAGCACCCGTGAGAGCCTTCTCCAAGCAGCCCGAAGAACTCCGTCAACGTTCGTGAACGCAAAGAACTTGAAGACCAATACGATCGCATCTACATCGACATCAAGTTCTACTTTTGAGGGAGTCTTTAGTTTGTGTTTTGTTTTACTTTCAAATTGTAACCTTTATATCTTTTGTTCGGTAGAGGAAATCGCCACACGACGACTAGGGCCTTGCGGGGACTAGGGGGAATTCGCCACACGACGACTAGGTCTAGGTAGGACTTAGGGAGGAATTCGCCACACGGCGACTGGGTCTAGAGATTAGATCTAGGGGGTGCTCGAGGCCTTTCTGGTGATAGATTGGCTAGAGCGGCTTGCTTGAGGCCGTATCTGGGGAGAGATCTGCTAAAGCCAACCGGTTCGTGGGGATACGAGTCGGTATAGAAAACCAAAAGAGTTTTCATTGGTCGCCTCTTTCCAAGCGTTATTGGGAAAAGTTTTGTAATCGTATTTACTTCCAGTTAATGATTAATGAAAATATGTTTATTGTTTCATCTCTGAGTCGTACTTTGTGATTTTCATTGTTCAAACGTAAAAGTATTCTCACTGTTGCTAACGCCGAGCGTTAACACTACCGCTGGCGGTAGTGTCTGAGAATTATTTTCTCTCATAATCTCTGAATTTTTAAAACCCTTATTCACCCCCCTCTAATGGCGCCTACAGATCCAACAAATCCCACATTCTCTCACATGGATTTCCTTTAGTAGTCGTAGTATCTCCTCCTTCGTGACGCATCTGGCCAAATGCCTGGAGATGGTTTTTCGGTACAAGTTTCCGTTATGGAGTTAGTAGTAGCCCGACATTTACCTAAATCGTCTTCTGTCACAGTCTTAGGGAATGACCCTGTCGTTAAGAACTCCACAATTGGATCGATCCATGAAGAGAGTTGATCGACCTCCATGAGTTCCCCTTCCTTGATGAATGGTTGGAATAGCTCTGTTAAGGTCCCTTTGATCTTCGGTCATTGTTTCACGAGCCCATCAACAGTGTCGTTTTTGAGTCTCGGACTGTGCTAGATGTTGAAGGCTCGTAACGTTCCAATCAATTCTTTTACCTTCGCCAGATAAAGTTGCAATGTTAGTTTTTTTTACTTTAAACTCTCTCTGGATTTGTGAGGCGATGACCAGAGAATCTGTGCGAGCCTGAACATCCCTCACTCTGAGCTCTTTCTCCATTTGCAGTCCGGCAATTAGTGCTTCGTATACCGCTTGATTGTTTGTCACCGAAAAGCGAAATTCCACCGCCTGTTCGATCCTAGTCTTGTTTAGGCAACTCGGATGATTCCGACACTGAAAGTGTTCCTTCCCGAGTCTCCATCCACGAACATGGTCTTGGGTGTCGCCGGGCTCTCCCCAGCCCCGTCATCTGCAGTGAAGTCCGCCAAGAAGTCGTCCGCGACCTAACCTTTAATTGCCATCCATGGTAGATACACAAGTTCAAATTCCCCAAGCTCCATTTACCACTTGGCGAGCCTTCCAGAATGCTCTACTCTCTCCAACATGTTCAATAAGGAGTCATCGGCCAAGTGTTCTCTGAGGCTTTGCTCTTTGCCATGAGTTCGTCGACATACACTTCCAGGTTCCTGCCCTTCTGTTCGTTGAAGACGCGATTCGTCATCCTATGGTAGGATGTTCCCGCGTTCTTCATCCCGAAAGGCACCATGTTGTAGTAGTAACATTCATCATTTGTGACGAAGGATGTGTTAGGGACGTCGGGGGTATGCATCCTGATTTGATGATATCCTGAAAACTCATTACCGAAAAATCAACCGCTGGATCAACCAACGCGTCTATTCGAGGCAAAATGATAGCAATCCTTCTAACAAGCCTTATTAAGTAACAAGAAATCAATTCACACGTGTCACTGCCCTCCGGCCTTCTTAACCATTACAACATTGGAAACTCAACCGGGGCACTGAATTTTAGTAATTAAACCGGCGGTGAGAAGCTCTGTACTTCTTCGTGGATGGGCTCAGCCAAGGTGGTTGCCGCAACCCTCTTATTCTGCCGGATGGGTTAACCGTCAGGTCCAAGTTGAGGCGATGATAAGTGGCATGTGCATATGCGTCGGGCATGTCCGCAGTGCTCCATGCGAAGATGTCGATGTTATCCAGGAGGCAGGACGTCAACTTCTCCTTATCCTCATCCGGACAGTTCCTTGCATATCCTTACGCAGTTACGCTCCCAGGCTCCTCGTGCTTTGTCGTCAGTTTTTCCTCTCCAGTCTCCCTGCCACCTGCAGGCATGCCATCCCCTCCAAGATCTTGTCTACCTACTCCGCCTCTTCCTTCCAGGTGACCGTGTTAACAACGTTCAGGTAACACTCTCAGGCCACTTTCGGATCGTTGATGATCCTGATTTGCACCCCCACCCATCGTTGTACTTCAGACATTGGTGATATGAGGAAGCCACAAATTGGACGCATTAAGTAATGGCTTGCCGAAGATGATATTGTAGCTTCTCGGCGCGTCTATGATGACGAACCGGTAGGTCATTGTGGTGCCTCCGAGAATGACTACTAGCTCTGCTTCTACCTCCTTCGCCACCTCCACTACCTTTGCATCAAAGGACTTCTTCAATATCACGTTCGCAAAACTCCCGTTGTCTACTAGATCCTAAACACTGTGAAGTTTTCCTCCACCGTCTTGACCACCAGAATATCGTGGAAGGGGTTGCCATGGTTGGGCATGTCCTCCACCGAGAACACAATCTCACTGATCGGGGGCGGGGCTTGTAATGTCGATGTGACGCTCCTACGATACATGATATGTAAGCTTGCCCTGCACGACGCTTCAATGTCAACCCCTTTTTGTATCGCGCCAATTCCTTCGCACGTGCCGACATCCTCCCAATCTTCGATGTGTAGTCGCGCCAGTGCGACATATCCTCCTTGCGGTGGAAGTCATTAGGCATTCTCTTGCTCGGCACCTCGACCGTCTTCTCGTCTTCCTGCTCCGTTTACCTCGCCACTAAATCGCGGAACTTCTGACAGTTCGCCATGTCGTGTCCTTCCATCCGATGAAATTCGAAGAAAGGTGCGGGGCCTTTCCCAGACTGCTGATGCGCTCTCTCGACACTGTGAGCCTCTTAACGTCGCGCTTCCACCATTGTCTCGCGTGGCGGCGTCATGTTACACCTTCGCCCTTAACCTCGCCGATCAGTCGGATCGTGACAATCATGTCGCTCAGGCGAATTTTGGTGATTTCATCCAAAGGAACGGTGTCCTGCCGTTCTCCTTTGTGACTGTCACCTGAAACCTTCTTTCAAGTCGCGGGGGCTCTAGTACTGACCCTGATCTCCTAAACTCTCCTCCCGTCGTCCTCGCCTTTTCTAGACTTCTGATCTGTGACGCGGTTCGTGACTCCTCCGTCCGGGTAGCCGGGTCAGCGAGGCTAAGAAGCGGTTGTTCGTGGCCTCTCCTTCAATGAACTGGTTTACGCAGTTGATGAGGTCCTCGAAGGACACCGACGGTTGCAACTGACTTCCAACTTGAACAAGCCTTCCCGTATTCTGCACATTAATGCCAATTGTATGATGTACCCGCCTACCTTTTGGATCTCCATGATCTCCTCCTAGAAGCGATCTATGTAGCTTCTTAGCGGCTCCTTGGCACCCTGTTTGATCAGGAAAAGTGTTGGGGTCCCTTCTTCCTTCTTTTTGACATGCGAATCGCAATAACAACCCGCGGCGGAGGTCGTCGAAACAATAAATCGAGCTTGATGGCAGTCGATGGAATCAGTCGAGTTATTAGTGGGTGAACCCGACTCCCAACTAATTTGGGGTCGGGTAAATTGTCGCGAGTCGAGGGAAAACCGTCAACGAGTTGTTGGATTAGGTCATGCGAGTCACATGGAGTCCTCATATCGTTGTCCTGGGGTTAACTATCAACATTCTGGGGTCCACGACGTACTCACCGAATATGGGTTGTACACTAGAAAAGTTGAAATATTTCTTAAGAATTGAAGTTATGCAGTCAGATCGTCGAATCTCATTTCTTAAAGGAAACATGTCTTGGATCTACTAGAAGAAACATGGATGCCTGGTTGTGCACCGGTAGATACCCCTATGGAAGTAGATTGGAAAATCAATGAAGACAAGGATGGTGAGAAAATGAACTCCGCTAGCTACCAAAGATTGGTGGGAAGGCTCATCTACCTCACACACACTCGTCCTGATATCACATATGCAATTTGGATCTTGAACAGGTACTTGCACTCTCCTCGACTAAAACCTCAGGAAGCCGCTATAGGGTGCTATGGTACCTGGAGAAGTCTCCTGAAAGTGGAATCTTATTCTCTCGAATCAAGCATTTGAATATTGAAGCATACACAAACGTTGATTGAATATTGCTTTTTTATTGGAGAGAATCTAGTGATTTGGAGAAGTAAGAAACAAAATGTGGTAGCAAGGTCCAGTGCAGAAGCAAAATACAGAACAATGTTACAAGGGATATACAAGAGACTATGAGTCTGTTTGGGAGAGCTGTTGCGAATTGAAAAGCTGCTGATTGAACAGAGCTCTTTAAACAGAGCTCTTTTAAAAGCTATTTTGAAAAGCTGCAGGCTGTTTGAAGAGTCTGTGTATAAGCGCTGATGGAACAGAGCTTTTCAAATAAAATTATTTGGTATAACAGCTTTTAAGACCTGTTTTTTTCTAAACGAAAATACTGAAATATAAATAAAATAAAAATATTACAAAACATTTAAACATGAATAAAAGTATAAATTGTTCTCAATCATAACTAGGCCTAAAAGTAAGTTTTTTCGGTGCGGTCATTCCACATCTTTCAATCTTTTTTGTTCACCTGTGTGATAAAAAAAATTGATATTAATTATACTTTTGAATATGATGATTTCTACAGTCTGTTAAAAAGATGCCGGAAAATTTTACCTCCGGGCGATGTACAATTCTTCAGCAATTTTATCTCGTATTGCAGACATATGATCAGATCCCCCGACATCAAATATATCAGTCTTAATATCATCCTCTGTTGTAGGGTCATCATCCTCTGGTGGTATGAATGAGTCATCAGCATCGCAAGCATTAAATTTTGGGTCTTATCGAGATGGATGTCTACGAATGAAGTTATGCAATGTCATGGTCGCTAGCACAATTGAATGTTGTTTCTTGAAATTGTACTGAGGCATTTTTTGAAGAATGTGCCATTTTTTCTTCCAAACTCCAAACGTTCGCTTTGTCACAC
The DNA here is from genome assembly GCA_033032865.1 of Dactylorhiza incarnata. Taxonomy (NCBI): domain Eukaryota; kingdom Viridiplantae; phylum Streptophyta; class Magnoliopsida; order Asparagales; family Orchidaceae; genus Dactylorhiza; species Dactylorhiza incarnata. The sequence continues at coordinate 2,758,978 of JAWHQI010000217.1, forward strand.
TTCGAAGAGATGAATGTGCCTTATTAAAATGCTCATGTCTGACATGGACGGGACGACTCGCGGTTGCAAAATCTGTCCTTATTAATTGATATCTTGTTTCTGGATATGGTTTTAAATAGCTCATCGTTAATGGATATCCAACATCCACTAAATAATATTTACTTGTAATTAGTTGATATGTTAAACATAATAATATGGTAGTGAATGATTAAAGCATATACGATCATTTATTGAACAATTTACCTTGAGGGGGATGCGAAAAATGTAGTATATCGTCTGACAATGCACGCGCGAAGTTACGACTATCATGAGCGGTTCCTTCCCACCCAGCGAGTGCAAATGTGAAACGCATATTAAAGTCGCAAACAGCCATCACATTATGCGTTGTACCATGACGTCCAATATATCTAACTTGATCTTTAACGAGTATCCTATCATCTACATGTGTACCGTCAATTGCACCAACGCAGTCCTTAAAGAATGGCGTGTAACAAACATCATACCTTATTTCCGTAGGTATATCTCTAAAATGACGATCAACTGGTTTTATAACATCAACTGACAGTAGCAATAGTGATTTAAGACCTTTCGAAAAATATCTACTTATAGTTTCAGTCGAGTGTTGAAATCGCTCTTTTGTTAATCTCATAGAGCCTTCATGTGCTAAGATGTACAATGTAATTCCCAGGATTTCTCTTGAGGTTGTGCGTTGTGATCCTTGTAATTCATGGTTTTTTTCTAGCTTTCGAAGTAAATCAATAAATATTCGCTTTGACATTCTAAATGTGTCATGAATTCTATATGGGTGCCCTTCAAGCGACTCTTTCAACCATTTCTCCCATGTTTGAGTAGACGTCATGCAGGGTCTCTTCTCCCGTATGCAATTATTTATCTCATCAATTGACAGTAGCAATAGTGATTTAAGACCTTTCGAAAAATATCTACTTATAGTTTCAGTCGAGTGTTGAAATCGCTCTTTTGTTAATCTCATAGAGCCTTCATGTGCTAAGATGTACAATGTAATTCCCAGGATTTCTCTTGAGGTTGTGCGTTGTGATCCTTGTAATTCATGGTTTTTTTCTAGCTTTCGAAGTAAATCAATAAATATTCGCTTTGACATTCTAAATGTGTCATGAATTCTATCTGGGTGCCCTTCAAGCGACTCTTTCAACCATTTCTCCCATGTTTGAGTAGACGTCATGCATGGTCTCTTCTCCCGTATGCAATTATTTATCTCATCAATTGTTGAGATAACTATATTGCAGTATTCAACATATTGCACCCGTTCTGGAGAAAGACAGGTATCTTCTCCAGAATTTTCGGTGGAAGAGTCACGTGCTTCCACCACCTTAGCTGTCAAAGAAAAAATTATAAATTATGTAAACACAGAAGAATTAAAAGTAATAACAATTATGTAAACATCAATCAGCAAAGTAGAAACAACACAGAACAATTCAAAGTGCTCAAATTAGATGTCTCCAAATGACCGTTATCAAAATAACATTATAAGTTTCCAAAACAACATTACAAGATTCAAAAATATAAAATAGAAACAAAACATGAAAATCTCTCTGCTCAAAAAACCTCATGATATCCACACATACACACATACACACACGTTCACACATACACACTCATCACTTGTTAAACACAAAAATACACTCACTCACACACACACATATACACACACACATCCACACATACACACTCATCACTTGTTAAACACAAAAACACACTCGCACACACACACACACACATCCACATACACATCCAAAACACACATCCACACACAAATCCAAAACACACACACACACATCCACACTCACAAATCCACATACACACACACATCCACACACGCATCCACATACACATCCAAAACACACACACACATCCACACACACACACACATCCACACACATCCACATCCACATCCACATCCACATCCACATCCACATCCACATCCACATCCACATCCACATCCACATCCACATACACATCCAAAACACACACACACACATCCACTTCCACACACAAATCCACATACACACACATCCACACACACATACACATCCACATACACATCCAAAACACACATCCACATCCACACACACATCCACACACACATCCACACACAAATCCAAAACACACACACACACATCCAGACACACACATCCACATACACATCCAAAACACACACACACACACACACTTCCACACACACACACACACAAACTCAAGATCAGCTGACAATTATGTTGAAATATTTATACTCCATTCTTTCAATCTCAAGATCAGCTGACAAATATCTGTACCAACTTACCAAGAGCTTGAGTTGTGACACTTTCATTGATAATATCTCTAAGTTGAGAATGATCGACATATACTTCCATCTTAAAGAGGAGAGTTGGTTTGAATTCTACTCCTTTGTGTATATATAAAGATGTCATGTTAATATTTTAGATTGGAAATAGTATTTATTCCATTTCTCAATTTGTTTTTTAGTATGCTGCTTAATTATGTGGTGTAACTTATAAGCCACATGCAGTTTATTTTATCTTCTTTTGTAGATTTATTGTGATTTGAGTAATATTCCATATGTTTAAATTTGAATTTAAATCTGGATGAGATTATATCAGTTTAGAATTAAATTTGTTCAATTTGCATATTTTTAATAATTAATCTTTCAATTTTCGATTAGTTAATGCCAACAAATAATCTATGTTAATGTTTGAAGGCAAAAAGTTTGAATTTTAAGCTTCATTGAAGAATTATTTGGGCGACAAATTTGTAATTTTATACTCATCTCTGAACTAATCTAAGCATATCTACCTGTACGGCCATAGATATAGGTGCTTCTTGTTGAATCACCTAATTTCTCTCTGTCTTTCCTCTCTCTCCATCTTTTTGTTATTTTTCATGCAGTTTCTTTCTATTATCACACCGTTTTTCATCATTATTCGAGCAAATGCATTTTGCACGACTGATTCTTCAGTCTTCTTTTCTGTTGCAGCACTGGACTTTTCAAGCAATATCTTGTAACGAAAAACATTCATTAAGATCTCAATACATCGTGTGTTTCTTACAGATTATATCGAGAAGAAGGCATCTTCTCTTGGACTGGATAAACTTTTCCTCTTGACCACCCGCACGGCCGACTGGTACGTCACTTTATTTCGTGTAACTTCGAACTGTTGAGAAAACTGACATCCAGTTCTAAACCTATATTACTCTGGGAAAAAGATTTTGACAAGCCAACGGAACATCCCGCCTCTTTTACAGAACGCGGCACCCACCCTTTTAAATAATTAGGCTCTGTTTGGGACGGTGGTGGCGGTGAGAAAAGTTCTATTCTCACTGTCACCGCTGTTTTTTAGGCGTTTGATTTCCCAATGGTGGGAAAAGAACTTGCGTCAAAAATGTGTTTTTGATACTTTTTGAAAAGCAACGAACCCTACCACTTTCTAAAATGAGCTTTTCACAATTTTCATGTTTGTGTTCTCGTAGGTTCACATCTCCTTTCTATTCGTACGACTTTTCCTAATGTTTTTCTGACATCTCTAATCCCGCCACTGGTTTCCCAACCACCGCTTTTCCTAACACCACACGGCCGACTGGTACGTCACTTTATTTCGTGTAACTTCGAACTTTTGAGAAAACTGACTTCCAGTTCTAAACCTATATTACTCCGGGAAAAAGATTTTGACGAGCCAACAGAACATCCCGCTTCTTTTACAGAACGCGGCACCCACCGTTTCAAATAATTAGGCTCTGTTTGGGACGGTGGTGGCGGTGAGAAAAGTTCTATTCTCACTGTCACCGCTATTTTTGAGGCGTTTGATTTTCCAATGGTGGGAAAAGGGCTTGCGTCAAAAATGTGTTTTTGATACTTTGAAAAGCAGCGAACACTACCACTTTCAGAAAAGCTAAAATGAGCTTTTCACAATTTTCGTGTTTCTGTTCTCATAGGTTCACATCTCCTTTCCATTCGTATTACTTTTCCTACTACTGCTTTTCTGACATCTCTAATCCCGCCACTGGTTTCCCAACCACCGCTTTTCCTAACACCACACCTGTCCCAAACAGAGCCTTGCGCAAACAAATAAAACTCCGAGCTTTGCACAAAACATTTAGGTGTAAACGGTATGTATGGTGCACATAAACATTAAGGCTGCGTTTGGCGCTCCGGCCGACGCCTAATGGAGGCGGGGCAAACAGGCGAGGTCTGCCGCCGCGCCTGTCGGGCAGACGCAGCATCCCGTCTCTAGCAGGTATAGCCTATCCAGAAGAGCCCTGAAATGCATTATTAACACGTGCAACAGGTTTGTGAGACGCGGCTTCTCTGCCTGTCCCTTCGAGTCCATTCCGGCGGAAAGGAGGAAGAATATAAACCTTTCTCGGGGATCAAAGTACTACATGAAGCATCTGCAGCCGGATGTCGGCGGGGTGCCCATAAACAGTTCTGCTCACAAGCACCAGTGAGAGTAAGAGATGAATTATTTATTGTAAATTGATCGAGAATAAATTATGAATAATCTTTCAGATGCGATTTTGATGCCTTTGAAAATTTCTACCGCCTGCGGCCTGCCAATAAAATATTGTCATGCCAAATTTAGTGTACATATATGTATGCTTCGTTGCGAGGAGAATATTGCCCATTATATTTTAATCTTATTATTATTATTATTATTATTATTATTATTATTCTGTTTATTTGCAAAATAAAATTAAACAAAATTGATTAAATTTTAAATATAAATTTTTAGTGTATTAGCTACCAAAGCAAAATTGAAACATCTATACAATGTATATTGATTAAGGCTCCGGCATTTTTGCTCCTGTGATTTTGGTAAAAAAAAATGACACCATCATAGCAATGGTTATGACCGCCACAGAAGAAAATTAGTTTTGAACGTTACGGCGAATGAAGTTCCTTATGTGAGGCCAGGTGTTCACGAACGATAATTCATAACCACAACATTCACGATTCGCCACCGCCGTGCCAAATTTGTACAAATAAATGAATAACACATCTTCCTAAACAAGTTTTTGATCAAAATTTGGGAATTTCCGACAAATAAACTACAAATTTTGTCAGAGGCTATTGCAACCCCTTGGTAATTCATTCAGCTCATAGATATAAATCGTTAAAAAGAAAGATGGCGTGCCAAGATTGTGTGTAAATTTACTTCAAACTAGGATCTTCACTCAGTGTATCATCTATATTATATATGATAAGCCAATTCACTAATCAAAGAAAAATTTCTCTGGTACATAACAAGATGGTTAGGGCTAGCGGCACATCATACAGCTCGTCGATACAATTTATTAGAAAGAATGAAGGCGCACGCAGATTGTGTGTAAATTTACTTTAAACTAGATCTTCACTCAGTACACCATCCATATTATATAATAAATATTAGGGTTTGTACGTTTTTAAGAGATTGGTTTTAAAGAATTGCCTTCAATAAAAAACCAACACATGCATAAATTGACATTTGCTTTAAATCCAATTTTGTAGTTCGGCCGCATGATGATATTTTATCACGAGAATTGACATTGATTACTTTTATTTGTTCATATGGAAAATATGTTATCAAGAATTGAAAGAAAAGAATTTGTTTCATACGGGCCCGCGTTACACGTTCACCCGATCGCGTGTTTTTCGACCACAAGCGAATTTTTACCATGGACAGGTTTTTCAGCCCGAACGCGTATTTTTCACCCATTGACGCGTTTTTCGCCAGATCGCGCATTTTTTGGCCGCAAGCGAATTTTTAGCATGGGCACACGTTTCGGCCCGAACACGAATTTTTCGCCTAGAGGCGTGTTTTTCAATCGGGGAATATTTTTCGGCCCGGACGCAAATTTTTTGACTGAGCGCATGTTTTTTGCTCCGAAGCGAGTTTTTGGCCCGGAAGCGAATTTTTCCCCAGACATGCATTTTTCGCCCCGAGCGTGTTCTTCGGCCCGGACGCAAATTTTTCTCCCTAGAGCGCATTTTTTGCCAGGACGCGCGTTTTTGGGCCACAACGCGAATTTTTCCCCCGGGTGCTCTTTCTTTGTCCCAGACGCGAATATTTCGACGGTGTGCGATCTTTTCGCATAAACACGCATTTTTCACACGGGCAAGTGTTTTTCTCTCGGGCGATTATTTTTTGCCAAGACGCGTGTTTTTCGCTCAGGCGCACGCTTTTCAGCTCACACACGCGTTTTTTGCCCGAACACAAGTTTTTCGGCCTTGACGCGAATTTTTCGCTTCCAGGCCGAAAAGCCCGTTCCAGGGCAAAAAATGTGCCCCCAAGCGAAAAACACGCACCGGAAACGAAAAATGCGTGCCCAAGCGAAAAAATGCGTGCCCGTGCAAAAAAATCGCGTTTGAGCAAAAAAATCGAGCTCGAGCAGAAAAATGCACTCCCAGGCCAAAAAATGTGCGCCAGCCCGAAAAATGCGCACTTGGCCAAAAAACACGTGCCCCGGCGAAAAGTTCCCTTCCAAGTCGAAAAACGCGCGCTTCTGGGCACAAAACGCGTTCCCGCTCGAAAAACGTGCGTCTAGGCAAATAACGCGCGTCCTGGTGAAACATTTGTGCCTAGGCTGAAAAACGCGTTCCTGAGCAAAAAAATGCGCTTCCGGCAAAAAACGCGCGCCCGGGCCGAAAATGGGGTTTCGAGCGAAAAAAATCGCGCATGTGCGAAAAAATTGCGTTCAGACCAAAAAAAATGAGCGTCGGGGCGTAAATCGTGTCCTGGACCAAAAAACACGCCCTCACGCGAAAAACACGCGCCTAGGCGAAAAAAGTGAGCTAAGGTCAAAAACGTGCTCCCGGGATATAACTCGCCCGTCGAAAAAACGCACTCCGCGAGAATGCCCGCTTGCGCGCAAAACGCCCATGAGCTCGAAATTACTGATCAATTCTGCAGAAAACACTTGGGCGAGAGGTAAGAATTGACGATTTGATTATTTTGTTTAAAGCCAAAGTCATAGGTTTTCATGGGCGAGTAAGCGCCTTACTCGCTTGGTGCAAAAAGGCGAGTAATTCGTACAGATCGGGTGAACATAAGAGCCTAGCGAGTATTCGTCTCGTTCGAGGCTAAAGAGCGTTGCGAGCACTCGTCTCGTTCAGGCCTAAAGAGCCTAGCGAGCACTCTTCTCGTTCGAGCTTAAAGAGCCTAGCAAGCACTCGTCTCTTTCGAGCCTATAGAGCCTAGCGATCACTCGTCTCGTTCGAGCCTAAAAAGGCTAGCGATCACTCGTCTCGTTCGAGCCTAAAAAAGCTAGCGATCACTCATCTCGTTCGAGCCTAAAGAGCCTAGCGATCACTCATCTCGTTTGAGCCTAAGGAGCCTAGCAAGTATCGATTCGCGCCAGCAACATGCGATAAGAAAGAGAAAACCACTGAGCATAAATAACAAACAAGTATAAAGAATGTTTCCTTTCCAAACCTTACAGCAAAAAGAAAGTGACGAATCACCCTATATATTGCAAGAAAATTTGTCAAACAAAAAAATATCCTCGACACCGTCCGACTAACTGTCCGAGGAGTCAGAGGACTCGTCATCCTCCTCAGCAAAAATCTCGGGGACTAGATCCTCGGTCGTCAGGTTCTCGCCCTCCGGGGAAAGGTAGCTAGCCTCCTACCTTTAGCATGGTCAGCACTAGGTCGCAAGCCGCAATGGCGACTTCCCGCCTCATCTTGGACAGCACGACGGGCGACATACATACCTCCTACCCCTGGAGGGAAGGTCCGACCTCGGGAAGTGGTCATGCAGGGGGCTGAGACTCAAGCTCAGCGATGTGAATATGTGCCGCCTCCATCGTCCCCTGACTGTCTCCCAAATCTTTCTCCAGGTTGGAGATAGTCTCAGCAACCACGAGCTCCGCTTCCCGCGAGTTAGAAAGTTGCAAGCGACCAAAACAACCCCAAGAGAAAACATGCGGATAAAAGAGGAAAATTAACAAACTACCAAAGCCACCACGTAGTCTTTGCCGGCGGAGGCCTTATCTTCTGCCTCAGTTGCCCTCTTCTCGACCATGGCAAGCGACTTCTCCAATTGGCGGAGCATCTTCTCGAAGACTTCATTTTGCTCCTCGGCCACGAGGAGGTTCCGGGCCGTACGATGCGCGAGTTCCAGTGCTCGCAGATGAGCCCGTGAACCCTGATCGGCAAGGTAGCGAGGAGAGGGCTCTTCCAAGATCTTCGCATCGTCGCGCCCATATAAGCCGAACGAGACACAATACACATCATCGTTCGGCTAGCCGTCCTCAGTCCAGGATGGAAGGCGCGAGCTGAGGAGGACCTCACACTTCTCCTGATCCCAGGTGAGAAGCGGCTGACCATGAATGTCAGTGTTCCTCGCCCCTTTCCCGAAATTTGGATGCGCACAAGGATTGCTAGTCAAATCCTTGCTTGCTTCTTCTCGGACACCCTTGCGAGCAACCGCCTTCCCTCGCCGCATCTTCCTCTTCTTTTGTGGGGGCTCAGACTGTTCTGCTTGCTCTACCTGAAGAATCTCGGCAGGACGGCCGAGATTGGCAAAATCGTCATCCCTGGCCGATGACACCTCGCAGTCGGGCTGTTGCACGAGTCCTCGGCACTTCACGGATAAAGATAATATGTTTCTATAGCATATGGTTACATTAAAGCAAAAATAATATAAATAATACATAAAAAATGCAAGTGTGTGAGACAAATAATAAGCAAAATAACAACTTTTAAACTCAAATAAACACTATGTTTGTCACGACGGTGGCAGTTGTGAATGCGGTGGTCATGAACTGTCTTTCCGTTTTCGTGAAGTGTGATCTCACCTAAGTAACATCATCAACTTTTACGTTCAAAACTAGTTTTATTTTCTTGGTGGCAGTCATAACCATCGTCTTGTCAATCATATATTGTATGACGGTGGCACTTATGTCCAAACTCACGGGAGCAAAAATATTGTGCGCCAAAGGGAGCCAAAGTTTGGTCCAAAAGAGTTTGTCATGGTAAAAAAAAATAGGGGCCAGATATTCTTCATATGACTCAATAGTTGGGATCCATTTCTCACTGTTTAGAACAATCCCTTTTTATTCGCCGGGCTTGATAAAACTGATCTGGACCGTGAAATGAATCCTCTTCATTTGAGTTAAATGGAGAAGATGTGGATCCCCAAAAAATGAGGTGTAGTTTAGGATTTAGGGTGTAGAGGATCTCGCATAACAATCACATGACACACATTGATTAGTTTTTAATTAAATATGTTCAAATAATTATCGTTGAAAATATGGCAAAATACTTAAATCAATCGTGATACTTTGGGTTGGAGTTGAAATAGGTCATTAAAGTTACAAACGTTTGAAATCAGTCTCTAAAGTTTATTACTTTTTCTAAATACGCTGAGTTCGATAAATACATGTATTGAAAAGTATAAAAATAAGAAAGTATTGAGTTGTGATTTTATGAGCTGGTCTTGAGTTGATTTTTCCCATTTTAATAAATACATATATTAAAAAGAATTGAATAATAAGGCTGCTAACTAACTTAATTCGTTGTGATATCCCCGCCTGCTAGGTCTTCGCACGATTCGGAAAACCCTCTCCGACTCTTCGTCGCCGCCCTCCACATCGCCGGCGACCGTGTAGGGGAAGGTCTTTCGCCGACATTCAGGTCTCGTGGAAGGCCCTTAGCCGACGTTCTGGTCTCATTGAAGGGTTGTCGCCGATTATTTTGCTCTCGTCGAAGGGATATCGCTCTCGTAGGGCTTTCACAGCTCTTATTCAGAGGAAAACGAGCCTCCTACTACTTCACACTTCTGCAGAGTCTCCTACTCCTTCACACTTTATCAAGAAAGTTAGAGGCAGGGGAATAGAGTGGCAAAATTGAATATCATTTCTCGTTACTGATACAGTTCAAATACAAGCTAACCAATAGAAAGATTACAACTGTCAAAAATGACAAAACAGAGAATAAAATAAATGAGAAAAATAAAAGCTTAAAGCCGTGAAATACTTCTAATAGGTAATCTTTCACCGACCACCACATCTCCTTTGAATGGATTTTAATATACATATTTTGAATTGATAAAACATATTTTTATTTTTTGCAGAAAGAACCGTTAACAAAGATTACAATTTTGAAATTTTGTGCCTAAAATGATATGTTATGTAATTTTAGTGACAAAATGCTTAATTAACATTTTTAATATTCAAGTTGGTCTATGAATAAAATTTTGATTTGACATTAAAAGTCTTGATCTGCCATTAACATTCACAGTCTGCAATTAATCATGCGCTGTCATTAGTCAAAATAGGTTTGTCCATAACACCACCCTAATTTTAATTGTGTAATTTTGATAGCAATAATTCACGCCTTATATTCCAAGTTCTAACGATCAAATTTTTTTATAACCGAACTAGACCAATCTAAACCCGTAATATCTAAACTCGTAATAAGTTTTAATAAATTTAGACCAAAAATTGAATTTAAATTATTTTTTGTAATAATCTAAACCCGTAATAAAGTTATTGAATTGATCTATGTGCATTATTATTCGGCAGCCTTATTATTCAATTCTTTTTAATACATGTATTTAATAAAATAGGAAAAATCAACTCAGAGTTTTAATAAAGATTAATATTGTGTATATATATATATAAGAAGCATTTCAAAGGAATTTTTTATTCCTATCAAAATTACTGGCTATTACAAATTTTTTATAGGCTGCTTTCTTGAGCCGTCACGCTGTTACACTTTTTTTATTGTGCAGGTAAAATGTAATATATATAGGATTATTTATCGGGACCTCCCCTCAAAGTTTGCATAATTACAGCCCACACCCCTCAAACTTTCAAAATTACAATTACCCTTCATCAATGTTTACATTTCATAACATTCATGCACAAAAGAACCCCTTTGATGATTTTGGGAAAGGGGGGATAAAGTGCATTTGTACACTTTACCCTAAAATGCAGGGATCCAACGGTGGATTGAGATGTGTGCATTGCACTTTATCCCCCCAAACCCATGGTGATTTACATGAGGAGAATACTTTTGTGCATGAATGTTATGAAATGTAAACATTGAAGGAGAGTGATTATAAATTAGAGGGATGCAAACTGTAATTACACAAACTTTGAATAGAGACAATAGAAGTCCATCTATCTATGGCATCGGAACCAAAGGAGATCGACAAATAGAGCAGCAATTTCTATTCATCACAATAAGCTGTTCCACGAAGCAGGTGTAGTGGAAATAATGTCCGCAGTTCATCTTTATCTGCTCATTCCTCTCCATAATTGCTCCGTCGCAGATCGTGCACGATTCATTAGTGAAAGCCCTCTTCCCGATCTCACCGACTCTCACCATCCCCATCGTCATGTCCATCTCACCGCTCATTTCCTTCTCCATGATTGCGCGGTCACGCCTGTCCAGCGCCAGTTTTTCAAAGTCATCATTTAGCTCCGTTGCGTAATTGGGGTACACCACTTCAACTATGGCTTTGATTGCAAGATTACATCCGAAGTTGGAACAAATGTGTGCTAGTTTTTCATTCAGAAACTCTTGCATATCTTCGGTGAGTACGGAAGCGGCTTGCCGCGTGGTCTTGGCGATTTCAAACTCGACGTTACGGAGGGAAGGATCAACCGTCGGATCGGGTGAAGAGGGAAGATGAACGGGGAGATAGTATACATTTGGCATCATTGTGGGATGACGCTCGCAGATGATGATTGAGATAGAGCCTCCGCGATTGCGGGAGGTTGGCCGGAAAGAGTAGACTGCTAAGTTGCAGCAGACTTCATTCTGTGTATGCCTGTAGAACACCCGGTGCACGTAAGTGTTAAAATCAGGCATTTTCAATGCGGCCGGAGAGGGGGAGAATTGAAGGATGCTAATTGGCTCATCCGCACAAAAGATTTATAGTGTATGTTTTAACCATAAATGGTTAGATTTGCTTGTATTATTGTTTAGATAGCGTACGTGATCATCCGCTCAATTCTTTTTGCATTTATGTCTCGTCATCAGATACATTGTAATATATATTAAGGAATAATTACAAAAACATTTCCTGAAAGTTAGCATAATTATAGGTTGCACCCCTCTTATTTTTGAAATTATAAAAATTTATCGAGAAGTTTACATTTCATAACATTAAATCCCTTAAAGTTTGCATTTCATAATTTTAACCTTCTCCTTTTAAGTTTGCATTTTGTAACATCCCTAAACCCTGAAAATTTACACTTAAGAGGATATTTTTGTGTATGAATGCTATGAAATGTAAATTTCATAGGAAATTTTTGTAATTTAGCCAACTTCTAATGTGAAGGTCAGGATAAATGACCATATATATTAATGCCAATGCAAAATACTTAGTTTTTTTTCATTTTTTTTTCTTTCAAATAGGAGAATTCAAGAGCTCCTTATATTGTGGGAGGAGGCAAAATATTTTAATTTAAAAGATAAGTAGTATACAACATCATTAGTTGAGCATATCTACCTTCCCCCAGCGGCTATACTTTATTTGAATATTGTTTGATCAACTTTTATTCCTTAGATTACTATTTCCAATAATATATTATTATATGAATTGAATGCATCCGCTCCAAATATCTGAGAAGTATTCTGCTATAATGTCGCCAATATCTCGTGAATCTCTTCCACGCATGATTTTTTTAGGGAAGTTAAATATGCTGAATTTTGTTGAAAATTAACTAAACATTTTGAACCTTTAAATGAAATTCATATCCTGGAATTATAATTAAAGGTCTCATTTCAATTTTTTGTTTTTTGCGGGGCTTAAAGGTTGAAATTGTAATTCAAATGAATTTCATAAAATTCATCTCGAACTAAAGTCAATTATTTTCAATTTATATAAGAATTGAATAATTTCGGCCGGTGCGTAATTTTTCGCCCGATGGAGTTTTTTTTTCCAAACGAGCGTTTTTCACCCAGGCAAGCGTTTTTTGCCCGTGCTCGCATTATTTTGTTCGGGCGCGCTTTTTTCGCCCAGACACGTTTTTTTCGCCCTGACGCTCTATTTTCTCCCGAACGTGAGTTTTTTCATCCGAGCGCAGGTTTTTTAATGCGCATTATATTATTCGCTTGTGCGCCTGTTTTTATCCCGGATGCGCATTTTTTGTACGGGCAAAATAAAAGCGCCTCCGGGCAAAAATACCTGTCCGGCGTAAAATGCGCTCTTGGAAAAAAAAACCCGCCCTCGGGCAGAAAATAGTGCACTCATCCGAAAAATTTACGCCCGGGCGAAAGATGTGATGAGCCCTAACAAAAAATACGCACGCAGACAAAAAATGCGCGCACTTCTCACTCGCCGATATCGCCTCCCGATCATGTGGGTGCACATACAAAAATCCTCTATCATGGGAGTGCACATAGAAAATCTTTCATCATGGGGTACACATAGTAAAATCATCCATTATTGGGTGCAGATAGTAAAATCCTCATCATTGGGTCCGAATAGTAAAATCCTTCATTATGGGTGTGCGCATATCAAAATCCCCCATAATGGGGGTGCACATAACCAAATTTATGATCATGGGTGTCCGGATAGCAAGACTCCATAGCGACATAATTACCAAAATGTGTCTCTCATAATTTATAAAAGGGATCCAAAACACTCATTTGAGAGGACCCTTGTCTTCTATGCCAGAGAGAGCTCGAGAGTCTTCCTTCGAAGATCTCCCTGAGTTCTCCTTTAGTGCTTGAATATCCCTTCGAAGATCTCCTTCAACACTCGAAGATCTCCTTCGAAGTTCGAAGATTTCTTTGAAGACGGCTTGAAGATCTCCTTCGGCCTTTGAAGACGACTTGAAGATCTCCTTCGGCTTTTGAAGACAACTTGAATATCTCCACCGGCCTTTGAAGACGGCTTGATGATCTTCTTCGGCCTTTCAAGACGGTTGGAAGATCTCTTTCAGCATTTGAAGTCGGTTCGAAGATCTCATTCGGCATTTGAAGACGACTCGAAGATCTCCTTCGGCATTTGAAAACGCCTCGAAGATCTCCTTCGGCCTTTGAAGATGGCTTGAAGATCTCATTCGGCCTTTGAAGACTCTCTCATAAAATCACAATTCAATAGTTTTCAATACTTTCTTATTTTAATACTTTTCAAATACTTTTTAATACATGTACTTATCCAGCATTCTACTCAGCACATAAAAAGCAAAAAACGTTTATATATAATATGGATGGGAAAATGATATGGGACTGATTTAGAAAAGGTAATAAATCTTAGGGACTGATTTTGTTTGTACTTTTAAGGACCTATTTAAACTCTAATCCAAAATATTAAGACTGATTTAGATATTTTGCCTAAAAATATCAGTACCTAGCATGATCATAAATGACTGAAGGCGCCCTTAAAGAATTTTTTTATCAAAGTTGTACATAGCATGATATCAAGAATCATAACAATCATAATTGTTTCTAAGTAAATTAGGTGTAGCTCGTTTGACCGGCGGTGGCAATCGTGAATACGGTGGGTATGTACTGTCGTTCATAAACACCTGACCTCATATAAGGAAATTCACTCACTTTTATCTTTAAAATTTGTTTTTTTATCTTTGTGGCGGGCAGTGGTAGATCTAGAAATTTTTTCATGTGTGGGCAGACCTAAATACTTGCATAAAATTTTTGTGCTAAAAAAACTTATTATGATAATAGTACATTAATATTGCACAAAATTAATTATATAAAAACTGTACTTAGAAAAAAAGTAAATAACCCTACTTACAAGTTACAAGACTTCCTTTCGAACTTTCATGTTTTGAAAACATTTGATTATGACATCATTGTGAACAGTAGAAAAAATATTTTTTTCAATATAAGTGACGAAATTAGCATCCATCCATTCATCCCTCATCTGATTGCGTAGTGATGACTTAATAATCTTCATCATAGAAAAAACTATTTCTACTGTTGCAGTTGCGACATGTAATAGTAGTGAGAGCTTCACAAGTAAATACACCAATGTATAAAGAACATTCTTCTTCAATTCAACTTGTCTTATAGCTAATCCTCCAAACTCAATCATCTCTGCGAAATCGTCATTTAAGCGAACGTTTAAAATATAACATTTAAATTGATTATCAAACTCCATTAAAGAAAAAATCATAGGATAATGCTTAGCAAATTGAATCAACTTGCACTTATCAAATGCAGACAATCTGTTACTTGAATCTAAACTTGCCATACATAAAAGCAAATCACTGTTCATCTCATCAAATCGATTATTTAGCTCGACAAGTTATAGATCTATCACCGCATAGAATAATTCCACACGATAAAGATGAAGACTTGTAGTTTCTTCAGACTTACGTCTTGATTTCCCACGGACAACGAATTTGTCCTCCATATTTGGAACAACATAAACAAAATGCTGCATCTTTTACCATGGTATACTCCAATCAGTAACTGTATTCCTCAAATCACGAACGGATAAATCTATGTGGATCATTTCCAATAAGCCTTGTTGGAAAATTATGATTTTTAAATTTTTTTTTTGTAGGTATCATCTTCGAACTTTCTCTCTATCATTAATATCATAATCATAAATACTTTTTCATAACCCCCGGTCCGCAGAAAGATCATCCACATTGATTTCTAATCGTGGACATACAACTCTACTAGAAGAACTAGATGATTTTTCGCCTGTTTTTCTTTTAAAATACTTTTCTACGATGGCCTAAAAATTAAACACATGACATGGATATCAATTATTTGGACATCACATAAACGCTTTATAACAATTGAACACAAATAATAACACTGGTACGTTATAAATCTTCCCCGACTATGCAATCTTAGTAGCCAATCTTATGCAATGTATAAAAATTGAACAGGTGATTGGTGATTTTCGGGAGTACAAAAGTTAATTAATCACAATACGAATATTCTAAGAATCGATAATAAAGTTAGACATTTTTTTAACTAATTTAACAATCATGAATCTATCTACCTACAAATGAAGTAGATCTAAAACTGCATAGACATCAATCACAAACAATCTTACAACAGCCTATATTATTTTGCCCTAAGAGCTGCAACATGAAAGGAACAAATGTGTATACAAAATACAAGACCTAGATCCTTATCACAACAATTTCTATGAATTAAATAGGTAAAAACATGTTTATTCAGTGAAAAAGTTGGGATTGTTTACAAAAAAGCTCAACTGGTTGGTTCCTTTATAGATCCACTTGGTGTCAAAAATTTCTATGAATTAAAGTTGGGATTGCCGAAAGCCAATTGGTGTCAAAAGTTCCATTTTTTATTTGGCTCATTTTGAAACAGTAAACCAAATTGAGTCCATTTTTAAGGCAATTGTTAACCGCACTACTAAAATGGCTATCCGCACCCAAATTTTAGGGTTTTTTTTGTTCCGTAAAACACCTAACCGCAGCGCACTGCCCTCTTCCTTTTGCGAATCATCCTCCGCCGCTCACTGCCCTCTTCCTTTTGCGCGACTCCTTCCCTCTCGCTCTCGCATCGCCCTTGCTGGAGCCAGCCGCCGCCACAGGCTCGCCGTCGCTGGAGCCTCGCCGTCGCACTCCGGCATTTCGCGATTGACTCCGTCCAGCCTCGCCTCGCCGTCGTCGTGGCCTCCCCGTCACCGGAGCATCCCTCATCCAGTCAAGGTATTGACTCTCCTCCTCTCATGACCTCCACCTCTGAATACTGTAAGAGTCACAGAGAAGCATTCCTGTTTGCCGGTCCTTCCCAAACATTGCCTTCCGTTACTTCATTGGCCACTATCATTTTGTTCAAAATTTCTTCAAAATTTTTTGCATCTCTCATCCAGTCAACATTTCTTCTCAGCTTTTACGTAGTAGTTATATTGGAGGGAGGGTGATTGTAATCCTCTCAAAAATTCATTTTGTTCTTTTATAATAGCAACAGTTGCTTGCTTGGATGCAGTGTAAAACCGAAATTGTTATTGCTAATTTAGTGTATTCCACCAATTTATTGTAGGTTTAAATTGTGCGAGAGAAGAAATGTCGGAAATGACGAACGATCACAAACAATCTTGTTTGATTGTGCATGGTATGAAATATACCACAAATTAAGTAATTTAATTTAGTTATGTTGTTTAAATTATTATTGCAATTATTTATTAGTCTCTCTTGTTTGTTGGACATGTAGACCCAAATATTGCAAATGTCGAAAACGTTCAAAAATTTGAAATTGATGCCAGCGCACACTTTGAAACCAATATTATTTTTAGTTCAAGGGAAGACTTAGTTGAATGGGCTCGTCATGTTGGAAAAAATATTGGCTTTGTTGTTACTATAAAGGCATCAGATAAGGTTGTTGGCCGGCTAAAACCTCGTGTGCTGTTAGGTTGCGACAGAAGTGGCCACTATCGGGATAATCAAAACAAAAAGGGTTGAGTGAAGAAGGGAATCCGTAGATCAACCTCCAAGCGTTGTGGATGTTTATTTTCCTTAAAGGGACAGAAGGAAGCAAATGTTGAAGAATGGAAACTTCAGGTCATTTGTGGTGTACACAACCATGAAAGGGTACATTTGTAAGCGCATGCATATGTCGGTAGGTTAGACATCCATGAGGAACAACTAGTCGAGCAGATGTATAGTGCAGGTGTTAAATCACGGAAAATATTAACGACGGTGAAATCAAAAAATATTGGAAACACCACAGTTATTCGAACAATTTACAATGCAAGAGCTAAGCTACAAAAGAAAGATTTAGAGGGTCTTACTCCGATACAGTTTTTGTACAAGTGCATTGACAACGCCGGCTATGTTAGTTTCAATAAAGTAAATAAAATTACAAAGAAACTACATAGTTTATTTTTTGCACATCCGGTTTCAATTAAATTAACAAACATGTTTCCAACGGTTTTTCAACTAGACTGCACATACAAGACCAACAGATATCGGATGCCGTTACTATGCATTGTTGGAATGACGTCAACAACTAAGTCATTTTTTTCATGTTTCACCTTTATGTCTGATGAAGCTCAGTCAAGCTATGAATGGGCTTTGCAATGTTTTAAGTCAATTCTTGAACCGGAATGTTTGCCAACAGTTATGGTTACAGATAGAGAGATTGCTTTGATGAATGCTATTGCAAGTGTTTTTCCACAAACAAAGAATATTTTATGTCGTGTGCACATTAATTGAAATATTCTAGCTCATTGCAAGAAATTGTTTAGTAACGGAAAGGATTTTGAGCATTTTATGCATGAATGACAAGGATTGATTGAAGCCGCATCGGAAAGTGATGTTAATGTTGCTTTTAATAAATTAGTGATTGGGTTTCCTTCCTTATACTCTGATGTGCTGGGTTATGTTACTACAACTTGGATAGAGCCGTACAAAGATCGCTTTATTTCAGCATGGATTGATAAGTACTTACACCTGGGTAATTCATGCACAGATCGGGTGGAGGGAGGACATAGCCAATTGAAAAAATTCTTAGAGGTATCAATTGGTAATTTGACAACTATATGGAAGACTTTTGATCAAATGATCAAACTTCAACATACGGAAATTAAACGGTCATTCGGCGAGAGCTCCATCAAAATTAGCAATGATTTCACAGGTGCATTGTATTCAGATTTAGTTGGGAAAATTTCTATACAAGCCTAGCTTGCAAATAATTAAAGAAGAGGAAGATTTAGTGAAAAAAGGGGGCCATTTCAAGTCAGTACACGAGTGCTCACACTTCAAGAGGTATGCAATGGGGTTACCATGCGCGCATGAACTTTTTTCATATATTACTAACTGCAAAGGGCTCCCTTTATGGCTAATTCATGGGCATTGGAAAAAATTAGTCTTAAATGAGAAATTTGATGTGGACATTGAGAACAATGTAGACATTGAGCTTGAAGGGGTGGCAAAAAAATTCTATGATTCTAGTGAACAACAAAAGAAAGAAATCAAACGCAAATTAAGAGAAATTATTGATCCAACATTGAGCGAAACTAGGGAACCAAATGTACCTTTAAAGTTAAAAGGGAGGCCAAAGGGGAGTTACACAAAATTTAAGGAGGATGTTTTGTCTACAAAACGCCTCACATCTCATTTTGAGTATGCATTATTGGAGGAGAAAGTCGCGGAAATAAAAAAGAAGAAGCAAAGAATGAAGTTGCCGGTCCGCAAAAATACAAATTTTGTTGTAAAGATTCGTCATCATTTTACAACATTTTGGTCTACACATATTGTTGATGCCTACGACGTTGCTGGTGATGGTCATTGTGGATACAGAGTTATTAGAGATGCATTGAATGTAATAGGTGGTTGGCAACAAGTACGGAAAGATTTATATTGGGAGCTTGAAACTCGGCGTGTTTTGTACGATGATATATTCGGTAGTAAGCGGAGATTAGAGTTGTTGGACTCTCTACAGTGCATAGAAACTCCAGCGCCATTTGATAAATGGATGAAACTACCGGATATGGGACTAGTTATTAGTTCATGCTACAACATAGCAGTGGTTCAACTATCAAAGGTGCAAAGTTTGACAATTTTTGGATGCAATCATAGCTTGTTTTGAATGTTAACTTTGTTCTTATGGACTATAAAACAATGACAATGATTTATGTTTTAATGGTGTTTTGTGAAGTTAATTTATATCAATGTATTAGTAATGATATTGTTTACAATTCATGAATTTTGTATTTTTCATAAAAATTGGTTTGCGGATATCAATTTTGTTTGCGGATAGCCATTTTGAAAATCACTGGTTTGCGGATATCAAATAGTTGCGGATAGCCAAAAGTGCGGTGCGGTTAACAATTGCCTTTTTTAATAAATAATATCTCAAGATGAAACTATAAATCCATTTTTGTCCATTTTAAAACAATTACTCAAGATGAAACTCGGTCCATTTTAAAATAGTAAAATATTTGTTAAAACAGTAAAACCATTTGGGTCCATTTTTTATACGGCTCCATTTGTTAATAAACATTCAAGATAAACATTCAAGATTAAAATAACGCAAATGGTCCAAAATAACAAAATATTCAACATGACACTCTCATTACACAAAATGCCCTCCTCAATCAAATACAACAACAAAATGCAAAACTTGGCCAATCCTTTTTGCTTATCTGATATTATAGTCCACATATGACTATTTTCAATGCATAAATCTTCAATAAGTAGACTTACAAATCATTTCCAGAACTTTGTATTCTCATTCAAAACTAAAGCATAAGCAATATGAAATATATTGTTATTACCGTCAATGCCAACTGCACATAACAAAACGCCACCTGTAGTAGTCTTTAAGTGAGTCTCATCCAAACCTATTATAGGTATGCATCCACTCATAAAACCTTTCTTCAATGCACCCCAACATATGTATAGTCTCTTGAAAATGCATGTTTGGGAGGAAACGCCGTGTCTGCATTTAAGCTTGATTGTTGTATCCGGATTAGTCCTATATATCTCTTCACAATAATCCCACAGCTTCACATATTGCTCCATTTCAGTGTCACTAATTAACTTATTAGCATGTTGTTTTACTCTATACATTTTCCAAATGCTAAGAGGGGTTTTATTCTGCATTTGCATTATCTCTTGCATTGAGTTTGCTGGCCATTCTGGGTTACTCCTAATATGTTGCTCGTACTTCTTTGCAAGGAACTTTGACTTACAATTTTTTGGAAGTTGAAACCCTACAACAAGTATGCCGCCCTTTAATTGTCTTAACTTGAAATGTTCTTTCACTCTTAGATATGAAAGACGCAAATAAAATCCATCCACACTCGCAAGTCAATTGAATATTATTACTACAATATTTGGTAAATTTTATTGGTTTCCCTTGCGCCGTAGCATATAGCCTCACTGCCTCTCTAAAATCACAAGCACTATTGAAACATAACCCAACCTCAAACTCAAATTCAGATTCATTTGCATTGCCTTGGTAAACTTGAATTTGGGGTACTTTGCCCTTTTCAGAAGTTGATGAAGAATGATTACCGTACTCCCTAACTTGTATTCTAGCATGTGCACTCAAATTAGTTTTCTGTTCATCCTTGTAGCCAACCAACTGAATGTCTTCATCAATGTTCTCATCAAAGATAACATCATCTAGTTCAAAATCACTCTCCACCAAATCATCAGAAAACGACGAATCGTTGCTATCAGATATTTCTGCATTGCTATTTGAATCACTGGTACGATTTATATCTTGCAATTCATTTTCCTCGATCAGGATATTTTCTCATTCCATATCTATGAAATTTAACAAAAATAGATCTACATACATAAGAAACCCAAAAATAGCCTTTGAAAGTTCAAACAATGCAGATTGCAGGCCATTAGCTAACAGGGACTGGAAATTGAAATAGCGATGCAGCAAAAAAAAACACTGAAATGTAATACCTAACAATAGCTCGAAAATGAAGTCTCATTGAAATAAAATGTTATACCTGATAATAGCTAGGCACGCGAGGAAGACGATGCGAGCTTACAACGCGAGGAAGAAGATGCACGCGAGGAAGAAGATGCGAGCTTACAGCGCGAGGAAGACGATGCACTCGAGGAAGACGATGCGGCCAGGGAATATGATCCGCGCGAAGGAAGACGATGCGGCCACATCGCGAGGGGCTGCGGACGTCAGCTACGGGCTTCGGCGAAGATGTCGCAGCCAGGGAATACAATCGTGCGAGGAAGACGATGCGGCCACAGCGCGAGGAATAACACTGCGGGGTAAATGACCTAACTCCCGATTAAAACTCTATTTTAACTGTTGGGACGGAAATACCCTAGCCTGGGGTGCAGTTTGCCAAAAAAATCATAATGTGGGATACATTTTGCCAAATTAACAAATTGAGCGTGCATTCTGCCAAACATAGGATAAGGGATGGGGGGGCCGCCGGGTTCCACTCTGGTATGAGGGGGAAAAAGGGGGGAGGGGGGGAGAAAAAAGAAAAAGAGGGGGAGGAGAAAAAAGAGGGGGAGGAGAGGGAAATGGGGAGGGAGGAAGAAAAAAGAGGGAAAGGAAGAAAAAAATGGAGGGAGGGATAGATGAATGCTCTTTGCAGTGATTATTCATATCACCGAGATGACAATTTGGATCTCCGCGGAGAGTCATTTGGATCTTCGCGGAGATCCAAATGGCTCTCCGCGGAGATCCAAATGGTTTTCCGCGGAGAACCTTTTGGATCTCTGCGGAGAATCATTTGCTCTCCGCGGAGAACCTTCTGGATCCTTGAAAATGTTGCTTCATTAAACACTTATATAAAACATTTCCTAGAGTGATATGGTTATTATTTTAATTTTTACAAATCATTTTTTTTCTTTTACGATGATCAATTGTTCACGGAAGCATACCATGATATGGTATATATAGTTGAAGTTGATAGCAGTCATTTATTCATTTTTTTTAATATTCAACTTTTTTCCAAGTAATTATTTACATCTGAGATGACCATTTTCATTAAATTATCTGAAATTCTCCATTAGCTTGAACTCCACGCAAAACATTCTTGTGGTTTATAACTTTCTAATATATATAATAAATGGTAAAATTGCATTGTGTAGATCCAAAGATGTTTTCTATAGTTTGTATTCTCAATATGAATTTGTTGAAAAACAACCCCATAGTTTTCATCAAAAGATGAAAATGCATCTAATTTGCAGAAAAAAAATCTATCATCCCTTATTGAAGCTGTGGTCTTCTCATCTGTTGTCTTTTATCTTTTTTTTTTTGAATAAAATAATACATTTATATTTCAAAATAATCATTTAAGTTTTAATTAAAAGTCCTTTTTTGTTAAAATCAAATATTCATTATTAATATTTTGTCAAAATCAGTTGAAGATCAACACAGGAGAAGACCACAGCAGTATCATATAAATGTTGAACCAACATGAACATTCATTGTATAAACCTGCTAGTTTTTGAGTTGATTTCAACACAATTTATTTCAATTAATTTTCAAAAACATTTTATTAACTAATCAACTGCATCACCAGCCTCTTAATACCCACCATTGATCCTAGGGAAGAGTATTATGAATTTTTTCAACTAAGCATTTTTTTCCTGCGGAGGAAGATTTATCGAAGAAAAAAGGCGTTAGCCACAACACTGAACCGATAATTTCACAGACATGCATTTAATAAATCTTAAAGATGAACGCCTCAATTTATTGTAGTCTGAAAATCTATATTTGCATATATATATTATATAGATTTAAAAGACGTTAGCCACAACACATCACACCACACCATACTGACGCACCACAACAAATTAATAAAGTTCTGTTCAGATATACAACTATTTGATGCACAGACACATCATATATAAGCCAGACGGACTTATGTTTGACCAAAATAGCTTTATATATGTTATAGTCTCATCAATATTCATCCCCATTACTTTACTTTTAATCTCTTTCTTCAGTAGCTAACATTTCTGTGCCACTCTCAGTTTTCACTTTGCCCAGATCTGCAACATGATACTGCGCGACGTATTTGTAAGCAGGTCCTTCTGTGGCCTTCACCGAATGTTCATTCAGGAATGCTCAATTGCTCCTTGTTCCCAAGAGGATCATTCAGGAATGCCCAATTGAATAATGTTGTCTAATACATGTTTCTCAATTGAATTTAACAGGGAAATCTACAAACCGCTGTGGTGGAAAAAATATGAAATATTATATATACAAAAGAGCATCATGAAAAAAAGTTGGGCTTACCTTTTTAATAAACTATCCCTATGAAATTTGTCAGAACTGCACCAAAGCAATTTATAAGAACTGTAAGGGTGCAATTTTGAATCACTGCACCCATGCATTTTTGATAAACTACATGGGTGCAGTTTTGATAAGCTGAACCAATGTAGTTGGACTGAAGTGAGGCCGAACATTATATATATATATATATATGTTAATTTATAGTAATTCTGATAAAAAAAAAATTCCAATTCAATTGGATTATGTTAAATATTGCATTTAAAATGATAGGTAGAAATTCAAGGTTTCACATTTCATAAAAAATTTATATGAAATTATATCATTATAAAGGTCTCCCCGGAGAGCCAAAAGGGTCTCCCCGGAGAGCCTAAAGGGTCTCCCCGGAGAGCCTAAAGGGTCTCCCCGGAGAGCCTAAAGGGTCTCCCCGGAGAGCCAAAAGGCTCACCCCGGAGAGCCAAAAGGCTCACCCCGGAGAGCCAAAAGGCTCACCCCGGAGAGCCAAATGGCTCTCCCCGGAGAGCCAAATGGCTCTCCCCGGAGAGCCAAATGGCTCTCCCCGGAGAGCCAAATGGCTCTCCCCGGAGATCCGGAGAACCGCGAAGATCCTTTTGGCTCTCCGCGGAGTTCCTTTTGGCTCTCCGTGGAGATCCAAGAGGTTCTCCCCGGAGATCCAACGGCCGAAAGAGGAGAAAGACGTCGCCGAGAGAGATCTGAATTGAAGACGTCGTCAAGAGATCCAATTCAGCGGACTGAATAAAGTCAAGAGGGAATGGCGGACTGAAATTGTGGAAATAAGAGTGGATCACGCCGGAGAAGAAGGGATCTCGCCGAAAGTGAGGCTTGGAGCTCGCCGGAAGTTTCGGCCATGAAAGGGGCGGTCAGATCTGGGGAGGAGAAGCTCGGACATGATGGAGAGAACTCTAGGTGGGAGGAGTTGGGTCGGCCTTGGATCGTCGTTATAAGGAGAGCAGAGGAGAGCTGATGGCGTGCTGTTGGAGGTCGAGGCCGCCGGAGTTTGGAGGGGTCGCCGACGTTTGAGCGGGGAGAGAGAGAGAGTGAGAGAGAGAGAGAGAGGGGAGAGAGAGAGCGGGGAGAGAGAGAGAGCGGGGAGAGAGAGAGAGAGAGAGGGGAGCGGGAGAGAGAAAGCGGGGAGAGAGAGAGCTGGCCAGCTGGGTGAAATTTTTTGCGTTTTTTTTAATATTATTCAACCATATTCAGTCTACTAGAGTGAGACCCGACCGGGGAGGGCATTCTGCCAAAAAGCCTGTATTTCAAGATGTTGAAAATAAATTTTGTAAAATTCACAAATTCTTCATAGACAAGAGCATCAAGGCTCATTATTAGTTCCAGATCTCGTCCGTTCATCAGTTCTTCTCTTTTATGTCCATATCGAATTTCCTCGATCTGTGAACCCAACCGAGCTCTCTATTTCGAATTTCTGCACTGCAGAGATGAAGAGCCAATTTGCGGTACTGCGCCTCCAGAAATCAGTGCCCTCGCATCCCAATCTTGCTGCGCGCTACACCGCCGCCGCCACCGCCGGCACTGCCGTTCTTGTCCTCTTATTTCTCCTACTCGCGCCCTCTAATCCCTCCATTTCCACCCACCACTCCCTCTTCCTTTCATTCTCCTCAAACGAAACCGCCGCCCGCCACCTCCAAGCCCTAACCCGCCGCCCCCACGTCGCCGGATCGGAAGCCAACGCCGCAGTAGCTGCCTACGTAATCGACATCCTCACATCTGCCTCAATCCCTGCTCGAATCGTCCCTTATGACGTCCTTCTCTCTTATCCAGTTCACCGCTCCCTCTCGCTCTCTCCCAATCTCTCGGCCCCCTCCGTCGCCTTCGATCTCGAGCAGGAAATCTATCCCGACGACTCCTTCGCCGATGTCGCCGATGAGGTCCTCCCAACGTTCCATGGTTACGCCAGCTCAGGAACCGCCGCCGGCCACGTCGTCTACGCAAACTACGGCCGCGCAGAGGACTTCGCCATGCTGAAAGCATCGGGAGTGGAGGTCGCCGGTAACGTGGTCCTTGCTCGGTACGGTATCGTGTACCGCGGGGACATCGTGAGAAACGCGCAGATAGCTGGTGCCGTGGCTGCGATACTATACGCCGACGCAAAAGACAATGGCGGCCGCAGTGGGAAGTGGTTCCCGAACGCACGGTGGATGCCGCCTAGCGGCGTACAGGTGGGGAGCGTGTACCGCGGCGTCGGCGATCCGACGACGCCGGGGTGGGCCAGCCTCGGCGACTGCGAGCGTGTACGCGTTGATGAGGTTGTGGCGAGTGGAGTGATGCCGGCGATTCCCTCACTGCCGGTTTCTTCGAGGGACGGGGATGCGATATTGAGGACGATTGGTGGTCAGGTAGCGCCGGAGGATTGGCAGGGCGGGAAAGGAGCTCCGGTGTACCGCCTGGGCCCTGGACCGGGATTCGTCAACCTTACCTACCTGGTAACTAAAGTTTCGCATTTACCGGGATCTCCCCCTCTAAGTTTGAAAAATTACAGATTACACCCCTCTTATTATTTAAATTACAAAAATCTCTCCCCTGAATATTATAAAATATAGATGTTATGAAATGTTACGAAATGTGAACTTTTGTAATATTCATGGGAGGTTTTTGTAATTTCAATAATAAGAGGGGGTGCAATTTATAATTCTGCTAACTTTCAGGTGAAGTTTTGGTAATTATTTCTTATTTTAAATTTAATTGATATTTTTCAGAGAGCTCGAAACTAAAGTGTCGAGTCGGCCGGTGAGAATTGAGCGGTTTATGACTGTACTTGATTCACTGGAGATCTAATGATTATTAAGGAGTAGGATTGACTACTATTTTTCTCTGTGGAATGCGATTTTTTTAACAAGCATTATTATATTTCTCATCTTTTAGTTTACTACGTCCAATTTACAGATAACAAAGTAAGGCCATTTGCCTTAAATTTAGAGCAATGTTAAAAGCATCTTTGAAGTCACTATTAGCCGTCGTTTTATAATAGCACTACATAAAATTATATTTTCACATCATATGGCTATTAAGCAGTGGCGGATCCAGAAAATTATAAATGAGGGTGCACAAAAAATTTCAAAACACAAATGCTAGCGGGGTGAGTAGGAGGGTCGTGAGTCACATGTTGAAAATTAATTTTTGGGGTGCACATAGCTGAATTTGGTCTGCGAATAGCCAAATTTGGTCTGCGAATAACGAACTTTGGTCTGCAAATAGCCAACTTTGGTCCGCGAATAGCCAATATTTGTCCCAAAACAAACTAGTTACGTGACGTGAGAACGCTTCCATCTTATCGGAGCCGTTTCTTCCTCATCTGACCACCGTTTTTGACATATAAGTAGTCAAAATTCATTGTCTCGACGAGAGGAATTCAAATCCACTAACAATTTTAAAAAATAACGGGGGTGCACGTGTCCCTCGGGCCCCCCTCTGGATCCGCCCCTGCTATTAAGACACCATCCAAATTTTTTTAAAATTTTTTTTATTCTTTTCAAACCACAAAATGTTGAATCTAACTCATAGCAAAACATTAACAGTCTACAAATATATGTAATTGTACAATTTGTTGTAAAGAAAAAAATCAGACACCACCCAAAATTTCATCGTGTCCTTGTTGTTGCCACCTGAAAGCACAAAAATAATAGATTAGGGTTTTTCGGTTTTCAGTAAAGAATAAGGAAGAAGGGAAAATGAGGATCTAACGGGAAAGGAGTTCGCATTTCTTACCCTAGCACCGCCACCAGACGTGCCTGGACAAAAGAGGAGCTGTTATGTTGCTCGAAGCATCCGGGTGTGGACCAAAGTGGAATTCACCACCCGTTGCCCCCAGTTAGGTATATATATAGAACCAATACGGGTATCAGATGTCCCAGTATTTGAATCGACCCGTTAAGTCTCCGAGCCCGTTATATATTCAAATATATACTTACAATCTCCTCTTATATTTGTGACATATAACGTTTACGTTTCAGAGTGCAGAAAGTAGAAAACAACAAAAGTTCCCGACTTCACACGTTTTCCAGAAGAGTTACCACATTTAAACATAATAGGAGTTTTTCAAGAAGATAAACATCCAAAAAAGCAAAAGTGTTACTCAGGAAATATAAGTTTGAACACAAATGAGCAAATGATCAAAAACATAAGACAATTCTACTCAGAGAGTAAATCATCCTCATCCATATCAAAGCCTACTTTCTCTCCTTCATTTCCACCAATGCTTGCAAGGAATTTCATGAGTTTAAACTTCATGAATTCATAAAACATATGCAATGACATTTGAAGTAAACTAGCTATACCTAAATGAGTTTAGTATTTATAATAGTAGTGAAGTAAAACTGTCAGCATCTCTATCCAGTCTAACTAGGACCGATCAAGTTATGATTTTTAACAAGTCACATGTTGTTATCTTGCTCATTAAAGATCACTATATATCTTATCAAATGACTTGACACAACGTCATTTGCAACATTATCAAATGTGAAATAATGTGTTATGATCATTAATGTTAGATTAATCTTTTATAACGACTTTCTATTCCCAGTTGAATAATTCTCAAATTAACTTACAATGAGAAAGATATTTAGTTATCAAATGTGGAATAACTGACATTTAACCATCTTGAGTTTTCATCAAGAGATTATTTGGGGTTTTCAATCTGTTATTAGATGCTTGAATGTTGCGACTATAAGTTCTTACTGTCAAAACATAAACATATGATGAAAGTTTCATATTTCTATAAACTTTAATCTCATGTCCCCCGATGTTTTTATTGTGAGAACTCTATTGATGCCTTTTGTCAAATCGTCTGCAACGTTATCTTTTGATCTCACATCAATCAGAGTCATAATCCCTTGACTTGTGAGTGAGGTCAACCAGACTTGTTTCATCCTTAGTTATCAAATGTGGAATAACTGACATTTAATCATCTTGGGTTTTCATCAAGAGATTATTTGGAGTTTTCAGTCTGTTATTAGATGCTTGAATGTTACGACTATAAGTTCTTACTGTCAAAACATAAACATAGGATGAAAATTTCATATTTCTATGAACTTTAATCTCATCTCCCCCAATGTTTTTATTGTGAGAACTCTATTGAGGCCTTTTGTCAAAGCGTCTGCAATATTATCTTTTGATCTCACATCAATCAGAATCATAATTCCTTGACTTGTGAGTGAGGTCAATCAGGCTTGTTTCATCCTTAGTTGTCTTCTTTTGTCATTGAACAGAGTGTTCATAGCAATCATTTTAGTAGCCTGATTGTCACAGTAAACTGCAACATAACTCAGTTTCAGGCTCGTTAGTGGAATGTTTATCACCAAATCTCTTATTCACTCTGTTTCTTCTCCTGCAGAAGCTAGAGCATAGAGTTCGGATTCCATAGAAGAGAGCAATGCAGGATTGCCTCTTGGACTTCCAGGCTACAACTACTCCTCCTAGCGTGAAAACGAAACCACTAGTGGACTTGCTGTCGTTTATTTCCGAGCACCGTGATGCATCAGAATATCATTCAAAGATTGAAGGATGACCAAAGTAACATAAGACATACTTTTGTGTGTGCTTTAAGTATCTCATCAGCCTATCGAAGGCATTCCAATTGTCTTGGCCAGGATTGCTAGTGAATCTGCATAACATGCCTACCGTAAAGGCTATGTCAGGTCTAGTGCAGACCATAACATACATGAGACTACCAATCAGTTTAGAATAATCTAACTGTCTAACTTTAGCTCCTTCATTGGGCTTCCGGTTGTTGTAGTCGTATGATGTCTCTAATGCTTTACTTTCACTGTATCCCCCCGTATCCAACAAAGATTTTACGTAGTGGCTTTGACTTAGGGAGATGTCATTTCTCTCAAAGCTCACCTGCATGCCTAGTATAGTTTTAGCTACACCTAGGTCTTTTATGCTAAATTTTTTTATTAGGCCTGACTTGACGTCATCCACTTTGAATTGATCAGTCCCTAGAATGAGCATATCATCAGCATACAAGCGAATTATAGCTACTTTATTTGATCTATGACGTATGTAAAGACATTTATCCGAGAGACTCGACATGAATCTCATGTTCTTTACACTATAGTCAAATTTCTCATGTCATGGTTTAGGTGCTTGTTTTAGTCCGTATAGAGATTTAAGTAACTTACAGACCTTGACTTCGTGACCTTCTATAATGAAACCTTCAGGTTGATTCATGTAAATCTCTTCGGTCAGATCTCCGTTCAAGAATGCAGTCTTAACATCCATTTGATGAACAACAAAGTGCTCAATAGACGCAAATAACAAGGAGGATCATAATGGTTGTTAGGTGACACACGGGTGAGTAGACATCAAAATAATATACTCCGCTTACTTGTGTGAAACCTTTAGCCACCAGACGTGCTTTATACTTAGCGATGCTACCATCAAGATTCATTTTTCTTTGCAGAACCCACTTACACCCTACAGTTTTAGCCCATTTTGGCTAATCAACTAACATCCAGGTGTTGTTATGAAGTAGAGAGTTCATCTCTTCATCAAATAGCTTCTTTCCAGAGAAGTGAGTCCCTCGATCTCATCGCTTCCTTATAGGTGGATGGATCAGCCTCAACGTGGCAAGTGACAAAATCACTACCGATGGTCCTAGGAGTTATCTCTCTTACGGAAGTTCTCTTAGACTCTAAGCCAGAGTTGTGTACAAGAGCTGAGTAGGAGGTGCTCGGTACTGATTCATGATCTTCGTCAGTAATAGCTACTTGCATGCCTGAGAGTGACATGTTCTTATCTTTAAGAAATTTATCTTCAAAGAACACAACATCCCTAGATTCTATAATGACATTGTTTGAAATATCTAAGAATCTGTCTTCAGCACTATCTTTAGCACAACCTAGGTAGACACAAGTGTTGGTCCTAGGTCCAATCTTAGATCGTCTTGGGTCAGGAATCCTAACATAGGCTATACAGCCCCAGGTCTTAAGTCTAGTGATGTTTGAGGGTCTCTTAGACCAAAGCTCGTAGGGTGTAACCTCTAACTTAGTATGAGGGACTTTATTTAGAATGTGGTTTGCAGTTAAGACTGTTTCTCCCAAATAAGCAGAAAACATGCTTGCAGTTAAGAGTATAGAATTTAACATTTCTGTTAATGTTCTATATTTCCTCTCAACTATGCCATTTGATTGAGTTGAGTAAGGAGCAGTGGTTTCTGCTATGATTCCTTGAGAGGCAAGAAAACACTTGAACTCATTGGACATGTATTCTCCTCCTCTATCACCTCTAAATCGCTTTATCTTCATGTCTAGTTGATTTTCTACCCTTGTTTTGAAAAGACAACTTTTCAAACGCTTTATCTTTGGTTTTAAGAAAGTGAATGCGGCAAAACCTTGAGCAATCATCTATAAATGTTATCATATACTTCCTTCCTCCTCTAGTGACAAAACTTTTAAAGTCACAGATATCAGAATATATTAGCTCTAGAGGTGTTGTGCTCCAAGTAACCACACCAAAAAGTTTTCCAGTGATCTTAGTCTGGGCACACACTTCACATTTCTCAGGTTGGTTTTTAGTGTCTAACGTGATCTGATGAGTTCTAGCAATTTGGAACATCTTCCTATAGTTTACGTGTCCTAGTCTCTCATGTAGAGTCTTAAGGCTGACTAAGTTCGATTGGACTTGTTGAACTATTTTGTTTGCTAGACTCAGTCTGTACATCCTATTTTGGACGTAGGCACATCCAAAGTAGTGAGAGTTAACTAACAGTGTTACTCTACCGCTACTGAAATTGAAAGACATACCAGTATCACATAATAAACTGATCGACACTAAGTTAGTTGTTAGAGAAGGAATGAACTTAACATTCTTTAAAGTTAAAGTTTTACCTGAGGATATCAGCAATGTTGCATTCGCCACCTTCAGTACGTCAGCTGTCCCACCGTTTGCAACTGTCACAGTTTCTTTTTTCATCAGTGAGCCCTGTCATCAGACTAGCATTGTTACAAACATGGCAGGTTGCCCCCCGAGTCAAGGTACCACTCAGTGCTGACCTTCTCATTTCCAACCATAGCCACAAAGTTGGATGGCTCAGCAAGACTAACCATATTTGCATGGTTGCCGTCCTGTGGTGCTTTGCCCTTTTCCTTCCTAGGAAGCTTGCAGTCAGATGCAATGTGTCCCCACTTGTTGCAGTTGAAACACTTGCCCTTGAAATTTTTAATACCTTTACTAGGGCCTGCAACCTAGAACTACTTGGCGTGGGTTTGATCTTTTTAAGGTTCGGCATGCGTTTAGAGCTTGAGATCATGTTGGCAACAACTTTCTGCTTGCTAACGACTTCTAACGCATGTCGAGTCCTATTTTCATCCTCAATGCGTATAAAATGCTTGAGATCGTTCAGACCAACCTGCGTCTTCTTGCGGTACATTTCAGTTTTGAAATTGTACCACGTGGATGACAACTTAAAAATAATAATGCCAGCAACAAAACTGTCCGGCAGAGGGATATTTTCACTGTGCAAAGAATCGACCAAGTTTTCAAATTCGGATACTTGAGGGAGAATTGCTTTCTCCTCGTCGAAAGAGAAAAGGTGAAACTTGTCCACCAAATGAGCTTTGGACAGGTCCTCCTCCTGCTTGAAATGGTCCTCCAAAGCAGACCAGATCTCCTTAGCAGACTTCATCTTCATACAAGTCTTTGCTAGACTCGGGGAAAGACAGTTCAGCAGATAGTCTTTGCAGAAATCCTCGTCACTGACCCATTGCTCCTCATCAACTACCCCTAGGAAATCAGCACGATCTGACTGAACTGTGTAGAACGCGTTCAAACACTTCATTTCAAACAGAGTGTTTACCTTCCAGGAATTGAACTCAGATGCCGTGAATTTTTCTAGCTTGACCATCGGAACATGGGAGGAGAAGTTGTTCCCCTTCAACATATTGATTTCAACAAATTCGTAAAGAGATCACGACGAATTCGTCGAAAGGGCACGGGAGGATACGACGAATCATCGAGAGCAGGGATTCGACGAGAGAACTGATTCGTCGAGATCAGTCGGGAGGACACGACAAATCATCGAAAGCAGGGATTCGTCGAGAGCACTGATTCGTCGAGATCAGTGGGAAGACACGACGAATCGTCGAAAACAGGGATACAACGAATCGTCGAAAGCAGGCTTTCGCCGGTATGACGCAAGAAGTCGTCTATATGGATCGAAATCATCGAGAGCACACGACAAATTCGGCCAGAGAACACGCCGAAAAACTTTTAGGGTTCTCTTCTTTCCGTCCGGGACTCTCTTCTTCTTTCCGTGAAACTGAGAAGTGGAGAGCGCTGGGGGAACTTCCTCTCTTACAGACTGGAAAGGGGGGTCCTCCTCGAACCAAGGCGCAACAACGGAGAGGACCCTGGCTAAACCCTAGATCTGCGATGGCAGGAGAACGAGGAAGCTCTCAGAGACAGTGGCGACGGGAGGGCTTCGCGAGCACGAGGCGACAACGGAAGGGCTTCGCGAGCCTGACGGCGAGCCGATCTCTCTCGGGAAGAGCGACAACGAGAGGGGAGGGAACACGATCTCACACGGGAAGAGCGACCGGGGGGGCTGATTCGAGAATGTTAGGTTGCTCGAAGCATCCGGGTGTGGATTAAAGTGGAATTCACTACCTGTTTCCCCCAGCTTGGTATATATATAGAACCAATGCGAGTATCAGATGTCCCAGTATCCGAACCGACCCGTTAAGCCTCCGAGCCCGCTATATATCCAAATATTCACTTACAGGAGCTACCACTACCGGGAATGGAGGAACTGTGTGGCCGCGGGACACGCATGGAGGGATTGTCGGATGCGCCTTGGAATCGTAGTTGCAATCGATTGGATGTCATGCTGGAGGGAACATCAGAAGGCTGGGATTGGATTAATTACGGCCGGCGTGGGATTTCAGGGTCGAGCGTGAGCACCTAACTGGAAACGGATCTCACGAGATTAGGGCGGAGGGGGTGCGACTATACAAAGACGTGAGTGAGCGGGATACATGTTTAATGGGATTTTGGTATTTTGGGGTGCTATTAGCCTTCTATAGAGTGCTATTAACATTGCTCTAAATTTATTCATTGAATCAATGTAGCGCAAAATCTATTTTTATCAGGTTTTAAAATGATTCGGTGATCTAGAAATACCATCTTAAAGAGGGGACTGATCTCCTGATTGTTAGATACATTATTCCTTTTGATATGCACTCATATTATGAGTTTTCGTCTATGTATACAAAACCGGGTGGCTGTTATTCGCAAATCCCACTCCACCACTAAGGTGATGAAGGATGAGTAGGAAAGTGGGCCAAACCCACCATCTCCACAGCCAACCGCCAGTACAAAGATGCGTGCAGAATGTGTCGCAGGGCCACACACAACCGCGCAAGACAGCATCGCGCGTGGCTGTGCCACGCGCAACAACACGAGCTGTCGCGCGCACTACCGCACGCGGTAGCAGGCGCGCTACCGCCACGACGCACGTGGCGATACCGCGCGGCGCTACCGCGCGATAGCGCCAAACCCTCCTCAAGGGGGGCAGCCTAACCGCACCCCTCTTGGGGTGCGGCCAAGCCGCGCCCTTATTGGGGTGCGGCCTAGCCGCACCCCTCTCCTGCAGGGGGTCATGCAGAGCATCTGACCAAAACCCCATCCCTTCTTTGGGGGTACGACTTTCCGTTTCCAACCTCCTTGCGCGCTCAGAGTGCTTCCCCGTTCGTTGCGCACTCAGAATGCTTCTGAGCGCGCTCAGAGCACTTCCGCATTCCGAACACGCTCACATTTTGTCTTTCCTAATTTCTCAGATTGCATGACTCGTTTGTCGCCTTTTTTACCTTCAACGAAGCTGACCAAACTGCCCGAACTGCCCAAACTGCCCGAAGGGCGAGACGGTCATTTACGAAAAATGGCGATCCGTGTGCTCCAAATCGACCAGCGTGATTCGCCCGTTAGGTGGTTATGGTGGTTACGACGGCAAAATTACTGGGCTACCCCCGACCAAAACTATAAAAGGAGCCAAAGCCTTCATTTGAGGGAACCTTGCCTTCTGCACCCGAGAGATCTCTGTCGAAGATTTCCCTTGAGTTCTCCTTCGGTGCTCGAAGATCTCCTTCGCGCTTCGAAGATATCCTTCGTGGACTTGGAGAATTCCCTTCTCCTGAAATACGACTGGGCATTCTTGTTGAAACCGAGACTTGAGAAAAAGACTTGGTCTCTGTGGAGTTCGAGGTCCCCAAAAGAGGGGGTGACCTCACACCTACTTCTCTCAAGGGAGAGCACTAGGCCGAAGACTTAGGAAACTAGGAACCAGACCAAGGGCTCAGCGAGGAGGTCCCACCACACACCCGGAAGATCTTAGAGTGCTTCCCCTCCCAAGCCAATGCTGAGCTTGGGGCACCTTTGGAGGCTCTCTTCCCCCACTTGAAGAAACTTGGGGAGAGAGAAGCCCAAAGAGAAGTGATCTGCCTTCAAAGGCGCCCTCTTGATCCTAGTTATAGAATTCCTTGCTTGGTCTGCCAATAACCAGATTCTGGCCCACGAGATTACGAAAATACCCCCAGGTTTGGCCTGCCAACAGCTGAATCTCGCCGTTCTGAGACGCTGTACGCAGACCATCAGGTCCGCCTCCCTACTTTGGAACTGGGCGAGTTGGGGCAGGCCGCCTCCCCACTTTGGAACTGGGCGAGTGGGGGCAGGACGCTTCCCCACTCGTCCCCTTGGGGCTGGGCGAGTGGGGGCAGGCCGTCTCCCCACTCGCCCCCTTGGAGCTGGGCGAGTGGGGGCAGGCCGCCTCCCCACTCGCTCCATTATCTGGGCTGGGCGAGCAAGGGGCAGGCCGCCTCCCTCGCTCGCCCCCTTACTGGGGCCGGGCGAGCAGGGGGCATGCTGCCTCCCTCGCTCGCCCCCCTTGGGGCCGGGGCGAGTGGGTCTGGATGCCTCCCCGCTCGCCCCCCTTGGGGCCGGGGCGAGTGGGAGCCGGATGCCTACCCACTCGCACCCTTTGGGGCCGGGGAGAGTGGGGGCAGGATGCCTCCCCGCTCGCCACCCTTGGGGCCGGGGTGAGTGGGGGCCGGATGCCTCCCCGCTCGCCCCCCTTTGGGGCTGGGCGAGCACGGCGCATGCCGCCTTCCTCGCTCACCACCTCCCCTCCTGGGTCCGCCCAAAAACTATCCCGCTCCTCTCCTTGCCTGGGGCGGTGCTAAAAAACATTGGGCCTAAAGACACCCTGGACCCCGGGGACCCACTCGGCAAATACAGGGTTGTACACAATCCCCACTCTTTTCGAGCGAGTTACACGCTTGGAAAGAAAAGTCCAACCCTGCATATTCGGCGAGCGGTGCTGAGTGAAATTGAGAAGACTCCACATCGTTCCGGTGGGAAAAATTTACTTAAGCCTCCCAGAGAGGCCAATCCTGCCCTGCCGGCTAGTGAGAGCCTGGCTAGCGGAGCCATCTCGGGGGAAAAACCACTTAGTCTCCCGGAGAGGCCATCCTACCCTGCCGGCTAGTGAGAGGCCGGCTAGCGGAGCCATCTCGGGGGAAAAATCACTTAGCCTCCCCGAGAGGCCATCCCACCCTGCCGGCTAGTGAGAGGCCGGCTAGCGGAGCCATCTCGGGGGAAAAATACTTAGCCTCCTTGAGAGGCCTTCCTACCCTGCCAGCTAGGTTAGAGCCTGGTCAGCGGGTCTGCTCGGGGCTAACTGCCTTTGAAACCTGCCACCGAGTGAGCCTACGACCCTGCCAGCTAGGTTAGAGCCTGGTCAGCGGGTCTGCTCGGGGCTAACTGCCTTTGAAACCTGCCACCGAGTGAGCCTACGACCCTGCCAGCTAGGTGAGAGCCTGGTCAACGGGTCTGCTCGGGGCTAACTGCCTTTGAAACCTGCCACCGAGTGATCCTACGGCCCTGCCAGCTAGGTGAAAGCCTGGTCAGCGGGTCTGCCCGGGGCTAACTGCCTTTGAAACCTGCCACCGAGTGAGTCTACGGCCCTGCCAGCTAGGCGAGAGCCTGGTCAGCGGGTCTGCCCGGGGCTAACTGCCTTTGAAACCTACCACCGAGTGAGCCTACGACCCTACCAGCTAGGTGAGAGCCTGGTTAGCGGGTCTGCTCGGGGTAACTGTCTTTGAAACCTGCCACCGAGTGAGCCTACGACCCTGCCAGCTAGGTGAGAGCCTGGTCAGCGGGTCTGCTCGGGGCTAACTGCCTTTGAAACCTACCACCGAGTGAGCCTACGACCCTGCCAGCTAGGTGAGAGTTTGGTCAGCGGGCCAGCATCGGGGCTTTCCAGCATAAAACACTTGAGGACCCATGTTGCTCGAGAGAGGATCAACTCACAAAAGGGACTTCCCTCGCTGCTTCCGGCTCGGCGAGTGGTTTGCTTTCGCAGAGTCAGCTCACAGACCTCTGCACTCGCCGGACTACCGAACAGCTGCCGCACAGGGAGGTCTCGCCAAATCGCCTCCGCTTGACCCCTCTTGGGGCGGGGCGAGTGGGGGCCGGATGCCTCCCCGCTCGTCCCCCTTTGGGGTTGGGCGAGTGGGGGCAGGATGCCTCCCCACTCGCCCTCTTGGGGCTGGGCGAGTGGGGGCAGGCCGCCTCCCCACTCGCCCCTCTTTGCAGGCCGGGCGAGTGGGGGTCGGATGCCTCCCCGCTCGCCCCCGCCGGCACCTTCTTCCCGGATTGCCGGACGGGAGTGCCCTCGCCCATCTGTTGGGGCGGGACCTCCGGACCGCCTCCTCCCTCGCATTCGCCTCTCATGGCGAAAGCTAGTTGCAAGGTCTGCAGGACTTCCCGCTTGAAATCTTCAAACATTTCCATCGTCACCACAGCCACCGGTGACTCCGAGTAGCTCGGGTCGGATCCACCTCCTCCACCTCCGGCCATAGAGCTCAGCTTGAGATTTTCCGTGCTGGTCACTCTCCACGCTCACCGCACCAAAAATGTTGAACCCGTCAACCGATCTCTTGAGTTCGGACCCACAGGGGGGTGTAGCCCGTGCCTACTTCTCCCTCACTGAACTCTCCTGACTTTGGATGGAAAATCTGGAACAGACCCAAGGCTGTAGCGAGGAGGTCCCGCCACACACCCGGAAGATCTCAGAGAACTTGCCCTCCCAAACCAATGCTCAGCCGGGGCACCTTGGAGGGCACTAGCAGCCAACTCCGAAACTAGATGGAGGAGAGAGCTCAAAAAGATCCGATCTCCTCCAAGGTGCCCTTAAGGGTCTATTTATAGGTTTTCTAGTCTTGGACTGCAAATAGCGTAAATCCGCCTTTTAGTTTTACTAATCGCATCCCAAATTGGTCTGCTAACAGCCTAACTCCGCTGTTCTGGAGGGCTATTGGCAGCCCACAAAGGATATCTAGGTAATTTCCCCCTAAAGCCTTCTGGGCGAGTGGCCCGTGAAGGCACCACTCGCTAGGCTCCTTGCCCGCCGTAATTTACCGGGCGAATGGCTCATGAGGACACCATTCGTCAGGCGCTCAACTCGCTCGGCGGGCGAGATCTTGGGTACCCGCTCTCGCCTATCTGCTTTGGCACCAGGCTAGTGCCCCGCGAGTGGGGCCTCACTCGCCCAAGGGCTTTTGGACTTCTATTCTGCCTCTTGACCCCCCACGGGGTCTTGGGAACCCACTCGACGAATACGAGGTTGTACAATTCTCACTTTTGTTTTCACCACAGTTCTCAGAAGAAAAAAGACTTAATTTTCCAAGAGGTGGTCTGTCACCTTCAGAGTTCTCTCTCTATTATTGTAACGAGCGACGACCTGTCGCGCTCGAATTCTAAGTGTTTGATTGTAATCCCTCAGGAGATAGTGGAGTTTGGTCGGCACAACTCCGACCGCGTGGTTTTTTACTCTTTCCGGGTTTTCCACGTTAAAAAGTCTTAGTGTACTTAACGATTCTCTAATTGACTATTAGCGCGCTTGACTCGCTTCAGAGCTAAGACGGTTCAAGTCGACCGGTCTACCAAAAGCACCCAAGCGACCCACAACACCTTTATTTGTTTATTAGGACAGATTCTTTTCGTACAATTTCCTGCTCTAGCGTGCTCCCGATTGCCTGCCTCGGCACGAGCTCCAACACTTGTCAGGACGGTGAAATAGAATTAGTTCTCTTGAAATGAAAGGTTCTCTTGAAATAGGATTAGTTCTCTTAAAATAGGATGAGACGGATCCGCCAAAAATAGATCAGGACGGTGAAATAGAATTAGTTCTCTTGAAATAAAAAGGTTCCTGATTCCTCCACGAGTTCTTGCAATCGCAAGCATCCCGACGGAACCCGTCGAAAAACGAGTTGTGCTTGTGCTCCCGTGACTCTTCTGATCCCGTCGATCAGTCGTGAGCTCTCTGCCTCCGGAAGATCAATGACAGTCGCCGACTTGCGCGTGCGAGTTCCTGCATCCGGTTACTTTACGATTACCTGCCTGAAACCGTCTTGGGAGTTCCCTGCATCGCGTCCTATGCATTCACCTCTACACTCGCGTGCTCTCTGTCTTCGTTGACGAGCATTTGTCGAATCTCGCCTTCTGCTTACTCGCAATCACCATTTAGAGCACCTCCGATTCCCCTTCTCCCGCGACTCACTCGCGAGCTCCATCTCTGGCGGAGACGAACTAGTGACCTACGGAGTAACTCCGCTCACTTTGAGCTCTCTCGCCTTAATTGGAGACAGTGACTCCTACTGCTCCTTGCTTTTGCTCTCACAAAACTGTTAAGGTATATTGTGCATTAATGTCGGGTCTTTAACGGAATCCTAACGGGTCCGTTAAAGCACCCATAACGGGTCGTCGGGGATTTAGGGTTACGCATATAAATACCCCTGCTGGGGGCAACAGGTAGAGTTGTTCCAAACTTGACGCTCACTCGGATGCTTCGAGCGCTATCATTCTCGAAGATTCGTTCGTGAACCGTAGCCCCCTCACGCTCCCGAGCGGTTACTGCTTTTCTTATGTGCGTTTTCTCGCCTGGAAAGTCGCCCGCAAGGTAGAACGACGACGCCGCTGTGCGTTCTTCCCGTTCGCGTCTACAGGCCATACGACGCCTGCCGTTGAGCCCTAGCCGTCACCGCTTCCGTGCGTGCCCCGCTAGCCAAGGATCTGTCGCCGCCTGCCGTCGATCGACCGAAGGAGGAGTGCAGCGCCGCCCGTGTCCCTGCAGCGAGGAAGACGCCGCCGCCCGTGTCCCTGTTCGCGTCTCTTCCCGGACGCATCCAGGCCGCTCGTCTCCCCGCGACACAGGAGAAACCGCCGCTGCTTTGCCGACCCCCATCGACGAAGGAGGAAGCCGACCTCCATCGTTCGTTGATCTCCCTGTGCGAGGAGTAAGCCTGTTCGTCGATCTCCCGCCCGTTCGTCGATCGGAGGCCGCCCGTTCGTCGATCTCCCGTATTCTTCGTCGATAGGAGATCGTCGATCTGTGTCGTCTTCGTCGATTCAGATCGACGGTGAGGCCGTCTCTCCCGATCCGCCGATCCCAGTTGCTGCTCTAATGCAGTGAACTGCAGTGCCTCTTCGTCGTCTCCGCCGATCCAGTGCTGTCTACTATTCGTTGGAGAAGATCCAGTTGCCGATCCCGTCGCGCCAGTGAAGTGCAGTCCTGCTACACTGCTCCAGTGCGACTTTTGCTGCAGATCGCGCCGCTGTTCCAGATGGCCTCGCTTTCGAAGAGCAGCATCTCCTCTCCTGTGCCGATG
This sequence comes from Dactylorhiza incarnata, assembly GCA_033032865.1. Classification (NCBI taxonomy): domain Eukaryota; kingdom Viridiplantae; phylum Streptophyta; class Magnoliopsida; order Asparagales; family Orchidaceae; genus Dactylorhiza; species Dactylorhiza incarnata. The sequence goes on from JAWHQI010000217.1 coordinate 2,799,325, forward strand.
ATAAAGCTAGAGAAATTCTCTCATTCTGAGTTCAGTGCCTGGAAGCGGAACACCCAGTTTGGTATGAAGTTCCTGAATGTCTTTTATACACTGCAGAGTGACTTCGCAGAATTCAAAGGAGGAGACGAGGAGGCACAGTGGATCAGCGATGAAGACTTCTGTCGCGATTATCTCCTCAATTGTCTCTCCAATTTGCTAGCAGAGACTTTTGGGAAACTGAAGACAGCGAAGGAAATCTGGAATGCACTGGAAGATCAGTTCAAGGAGGAGGAGAACATGTCCAAGACGCATCTGGTGGACAAGTTCATGGGATTAACCTTCTCTGAGGACAGAGAAATCCTACCCCAGATTGCAGACCTGGAGAATTTGGTGGCCAAGCTCAACAGTGAGAACGTCCCTCTGCCAGATGGGTTCGTTGCTGGTGCCATCATTTTCAAGCTCCCCTCAGCGTGGTACTCTTTCAAGACGGAGATGTATAGGAAGAAGACTCAAGTCAGTCTGAAAGACCTCAAGCGGTTTATCTACATTGAGGATGAGAATCAGATTAGGTATGCAATGGAGGTGGTGAGCAAGCAGCAATCTGCTGCTAATATGATCACACACCCAAAACGGAAGCCTAAATCTGATCAGACTCGACCTCCCTCCAGTGCACCCGCAGTAGTAGACACCAGCAAGAAGATAAAGAAGTTCAAGGGCAAGTGCTACAACTGCAACAAGTGGGTCACTGCGCTTCTGACTGCAGGCAACCCAAGAAGCCCGATGCCAACCCACCAAAGCCTGATAATAGAGCTCATATGCTCCATCAGACTGCGCCCTCCCACTTTGTTGCCATGGTTGGGAAAGGTCAGACCAGTACTGATTGGTGGTTGGACTCGGGGACGACCTGCCACGTCCGCAACAATTCCGCTCTGCTGAAGGATGCCACTCTAGTCTCTGAGTCAGTTACAGTTGCAAATGGAGCCACTGCTGAGGTACTCCAGACAGGGACTGTGGATCTTCTACTCTCGTCAGGTACGCATTTAATTTTGAAAGATGTTAAATTCATTCCTACATTAGCTGCTAATTTAATTTCAATTAGTCTGTTAAGCGATGCGGGTATGTCTTTTAACATTAGAGGTGGTAGTGTGACTCTTATGGTCAACTCTCATTATTTTGGTTGCGCATACGTTCTAAATGGGATGTATAGGCTGAGTTTAACAAACGAAGTAGTCAATCGGGTTAGTTCAAATCTGATAGATCCTAAGACTTTACATGTCAGACTAGGACACGTGAACTATAGAAAACTACTTCTGCTAGCTAAAACTCACAACATTCCCTTAGACACTAAAACCAAATTTGACAAATGTGAGATATGTGCTCAAATTAAGATAACTAGAACACCATTCAGTCAGGTGTCTAGGAGTACACGTTTACTAGAGTTGATACACTCCGACATTTGTGACTATAAAAGTTGTCACACGTGGTGGTCGGAAAGACCTGATAACTTTTATCGACGACTTTTCTAGATATACTCACATTTATCTCTTAAAATCCAAAGATGAAGCTTTTGAAAAATTTCAAATTTTCAAAAATAGAGTTGAGAATCAATTGGATTTGAAAATTAAAAGACTTAGGAGTGATCGAGGAGGCGAGTACGTTAGGGATTTTCTTGTCAGCAATGACATAATTCCTGAAACCACTGCCCCTTATTCGCCCCAGTCCAACGGTATTGCCGAGCGGAAAAATAAAACTTTGACAGAAATGTTGAATTCTATGTTGTTGACTGCCGGTATGCCTGCGGCTTATTGGGAAGAAGCAGCCCTCGCGTCGAATCACATCCGGAATATGGTTCCTCATGCTAAATTAAAGCAAATCCCGTGTGAGCTTTGGTTTAAGAGAACGCCCAGATTTGATAATCTCAAAACCTGGGGTTGTATTGCCTACGTTAAGATACCTGACATAAGGCGATCTAAGTTAGGACCTAAGACGAACACTTGTGTATACTTAGGATGTGCGGTGGATAGTGATGCAGACAGATTTTTAGATCTCTCTATGAACTCGGTCATTGAGTCTAGAGATGATGTGTTCTTTGAGGACAAGTTTCTTAAAGATAAAAACCTGACTCTTCCAGGTCTGCCAGACACTAGTTCTGATACCCTCGTTGGGACGGAACTACGACTCCCAGACACTGAGCCAGTTCATACTAGTGCCCTAGAGTCCACTAGGCTATCTAATATGGAACGAGTTCCTAAAAGCTTCGGTACAGACTTTGTGACTTACCACGTTGAAGCTGATCCATCCACCTATAAGGAAGCGATGCGATCCAGGGATTCCCTGTTATGGAGAGAAGCCATTGATGATGAGATTAACTCTCTCATGGAGAACCAAACTTGGACATTAGTTGACCTGCCCAAAGGAGCTAAAACCATTGGGAGCAAGTGGGTTCTTAAGAAGAAACTGAATCCAGATGAGAGTATCGCTAAGTACAAAGCACGTCTAGTTGTCAAAGGCTTCACTCAAGTGAGTGGAATAAACTACTTTGATACATACTCATCTGTTTGTCACATTGCAACGATCAGGGTTCTTCTCGCTATCGCATCTATTGAACGCTTCGTCGTTCATCAGATGGACGTTAAGACTGCATTTCTAAATGGAGATCTAACTGAGGAGATCTATATGCACCAACCTGAAGGGTTCGTCGTAGAAGGTCTAGAAACCAAGGTCTGTAAGTTGATTAAGTCACTCTACGGATTGAAGCAAGCACCGAAGCTATGACACGAGAAGTTTGACACTTGCGTAAAAGGCCTGGATTTTAAATCCAACCTTTCAGATAAATGTCTGTACATACGGACAAGTCCAAATTCTGTCGCTATAATCTGCTTGTATGTTGATGACATGCTAATTCTGGGTACTGATCAGTCTGAGGTGGAAGACGTTAAGGTTACCTTGAAGTCAAAATTTAGCATGACTAACTTAGGAGTGGTGAAAACCATCCTAGGAATGCAAGTGAATTTTACGAATAAGGGTATCACTACATCCGAACTCTACTAGAGAAGTGAGGTTATGATAAGTGCAGGAAGATTGAGACTCCATACGATTATAATAATAGACTGAAACCTCACGATGGTTCACCTATTAGACAGTTGGATTACTCTAAACTTATTGGCAGTCTAATGTATGTTACTACCTGCAGTAGACCCGTCATAGCCTTTACGGTCGGCATGTTGAGTAGATTCACTAGTAACCCTGGAAAGGACCACTGGGATGCCTTGGAAAGGCTAATGCGATACTTAAAGTATACTGAGCAGTATGTTTTATGTTATAGTGGACACCCTCCTGTGCTTGAAGGGTATTCTGATGCCTCATGGTGCTCAGACATTGGTGATAGTAGGTCCACTGGTGGTTATGTGTTTACCCTAGGAGGAGCCGCAGTAGCTTGGAAATCTAAAAGGCAAACGTGTATAACACTATCCTCTATGGAATCCGAACTCTATGTTCTCGCTTCAGCTGCCGAAGAAGCAGAGTGGGTTAGAGATTTGGTTATGGATATTCCAATGACGAGTCTAACAATGAACTCTATCTCGATATTTTGTGACAATCAAGCCACAAAAACCATTGCAACTAATTCACTGTTCAATGGTAAGCGAAGACAACTACGGATGAAACATGCTTGGTTGACCTATCTCACCAGTCAAGGGATCATTTCCCTCTTGGACGTGAGATCAAAAGATAATGTAGCAGATGTCCTTACCAAGGGCTTATGCAAGGTTCTTACATCTAAAACATCAGGGGATATGAGATTAAAGTCTATTTAATGGGACTTAATACCTATGTTATGTTTAAGATTTTCGAACCGAGTGTGTCTACATTCACGCATCTAGACTGAGTACACTGAAGTGTTCCAGATGCTACTTGATGAAAGCCTGAGATTGTTAGTTGCTAGTCATTCCAAACTTGATGACTTACACAACTATTTCTTTTCAAAGGCTGAATTGGGTATCATTCCAAAAAGGAATACTAAAGTTACTGTTTGTGCCCTGATATCAGGATTATTAATCATATCATTCCAAATCTGATGATATAATGGTCATAGGTTGTTGTATCATTCCAAACTTGATGGTATGACACACTTGTGAAATATTTTGATAATAATTCTGATAATCGAAGGAACATAGCTTGGTTCTATGAAACCAAAATTTCTAATTTTGTGTAAATTAGATAGAGATGCAGCATGTGAGTCTTTCTTCCTAGTTAGAGTATTATGTTCTAAATTGTTAGAACTAATCACTTTACTTTTGATATGCATATGTATGGATTCATTGAGTTTTGTTCTCATGACATTCTAATGTTTAAATGCAGATCAATTGAAGTCTGGATGAGAGAAAGTGGATTTCGACATGGATGGAGATGATCTGCTGTTTGAGTAGACCGACCCATCACCAGTTTTTGAGTTTTGCTTCAGATTACTGTTCTTGCTTTTGCATGTTTGGAACCTGTTTGAGTTTAGACGTTTGCTCTAAAACTCTTGTTGTTTTAATCTGAAACTCATTCTGTCGTTATCTAACTTATATGTTTTGTTTAACCTGTTATGTGAATCAATTGCTACAATATAAGAGCAGAATGTTAAGGTATATTGTGCATTAATGTCGGGTCTTTAACGGAACCCTAACGGGTCCGTTAAAGCACCCATAACGGGTCGTCGGTGATTTAGGGTTACACCTATAAATACCCCTGCTGGGGGAAACGGGTAGAGTCGTTCCAAACTTGACGCTCACTTGGATGCTTCGAGCGCTATCAAAAACTTTTTCCCGCACTATTCCTTGATGACTGAATCTTCATCCCTTGTTGAGCACGTGGGCTCGCGATTGCAAGTCACTTCACTAGATTGGATGAGACCAACTGTTTTGTCTGGTTGTGATCATTTTGGATCGCCACCTCCTACGCACGGCTTCGTCGTCTCCAAGACCTAACTCAGTCTCCAACAATCGTTGATATAGCCGAGTTTAAAGAAAAGGAAGACGAGTTACTTGTGAAAGATGTCTTTGTTATTGGTTGGCTTTCTAATATGGTCGAACTTTCTATTAACAAGCAAACTGCGGAGGTTATCTGGGATCATCTTGTGGATTTTTATTCCTTGAAAAAAAATTATCTTCCCGTATACTTGATCTACATCTGAGACTGGGCACCCTGCGCCTCGGGCAAATCGTTATTATGTATTCAAAGGGCATTGTGATGAGCTCAGTGTTTATCACCCGCTCTATACAAATCTGACAATTCTACAAAACAATGGGATGAACTGGCTTTTGTTCGTTTTCTGGCTACATTACCATCATCCTATGACTCACTTAAACATCAAATTCTCACATCTGATCCTTTTCTTAGCTTGACTGAAGTTTATGCTAAACTTTCCCGCTTGTCTGCTACACCAACTACTCTTGGAGATGCTTCCGCTCTTGTTGTTGCTTCTATAGGACGCGTCTGTGGGCGAAGATGACAGAGAGCTACTCGTGGTTGAGGTGCCTTACAAACTTCCTCCCGCAAGTGCGGCTATTGTAGGTTCACAAATCATTCTGAGGAAAAATGCTAGAAAAAACATGAAAACCCTGAATGGGCCAACCAACTCTCCACAGAGTCAATTGTACGAAGTAACAACCTTCCGATCAATAGGAGAATAACAAACATAACATTTCTGAGTGCGAGAGTAACCGACACACATATATTTGGTAGCGCGAGGAGCAAGCTTGTCTGTGGATGGTCCAAGATTGTGAACATAACAAGTGCAGCCGAAGACATGAGGTGTGATAGCAAAGGGATGCGTGGAGGGAAACAAAAGGCTAAAGAGGGTTGCAAAGTTGAGAAGAGAGGAGGACATACGGTTGATGAGGTAATAGGCTGTAGACACCGCGAAATGCCAATCAACTTTGGGAACCTGCATTTGAAACAACATGGAGCGAGCGACCTCAAGGAGGTGACGATTTTTCCGTCCAGCTACCCATTTTGTTGTGGGGTATACACACATGAGGTTTGGTGGATAATCCCAAACTTAGCACATAGATTGGTAAACATGTTTCCTGTGTATTCTCGCATTGTCGTTCTTATAGTTTTAACAGTGGTGGGGAATTGGTTCTGGGTTTCAGTAATAAAGGCACGAAATACACGAGTTATATCAGAACGATCATGAAGTAAATATAACCATGTCAAGCGAGAATAATCATCAATAAACGTAATGAAATAACGACACCCAGAGCTACTAGTTACTTTATAAGGTCCTCAAATGTCCGAATGAACTAACATAAAAGGAGCATCGCTCCGAGTATAATGAGGAGAAAAAGAAGAGTGATGGTGTTTGTCGAAGATGCAAGACTCGCAGGTGAAGTCGTTGAGAGAGAGATCTGAAAGAGCTTTCTTGAGTATTGGAAGAGGGGCATGTCCAAGGCGCCGATGCCAGTCAATAGTACTAACAGAAGAAAGAACTGAAGGGGAAAGTTCCAGAGTGTATAGCCCATTCGCAAGTTGCCCTTTACCAATGATAGTCTGCGTCCTTCGATCCTGCACAACAAAAGAAGAGGAAGAAAAAGTTACATAGCAATCAAGATCTTGAGTGAGCCGACTAATAGAGAGAAGATTAAACGGAGATCCCGGGACATGTAGAACCAAGCGAAGAGAGATGGAGGGAGTAAGAGGCACGTCGGGTGATCCAGAAACCGGAGTGGTGTCACCGTGTCACCATTGGCTACAATAATGTACTTCGGATGTTCTGAGTTCGAGTAGTGAGACGGTTGCTTTGGGATAATGTGGTGTGTTGCTCCGGAATCCATAATCCAAGTTGAACTATGGGAGAGACATGAGATACCTTCATCGGAGACAGAGGCCACAAAACCGGAGGAACGACTGAGCATTCCTTGAATTTGCTAGAGTTGGGTGCACAAGGCATCAATGTCGGTTTGAGTGTTGGTGGGAGCGTTGACGCCAATAGAGGCCTGCGGAGGTTGTGGCAAGCCATGCTTACGATAACACGTGGCCTCGAGGTGACCATCCCAGCCACAGTAGGTACACTTAAAGGGAGGACGATTGCTTCGACCCTTACCCCGAGAAGAGGTCCGATCCCCTATGAGAGGATGGAGGAGTAAAGGGAGGTGGAGAAAACTTCTGGAGTAGAGCTGGAGAGGGGGTTCCCGGGAGCATCAGGAGGGGGTGTGACCTTTAGCAACATGTAGCACACATCTGACAGAGACAAAATGGTGGAGGAGAGGATTTGAGCCCGGATGCTGTGAAGGTAAGGTGGAACACGTGCCATCATCATGGCGATGCCAACTGCCTCTTTCTGAGTACGTTGTGCCGCGAGATCGGGAGTAGGAGGCTGATGCTGAAGCCAGACTTCTACTAAAGTCTTGGATCGCACAACAAATGAAGTGAGATCGCCAGTCACCCCTGGGTCAAGAGACTGAAGGTCCGTGATGATATCAAAGAGATGTTGTAAGCTGTTCTTGCCAAAAGAAAGAGAATGCAGTTCCTCCAACAAAGCTTTGGCCGTCTCATAATACATAGCCATACGATATGGTTCACTGTCCATCGAATTTAGAATCCAAGATTGGACACGACCGTCATCACGTTGCCATTCATCGGTGGGCTCAGATGGAGTGGCCTTTGTCAGATGGTGAAGGAGTCCTTTTGTCTGGAGAACATGGTAAACTGAGTGCATCCATTCAACAAAATTCTTCTTCCCACTAAGGAAGATAGTGGTGATCCGAAGCTCATCGCGAACTTCAGGAAGAGGAGCCGTAGCACGGGCCGGAAGAGACGGAGCATTATTCTCGGCCATTGAAGAGAGCTAGAAGAGCACGACATCGGTCAGAGAAGAGGCCCGACAAAGAAGAAACCGGCGAGCGGGAGCAACGCAGCGGGCAGGAGAGCTCGCGGTCAGGAAGGCACGCAGCGGTCAGGAAGGCACGCAGCGGTCAGGAAGGCACGCAGCGGTCAGGAAGGCACGCAGCGGTCAGACGAGCTCGTGTGCAAGAGAGCTCCCGGCGTGCAAGAGAGCTCGCAGTTTCGCTGTTAAGAGAGCTCGTGGCGGTCAAGAAGGCACGCAACGGTCAGACGAGCTCGCGTGCAGGAGACCTCCTGGCGGTTTGGAAGGCACGCGATCAGAGGAGCTCGCTGCGAACAGAAGAGCACACATGCATAGGAACTCGCTGCGAACAAAGGAGCACGCGGGCAGATGAGCTCGCTGCGGTCAGGAGAGCTCGCAGGCAGGAGAGTTCCCGGCGGTCTGGTAGGCACGCGATCAGAGGAGCTCGCTGCGAACAAAGGAGCACGCGGGCATATGAGCTTGCTGCGGTCTGGAAGGCACGCGAGACAAAGCGGTCTCGAGCACAACGAAAGACTAGGCCGCGGTCAGAATAGCAGACCGCAGGAAGGGTGCGAATAACGAACCAGCTGTGGGACCCAGCTGATTGAGAGGAGGCTATAAAAGGAGGAGGAGAAGAAGGAGAAAGCCAACTCTAGGAGGATTGATCAGGACTGCGGTCACACAAAATTGAGACCGCAGAAGGAGGAAGAGGCTGAGGTTGCGGTCACAGGAAATGGATACCGCAGGAAGGGACAAGCCGGGAGAGCCAGGAAGGCAGGCTACTCGCGATTTTTTTAGGACCGATTTTTCTGCTCTGATACCATGAGGAAAAAACAAGAAAAAAAATCTTATATATATATAATATATTACAACAAGTATTTGTACACTTATATAGGAAAAGAGAGAGGATAGGAAATCTCATTCTAAGATGTGGGACTAAAATAACTACAAAGAGCCTTCATTATTGAACCTTTTTATATTATTTCTTCAACAAGGATAATAACTGTGCTTGAGGCTATTGAATTCTTATAAATCTTTAATATATGAACTATGCAATCCTCATTAACCTGTCATTTCTTCAGGGAAATGAAACCATCATGACGATCCAGAATTTGATAGCTGTGATAGAAGGAGATGAAGAACCTGATCGGTGAGCTTATTTCTGTTAAAGTTTTCTTATGCCTTTCTCAAAATTTCTTAAGTGTCAGAAGAATTCCTACAAACTAGGAGATATGCATATATGCAGTTAAAAATAAATAGGCAACAATATATGCAGTTTATATTGGTTTATTATATTTCTTTATTATTTTGCACATTTTGTTTCAATGTTTCTCTTTGTTGTAACATTGACCCCCACTCTCTTTCTGGCATTCTATGTTTTTCGACCATTTTCAATACAAATATATTGTTTACAATTTCTTGCATTCCTTCTCCTGTACATGTGAACAAATAGGAAGATCTGAATTCCTGTAACAGTTCGGTTTCTGCTGCTTTTTAACCTTATAATAATCAGACAGTTGATTCTAATCATTGGTAACTAATTCACCTTAGTTATTGAATTATTGTTTCATGCATATGTTAATAAATGTCTTTATGCCAAATAGAAAGAACTAAATTGCTACTGTATGACTGTACAGATATGTACTTGTTGGTAATCATTATGATGCATGGACATTTGGGGCAGTTGATCCAAATAGTGGAACTGCTGCTTTTTTAGAGGTAACCATATTCTAGTTGCCAATATTTTGTTATCGTTTATTAGAGAGTTATCATTTATCAATAGATAGATGATATTTTGTCACTGTAGTTACTGGAGTATTTGGCTAAATGATTGTTTTGATCCAAACTACATTTCATGCATTTGATGTTGTTGAAGCATTGTCCCAAAGGCCACCCATGTGTGTGTTGAGTTGATTTGGTTTCAAACATCCACCCACCCATGCACTCCACGTGATGTTACAAATAAAAAAAAAAGAATCTTGACTTACCTGTAGCAGCCCATGTGCCAAGAAAGAAAAAAAAAGGAACTTTGATTTCTCCTCCATGCATGCAAATCGCGAGGAAGTATTATAATATATATTTATATTATATATACATTACGGTGGCATGCATGAAGGTGGAGAGAGGCAAGCACCAACCAAGAACTGTGAAGAAGAGGATCACCACTCCTCTTGATCACGAGGCCGAGGGCCGTGGCCGGCGCCTTTCGGCGCCGGCGATCGCCGGAGCATGTCGGCGGGAGTAGGCCGGCGGATGTTGGTGCGGCGAGGCGGCGGCGGGCTGCAACAAGTGCGGCAAGGCGGCAGCGGGCTGCAATGAGTGCGGCAAGGCTGTGGCGGGCTGCGACGTGTGCGGCAAGGCTGCGACGGGCTGGAGCGGGTGTGACGAGTTTATGGTTGGCGGAGACACGATGGCGGGCTGCGTAGGCGCGGCAAGGCCAAGTACGTCTCGGTGGAGTGCTTCTCCGGTGGTGGTGGGTCGTCTAACGATGACGAAGGTTCGTTCTGTCACGAACCTTGTGCGTCCGCTGTGCTAGCGGATTGCAGTTAAGATTGTTCTCTCTCCCGCGGATCGAGCGAGTCCGGCTTCTCCGCGGCGTTTTCTGTAACGGGCGTTGGTATACTTCTTCATATATGAATATTGCAGCTGAATATTTTTATATACGCAGTGCGTGGTTCAGATTGCTGTGCGTTTTGTGTCGCCCTGTATTAATTTGGTTGCGACCGGGGGATGGATCCGCGTTATCCCCAACAAGTGGTATCAGAGCGAGGTTCTGTAGGTGACTGATTCGAAATTCGGGAAAGTTTTTGACTGCGGTGGGTGACGACTAGGTCCGCTCCCCATCCTTTCAAATTCGATCTTTGAATTAATCAGGTCTCCTAGTCATGCCAGAGGACAACCATGACAGGGAAGAACACAAATCTGAACAGTTTTTCAGTGAAGAATTTCAACGGTAGTGGCGGGTTTGACCTATGGAGGATGCAAGTCCATGAGAGGGTCATGCTGCATGTTGATATGTTACAGGAAGGAGACAATCTGTGGGAACACCAAATTGTGTTCAGAGGTTTTTTGTGTCAATTAAAGGCAGTTGGCGCAGATACGGAGGAAGACGTGAAGATCTTATCACTTCTTACCTCGCTCACAAAGACTTACCGGCCTTGGTGACAAAGCTCTTGTATGAGAAGGATACAATGGAGCTAGAGGAGGTCACGATCGCGGTGCTATCAAGATAGATGTCTAAGGGCCCTACTCCTGGGGGCGGTCACATCTTGGCAGCAGCGAAGGGTAAGGTGAGGCAGTTTGGCAAGGGATTGAGCGAGCATGATCTCGATCTAGGCCAAAGGAGGGTATGGTTTGTAACCATTGCAGACAGTGCGGTCACACAGGAGAGCGAGTTCGCAGCGTGTGAAAAGGCCTCAAGGCCAGGGTGCGGACTGAGTGACGTTGGGTCAGGGTGCAGAGTGATGATGTCCTCGCCATCACTAAGAGTCAGAGCGACTCTGACAGCTGGATGTTGGATCCCGGTGTGTCGCAACACAATTGCTATGATGCATCAATGTTTTGTTCTTTGGCGGTGACGACTCGAGTTACGAGGTCACGGGGACAGGGATGAGTGACATGAGGATGCATGATGGGGTGGTGCGCAAGCTTGAGAGGGTGCATATAATGCCCAAGTTGCGTAGGGATTCGACGTCGTTAAGCATATTGGACTTAAGTGGCTACAGTTGGGTGGCCTGGGTGGAGTCCTGACGGTGAAGTGAGGGTGTACCGTGCTCTTGAGAGTTGTACAGTGCGGTAGTATATACCGGCTGATGGGGACCACGATGCGAAGTGGTGTACTCATGATTTCTGCGGGTGATATGGTGGATGGTCGAGGTGGTGCAGTGGATCGCCCTTCTGTGAATCTGATTTGGCGAGTCAGTTTTTGCGATCCGGGTGTGTCGACATCCCACAGGTAAACCAGAGCAGAGATGAAGTTCGACTTGCGACAAGTCGGCTGACGCCTCAGGCATGAGGTGGTGCTTCATGCAGATTGGTGCTTCGTGCAGACTGGTGTTTGGTGCAGACAGTGCTTCGTGCAGAGATGCTTTGTGCAGAAAGTGATGTTTGAAATCCAAAACAAGGTGGTGATTGTTGAGTTGATTTGGTTTCAAACATCCACCCACCCATGCACTCCACGTGATGTTACAAATAAAAAAAAAAGAGAATCCTGACTTACCTGTAGCAGCCCATGTGCCAAGAAAGAAAAAAAAAAGAACTTTGATTTCTCCTCCATGCATGCAAATCGCGAGGAAGTATTATAATATATATACATTACGGTGGCATGCATGAAGGTGGAGAGAGGCAAGCACCAACCAAGAACTGTGAAGAAGAGGATCACCACTCCTCTTGATCACGAGGCCGAGGGCCGTGGCCGGCGCCTTTCGGCGCCGGCGATCGCCGGAGCATGTCGGCGGGAGTAGGCCGGCGGATGTTGGTGCGGCGAGGCGGCGGCGGGCTGCAACAAGTGCGGCAAGGCGGCGGCGGGCTGCAATGAGTGCGGCAAGGCTGTGGCGGGCTGCGACGTGTGCGGCAAGGCTGCGACGGGCTGGAGCGGGTGTGACGAGTTTATGGTTGGCAGAGACACGATGGCGGGCTGCGTAGGCGCGGCAAGGCCAAGTACGTCTCGGTGGAGTGCTTCTCCGGTGGTGGTGGGTCGTCTAACGACGACGAAGGTTCGTTCTGTCACGAACCATGTGCGTCCGCTGTGCTAGCGGATTGCAGTTAAGATTATTCTCTCTCCCGCGGATCGAGCGAGTCCGGCTTCTCCGCGGCGTTTTCTGTAACGGGCGCTGGTATACTTCTTCATATATGAATATTGCAGTTTAATATTTTTATATACGCAGTGCGTGGTTCAGATTGCTGTGCGTTTTTGTGTCGCCCTGTATTAATTTGGTTGCGACCGGGGGATGGATTCCGCGTTATCCCCAACAGTGTGCAGTGTCATATGCGAGCATAGGCCCACGATTGTGTATCCCCCATGTGGTGCATGCTTTCTGGAGCTTGGTACCATCGTGGAATAATAGCCCCACCCTGTGTATTCAATATGCCTTTGGTGGTATAAGATCTTGGGCCCCTCCACTCATTGCCAATTGGTTTTGAGTTGGATGTCTAGATTCTTTTATGGTATCTAAGCTAGGTTGCCCACGCTTCTACCATATATCTGATATACCTACGGATTTCGTGAAGTGGCGCGTTGCAGTGTTTCTCAGGGACCACCCAAAATATTGTATCCATGCGTCTCCCATTTGTAGGCCCAAAATTGTGTATCTCCCATGTGGTCTACACCTTGTGGAGGTTGGTATCATTGTGAGATAATGGTCCTGCATAGTGTATTTAGTATGCCATTAGTAGCTTTATAAAATCTTTGGCTCTTCTACTCATTGCCAGCTAGTTTTATTTGGGATGCCCGTGTGCTTACATATACGATAAAGATAAAATTATAAATGCCCGAGTACTCGAGCCAAAATTTTGGCAGAGCATGGACAAAATAGCTGCCCTCTATCAATAAAATTTCTTTAACTTAGTTGGTAAGATCGATAATATCTCCTTAACTTAGTTGATAAGACGTATCAAGTGGCTTGCCAGATTTTGTTAAGGAAAACCGGATATGATCCATGCTATATTAGAGATAAAATGCTTCAGGGATCGAACAAAGTGCTTGGGGGACTAGATTACTATTGTTTGAGCCGCTTGTGATGAGATTCGTGGGGTAAAGTGGATGATGGCCTGAGGTTCTCACATCAATAGTGATTTGGGCCGACAAGCCTCAGCCACAGCGAGAGAAGATCAAAGTTAGAGAAATTAGGTATGAAATTTAATGCTCAAATGCTATGTTGAGGGAAATCATCTATATAATAGAGATATAATCAATGAGCAAGAAGTGAAGGATCAAGATGATAATGCGTGGGAAACAAATCCGTCGATTACAATACAATTCCCTCTTTACTATGTAACAATATGTATATTTAACTATTCTGCCTATATATTATATTTAGTACCATTTATTTTTTTTGAAATCGTCATTAAAATATATCATTACCCACACTTTTGACCTTAATATCCCATTTAAAGAAAAAAAAACTATGGTTCCTTGTTTAACTGAAGATTGTAATCAAACTTTCTTCTAATGGTTTGGTTAAATAGACAATTGTTGCCAATATGAAGCTCGTTCTTTTCTTGCTAATGTTTCTTTTAACTCATAATATACTGTTTGATTATTCTTAAGACGTTTTGTTATCCTTTTCAGGTTGTCGAAAGATTAGCTAAGTTACAAAAGGGTGGATGGAGGCCACGAAGAACTATCATCTTGTGTAGTTGGGATGCAGAAGAGTACCACCTGGTCTTCCCTTCCACATCTTCCTCTGCCTTACACTTCTTTTCTTTTTAAATCCGACTTCTTCATAATGTAATTAGTCTTTATTTCGTTAACTGGGCCAATATTGGTTCAGATAGGATCAGCAGAATGGGTTGAAGATAATAGAGAGATGTTAGCCTCAAGAGCCGTAGCTTATCTGAACATGGACTATGCAGTATCTGGTCGTGGATTTCATGCTTCTTCAACCCCACAGCTTGATACACTTCTCATGGAGGCAGCAAAAATGGTCTTCTTATGTTCCTTCTATATTAACTTATTGATAAGACATAAATTTGGATATCGATATGCACCACTCAAGATTTCAATAGTTATTGTCACTTACAGTTTCAAATGTGCCTTCAATTACATGTATATATATAACTTAGTCATCAAAGCTTCGAAAAAAGTTTACACTAGTGATGACATTTGGGCCCCACTATCTATCTTCGAGCTGACGGGCTACTCAATGATAATTGAGTGAGCTATTCTGGGACCATCGAGTGGATATATAATTATTTGTTTATAAATTATTATTACAAATTGAAATATAAAATTATATTTGTAGAGAAGCACGGGAAATGAAAAAAGAAATTAATATTTTATTATTTCTCATAGAAAAGAAGTCCATTTACAACAAGCATAAGTACATATATATAGGGAGGAGGAGTGAAGACTCAACTCTATCCTAAGATGTGAGACTAATTTTTGAACAAAAATGGGTCATCCAATGGGTCATTGGATGAGCCTTTGTACAACTTATTTCAACACTCCCCCACAAGCTGGAGCATACAAATCGTAGGAGTCCAGCTTGAACAGACTGATGATATGGTGGTGGAGTTAAGACTTTAGTGAGGATGTCAGCAACTTGCCCAGCAGCAGGCACATGTCGGAAATCCAATTTTGTAAGCTGCACATTTTCCCGAACAAAATGACAATCAACCTCTATGTGCTTGGTATGTTCATGAAACATGGGATTTTTGGCTATATGAATAGTCGCTTGACTGTCACAGAAGAGAGTGGCCGGAGAAGGAAGTTTCACACCCAAATCATTCAAAAGGCTCCCCAACCAGGTAAGTTCAGAAACGACAGAAGCCATTGAACGATACTCAACTTTTTCAGAAGAACGCGCAACCACAGTTTGCTTCTTGCTCCGCCAGGTTACAATATGTCCACCAAAGTATGTGCAGTACTCACTTGTGGATCGACGATCATCTAGAGAGCCAACATAGTTAGCATCAGAGTATGCAGCAAGTGATAAGGAGGGAGAGGGCTTATACACAAGTCCTTGTCCCGAAGCAGTCTTCAGATAACGGAGGATGCGCTCAACCGCCTGGAGATGGGAGATCCTTAGAGCATGCTTAAAATGACAGACCACCCCAACATCAAAGGATATATCAAGTCGTGTAATCAATCTTGTAGATGTCGGCCGACATGTTCGACATGTCGGCCGACATGTCATTTTTGAGGGAAAATCGCAACGTTAGCGACACAGATGAGAAAAATGGCGTTTTCCAGTATGGCGGCCGACATGTCGAACATGTCGGCCTGACATGTCGGTTTATGGCGACGACATTAGCTGTTTTTTACCTGATGCTATTACCACCTGCTGTTTACCTGTTGTTTTCTGCTGTTTACTTGCTTTTTTCCTGCTGCTACCTACTGTTTACTGTCATAAATCAAAGGCTAAAGCATACTAACTCCATATTTAACTTTAAAACACTACTAAAAGAAACCATGAATGTTATGCTTCTGTTTTTGCTTCTGTAATGCTATGCTTCAATTTTTGAAATGCTATGCTAATTAGCTACTGAATGCCTTCTTCTTATTATTCGTGTTTATATTGATATTATTTGTTCCATTTTGTTTTTATCACTTATGTTGCTTTTATTTTAATTTATTCAAAAATATTTATATTTTTTGTGTGTAGTATGAATTCATCAGAAGGTTCGAGCAACATTTCTGATTTATTATAAATTTATTAAACACTAGTTAGTAGTTTAATCTTCTCACATGAATTTGAGTTTGCCCTTAATTAGAAAAAACAATTATCATCTAATTAAAAACACATATATATATATATATAATTAAAATCCGACATTTTGAAATGTCCCCGATATATCCCCCGCAATCCGACATCCGACATAAAAAACCAAAACCGACATGAGTCCGACATCCGACATCTGCAAGCTAACGTGTAATAGTAAGATAAATTAGCTTGACCACTTGATGACGATAATACTCCGGATTAGGGAGGAGCAAAGCAGAGTCGGAAGCATGGTCGCAGAGCTTATGGTTGACATCCATAGGTGTGTCAGCGGGCTTGCACCCAAAGTAGTCAGTGTCGTGAAGAAGGTCAAGATAGTACTTCCGTTGAGACAAAACGAGACCATCAGGTCGACGGGTCACCTCGATGCCAAGAAAATATCAAAGAGGCCCCAATTCTTAGTCTGAAATTCGGATGCCATGTGCATCTTGACCAGAGTTATACCATCGAGATCATCTCTGATGATAAAGATATCATCGATATACACCAAAAGTATCACCATGTCTGTCGGGCATTGACGAGTGAATATAAATAAGTCGGTCGAACTCCTCGCGAAAGACCAATGCTGCATGTAGACATTCTCAGCGAGGTCACTATTCAGGAAAGCATTTTTGATGTCAAGTTGATGCAATGACCAATGCCGATGAACAGCTAAGGACAGTATTCAACTTCGCCACAAGTGAGAAGGTCTCCTCATAGTCAAGGCCATGTTACTGAGTAAAGCCACGAGCCACTAGTCAAGCTTTCAGACGTTCAACCGCCCATTATGGTCGTGCTTCACCGTGAAAACCCACTCGCAACAACACAAGTCTGACTAGAAGGAAGAGGAACAAGGTCCCAAGTGTGATTAGCCCAGAGAGCGGTCATTTCCTCATCCATGGCGGCCCGCCACCCCCCGGATGTTGAAGAGCCTCGTGCAGAGAAGAAGGGGGTGGAAAAATAGGATAAAGAGGTTGCAAACCTGTGAAGCGCTGAAGACAAGCGATGCAAAGAGACATAATTTGAAATAGGGTGAGTGGTAGAAGCCGATGTAGGATCAGTGGTCTGCGAGTATCAGTAGGTAGAGGCGTCTCTCGTGAGGTAGTAGACCAAGGAAGACGTCGCGTGTAGACGCGAAGAGGCAAGGATAGAGGCACAACTTGAGGGGTGTGAAGCAGAGGCGTAGATTCGGTGATGGTAGACACGTGAGGTCAGGAAGGGCTTGGAGAGGAAGGGAGTAACTGGCCGGAAGGGTGGAAAGGTTGATTTTCAAGAAAGGTGATATCAACGAAGTTGATAAGCTTTCGAGTAGGTGGAGAGTAACAGACATAACCTTTCTGGGTGCGAGAATAGCCAACAAACATATACTTTGTACACGAAGAGCCAACTTGTCCATGACAGGGCCAAGATGGTGGACATAACAAATACAACCGAAGATACGATGTGTTAAGGCGAATGGAGGGGTAGAGGGGAAGATGATGGAATATGGCGTCATAAAATTTAGAACAAAGGAGGGTATGTGATTCATAAGGTAGCAGTCGATGGAAACTGCAAAATGCCAATAAGCTGTGGGAACCTGCATTTGGAACATGATGGACTAGACAACCTCGAGGAGGTGACATTTTTTTCACTCGGCCACACCATTTTGTTGTAGTGTATAGGGACAGGAAGAATGCCCAACGTAGCACCTATATCCTGAAAACTATGACTTGTATATTCGCGCATTATCTGTGCGAAGAATTTTAAGGGATCGTGAGAACTGGGTCTTGGTCTCAGCAAAAAAAAGAGCAGAATATTCGCAGTAACTCTGAACGATCGCTCATTGTATACAACCACGTCATGCGAGAATGATCTTCAATAACAACAACACTCAAGCCTTTATCCCACTATAGTGGGGTCGGATCCTTTGTCCCCATTGTGCCATATCTTTAGTCATAATCTCACTAATGCCTAAGTACATTATGTCTTTCCTTATAGTTTCATTCCAAGTCTTTATTGGTCTACCCCTCCCCTGTTTAACATGCCCAGTGACTAAACTCTCACAACGCCTAACAGGTGCCTCTAATGGTTTCCTTTGTACTTGTCCAAACCATCTTAGTCGAGCTTCTCACATCTTCCCTGCAATTGGTGACACTCATGTCTTATCCCTGATACATTTATTCCTAATTTTATCCAGTCTCGTGTGTCCACACATCCACTTAAGCATTCTCATCTCTGCAACTCCCATTTTTTGCTCATGTACACAATTCACTGCCCAACACTCAGAACCATAGAGCATCGCTGGTCTAATTGCAGTACGGTAAAACTTGCCTTTAAGTTTTAATGGTACTTTACGATCACATAAGATCCCTGACGCGCCTTTCCACTTCAACCAACTTGCTTGGATTCTATGTATCACATCTTTATCAACACCTCCATCTTTTTGAGCCATCGATCCAAGCTATTTAAAGCACTCGCTGCGAGAAATATCTTGATCACCTAACTTAATCACGAAGTCATTTGTCCTTCTTGCACTGCTAAATTTAAGCTCGATATACTCATTTGCCCTTCTCAACATAAAACCCTTCTTTTTTAAAGTGTCTCGTCAAGATTCAAGTTTCACGTTTACACCCTCGCGCGTCTCATCGACCAAAACGTTATCATCCGCAAACAATAATCACCAAGGTATTGTTTGTTGGATATGTCCGGTGAGTTCATCTAAGATAATGGTAAAGAGATAAGAGCTTAAAGCTGAACCTTGATGTAAGCCAATGGTGATAGGGAATTAATGTGTTAATCCTCCAGATGTCCTCACCCTCGCTACTGAATTTGTATACATATCTTTGATTATGTCAATGTATGATACATTTACACCTTTTTTTTCTAAGACTCTCCATAAGATCTCTCTTGGAACTCTATCATAAGTCTTCTCAAGATCGATAAACAACATATGCAAATCTTATTTTCTTTCTCGATAGTTGTCAATGAGTCTCCTCAAGAGATGTATAATTTCCATGGTCGGCCGCCCTGGCATGAATCCAAATTGATTCTCCGAGTTGCTAGTCTTTTGTCTTACTCTTCTTTCTCTTACTCGTTCCCATAGTTTAATGGCATGACTCATTAATTTAATTCCTTTGTACTGAACACAATTTTGTATATCTTCTTTGTTCTTATACAAAGGTACCAAGATACTTTCTCTCCATTAGTCCGACATCCTCTTTGGCTTCAGTATCTTATTGAAGAAACATATAAGTCATAAAATTCATTCTTTCTCTAGACATTTCCATACTTTGATAAGTATATCGTCTGACCCAACCGCCTTTCTATTTTTTATTTTCTTTAGAGCATCATTTACCTCCGATACTTGAATTTTACGATAAAACGTTATGTTCCTATACTCCTCTGATTTACTTAACCCTTTCAAGTTCACTTCATTATCTTTTGTTTCATTATAGAGTTGATAAAATTATCTTTTTCATCGCTCTTTAATAGCCTCATCATCCGTCAAAATTGTATTTGTTTCATCCTTTATGCATTTAATCTCTTGTCTTCCTCTTTCTACCTCGAGCAATTTTATATATGTCATGCTCTCTATCTTTGGTATCTAGTCGCTTGTAAAATTCTTCATAAGCTTGACTTCTTGCTCTACTTACTGCATGTTTAGCTTCTTTCTTGACGACTTTGTACCTTGCCAAGTTTTCATCATTCCTACAAGCGTATAATGTTTTATAGCTGACCCTCTTTGCCCTCACTTTGTCTTGCACTTCCTCTTTCCACCACCAAGATTCTTTATTTAGGGGTGCACGACCTTTTGATTCTCTAAGTACGTTGTTTCCACTTATCATTAAATGTGAAGACATAACTTTTCATGAGACACTATGATCAACATAAGGGTCATCAACTAGTTGTTCCATAATTGTTGTCTTGAAAGCAACCCGTTTTTCCATTTTCAAATTCCACCACCGAATTTTTGGCAACACTTTTGTCTTTGTCTTAAATTTATTATATTTAATTTGCACGTCCAACACCACTAACCTATGTTGTGTTGTCAAACTTTCTCCTGGTATGACTTTGCAATCCTTACAAATCATTTTATCTATTTTACGAGTCGTAAAATAATCAATTTGTGACTTATTTGATATGCTTTTAAACGTAATTAAATGTTCTCTCAACTTCATGAAAAGTGTATTGGTCACAATTAGCTCATGTGCTATGACAAAGTTTAAAATTACTCTTCCTTCTTCGTTTCTTTCTCCATACCCAAATCATCCATGAAAGGCTGTATAATCTGTATTTTCTTTCCTATATGTTCATTTAAGTCCCGTCCTATGAAAATCTTCTCTTCATGGGATTTCCCTTACTAAATCATCTAATTCTTTCCAAAATTGCACTTTAATAGCTTCACTTAATCCTACTTTTGACGCATAAGCATTGATCACATTAATAATTTCCTTTTTTATGATCAATTTAAGAGCTAAGATTTTATCACCTTTTCTACTTACCCCAACAACTCCATCCCTCTAAGTAGATCCACAATAATACCTACTTCATTGCTTGTTTTATTTTTCCTGTGCAACATAATTTAAACCTGAATTGTCTAAATATTTAGTTTTTTCACCCACCCATCTTGTCTCTTGCGGGCATAAGATATTTATCATTCTCCTAATCATCGTATCCACTATTTTCATCAATTTTCTTGTTAGTGTACATATATTCCAACTTCCAAACGTAAGTCGGTCACAAATCCTATGATATACTTTCCTAGGACGTCTAATATGTGAGAAATTTTACATATTTAACACTACACCTAAGTCCTCTTTGAGGTGAAGCGGTCATTGCCAAGACGCCACATTCAGACCATATGACAAGGACTGTTGCATATTTAACGCTGCACCCAAGTCCTTGAGATGTAGCGGTTCTTGCCAAGATGCCGCATTCGGACTATACGACGCGTTCCTTAGGGGGAACAACCTAGCTTTTGCACAATTTCTCAAATGATCCATATTCATAAGGGTGACTAAATTTTACGCTGGTCGTCTACATAACACAACCTTCACCATTTTTCACCCGGTCTGGGGATCGACATAGGCTGGTTTTGGATAGGTAGAGGAAAATAACGACGCGTTCCTTATTGAGAATGATCATCAATAAAAGTAACAAAATAATGATCGACAGAGATACTAGCCGTTCTATAGGGGGCAAATATCAGAATGTACTAAATAAAGAAGAACAGTGCTCCGAGTACAATGAAGAGAAAAAGTAGAACGATATTGTTTCCCGTAAATACATGATTCATATTGAAAATCAGAAAATGAAAAAATCAGGAACATGCCCAAGACGTTGATGCTAGTCTGTGGAAGTGACAGAGGAGAGAACCGAGGAGGGGAGATCCAGAGTATACAACCTATTGGACAGTCGGCCCCTACCAATGATATTCCGATTTCGTCGCTCTTGCGTCAGAAAAGAAGAAGAAAAACTGATTAAACAATCATGATCCTGAGTTAAACGACTGACAGAGAGAAGATTAAACTGAGAGCCTGGAACATGAAGGACTGATCAGAGAGGAAGAGATTGAGTAAGAGGCACATCGCCAGACCCGCAGACAGGGGTGGTATTATCGTTAGCCACCGTGATAAACTTAGAAGAAGAGACATTCGAAAACCGAGAAGGTTTCTGGTGGAGATGTGGATGGTAGCCCCAGAATCCACGATCCACACCGGACTGTGGGAAAAACAGGAGATACCTGCGAGGGATCAAAAGCCTGAGTAAACAACCTACGAAGCTGTCAGAGTTCCTTGCGCAATACGTCAATGTCGGAGCGGGAGGTGGAAGGAACATCCACGACAGGAAAGGCATGAGTCGCAGTAGTGGATGGTGGCGGGTACCCATGTTTCTTGAAACAAGTGACCTCGGTATGATTATTGGGCCGGGAGGAGACTGTCCCGTTCGGAGTAAAGAGATTGAAGCTCGTCCCACATGATTTTGACAGTCTCGTGGTACATGGCCATACAGTATGGCTCAGATTCCATAGAATTAAGGATCCAAGATCGAACCCAACCATCGTCACAGAGCCACTGCTTCGTATGTTAAGTGGGAGGAGCACGGGTAATATGATGAAGTAGGCCTTTGGTCTGAAGGACACGGCGCACCGAGTGCACCCATTCCACAAAATTCCTCTTTCCATTGAGGGAAAAAGTGGTAATCCGAAGTTCATCATGGATGTCAGGTTGAGGAGTCGGACACAGCTAGCTCTGCGGGCTTGAGGAGGCGGACACAGTTAGCTCTGCGGACTTGAGGAGGCGGACACAGCTAGCGGCGATCCGAAAGAGAGGAAGGTGAAGACCTCGCAGATGTGCCCATGACCAGCGAAGGGAAAGTAACTAATGCGACACAGGAGGAGCGGCGATCTCAGGAGCAGGGCAATTGCAGGAGGCGGACACGGCGGGCTCGACGGCCTTAGTAAGAAACCGCAAGGGGGCACATCAGGCTCTGCGGACTTGAGGAGGCGGACACAGCTAGCTCTGCGGGCTCGGCGGGCTATGCGGTCTGAGGAAGAAACCACAAGGGTCGTGCACAACGGGCTCTACGGTCTGAGGAAGAAACCGCAAGGAGACAGGCACATCGGGCTCTGCAGCCTGAGGAAGAAGACGCAAGCAGGCGCGCACAACAGGTTCTGTGGGCATGAGGAAGCCGACCAGAGGAAGAGGCTGCAGTCACGCGTTGCAGAGAGGGGCGGGTGCTGCGGTTAAGACGCAGAGGAGGAGGACGGTGAGAGCCTCGAGCCGAGCCTATAAAAAGCAGAGGGGGGGGGTCAGAAACCACGCCAGACGACGAGAGAGGAGCGTGGTGACTGCGACCTCTGCGCGGTTACACAGGGAGGAGTCCGCAGACAGGTTAAACGAAGGAAAGTTCCAAGCCACGAGAGCAGAGGCTCAATCGGGCGAAATTGAGTCGATCAGATCAGATGGCTCTGATACCATGCAGATAAGCACGGGAAATGGAAAAAGAAATTAATATTTTATTATTTCCCATAGAAAAGAACACCATTTACAACAAGCATAAGTACATATATATAGGGAGGAAGAGTGAAGGCTCAACTCCATCCTAAGATGTATGACTAATTTCTAAACAAAAATGGGCCATCCAATGGGCCATTGGATGGGTCTTTGTACAACTTATTTCAACAATATTATTTCATTGTATCTTTATTATATTGAAACTCTCCTCTATATATAGAGCAAAGAGGTTACAACAATCTCCATTAGGATATGCATTACTAAAGATAAGTATGACTACACTGGGCCCATATAATGAGCTTTAATATTTTCCCTCAAGTTGGAGCATATATATCAATCATGCCCAGCTTGGTACAAGTTTCTGAAAATGCCTGCCAGTTCTTTGTCTGATGTAATAATGGAGTATAGATTTGCCCAATAATAATTTATGCTCGAATGTGACGCAGGACGGTCCTATGACGGGGATAATGGATGATTACTAAATGCAAACACACGTCCGACGAATTTTGAACTTGCAATAATAGGTTTTTTATAAATCAAAATTTAAGATTGAACATAGTAGTTAAAGCTTTACATGCAAGGAAATAAGTGAGGTTGTATAAATGCAAGATGGTGCGTAATTAAATTGCACAATTAAATAAGGACATACAAAGCCACAAAAGTTTGGAGACAATAGTTGCAAACAAATATAACTCGAGTAGTGAAAAGATTTCACTACACTAATTCAACATAAAATAGATGAACACAATCTAGAAACTTACACAATTAGGAAATAAAGGGTTTGGTGGATCTCCGACAAGTCTCCAGTGGCCGGGATGGAAGAGTGGGATGGAAGAGTGGGATGGAAGAGTGGGACTGGATTTGGACTCCCGGGAACCCAAACTGCTGGATTGGACTGTGGTTGGGCTGGACAAGGGAAAACAATTGTTAGGAAGGGATGGTGGTGGCTGTTTATGGTGTCCGGAAATGGGCTGAGGCTGTGGAGGGGCTTGGAGGAGACTGACAGCAACTGGAGAAATAGGAACAACCCCTGAATGGGGTGTACGGGGGCTGAATGTGGGGCTGACGTGTGTTGGAAGCTGTGTTGTTAAATGCACGCCTAAGCCTCACCAGACTCAGAGGTTTGTACTTTCTTGCACCTTTTTTGCTCATTTGGAACATAAAAGGCGCACGTGGGTGCAATTTCTACTATAAACTTTTCTTTTTCAAAAGAAAGAAATAATGTAAGAACACAATAATTTTTGCATGGTTTAGTGTTTGTGAAACATAATCGAACGTTGAGACTTAGATATGATGCAAGTGACCACATTGATTCTATTTTTTAATAAATATAAATGATAGTAATGAATAATTAATGAGTAGAATAAATGAAGAATCTGATTAAGAAGATCGGCACAACGGGAGTGTTCGTTGTTGGTCGGAGGCAGCACGATGAGGCAGGATCACTCGACTAAGAGTCGCCGCGACTGGAACAGCAACTGGAGCAACGTAGATCATCAATGGCCTTCGTCGATCCAGAGCAGGGAGAACGATGATGGATCGGCGAGGACTAAGGTTCGACGGGATCGAGTGAAGCCAGTAGTGACGGCTTCAGAAGAAGAAGGGAGAAGTAGGGGCTCCTTCGTCGGGGAAGAACAAAAGCAGCGAGGCCGATAGAAGCCCTAAACCTCACACGAGCGGACGGAGGATGGGATCACATTTTGGCTTTTATTTGACCTCTGATACCATGTTGGAAGAAATAAAATGGAAATAGAATGTGTCTTTATTCATCCACATAGGAGGATAATATATAGGTGTTACAAAGACACATAATACTTGCCTCACGATGTGGGACCAAACTCACTCACATACTAATAGACTTAAATACTAATATCTCAACAAAGATGAAGTGATGTTTGATGCTGATTATTTAAAATGAATGTGGTTGCGCCTTGCCTTCGTCAGGTGCGTGCCTACGCCTTGCACCTAGGCTCCAAGACCCCTTTGTGCCTTTAATAACTAAGGCTGGAAGTTGGCCGAGGGGATGATAGAGCTCCTGGAGGGATAGGGGAGGCTGTGGAAGGTGTAATGGAGATGCTGACGGCAACAAGAGTGAACTGGAGGGGCCTGGAAGATGAGGCGGGAGTTGAGTTTTCAGCCCAGATTTGATTCTTGGGCTGAAATCAAACCTTTGCAGATGTCCAATTGCAAGGGGGAGGCTAGGGGAACCTTCCTTAGGCTCGGATAGAAATTCTGGTGGCAGGGGCCTGGAAGATGAGGCGGGAGTTGAGTTTTCAGCCCAGATTTGATTCTTAGGCTGAAATCAGACCTTTGCAGATGTCCAATTGAAGGGAGAGGCTAGGGGAACCTTCCTTAGGCTCGGCTTGAAATTCTGGTGGCAGGGGAGGGCAGAAAATAGGGAGCCGACCCGCAGAGAATGATTCCAGCACCTGGAAATTAATTTGACCCTTTCTGGACAAGTTCTTACGGCCGCCTGTGGGCTGGGGATGAAGGGAGTGGAGTGCCTGCTGTTTTGGAAGAAGTGGGGGCTTGGTTTGAGCTGAGAATGGGGATCCACGTGAGAGGAGGGGGGCTGCTTAATGGGAGGAGGGGGGGGGGGGGGGGGGGGGGGGGGGGGGGGGGGGGGGGGGGCAGTTAGAGGCTGAAAATGTGGCTCCACGTGAGGTAATGAGGGATAAGTGGGAGAGTGGGGTAATGGGAGGATGAGAGGAAATTTAGCGGGGGCCCTAAACTTTAGGAAGAGGGGATAATATGGTAGTTGGGGGGTAGTTATGGTGGTTGTGTTGGTGGGGGTGGTGGCTGGCCGGAGGTGGTGAAGACTTGACGGAGGTCGCTGGAGGTGGTTTCTGGTGATCGTAGGAAACTGAAAATGGAGGGAATTGGGGGAGGGGTTTTATGGTCCGTTTTTGTAGATGAAGGTGACTATGCGAGGGGTCGACTGGATGGAGGTGTGGGAGGAGATTGGCTGGCAAGGTTGGGGAAGGTGGTTGTGGGAGGGGCCGACTGGATGGAGGTGTGGGAGTTGTTGGGAAGGAGATAACTTCTAAGCTTCGACACTCAGAATTGTTCGGCTTCGGCACCGGGTGATTGAAAGGAGGAATCTCTTCACTCAATCTTTCAATGCCTTCTAAGTGAGCCCTCTATACCTATTTCTAGACTAAGGGTCCACCATTGACGGTCATGATTCTTCGATCATGATGATCCTCAAATACATGAAAAAAACTAAAATTCATGGATCGTCGATCCGCACAAAATTGATGACTCCGATCATCGTGTAGGCCTATGTGTGTCGTGATCCTCATCAGAATGTAGTGTCAATCAACCTCTATGTGCTTAATTCTTTCATGAAAGACAAGGTTCTTTGATATGTAAATAGCGGTCTTGTTGCATAGTACGTGGGCAAATGTGTACAATCTGCCTCTCCAAGATCCTTCATCAACGTTCAACACTGAACCTAGAGACCACTATTATTTTTTGCTACGCCATGTAACAAGATTTCCTCCTACAAATGAGCATTATCCCGAGATGAGTTTCCTTCTATACCAAAGACCCGCCTGGAGAGCCCTTGACATATGTTAGTATCTTCATGATTGCATGCGTGTGACACTGCCTAGGAGTCTGCATGACTAACTGACCTTTCCTACATCAAAGACAATATCAGGTCTAGTTATAGTTAGATAAATGAGTTTGCCAACGAGATGCCTATAACGGGAGACATCCTGAAGCAGCGGAGTCTAATCAACAAAGTTTAATCACTGCAGAGATGGTGAACATGATCCTCACGCACCGAGAAGCGGGAAATTTGAGGCTCTTTAAAGCATGCTGAAATATGTTCCAGCATAATCTCGTTGAAGAAGATAGTAGACCCCCCCTTAAATTCATAGGGGCCAGCCCGATCATCATAGACGAGAACTCACGGAGCTCCAACGAGGGCCACAATATGATAATGCTCTCGATGAACCCTTGCATTGGTGTCGTCTTCTCGCTTAACCTTCGCACGATCGTGGTGCACTCCAAGTTGCTGAGCAGGAGAAAGCAGCAGTCTGCGACCTCCATTGTCACCGCCTGCATCTTCCTACTGGAGACCCGATTGGGAGCTAGCGCATTAGGAACTACGACCAGACCACGCGCATACAATGTTGTCGACGCCGAAAAAAGGTTCAAATTTCCATTTCCGGCGCCTGTTGAGCGATCGGCAACGACGTTTGCAGGAGAGACCGGCGCTAGCGGGAAGGAATCTTACGGGAACGAGACTGGCGGAGAGGAGGCTTACGGGAAAGGAGGCGTTCGACTACGACGGAGACGAACGCGGCGTGCGGGAATGAGAACCCTAACGTCCTCTGATACCAAGTGGAAAAGAGCGGAATTAATTCTTATTGACCCATCTTCGGGTATTTATACCTATTACATCAACTTCTCAATTAACACTTAAAATACCAACAGTAGTCATTTATCCCTTGTTCCTATGCAAATCTTATTTAGCACGACGCAAGCGATACCGATAACCTGCACACCAATTAACGAAGTAAGATCCAAACACAATCTAAAAAGGGCAGTCCGGTGCACAAAGCATCCCCGCGCAGCGAGGGTCCGGGGAAGGGTCCCACCACAAGGGTGAAATGTAGGCAAACCTTACCCTGCATTTTTGCAAAGGCTGATACAATCTAAAGGGAAAAAATTCAATGAGAAGGAAACATACTGATAGGAAGCTACTATAGGGAGGGAGAAAACTAGAGAGAAGAGGGAAGGAAGCTAGGGTTTAGAAGAGGAGAAAGATTACCTTAGGATTAATTGCTTGCCTCCAAATGACAACATCCCCGGGTATAAATACCCGGGCCAAGGAGGGAGCTGTCTGGCCCCTCCAAATAGGGCTGAACTAGTTGGTTCAGCCCTTGGCCGGCCGATTTTACTGAGTGGGCGCTGAACCGGTTGGTTCAACCCCTTCGTTGCTTGGCTTCTCCTTGCGCCTGCGAGCATAATTACGCCCCGAGAAGCGGGGTGCGATCGAGGGCGTAACATTCCCCTCCCCATCAAAACTCAGCTTGTCCCCAAGATGGAAATCTGGGTACAGCTCTTTGAAGTCCAACAGATCAACCCATGAGTTATGTGTTTCCGACAAGTGCTTCCACTGGACCAAGAGTTCGGCCCGAAATTATGTGCCCCGTTGCTTCCACCTGAGTAATAGAACATTCTCCGGCATCGGCTGAAGTTCACCCGCAACAGTAGCTTCCGGCAAGAAAGGGCTCGGTTGGGCACTGTCACCTATCTTCTTCTTAAGCAAAGAGACATGAAATGTCGGATGGATGCAGGAGCCCGCGGGAAGCGCCAATGTGTAAGCGACCGGCCCCACCCTTTTGAGAACACGGAAGGGGCCATAATAGCGAGGGGCCAACTTCTGATTTGCACGGTGAGCCACTGATAACTGTCGGTAGGGTTGAAGCTTAAGGAAAACTTCATCTCCCACAACAAACTCCCTCTCCTTGCGGTGCTTGTCCGCCTGGGCCTTCATGCGACCTTGGGCAAGGCGAAGATTCGCCCGCAATATCACTAAGGTGCAGTCGCGGTCGCGGAGGGCCCGATCAACCACCGGTAATGCCGTGCTGCCCGGCTCATAGCTGCTCAAGGAAGGGGGTGGACGGCCGTAGACCACCTCAAACGGCGTCATCTTGCTGGCAGAGTGGTAAGTGGTGTTGTAACAATACTCGGCCCAGTGTAACCAGCTGGTCCAAGTCTGAGGCTCGTCCATGACGAAACACCGGAGGTATGTCTCCACGCTACGATTAAGAACCTCCGTCTGGCCGTCGGTCTGGGGGTGATTTGCGGTGCTGAAACGTAAACAAGTTCCTTGAAGCCGGAAAAGCTCTCTCCAGAAGTGGCTCACAAAAGTGGGATCACGATCAGAAATGATGGCGCGAGGGAGGCCGTGCAAATGGACGACTTCCCTAGTAAAGAGCTCGGCGACTGACTCCGCCGTATAAGGGTGACTGAGAGCGAGGAAGTGACCATACTTGGAGAGCTTGTCGACCACCACCAAAATGACCGATTTGCCCTGCGACTTGGGCAATCCATCAATAAAATCCATTGACACTGTATCCCAAATGTGCTGCGGAATCTCTAGTGGGTGGAGCAACCCTGCAGGTGTGGTGATCTCGTACTTCTGTCGCTGATATGTCTCGCATTGCCGCACAAACTGCTGCACATCCCGGCGTATCCCTGGCCAAAACACATTTGCTCTCGCCCTTTGGAGGGTGCGGAGCACTCCTGCATGACCTCCCACTGGGGAGGAATGAAACTCGTGGAGCATAACTGTCTTCCAGGCTGAGCCTGAGGGTATGACTACTCTGTCGTGGTAATGGAGCCGCCCACTCTGTAGATGATAGCTTGGCGTCACAGTTTTCCCCACGCTGGAGGGCCTCCACGAGGGCGCGTAGTGAAGGATCCCGCAAGACCTCCTCATGTATGTCATCGAACGAGTCGAGGACCGACCCCGAAATCTGGACGAGTGCACCATCCGGTAGACGGGACAAGGCATCCGTCACCAGATTCTCCTTGCCCTGACGGTAAACGATCTCGTAATCGTAGCCCAAAAGTTTGGTGACCCACTTTTGCTGAAGAGGAGAGGAGACTCGCTGGTCCAAAAAGTGCTTCAAACTTTGGTGATCCGTACGGATCTTGAAATGGCGTCCCAAAAGATATGGCCGCCAAAGGGCCACAGATTGAACCACTGCCAACAATTCTTTTTCATACGTGGACAACCACAACGTCTTAGGCGCCAACGCTTTACTGTAAAAGGCCAGTGGACGGCCCTCCTGCATCAATACTGCACCCAGCCCCACCACGGAGGCGTCCATCTCCACGACGAACTCCTTAGTGAAATGCGGAAGGGCCAAGACTGGGGTGGTCGTCACGGCCCGTTTGAGCGCCTGAAAAGCCGCCTCAGCATCCTCCTGCCATGAGAATGCATCCTTCTGCAGTAGCGGGTCAGTGGTCTAGCAATCTTCCCATAGTCCCGCACGAACCGCCGATAGTAGCCGGTGAGGCCCAAGAATCCCCGCAGAGCCCGAACAGTCTGGGGCCGCGGCCAAGAAACCATGCTCTCAATCTTCCGAGGGTCAGCTTTGACCCCTTCCGCCGAGACCAAGTGTCCCAAATACTCGACCTCCTCCTGCCCAAAAGAACACTTGGATCGCTTAGCATAGAGCCGATGCTTGCGTAGAATAGAGAAGACATGTTCAACATGGCATAAGTGATCTTCCCAATTAGCACTGTATATAAGGATGTCATCAAAGAAAACCAGCACAAAGAGGCGAAGTAGTGGACGAAAGATCCCGTTCATATTGGCCTGGAAGGTGGATGGCCCCGCCAGTCAACCCGTTGACCATTACGAGAAACTCGTAGTGGCCGTCGTGAGTCCTGAAGGCCGTCTTGTGGACGTCCTCTTCCCGCATGAGGATCTGGTAGTAACCCGATCGTAGTTCAAGCTTTGTGAATCGTGTCGCCCCGTGTAGCTCATCCAACAGCTCTTCAACCAATGGAATTGGAAACTTGTCCTTCAAAGTGACGTTGTTCATTGCCCGGTAGTCCACACAGAATCTCCACGAGCCATCCTTCTTCTTGACGAGAATAATCGGGGCTGAAAAGGAGCTCGTGCTAGGCTGGATGATCCCGGCGTCGAGCATCTCCCGGATGCTACGCTCGATCTCTGCTTTCTGCATGTGTGGATATCGGTAAGACCAGATATTGGTAGGCTCCGCTCCAGCCTTGAGTACAATCTGGTGATCCCGAAACCGTGACGGTGGAAGTGTACGTGGCTCCTGAAAAATATCAGAATACTGCTCTACCAAAGATTGCATCTGGATGGGTACCTCGGACAACCCGGCCTCATCGGACCATACCCCCAAAAGGACCGCCATCAAGCTCCCTTACTCTCCGAGCTGTTGCATGCTTCGAAGAGAGACTTCCTTCACTGGCGAGGTTGTGAGACCCTTCAAACAGAACTGTCGTCCCTGCTGCACAAACTCCATCGTCATGAGGTCTCAATCAAAAGTGACCCGTTTCAGCTGTTGTAACCACTGAACTCCGAGTACCATGTCCGATCCCTGGATGGGTAGAAGATATACATTCATGCTCCCAATGTATCCTTGAATCCGTAATTCGACTCCCTTCATTACCCCTTCGCACTGCAACTTGCTGCCGTCAGCCACCATAACCTGGAATGCCGCTCCTTTGTCAATCTCATGTCCCACCCGCTGTGCGACAGCCAGATGAATGAAGTTGTGGGTGCTCCCACTATCCACCAATATCGTCACCTTCTCCCGTCGAACCCTTCCGGCAACCCGCATCGTGAGAGGTGGATTGCACCCTTCCATAGCATGGATGGAAATCTCAAACTCCGTCACGTCCAGGTCCTCCTCCAACAGCGCTTCCTCGACTGCTACCTCGGGAGGAGACTCGTTGCCCACCTCTTCATGCAGCATGAAAACTTGTATCTTCTGACATTTATGCCCGGGTACAAACTTCTCGTCACAGTTGAAGCAGAGGCCTTTCTCCTTGCGGGCTTGGAGCTCGCCCAACGACAAACGAGTCACCGTAGGCTTAACAACCTCCTGCAGCTCTCTCCTGGCAACGGTGGGTATCGCG
The DNA here is from genome assembly GCA_033032865.1 of Dactylorhiza incarnata. Taxonomy (NCBI): domain Eukaryota; kingdom Viridiplantae; phylum Streptophyta; class Magnoliopsida; order Asparagales; family Orchidaceae; genus Dactylorhiza; species Dactylorhiza incarnata. The sequence goes on from JAWHQI010000217.1 coordinate 2,831,208, forward strand.
GTAGGCCTCCCCGTGGCCCGCGACCGCTGCCGGTTGAAGCGCTCCTCCTGAATGCGGGCTAGGCTGATAGCGTGGTTCAAACCTCATCCTGTAAGTGCTCCTTCAATCCTGACATAAAACAACTCAGCAATGTCTTCTCTTCCCAGTGTACCCGGTTCGCCAACTTCTCAAACTCTGCCCGGTACTCAATCACTGTCCCCTTCTGTCGCAACTTCTGCAGCAGCGCCTCAAAATCCTCATACTCCAGGGGCCCAAATCGGGCAGTGAACCCTTCCACAAAATCAGTCCAGGGCACATAATCTCTACCTCTCAGGAACCACTGAGTCCACTGAAATGCGTCGTCTTCCAGATGGAACGACGCTAGTTGCACCCATTGCCCCTCCGGGACCTCCTGGTAACTGAAGAATAGCTCCACCTTCTGGACCCATTCCAGTGCATCCCCCCTTTGAACTTGGGGAAATTCATACGTGTCAACTTCGGTGGCATGTAGGCTCGGGGTCCCACCTGCCCTTGCCAGCCCTGTCCATGCCCATTCTGTCCCTGCCCGTTTCATGCCTGACGTCCCGGGCCCATATGACCATTGTGTGCCCCCGGGTAACCTTGAGGTGCCTGACCAAACTGATGAGGAACATGCTGCCCGGCCCACGAAACATGGCCTCCATACCCGCCAGGAGGAATGTCGCCTCGCGGGTGAGGAAGAAGGCCCGCTGCACCTCCTGGAGTCCGCACAACAGCCCCTTGCCCTCCATCGGCCTGTAGCCACGGCTGCCGCCCGCCATCCGCTGTCCCACCAAAGCCGGGGAGGCCGCCTGAAGATCTGGCCGGCCCGCACTCAATTGGCCCAGAACTGGGGCCGACAGCTCCCACTGCAGCCGCCGACCACGCCGCCGCTCCCTGCCCTTCGCCGGTGGTCCCCCAGGGTCGGGATAAGCCGACGCCTCCATATCCGCCCACTCCCGAAGCTCCCGCGGCCAAACGCCCCGGATCGGGCATTCCGGAACCCTCGGCGGACCGATCGGGCCTTCCACCGATCGGTTCGTCGTCGCTCGTGGCTTTCCCTTTCAACAGTGCCTTGAGCTCCTCCATACGCACATCTATACGTTCCTCCAGCCGCTGCGTAGATGTGTGCATCTCTTGCTCGATTGCGGCTACCGAATCCACCAATCCACCATAGTTCTCCTCCAAGGTTTCCAAACAGGAGATCTCCTCTTGCGTGCAAGTGATGACCATCGTCGGAGAATGACTCCTCTGATACCAAATGATAGAAAGCTACTAGAGGGGGGGAGAAAACTAGAGAGAAGAGGGAAGGAAGCTAGGGTTTAGAAGAGGAGAAAGATTACCTTAGGATTAATTGCTTGCCTCCAAATGACAACATCCCTGGGTATAAATACCCGGGCCAAGGAGGGAGCCGGCCGGCCCCTCCAAATAGGGCTGAACCAGTTGTTTCAGCCCTTGGCCGGCCGGTTTTACTGAGTGGGGGCTGAACCGGTTGGTTCAACCCCTTCGTTGATTGGCTTCTCCTTGCGCCTGCGAGCATAATAACGCCCCAAGAAGCGGGGTGCGATCGAGGGCATAACACATACATGGTTTAAAATGAAGCTTTAGGGAATCTACTTATGTCAATGAGGACAGCATTAATTTTCACTGTTTTAATTAATGATAGATTTCAAATAGTATATCTCTTCTTTGGAAACAATTACAAGAGCTTTTATTGCTAGATCGACAGTTTTCTTGGCAATGCTCCAGGTCAGCAAAAACATTAGGAGCGAGATGAAGATAGGCAACCCAACAAGTGAACAAAATAGTTAAAGCAATCTTGACCGTTTCTGCAGTTTAACCAAATAGCAACTACTTCTGACTACTTTTAACTCGTGTGACAATTAAACAATATTCTTATATTTGGGAAGCATTACTTAAATCACCACTTCGGAAATTTAGCTTTCAGTAAAAATAATACATAAAAATATGGTCATACGCCTGCTACGTGAAATGTTGCAAGCTAATTTCTGAATATCAATAGAGCATGCTAGATTGGCTCAATAATACTCCAAAATCTTGGCTTCCTTGATCTTAGTAAATGAAGATATGCTGCAATTTTATTCGATTTCATCACGTACATTTTTTTTCTGAAGGTTCAAGATCCTGACAATTCATCGCGATCCCTGTATGAACAATGGATTAATACTGATTCTCCTCTTGTGAGTACTATGACTATGCTCACTGCATTCGACCAAAAAACCTGTGGATTTCTTCAGAAATTCATTTCTGCATCTTGTTTTAGAGCTTATGAGCTTGTAAAGCCATAGTTCATGTGAACTGAAGATGCAATTTGGTGAATTTTATATTGAAAGATACGAAGGTTAGGTGGTGGCGGATCTGATTATGCGGCTTTTGTTCAACATGTTGGTGTTCCATCTGTTGATATGCGGTTTGCACGAGGTATCTATATCTTTTTGTTTGTAATGTTCATTATTATAGGGTGTTGTTATAAGCAAATCACTTTTAGCTATTAGCAAACCTTGATTATTAGTAATCCACACTTTTTGCAAATGGCTATTAGCAAACATTTTGTTATTAGCAAGCCACGCAAGAAATTTAAAAAAAAAAGATTCTAAGCAATTATACAAAAAATAGGGCTCATAAAAATTAATGTTTTTGGACATTTCTTTGCAGCAAAATATAACAAAACTCTAAAAAAGTTTAAATGATATGACCAGTTGTTCCACCATGTTAATATGAAATCTTCTACCTCTCCAAAATAGCCCTATATTATGCAACAACAAAAAATTAACAAATAAAATAACTAAACAACTTCACACCAATAAGTGTATGCCATGTCCTATTGACAAAACAGATTTTTTCCATGAATGTAGAGAAGGCACGATAACAATTAAAACAAAGATCAATAAGCAACTTACAACTCCAGCTATAAAGGAAGATATTTGTGGCCCTTTTGAAGTGCCGCCATACACACAAAACTGATATTATACGACAAGGCTGATGCAGCATCCCATAAAACATCAGAAATCTATAATAAAATGCACGGATTAGAGAAACCGGTGGATGAGCATAGAGTAATAAGATGAAAAATATATGAAACCTGAAGGCTTAGATGCACAATCGAGAGCATGAAATCGAGCTATTCAAGAAAAATCAAACAATACATTTATCCTGATCCATAAGAACACAACAAGGTATATCAAGAACATTTATGTTGTAGTTTGTTGATTGCTTTGGATGCTGATTAATGCTTTATCTTCTGGGTGTAATACTCTCTGTAGCTATTGATGCTTAATATTTTTCATGTAATGTTATTTGTACATTTACTCAAAAAAAGCATGTTTACCGTTCTTGATTAGGCTTTTTTTGAGAAATCGAGAGTAAATTTGTTCTTGGTTAAGCTTTTTTGGAGGCCGCCGCTCGGCGGTGGAAGAGAGAAGAGGATTGTCGGTCGGTGGCAGCAAGGAGATGCGGCAGCAGAGAAGCCTTCGTCGCTCGGTCGCGGCAGTGGGAGCGGATTCCGTCGCTCGATCGCGGGAAAGAGGAGAGGATTTCTAGGTTAGAATACGAGAGAGATAGGTTTCGGTCGCCCCGGCCGAAATCGTATGGTTTGCTAATAGGTATTTCTTATGTGGGAGAAATAAAGCCTAAAATCTTTGAACCGGATTTTTTTGTTTGCTTATATCTATTTTCATGTACAAAGGAGACCATTAGAGGCACATATTAGGCGTTGTGAGAGTTTAGTCACTAGACATGTTAAACGGGGGAGGGGTAGACCAAAAAAGACTTGGAATGAAACTATAAGGAAAGACATGATGTACTTAGGCATTAGTGAGACTATGATTGAAGATAGGGCGCAATGGCGACAAAGGATCCATATAGCCGACCCCACTATGGTGGGATAAAGGCTTGAGTGTTGTTGTTGTTATATCTATTTTGGGTTTGCTTATAACAACACCCTTATAATAATAACTTAAAGAGTTTTAGTAAAATGGTGCAAGCCAGAACTCAATATGACTCTTCAAATGGGTGCCATTAGGAGGCAATGGCTGCCTGGCTGGTGGTGTATTAAGAGATAATTATGAGAATAGTATTAACCTTGCTTTGTATGAATATTTGGATACACAATCGTCATATTATGTTAAGTTGCATGTCTTGGTTATTTGTTTGAAAGTTAGCAAACATCATCAGCTAAAGTGGATGCTAAAACTCTAATTTAATTCAATTAAAGTGGCAATTGTGCTGACTGAAATATCTTCTATAAGCTGAGGAAAATTCAGAAGTTATTAATATAATTTCAGTTTAAAATTGCATATAAGCATCATTAGGATGGGACAAATGGGGTTTTCTAGCCTTGATGCGTTTAATTATGAGTTGGTTTCCTTTGTAGATAGGATGGTGTCTAAGCAGGAAAGAGAATTTAAGTATGCTCATTGGAGATCTGTCAACTTCTTGAGAATCTATTATTCAAATTTCTTGATACGATTTTAAATAATTTTGTCATGGAGGCTTAAAGATAAATTTTACCACGAGGCTAATGATGTTATATGGACCTCTGTTACGAAGCTAGATAGTAAAAAAAAATTGTTGATACTTGAGTTAATTTGTCAGAAATGAGAATGCTAAGATTGATATGAAGTATGTTGGAATGTACTCACGGCAGCTTAAAGAGACAAAGTAATAAGCAAAATGGAAACTTCCCCAACGACTGTGCACAGCTGGATGGAAAAGCAAAGCTGGCAGAAGAAATTCCTCCACCTGAAGCACCTAATTTCTGTTAAGGTATATTGTGCATTAATGTCGGGTCTTTAACGGAACCCTAACGGGTCCGTTAAAGCACCCATAACGGGTCGTCGGGGATTTAGGGTTACGCCTATAAATACCCCTGCTGGGGGCAACGGGTAGAGACGTTCCAAACTTGACGCTCACTCGGATGCTTCGAGCGTTATCATTCTCGAAGTTTCGTTCGTGAACCGTAGCCCCCCCTCACGCTTCCGAGCGGTTACTGTTTTCTTTTGTGCGTTTTCTCGCCTGGAAAGTCGCCCGCAAGGCAGAACGACGACGTCGTCGCCGACCGAGCCCTATCCATCTCGTCACCGCCGCTGTGCGTTCTTCCCCGCTCACGTCTCCCAGCCAGAGGTCGCCGCCGCTCTGCGTTCCCTTACGATCGCACCGCTCCAGTCGCGCTGCCTCCTGTCGCCGCCCTCTTTCCCTGTAACGAAGAAGAAGGCGCAACTCCTCCTTCCTTCCGGATCTGCCGCCGTCGGAGATTGCCCGCAAAGAGGAGTGCGCCGCCGCCGCCGTGACTGCGCCGCCGCCGTGACTGCGCCGCCGCCGCTGTCGTTGTCGTTGCAGAGGAGATCGGAGCCCGCGTCCTCGCCGGGATCCCCTTCCCCAGATCGCGCCGCCGATCCCGCCATTGGAGGAGACGATCGCGCGGATCGTGCCGCGTAACTGCCCTTAACTCGGGAAACCGCCGGCTAACGCCCGCGTTAGCGGTATCGCCGAGCGATAGCCATCCCTGCCGCTATCGCCAGAGCTATCGCCAGGGCTACCGCCGGGCGATAGCCCCCTTTTGCTGGTGGAGGTCCCCTCTTCCGTGACTCCGCCGACACCTTCAGATGGTCCCGCTTTCGAAAAACAGTAGTCTCTCCTCTCCTGTGTCGATGATCAAACTGGAGAAGTTCTCCCATTCTGAGTACAGTGCCTGGAAGCGGAACACGCAATTCGGTATGAAATATCTGAATGTCTTTTATACACTGCAGACTGATTTTGCAGAATTCAAAGGAGGAGATGAAGAGGCTCAGTGGACCAGCGATGAAGATTTCTGTCGTGATTATCTTCTCAACTGTCTCTCCAATTCGCTAGCCGAGACGTTTGGGAAGCTGAAAACAGCGAAGGAGATCTGGAATGCGCTGGAAGATCAGTTTAAGGAGGAGGAGAATATGTCCAAGACGCATCTGGTGGACAAGTTCATGAGATTCACTTTCTCCGCGGACAGGGACATCCTACCCCAGATTGCAGACCTGGAGAATCTGGTGGCTAAGCTCAACAGTGAGAACGTCCCTCTGCCAGATGGGTTCGTTGCTGGTGCCATCATTTTTAAGCTCCCCTCAGCGTGGTACTCTTTCAAGACGGAGATGTATCGGAAGAAGACTCATGCCAGTCTGAAGGACCTCAAGCAGTTTATCTGCATTGAGGACGAGAATCGGACTAGGCATGCAATGGAGGTGGTGAGCAAGCAGCAATCTGCTGCTAATATGATCACACACCCAAGACGGAAGCCTAAATCTGATCGGACTCGACCTCGCTCCAGTGCACCCGCAGTAGTAGACACGAGCAAGAAGATAAAGAAGTTCAAGGGCAAGTGCTACAACTGCAACATGTGGGGTCACTGCGCTTCTGACTGCAGGCAGCCCAAGAAGCCCGATACCAACCCACCAAAGCCTGAAAATAGAGCTCATATGCTCTATCAGACTGCGCCCTCCCACTTTGTTGCCATGGTTGGGAAAGGTCAGGCTAGTACTGATTGGTGGTTGGACTCGGGGGCGACCTGCCACGTCTGCAACAATTCCGCTCTGCTGAAGGATGCCACTCTAGTCTCTGAGTCAGTTACAGTTGCAAATGGAGCCACTGCTGAGGTACTCCAGACAGGGCATGTGGATCTGCTACTCTCATCAGGTACGCATTTAATTTTGAAAGATGTTAAATTCATTCCTACATTAGCTGTTAATTTAATTTTGATTAGTCTGTTAAGCGATGCGGGTATGTCTTTTAACATTAGTGGTGGTAGGGTGACCCTTATGGTCAACTCTCATTATTTTGGTTGCGCATATGTTCTAAATAGGATGTATAGGCTGAGTCTAGCAAACGAAGTAGTTAATCAGGTCAGTTCAAATCTCATAGATCCTAAGACTCTACATGCCAGACTAGGACACGTGAACTATAGAAAACTACTTCTGCTAGCTAAAACTCACAACATACTTTTAGACACTAAAACCAAATTTGACAAATGTGAGATATATGCTCAAACTAAGATAACTAAAAAACCATTCAGTCAGGTGTCTAGGAGTACACGTTTACTAGAGTTGATACACTCCGACATTTGTGACTATAAGAGTTTTGTCACACGTGGTGGTCGGAAGTACCTGATAACATTTATCGACGACTTCTCTAGATATACTCACATTTATCTCTTAAAAACCAAAGATGAAGTTTTTGAAAAATTTCAAATTTTCAAAAATAGGGTTGAGAATCAATTGGATTTGAAAATTAAAAGACTTAGGAGTGATCGAGGAGGCGAGTACGTCTCGGGTGAGTTTAGAGATTTTCTTGCCAGCAATGGCATAATTCCTGAAACCACTGCCCCTTATTTGCCCCAGTCCAACGGTATTGCCGAGCGGAAAAATAGAACTTTAACAGAAATGTTGAATTCTATGTTGTTAAATGCCGGTATGCCTGCGGCTTATTGGGGAGAAGCAACCCTCACGTCGAATCACATCCTGAATATGGTTCCTCATGCTAAATTAAAGCAAACCCCGTATGAGCTTTGGTTTAAGAGACCGCCCAAATTTGATAACCTAAAAACCTGGGGCTGTATCACCTATGTTAGGATACCTGACATAAGGAGATCTAAGATAGGACCTAAGACGAACACTTGTGTATACTTAGGATGTGCGGTGGATAGTGCTGCAGACAGATTTCTAGATCTCTTTACCAACTCGGTCATTGAGTCTAGAGATGTTGTGTTCTTTGAGGACAAGTTTCTTAAAGATAAAAACCTGACTCTTCCAGGTCTGCCAGACACCAGTTCTGATACCCTCGCTGGGACGGAACTACGACTCCCTGACACTGAGCCAGTTCACATTTGTGCCCTAGAGTCAACTAGGCTATCTAATAGGGAACGAGTTCCTAAAAGCTTCGGTACAGACTTTGTGACTTACCACGTTGAAGCTGATCCATCCACCTATAAGGAAGCGATGCGATCCAGAGATTCCCTGTTATGGAGAGAAGCCATTGATGATGAGATGAACTCTCTCATGGAGAACCAAACCTGAACATTAGTTGACCTGCCCAAAGGAGCTAAAACCATTGGGAGCAAGTGGGTTCTTAAGAAGAAACTGAATCCAGATGGGAGTATCGCTAAGTACAAAGCACGTCTAGTTGCCAAAGGCTTTACTCTAGTGAGTGGAATAGACTACTTTGATACATACTCACCTGTTTGTCACATTGCAACGATCAGGGTTCTTCTCGCTATCGCATCTATTGAACGCTTCGTCGTTCATCAGATGGACGTAAAGACTGCATTTCTAAATGGAGATCTTTCTGAGGAGATCTATATGCACCAACCTGAAGGGTTCGTCGTAGAAGATCTAGAAACCAAGGTCTGTAAGTTGATTAAGTCACTCTATGGATTGAAACAAGCACCGAAGTTATGACAAGAGAAGTTTGACACTTGCGTAAAAGGCCTGAATTTTAAATCCAGCCTTTCAGGTAAATGTCTGTACATACGGACAAGTCCAAATTCCGTCGTTATAATTTGCTTGTATGTTGATGACATGCTAATTCTGGGTACTGATCAGTCTGAGGTGGAAGACGTTAAGGTTACCTTGAAGTCAAAATTTAGCATGACTGATTTAGGTGTGGTGAAAATCATCCTGTTGGAACAACCCTATTACTGATTTGGGCTAGGATCACTATCTGTTTATTAGGACTAAGTTGACCCCAATGTATAGTCTTAAGGGTCAAGGTTTTAGGCTGTTAGAACTAAGGAAAAGATAAGTTTTCCGCGTTCGACGAACTCCATCATGCGCTCGACGAACTCCATCATGCGTTCGACGAACTCCATCATGCGTTCGACGAACGGCATGCTCCTGCGTTCGACGAACTTGCCAAGGTTCTGCGTTCGACGAACTCATTCTGCGTTCGACGAATTGAGGTTGTCTCAGCGGTCGAAGAATTTGCTCAGTCTCAGCGGTCGAAGAAATTGCTCAGTCTCAGCGGTCGACGAAATTGCTCAGTCTCAGCGGTCGACGAAATTGCTCAGTCTCAGCGGTCGACGAAATTGCCCAGTCTCAGCGGTCGACGAAATTCATTCACAGCTCGACTAATTCATTTCTTCCAGCCAGAGTTAGCAGCTTATCTTTCAGTTCGACGAACTCCAACTTGAGCTCGACGAATTCCAGTCTGCGTTCGACGAATCAACAACAGAAGTTCAGGTCGACGAAAATCAACATTCAGTTCGATGAACTCAATTCTCTCAGGTCGACGAAAGTTTCTCTTCAACTTGTTAATTTCAGAAGGATTAATTTTATTATATTCTCTGAACTCAGATCATCTTTCAGCAACGACTCTATTATTCCAGATAAGTCAAGGATTATATCCTTCCATTTATTTATTCCTTTCCATTGTCTTCTCCCGAGAATATAGCTGTTTGGCGTACTGGAAAAGGAAAAGGAATTAAAGTCTTGCTTGCAGTTCCAAGAAATTATCCTCCTGATTATTCTATTCCTTATTAAGAGGATTTGAAATTCAAAATCAGAGATATAGTCCAAAAAGAAAAAGGAAGACACACAGTGTTATTACAGTAGAACTGTAAGAGAAAAAGAACGGTCGGGAAAAAGATATACAGAAAGAGGAAGGAAGAAACTGTAGAGAAAAATGCAGAAAGCAAAATAGTTCACAGATCATCTTCATCTTCCTCAAGCAGCACCTTTCATTCTCTGAGAACATCAACACCTTCTCTCAGTTTCTGCTGCTAGATCAGATCTTCAAGAGCAACAAATAATCTGAGAAATCTCGGTCTCTCAGATTCATCAACTATCAAGGAAGATATCTGTTTCAAGTGAAAGCTCCATCCTCAAACTGTCAAGAATTCCAATCAGACAGTGGGAGCTTTACAACATCACATTCCACTAGTCTTCTCTCAGATTATTGACAGAGAAGAACATCTAAACCCTCTTTATCCCCTCTTGTACAGGGTTATAACTCCCTTCAAAAGTTACCCCTTGGTGGCAGGGCACCTGAACAAAAACCTATAGTTTGGTTAGAGCACCTGATCAAAAGCTCATTGGTGTTTTGGGCACCTGATCAAAACCCCATCGGTGATAGGACACCTGATCAAAAACCTAGTGGAATCCTACCAAGGGTGGTAGAAGAGTAGACGTACCCAGGTTTATTGGGGAATTACTATAAAATTCTTGTGTCCTCTGTGTTTGTGTGATTTTCTGTATTGTGCTGTGTGCTCTCTTTGTGTTTGTTTTTATTACTCACTCAGTACACATATATATCACTATTTCAATTCCGCTATAAAAATAAGTGAAATTTTTTTTAATACTCTATTCACCCCCCCCCCCCCTCTAGAGTAAATCTAAGATTTAACCTCACTTTCACATCCTAGGAATGGAAGTGAACTTTACGGATAAGGGTATCACCCTCAGCCAGAGTCACTACATCAGAACTATACTAGAGAAGTATGGTTATGATAAGTGCAGGAAGATTGAGACTTCATACGACTATAATAATAGACTGAAACTTCACGACGGTTCACCTATTCGACAGTTGGATTACTCCAAACTTATTGGCAGTCTAATGTATGCTACTACTTGCACTAGACCCGACATAGCCTTTACGGTCAACATGTTGAGTAGATTCACTAGTAACCCTGGAAAGGACCACTGGGATGCCTTGAAAAGGCTAATGCGATAGTTAAAGTATACTGAGCAGTATGCTTTATGTTACAGTGGACACCCTCCTGTGCTTGAAGGGTATTCTGACGCCTCCTGGTGCTCAGACATTGGTGATAGTAGGTCCACTAGTGGTTATGTGTTTACCCTAGGAGGAGCCGCAGTAGCTTGGAAATCTAAGAGGCAAACGTGTATAACACTATCCTCTATGGAATCCGAACTCTATGCTCTTGCTTCAGCTCCCGAAGAAGCAGAGTGGGTTAGAGATTTGGTTATGGATATTCCAATGACGAGTCTAACAATGAACTCTATCTCGATATTTTGTGACAATCAAGCCACAAAAACCATTGCAACTAATTCCTTGTTCAATGGTAAGCGAAGGCAACTACGGATGAAACAGGCCTGGTTGACCTATCTCATCAGTCAAGGGATCATTTCCCTCTTGGACGTGAGATCAAAAGATAATGTAGCAAATGTCCTTACCAAGGGCTTATGCAAGGTTCTTACATCTAAAACATCGGGGGATATGGGATTAAAGTCGATTTAGTGGGACTTAATACCTATGTTATGTTTAAGATTTTAGAACCGAGTATGCCTACATTCACGCATCTAGACTGAGTACACTGAAGTGTTCCAGATGCTACTTGATGAAAGCCTGAGATTGTTTAGTTGCTAGTCATTCCAAACTTGATTACTTACGCAGTTATTTCTTTTCAAAGGCTGAATTGGGTATCATTCCAAAAAGGAATACTGAAGTTACTGTTTGTGTCATGATATCAGGATTATTCATCATATCATTCCAAATATGATGATATAATGGTCATAGGTTGTTGTATCATTCCAAACTTGATGGTATGACACACTTGTGAAATGTTTTTGATAATAATTCTGATAATCGAAGGAACATAGCTTGGTTCTATGAAACCAAATCTTCTAATTTTGTGTAAATTAGATAGAGATGCGAACCTGTGAGTCTTTCTTCCTAGTTAGAGTATTATGTTCTAAATTGTTAGAACTAATCACTTTACTTTTGATATGCATATGTATGGATTCATTGAGTTTTGTTCTCGTGACATTATAATGTTTAAATGCAGATCAATTGAAGTCTGGAGGAGAGAAAGTGGATTTCGACATGAATGGAGATGATCTCCTGTTTGAGTAGACCGACCCATCACCAGTTTTTGAGTTTTGCTTCAGATTATTGTTCTTGTTTTTGCTTTTGCATGTTTGGAACCTGTTTGACTTTAGACGTTTGCTCTAAAACTCTTGTTGTTTTAATCTGAAAATCATTCTATCGTTATCTAACTTATATGTTTTGTTTAACCCGTTATGTGAATCAATTGCTACAATATAAGAGGAGAATGTTAAGGTATATTGTGCATTAATGTCGGGTCTTTAACGGAACCCTAACGGGTCCGTTAAAGCACCCATAACGGGTCGTCGGGGATTTAGGGTTACGCCTATAAATACCCCTGCTGAGGCCAACGGGTAGAGACGTTCCAAACTTGACGCTCACTCGGATGCTTCGAGCGTTATTGATGCAGTGGTAGGTCTCTATCCGGGAGGGGGTTCACTAATGCAGACCTAGATGCGATGAGATGCAGTGTAGTGCAGGAGTGGTCCGCTCAAATTACAACAAGTAATTAATTATTATAAAGAAGATTAGCAGGGGCACAATCGATCACAAATTTTTAATAAAGAGAGCAAACACTAATTCATGAGTGAGCGAGTTGCAAACATTTAAGCGCGTGCGGAATAAGCCCTGCAAATCTCACAGGGTACGATACTAATAACACAGTGGGATAACCATTCACTACAAAGTAAAAGGTACCAAAAGTTCAACAATAGTAAATATGACTCCAAATACAACTTACGCGCGCAAGCGGACGGCGGGTAGGGGGGCTGATTGTAGAATCCCGGGCTGCAGCAGTGGCGGGGCGTCGGACTGGTGGATCAAAGTGTGGATGGCTCAATTTCGTGTGTGGGAGGGCTCGGGAGTTAAGGGGGCGGGCTGGTTTAGGAGTGGATCCGCGTCTGGGAGGGAGAAAGGGAGTTGGAGGTGGACTGGCTGGAGGAGGAGAGGGGAAATGGGGCGGGAGGCTGCTGATGGAAGGGTATCGTCGTGGCTGGATGTAAATAGGTGGAGAGAAGGGGGGGGGGGGGTGTTGGACGGCGGCAGGAGGGAGGGGGAGGCTGACGGCGGGCTAGCTGAAGGAGGGAAGATTTGGGCGGCGAGCTGGAAGGAAAGAGATGGTGGTCGGCTGGTTGGCTGGAGCAGAAGAGGGAGGGGGTCGGCGGGCTGGCTGGAGCAGGAGAGGGAGGGGGTCGGCGGGCTGGCTGGAGCAGGAGAGGGAGGAGGTGGGCGATCCTCAGAGTGACACCAAGGAGAGGGATCCGACTGGCGTCGCACCAGAGGGGGAAGACCGACAGCTGCAACTTTGCGGCAACACACGATACTCAAATCAGTCCCAAATACGCCTATATATAATAAAACCTACCTAGGGCATCCCGAAACGGACGGCTCATAACGTCCGGCCCGATCGAGCGCTAAATAAAACTCAAAATACATAAATAAATATAGTAAATCGACTCTCAACGACGATCCGGACGCAACCGTGGGCTCGGATCAGCCGTCCGAGTGAGGGTTCACCGCCTCCTGCGGGAATAAACGTGCGCGCCATCAACTCTCCCCGGCTTGAAAGCACTCAACTCCGGTGAGTGAAGATGGTCATACTCTCGGCGAAGCTGCGGGGCGAGTCTCTCGAGCTCCTCTGAAGAAATCCATGTAGCATCGTATAGCGGGCGACCGCTCCAACGAACAAGATAGCGGACAATGGGTCGTCCGCCAACGGTGTAGAAGTCGTGGCCCATGATCTGAAATATGTCGCTGGTAGGAACCGGTGTCTCTGACCGTAATGTATCTTCGTCTGACTGCTGGTTCGGCGGGGCCGTCGCTGGTGCCGGATGAACCTCCTGAAGTGACTCCTCCGATGGGGATGGGGTAGGGCTGGCGGGGACTGAAGGTGACCAAAGCTCAGGTGTGGGTGTGGAGAAAGGGTCCACACACACGCGCTCCTCGTAGTATGGAGTCAAATCTTCTACGTTGAATACTCGGTTGATGCCCATACCATGAGGAATGTCGATCTCATATGCGTTCGTACCGATCCGCCCCATGACTGTGTATGGGCCCATTCGGCGAGCGCTTAGTTTCTTTGCGGGCCCTTGTGGGAGCCTCCCAGGTCGAATACGAATCATGACCTGCTCTCCCGCCTCAAAAATTTGTTCACGCCTGTGCTGATCTGCTCGGTCTTTATAATAATCATTACTAGCTGCAATTTTTTTTCGAACCGACTCATGAAGTGCATGCACATGCTGGATGAAGGACTCTGCAGAATCACTGGGTAGGGACTCAAGGGGAATATCCATCAAGTCAATAGGTTTCCTGGGTTCATATCCTAATATGATATGGAATGGACTCAAACCTGTGGACCTATTGACGGAACTATTATATGCAAACTCAGCTATAGGCAACACCGAATCCCAAGTGGACGGGCTATCCCCAACTAGACAATGCAAGAGGGTCCCTAAGCTACGGTTGACAACCTCAGTTTGCCCATCCGTCTGGGGGTGGTAGGCGGAGGGGAACTTCAGGGTTGTACCCGTCTTTTTTCCACAATGTTTTCCAAAAATAGCTCATGAATCGCACGTCGCAATCTGAGACGATGGACGAGGGTAACTCATGGTACTTAAAAACCTCCCTAAAGAATAAGACTGCCACATGCGAGGCGTCGGCGGTCTTTCGACACGGAATAAAATGGGTCATTTTAGAGAAACGTCCACCACAACAAAGATCGAGTCGAGCCTCTTCAATGTGCGAGGGAGTCCGAGTACAAAGTCCATGCTAATGTCGACCCATGGTCGCAGAGGGATGGGTAATGGAGTGTACAGTCCAGTGGACTGACGGGACCCCTTCGCAGTCTGACAGACTCGACAATGCCGGACGACTCTAGTGACGTCTCTCTTCAGACTAGGCCAGAAGAAGCGATCCTCGACTAAGGCTATCGTCTTATCACGACCGAAATGACCCGCTGCTCCACCTGCGTGCAGTTCCCAGATGAGAAAATCACGTAGGGACGTCTGAGGAATGCAGATGCGAGAGCTAATAAATAAGTACCCATCAGAGATCGTGTAGCCCACACGAGGATCAGGTGGGTCCCGTGACAGCGCAGCATGAATCTTACCAAAGTCTGGGCACTCGGGGTAATCAAAGACTAAGCGCTCAAATCCCACTACTCTGGAGCTCATGGTGTGCAGTAGGCTGACTCGGCGACTCAGAGCGTCAGCCGGCTTGTTCTCAACACCCGCTCGGTGCTTAAGAACATAATGATACTCCTGCATATACTCCACCCATTTTGCGTGACGGTGGCCTAATTTCTTCTGTGAATCAAGATATCGCAGGGCCTGGTGGTCAGAATACAAAACGAACTCCTTATGTAGGAGATAATGTCGCCAATGACGAAGGGCCTGCACTACGGCATAAAACTCCCGATCGCAGTTGGAGTACCGTTGTCGGGCGTCATTCAGTTTCTCACTGAAGTAAGCAACTGGATGACCCTCCTGACTAAGCACTCCACCAATGCCAACGCCCGACGCGTCACAGGCCACCTCGAAGGGCTTCGAAAAATCAGGTAGATGGAGAACAGGAGCGGACGATAGTCTCTCCTTAATCTCCTCGAAGGCCCGCGTGGCGGCCTTCGTCCACACAAAATCACCCTTGCGGAGGCAACTCGTAAATGGGGCCATAATAGAACTAAACCCTCGAACGAACCTCCTATAGAAAGTGGCTAATCCATGAAAACTTCGGGCCTCGTGGATGTTCGACGGGACAGGCCAATCACGAATAGACTTGACTTTGTCCGGGTCGACTGATATACCAGATGCGGAAATGATATAGCCTAGGAAGTGTACCGATGCAGACAGAAATGAACACTTCTTCAAATTGATATATAGATGCTCTTTCCGCAGAAGATCGAATACGAGGCGGATGTGGTGTAGGTGATCGGTGTGGCCATGGCTGTAAATCAATATATCATCAAAATATACTACCAGGAACTTGCCCATGTAGGGCCGCAAGACCTGTGTCATCACCCTCATGAACGTACTGGGCGCGTTCGATAACCCGAATGGCATGACAAGCCACTCATACAAGCCGTCCTTCGTCTTGAAGGCCGTCTTCCACTCATCCCCTTCCCTAACTCTGATCTGGTGGTACCCACTGCGGAGATCAATCTTCGAGAAAATCTGGGCACCAGCCATCGAGTCCAAGAGATCATCGAGGCGGGGAATGGGAAAACGATACTTCACCGTGATCTTATTGATGGCACGGCTGTCGATACACATGCGCCAGCTTCCGTCCTTCTTTGGGGTAAGAAGGGCCGGTACATCACATGGACTCAAGCTCTCCCGAATGAACTTCTTCCGAAGGAGTTCGTCAACTTGCCGTTTCAGTTCGACATGCTCCGTGGGATTCAGACGATAGTGTGGCAGATTGGGCAAAGATGCCCCGGGAATCAGATCAATAGCATGCTGGATGTCCCTCAAGGGAGGGACATCAGGGAGCTCCTCAGGCATAATGTCTTCGTAAGCATCCAACAGCTGATAAACATCTGGGTCAGTGATCTCGGTCTCGCTAGGGGCCTCAGGCGACATAGTAGCTGCCACTACAAACATAACTCCGGCCTCCAAACTCTCTCTCAGAAAATCACCCTTCCTCAAAACGTGGAGAGGTCTAGATGACCCCGCGCTAACGGAAGATTCAACGTTGCCCTTGGGAGGATCCCTGGGCTGGGTCAGGGTAAGGGTAATCTTTCGACCTTTGTCGAAGAAGACACACGTGTTGGACCGACCATAACATGTGGCATCTCGATCGTACAACCAGGGTCGTCCGAGTAACACATGTGCGACGTCCATAGGAATGACGTCACACCAGACCTGATCCTCAGTGGATGCTAGGCTAATGGGAACTAAACACCGCTGCGTCACCTGGATGGTGGATTTATCCACCCAAAGGACGCGGTAAGGGTGTGGATGTGGCTCCGCGGTGAGTTGCATCCTCTCCAATCCTTTCTTGGCGATGATGTTTACGCAGCTACCACTATCGATGGCGAGCTTGCAGGGGCCTCCTGCGCTCGGGAAATACGTGAAGAAAATCGTGGTGCGTCGCCAATCCTCCTCGGCTCGTGAGGTGTGTAAAAGACGTCGGAGGACTCCCAACTCTAGCGACCGCTCAGCGTCGCTCTCCCATCCTTCCTCCACAACAGCTGTAATCTCCTCGACGGCGGCATCCTCAGCCTCAGTGCTGGGCTCGCCTGACTCCTCGATCAGTAAATTCCTAGTTGGGCACTGCGCGGCAAAATGCCCTCTGCCCCAACGGAATAATAGCTTTCCCCGTCCCATCGACGGGGGTGCGAGGGGGGGCAGTGGCTGTGGTAGCAGGGGGTCGCCTGGCTGGGGTGGCATCCACCCGTGAGGTGAACTGTCTAGGGGCAGATGTGCGCAGATATTGCTCATACTGAAGCGCGAGCTGAAAGACTTGCTCAACCGTTTCGATCCTGTGGGGAATCAGTTCCCTACGGATATCAGCCCTAAGTTCGGTCCGAAAGCGTGAGGCAGTGGCAATGGGCTCCTCGTAAATATCACTACGGACCACTAACTCGTCAAAACGGGACATATACTCGGCAACAGAAAGGGTCCCCTGTCGCAGGGCATTCAATTGATCAATGAGCTGATCACGATATGAGGCGGGGAGGTATTTATCTCTCAAGCGTTCCTTCATCTCATCCCATCGGGTGACGGGGTAGTATCCTTCACGTTCAAGTGACCTCTCTACGCTCGACCAATAAATCTTCGCCTGCCCTACTAATTTCATTTTGGCAAAGCGCACGCGCCTCTCATCACTCATCTCAAACCAGTCAAAGTAATGGTCCATCTCCATGAGCCAATCACTAAATGCCTTCGGGTCTAGGTGACCGTCGAAGGAAGGTGCGTCAATGCGGATGCGTCGAGTGATGTCATCCTCCTCGGGAGTCATCCCTCGACGTGGCTCGCGATAGTCGTCATACTGGTCATCATCGTCGTAATCGTATCGTGCGGGAGGGGCTCGACCCCTCCGGCCAGGTGGGGCGGTGGCCGGGGATTCCTCTCCGGACCCTGGTGATACTGGTAACCACGATATGGATTTCCTCTCGCAGGAGGGGGGTCTCTGCGGGGAATATCCCTATCACGCCTTACGGGGGAGGTGTGACGTCTCGGTGATCCTCGAGTGGCTCGTCAGCGGGGGGTGGAGCCGCTCGACCTCTTGGGGTTCTAACTGATCAACTCTAGTGCTCACCCTAGCAACGTCGCCCCTAAGGGTCTCAAACTGGGCTCCCATTCGATCGAATCGATCGAGCACAAGTTTTTGAAATTCCGCGGATGTCATGTCGGATTGGGTACTAGCAGCCCTATCGTCGTTGGCATTACGATGCGACATAGCTTGGCGAAACTCTCTACCACTACGTAACATGCACGGGGTCCTAACCTGGGCTCTGATACCAATTTGATGCAGTAGTAGGTCTATCTGGGAGGGGGTTCACTAATGCAGACCTAGATGCGATGAGATGCAGTGTAGTGCAGGAGTGGTCCGCTCAAATTATAACAAGTAATTAATTATTATAAAGAAGATTAGCAGGGGCACAATCGATCACAAATTTTTAAAAAAGAGAGCAAACACTAATTCATGAGCGAGCGAGTTGCAAACATTTAAGCGCGTGCGGAATAAGCCCTGCAAATCTCACAGGGTACGATACTAATAACACAGTGAGATAACCATTCACTACAAAGTAAAAGGTACCAAAAGTTCAACAATAGTAAATATGACTCCAAATACAACTTACGCGCGCAGGCGGACGGCGGGTAGGGGGCTGATTGTAGAATCCCGGGCTGCAGCAGTGGCGGGGCGTCGGACTGGTGGATCGGAGCGCGGATGGCTCAATTTCGTGTGTGGGAGGGCTCGGGAGTTAAGGAGGCGGGCTGGTTTAGGAGTGGATCCGCGACTGGGAGGGAGAAAGGGAGTTGGAGGTGGACTGGCTGGAGGAGGAGAGGGGAAATGGGGCGGGAGGCTGCTGATGGAAGGGTATCGTCGTGGCTGGATGTAAATAGGTGGAGAGAAGGGGGGGGTGTGATGTAGAACGGGTCGCGGACGAGTTCATGGAGCAATGGGATCGACGTACTCGGGGCAAGTAGTGGCGGCATCCAAGATCGCATGGAGCTCCTGTCCGCATCTCCTAGTTTATTATGTTATCATGTTTGCTAATGTTATGTTTTATCATTTGTTTTAACTCCTGTTGATGTGGACTCTTTTGCAACCCTACCTATATATATGGTTAGGTTGCCCCTGTTTTGGAATTAATGGAAAAACCCTAACATTGCTCTGCTAGAGACTTTTCTCTGCCGCCTACAGGTTTCAAGGGTGTCGCTTGACTCTCTCTCCCGGTGGATTCCGGATCTGTACACGCAGTGTCGGTGGATTCCGGCGAGGCTGGTGGATTCCAGCTACTACCATCTCTTCCTTGCTGCGCCAAGTGGTATCAGAGCATGGAAAACGGAGGAAGCTCTCGCGCTAATGCGCCTAGCGACGGACAAGGAGGGGAAGCCCCGTGGGGGGCCGATCTGGCGGCCGTCAACCAGCGGGTCGAGCGGATGCTGTATCGCTTGGAGGACAACATGAATCGCCAACTGGCCGAAATCAGGACGCTGTTCGCCGGCTTGGGAACGGCGACTCGAGCGCCAGAACAAGTGGAGGACGGGATGGAAGAACCTCGACGCCAACAACCCACTGCTCACCAAATTCCTAACCGCGGCGGCGCCGTTGCGGCTGACGACGATGACGATGAGGACGGAGGATTTCAAGAGATTGCCGCTGGAAATCGGGGGCGTCGAACATTCCACCACCATGATGACTTCAGGATTAAGGCAGATATTCCTTCGTTCGCTGGGAATATGAACGTGGAAGGCTTCCTCGATTGGATCTCAGAAGTTGACCGCTTCTTTGACGTTTTCGACATCCCCGACAACAACCAACGCGTCAAAATGGTCGCTTACCGCCTAAAAGGGGGGGGCTTCGGCCTGGTGGGATCAGCTACAAACTAACCGTCAGCGGCAAGGCATGGCGCCGGTGCGCACTTGGCGGCGAATGATGCAGCTCATGAAAGCCAGATTCCTCCCACCAGACTATGAGCAATTTTTGTTTCAGGAACTCCAAAATTGCAAACAAAACCGCCGCAGCGTCGAAGAATACACGGCCGACTTCTTTCGTCTCTCTGCTCGCAACAACCTTCAGGAGTCCGACCCCAAACAAGTTGCAAGGTTTATCAACGGACTCGATTATCCTATTCAAGATCGCATCCTCCTCCAACATGTCCACTCTGTGCATGAAGCTCACAACATGGCACTCAAGATTGAGTTCCAACTCACTCGGGTGGCGTCTCGCTCCGCAAATGCCCGGCGGGAGGCAACCATGGGGGGGCTTGCTGCAACCCAACATAACCCACCGGCATCTGCCCCACAGTCGAGAACTCCTGGGAATGAGGCGAAGAGAAATCCGTACGCAAAGCCGACGGGCGATCGGTGCTATCGGTGCCATGAAATCGGACACCGATCAAACAATTGTCCCACACGCAAACCAGTCCACATGGTCGAGCAGGAAGAAACCGGGGATGCACCTTCTTGCGATGATGGTGACATAGATGAATTTGTGGGAGAAGATGAGGGTGACGAGGTATGTTGTGTAGTACAACGCCTCTTATATGCGCCGAAACAGGAAACTTCGCAGCGCCACAACATCTTTCGTACGAAGTGTACCGTTAATTCCAAGGTGTGTGGAGTCATCATCGACAACGGGAGCGCTGAAAATTTTGTTTCGCTATCTTTGGTGAACCACTTACAACTACCAACAGAGCCGCACCCATCTCCCTACTCCATTGCCTGGATCCGCAAGGGAGGAGAAGTGGCAGTGACCAAGGTGTGTCGGGTCCCTCTCTCCTTGGGCCGATCTTACAGAGATGAAGTTAAATGTGACGTGGTGGACATGGACTGCAGCCACATATTACTTGGGAGGCCATGGCAATATGATGTTGATGCTCTTCACAAGGGTCGCAGCAATACTTACTTGTTTACTTGGCACGGACAGCGCATCGCTTTGTTGCCCAGCCCGACATCTGAACAAAGGGCCTCGCCAAAGGCCCCCCCGACAACGCAGCCCGGACCCCTGCTAGTGGAAACCCAGCCAGTCCTGTTAATTAGCGGTGCTGAATTTTGCACGTCGCTTGACCAACATCCTGCCACCGACCTCTTCATGCTGGTCATCAAGGGTCCATGCAGTAACCCAGCTGATCGCCATATTGCGGCCCAACTCCAGCCACTGTTGGAGGAATTTCAGGATGTAATGCCAGAAGAACTCCCTCATGGCCTCCCGCCTCTGAGGGAAATACAACACCAAATTGAGCTAATGCCCGGTGCAAGTTTGCCGAACCTACCGCACTACCGCATGGGTACCCGGGAGCGAGAGGCGTTGATGGGTATCATACAAGAGTTGTTGGAAAAAGGACTGATTCGCGAGAGCATGAGCCCTTGTGCGGTTCCCGCTTTACTCACTCCCAAAAAAGATGGAAGCTGGAGAATGTGCGTGGACAGCCGCGCCATTAACAAGATCACAGTCAAGTACAGGTTTCCTATCCCTCGACTCGATGACATGTTGGATCAATTGAGCGGGGCAACTGTGTTCACCAAATTGGATTTGCGCAGTGGGTACCATCAAGTTCGAGTCCGCGAAGGAGACGAATGGAAAACGGCTTTTAAAACGCCGTTCGGACTCTATGAGTGGCTCGTTATGCCGTTTGGCATGTCCAATGCGCCGAGCACTTTCATGCGTACGATGGCGCATATCTTGAAGCCGTTTATTAATCGCTTTGTGGTCGTGTACTTCGATGATATATTAATCTACAGCCGAGAGGAGCAATCACACTTAGACCATTTGTGACAAGTGCTGCTGGTTTTGCGGGAATCCCACCTGTACATTAATTTGAAGAAATGCTACTTCTTAGAGCCGCGCCTGGTTTTTCTCGGGTTCGTGATTGCTGCGGACGGAATTCGGGTAGATGAAGAGAAGATTAAAGCTATTGTCGAATGGCCGAGCCCCACCAATGCAGCGGAAGTGCGAAGTTTCCATGGGTTGGCAACATTCTATCGACGCTTTGTACGCAACTTTAGTAGCATCGCCGCACCCCTCACTGCATGCCTTAAACGGAGCCCGTTTAATTGGGATGAAGCTGCTGATCGAAGTTTCAAACTCATAAAGCAAATGTTGTGCACTGCTCCAGTGCTGGCGCTACCAAATTTTGACAAGATCTTTGCGGTGGAATGTGATGCTTGTGGGGTTGGTATAGGCGCCGTGCTGCTACAGGAAGGCCGACCGATCGCGTTCATGAGTGAGAAACTCACGGAGGCGCGCCAAAAGTGGTCCACATACGACCAAGAATTCTACGCCCTCTTCCGAGCCATGAAGGTATGGGAGCCTTATCTCATACAACGCGAGTTCATCATCTACTCCGACCACCAAGCGCTATGGTATCTTCAAAGTCAGAAACATATTGATAAGATGCACGCCCGGTGGATCGCCTACATCCAAAAGTTTGTCTATGTTATCAACCATAAGGCCGGGGCAACCAATCGCGTTGCGGACGCATTGAGCCGACGAGCCGCCCTCCTCACGACCATTAGCCATGAGGTGGTCGGTTTTGAATGCTTGAAAGATCTGTACGTGGACGACGAGGACTTCAACACTATATGGGCGAAATGCATGGAGGGAAAACCTATCGGTGACTTCCATATACAGGATGGTTTTCTATTCCGCAATAATCAGCTTTGCATTCCACGAATGTCTCTCCGTGAGAAGCTGATTCGGGATCTACATGGTGGTGGCCTTGCGGGACATTTGGGGCGTGACAAGACAGTTGCTTGCGCCGAGGAGCGCTACTTCTGGCCACAACTCAAGCGTGATATCAACAAATTTGTCGCTCGGTGTCCGGTTTGTCAGGTTGCCAAAGGGCAGGCTCAGAATACCAGCCTATATACACCCCTCCCTATTCCTGAAGCAATTTGGGAAGACTTGTCTATGGACTTTGTCCTCGGTCTTCCTCGCACGCAGCGTGGTATGGATTCAGTGTTTGTGGTGGTTGACAGGTTCTCGAAAATGGCCCATTTCATCGCCTGCCGGAAGACGTCGGACGCATCTCACATCGCCAAGCTATTCTTTCGTGAGATCGTCCGCCTTCACGGTGTTCCAAAATCCATCACATCTGATCGTGACACCAAGTTCCTCTCGCACTTTTGGAAAACTTTATGGCGTCTGTTTGATACTTCGCTCAACTTCAGCAGTACGGCACATCCTCAATCCGACGGACAGACAGAGGTCGTAAACCGTACTCTAGGCAATCTCATTCGGAGTATTTGCGGGAACAAACCGAAGCAATGGGACCAAGCTCTCGCCCAAGCAGAATTTGCATTTAACAGTGCTGTCAACAGATCAACCGACAAAGCGTCGTTCGCCATCGTTTATGCCCGTCCGCCCCGGCAAGCCATCGACCTGGTCAACCTGTCCCCTGGGCCTGGCGGCAGCATCGCTGCGGAGAATTTAGCGTCGCAGGTCCAAGAAATTCAGGCTGAAGTTCGCAAGAATTTGGAACAATCAAATGCTAAGTACAAAACCGCTGCTGACACTCACCGCCGCCAAAAGCTATTCAACGTCGATGATATGGTCATGGTATTCCTTCGCAAGGAGCGTTACCCAGCCGGAACATACAACAAGCTGCGCCCCCGACGATATGGTCCGTTCCGCATAACGCAAAAGCTTAACAACAATGCCTATGTCGTCGATTTGCCGCCCCACTTCAACATCTCCTCAACATTTAACGTGGCTGATCTCTCTCCTTACGTGCCCTCGGATGACCCGCTTTATCCTGACGAGACCTCGCGGACGAGTTCTTTTGATGAGGAGGGGACTGATGTAGAACGGGTCGCGGACGAGTTCATGGAGCAATGGGATCGACGTACTCGGGGCAAGTAGTGGCGGCATCCAAGATCGCATGGAGCTCCTGTCCGCATCTCCTAGTTTATTATGTTATCATGTTTGCTAATGTTATGTTTTATCATTTGTTTTAACTCCTGTTGATGTGGACTCTTTTGCAACCCTACCTATATATATGGTTAGGTTGCCCCTGTTTTGGAATTAATGGAAAAACCCTAACATTGCTCTGCTAGAGACTTTTCTCTGCCGCCTACAGGTTTCAAGGGTGTCGCTTGACTCTCTCTCCCGGTGGATTCCGGATCTGTACACGCAGTGTCGGTGGATTCCGGCGAGGCTGGTGGATTCCAGCTACTACCATCTCTTCCTTGCTGCGCCAAGGGCTCAGTTGGTGATGAGAGCTCTTTGTAAGAGCTTCTTATCAAGGAGGTCGGGTGTTCGATCCCCGACCTCAACAACCCGTCAGCTGTTGCCGGCTGGAGATGGGTTGGGGTGTACGGTCCGCGGAACCTGATAAGGCCTATCGGGTGGATTCCCGGTAGGACCCCTGGGTGCTGGTGCGCCAGGCCGCAGGGTGGCAGGCAGGTGGATTCCTGTCCTGCATCATAAAAGTGCAGCTCAGTTGGTGATGAGAGCTCTTTGTAAGAGCTTCTTATCAAGGAGGTCGGGTGTTCGATCCCCGACCTCAACAACCCGTCAGCTGTTGCCGGCTGGAGATGGGTTGGGGTGTACGGTCCGCGGAACCTGATAAGGCCTATCGGGTGGATTCCCGGTAGGACCCCTGGGTGCTGGTGCGCCAGGCCGCAGGGTGGCAGGCAGGTGGATTCCTGTCCTGCATCAAGGTGTTGGACGGCGGCAGGAGGGAGGGGGAGGCTGACGGCGGGCTGGCTGAAGGAGGGAAGATTTGGGCGGCGAGCTGGAAGGAAAGAGATGGTGGTCGGCGGGTTGGCTGGAGCAGAAGAGGGAGGGGTCGGTGGGCTGGCTGGAGCAGGAGAGGGAGGGGGTCGGCGGGCTGGCTGGAGCAGGAGAGGGAGGAGGTGGGCGATCCTCGGAGTCACACCAAGGAGAGGGATCCGACTGGCGTCGCACCAGAGGGGGAAGACCGACGGCTGCAACTTTGCGGCAACACACAATACTCAAATCAGCCCCAAATACGCCTATATATAATAAAACCTACCTAGGGCATCCCAAAACGGACGGCTCATAACGTCCGGCCCGATCGAGCGCTAAATAAAACTCAAAATACATAAATAAATATAGTAAATCGACTCGCAATGACGATCCGGACGCAACCGTGGGCTCGGATCAGCCGTCCGAGCGAGGGTTCACCGCCTCCTGCGGGAATAAACGTGTGCGCCATCAGTTATCAATTTCCCAACCAGTGATTAACTAGTCCTTCCTGCCTGATGTTGTTGTTTCAAGGCTTTCCTGTTGTAGCTCTAATCTTTATTGTTTCTTGTCTCTTGTTCCCCTTCTCTTCTCCCGTTGCTTTGTCTTCCCTGGCCTCAATATATAAGTGGCGCTGTGCTGTTGCTGTGTGATCTGTAAGGAACAAATGAAATGTTACTAGTTAATATTCTGGTTTATGCCCTTCCTTCTCCTCTCTTGTGTTTTGCCCTTGCTCTTATTTTTCAACAAAGTAAAACTAGAAAATATAAATTAAGGATTGATGATATTGTATGAGGAATAAGGGTGGCTTCTATACGAATAAGGCTATATAAAATAGACGTGCTGGTTTGGGCATGCACAACGAAGCTTAAAAATGCCTCAGTTAGAGAAGTAGGCAGAATTAGTATCAAAGGAGTAGACAAAAGGAGTAGACTCCAGGTAACATGGATAAAGCCGTTCAACATGACTTATCTAGTTTAAGTTTGGCACCTCAAATACTAAACAAACTTGTATGGAAATTGAGAATTTTTGAAGCCGGATTCAAATTGTTGTGATAATGCTATTAATGCTGATGATGGTTTAAATAACCTGCTTAGTTGGTGAAAGCTTATGATCTATTACTGAAATGATTTGTAGATTATCCTGTTTATCACTCCATGTATGATGACTTCATATGGATGCAAAAATTTGGGGATCCGCTATTTCACAGGCATGTTGCAGGTAACTTTCTGCTTTTGTAATAAGGCGGCATCCACTATGACTATAATCTAATGTTTATTGAATATCTGAGAAATGAATATACTTTATATAATTATATATTTAATGACAACTTTTCAAGATTGCCTACTAGCTGTTGGATTTATCCTTGCTGCTAATGAATGGGTTTCCACTAAATTCTATAGATTAATGAAAAAATCTAACTAGAATCTTGCAATACTTTCATAATAGCCGCAAGTATTTTGGGTCTGGTTGCTTTGAAGTTAGCAGATGAAGAATTCCTGCCTTTTGATTACAAGTCCTATGCAGATGAGCTCCAGGTAAACTCTATAAACTGCATTTACATTTATCTTTTTTTCTTACTATTATATAATTTCAACCTTAGGATTTAAGAATAATTATGAAAATCCCCTCCAACTTTGCATAGTTCATGCCCCCTCTATTTTAGTATCTTAGAGGGGGTATTTTGATAATTTAGAAAGATATTCCTATAGTACTGCAATGATAAAGAAGAGGTTCCACGAAATTACTCATAACTTATTATATTAAACAGCAACTCACAAAGGTGTTAAAATCTAAGATGCGGGGAAAGCCTGTTAATTTCGCGCCATTGCTGGTGTCTATAGAAAAATTCAGCAAGGCAGCGTCCAAAGTAGACAGCCAGAGGAAGGTATGTGGATTGTCTCTTGATTGATTTGCCAATTCTAGGAAGAAAGCTTACAAAATTTTGAAATTAATAGGAACTGGAAGCCAAGAGTTTTCTGTCAAAATGGAAAAAAAACCCGATTGAAGTTCGAGAGCTCAACGATAGGCTGATGATGACAGAAAGGGCGTTTATTGATAGAGAGGGCCTCTCCGAAAGGCCCTGGTTCAAGCATTTGGTACATTACTGGTGCTGAATAAATTTCAATTTATTAAAATATTATCAAATTTAGGCTCTGTTTGGGGGGACTTATTTTCACCGGTCAAGCGGTTATGACCATATGAACCGGACCTTAATTAAGGCCCGGTTCATACGGTCGTAACCGCTTGACCGGTGAAAATAAGTCCCCCCAAACGGAGCCTTAATCTTACAATTAGGATGAATTTTTTTGTCAGATATATGGCCCATCAAAGCATAATGCCTATATATCAAGGGCCTTCCCAAGCATAGATGATGCCATTCAGAGGGTGACAATTTCTAATGCATCAGAAGCTTGGGGATTGGTTCAGCATGAAATTTGGAGGGTTGCTAGAGTAATCACTCAGGCTTCTCAGGTCCTTGGTGGGAGGTTAACATGATCACACATTATTTGGACATAAATACTATAATCTTTACGAATAATTACCAATACTTCCTCTGGAAGATAGCATAATTACAGATTGCACCCCTCTTATTAGTGAAATTACAAAAACCTCCTCTGAATGTCATAAAACAAAACATTTACCTCTCCTGCAGTTCATATTTCATAACATCCATGCACAAAATACCCCCCTGAAAATGTACTCCTAAGGGGGTTATTTTTGTGCATGAATGTTATGATATGTAAACTTCAGGGGAGGTAAATGTTATGTTTTGTAACATTGAGGGGTGGTTTTTGTAATTTCAATAATAAGAGGGGTGCAATCTGTAGTTTTGCAAACTTAGAGGGGAGGTCCCGGCAAATGCCCCTTATAATATATAAATCATAAATAATGATCTGTATCTCCAGAGAACATATATATCATTTCTAAACTCAGTTTTCCTTCCACCTGTTTAACATATTGTTGTTACTTTTATCAGCAATGTTATTATGAACATATTTCCTCCGCTGTTCTTATTGTTGGTTCTGTTGTGTAATTTTTAATTGCACTTTTTTGTTGGTATTATGTAGTTATTATTGTTATGTTGAAATTACTTACATGTCCTTGTGAATAGCCTTTAAATATCTGTATTATTCTACCTCAGAATAATGATTATTGTTGCTTGATATCATTAAAATATCTGGGTCATATTACAAAATCAAGTAAAAACTAAAGAGAAAATAACACAAAACACAAGATTTACGTGATTCATTTCAAGATAGACTATGTCTATAGGGAGCTGCAACTCGTTTCACTAGATTAAGTGCATAGATGGTTACATGAGAGGAGACGCCCCAATTTTCGTTCGCCCGACCCTCTAATATGGAGTAAGAGGAGCTTTGTAAGCAACACAATACCCTCCGAATATAAAGAAGAAATTTCGGCCAGGGGCGTGGCGTCGAATACCGCAGTTTGTCTTCCAATGCGGCATCGTGTAATGCGCTAACAGAGAGTATTCATTTTTTGCTAACGCCATCGAATTAATTAATTTTGAACGCCCGCTCTGACTCGTATCATTGGTAAATATCGGCAACGTCTGCCCTATTGCTCAATTTCTGCTGGTGTTGTATCAACAAGCGAGCGTACGGGGGGCGACTAGGATCTAATTATTATGTGTTTTCCGCTAATGAATTGATTAGAGGATGCAGCTTATCAAGTCGTCGATATTACTAATGTAACCGAGCAGGAGCTGATTGGCACCTAGTCAAAAGATGTGCTGGTGAACCTTATCTTTGCTTGCTAATTTATTATTACCTACCTTGCATGCTGTATATGCATAGTGTTGACAATGATTATATTATATATTTATTGGCTGCCAACTACTGATATATTGAAACTTTATTTTATATTTAAATGAGTTGTTTATTATAAGGATATGTTTGAGATCTTGATACATAAACTTGTGAAGACAAATTGCAGTTGGATTATTAAATATTAAATAATAAATATTTTCTTTTATCATCAAATAGTCACCTTATAGTATTATAGAAGAAAGGAAATTCATAAAAAGATCTTTATTGGGCTATTTGTTTCTTTGGAGAGTGAACAAAAAAGATTTGATTTTGTGAGGTTAAAAAATTATTATTATTTTTGGACATATTAGAAAAGTTGTCAGTGCATATTATTTCTATGCATGTATATATTATTTGAAAAGGAGGAAAAAATATATATTTTACATCATTATTTTGGAGATAAAATACATAATAAAATTTTCTAAAAAGGAAAATAAAAACACTTGTCCTCAGTGTCTCCCCTAGATCATCGTAGCTATTTGAGTAGGTTTAAGAGGTCAATGCAAAACTTTTATTCTCGTATCCTCTCTCTTTCCAATCTCCCATGTAAAGATCAAGCGACCAAGATATTTTGGATGATTTTATACGAGGAACATGAGCGCTTTTAAAGAACTCCGTTAAATGTAGTTTATACGAGGAAATGACTTCCTAGGGACTAAGGGTAGACATTCTCTAGAGCTCTTCATCTAATTCTCTAGCCAAGGATGGGGTGTGAAGAATTGTTAGCACTTCTTACAAAGGTTTTTTATTATCAATTGAGGGAAAGAACACATAAAATTCTTAGTGTCATCCACAATATTTTGCAACTCATTTTCACCAAGGAATACTTAAAAGCAAAATCCACTCCCCTAATAATTTGCAAGCCCAATCCTTGGCTACAGTGGTCCAACTTTTCCTACCACTGTTAATCCCAATGCGGGTTTCCCAAGAATACTTTTTGTATAGCTACAATCATCCCAAAGAGAGCCGAGGGCTCCGTTTGGTGTAGCTTTTTCGCTCTGGCGAGTTTGGACAAAAACACCACCGTCATAAAATGCATGTTTGACAAGACAATGGTTATGATCGCCACAAAGAAAAGAAAATAGTTTTGAACATAAAAATGGATGAAGCTCCTTAGGTGAGGTTGGGCTTTCCTCATTGCCGTGCCAAATGGAGTTGTGGTCATCCGACAACTTATTTTGTATCTTGGGTCCTACGTGAGATGAAAGCACGCGATCATTTTCTAAATAGTGCACGGTAATATTAGGGCGGTGTTATGGGTACCCCATACATTGTTAGAAATTTTATTTATAAAATATTTATTTCATAAATGTTAATTGGAGTCTTGTATGGTGTTTGGTGTTTGGCTCCTCATTATAGATGAAAAGCTCCAAAACCAAATTAGAGAGAATCCAAATTTTTGGAGGAAAACCTTCATGAATGAAAAGATGAACCTTTTAGTCCCACCATGCTTATTTGCTTTCTAACCAAAGAGTATTTATATGTTTTCACTCATTCTTATTTGTTCAAAAGAACATAAGGAGAAACTATGAAACACACGCGCGCGCGCACGCACCGGATCCGGATCCGGATGTGGATTTGGATTTGGGGAATAATTGAATTGTAATTTTTGTACAAAATAGTTTTTGAGTTTTTATTCAGAGTAACGTCGATTAGAAGTCGACTTGCGTCGACAGGATAGACTCCAGTCGAAGCTGCGTCGAATTGATTTCGACGCACCCGCCTCGCATCGTGCTGCTTTGAATGGAATTCGAATGGGCGTCGAATGGGCGTCGAATGGGCGTCGAATAGAAGTCCAAGCGCTTTCGTTTTACGCGTTTTTTTAACCGCTCATTTACGCGTGTTTCTCGTCATTATTTACGTTGGAAATATTCAACGTTTCTCTTCCCGATTATGAGCCTTCCAATTATAACCGTTAATATTTATTATGGTTTTAATATATTACGGTTTCTCGAGATCCTATCTTCTTCCGCGATTTACTGTCTTTGTTCTATATATTCATGTTCTTTTCTGAAATCGAACAGATGCGCTGCTGCTCTCTCCGTTTTTGACGATCTTCTACGTGATTCCTTTTCTTCACATTTGCTTCATCAAGTGGTTGTTCGAGTGCTCTGTGCTTCTTCGGTGTCCGCGCACATCGGAGTTTCGGGATCTAGCCGGGTGTTGTACCTTGGAGGAGTGAGCATCGGTTGAAAGCCCTGCCGGAGGGTGGTGCAACTTCTTTAGGGCAGTGACCACACGCCTTACACAGGCTCGATTCTGAACTATAAATTACTCTATTTTATTTCTCATCCTCTTCATGCATTTTTATTAATATTGCTATTTATATATATATATATATATATATATATATCTGCTGTTTCTGTTAAAGTTTTAAAAAACGAAAATATATCACTTTGTATATTAATATAGGAATATAGAAAGAAAATATTCCAACATACATGACTATTCATACTCAATAATTACAATTATTCTTGTTGCGAGTCACTCGACGCTCTGGTAGAACGGTCGAATTGAACTACCTTAACTTGCGAGCGGGCCGAGCGCGCAAACAGTCAATGAGAGAGTTTCTAAATAACAAGAATATTTTTTATCGTGGAAAACCCGAAAAGGGTGAAAAACTACGAGGTCGAAGTTGTGCCGACCAAATTCCTTTATCTTCTGGTTCGTTACAATCGAAAGCTGAGTACTCCAGCGCGACAGGCCGCTGCTCGTTATAGCGATAGAGAAAGAAAGCCTCGAGGGTGACCAACCACCTCTCGAGAGATTAAGTATTTTTCTCAGAACGAAAGTGAGATTCTCGAGTCGCCTTTCGTAACTTGAAGGATTCTCAATCCGCTTTGATCACCCTCCCCGTCACACTGGGTGAATTCCCAAGGCAATCAACGCATTACGTTCAGTTCGTGGTTGTGGAATCCTCCTCTGCCTACAATGCCATTTTTGGAAGACCACTTCAATCCACCTTCGGAGCAATTCCGTCCATTCCCACCTAGCCATGAAGTTCCCAATTGCCGCGGGAATAGGGGTCGTAGGAGGAAACCAAAAAGCAGCGTGAACTTGTTATCTGAAACAAGCTCGGCCGGTAGAGGCCGCCGCTCTCAACATTAACAACTTCGACCTACGGGATGAAGTCACTTCACAATGCGGGGAACCTATTGAAGGGCTCGTAGAAGTGTCGCTATCTCAGCAAGATCTGACCCGGACCATTCAGGTCGGATCCCTCTTATCCATGGAAGAGCGAGAAGAATACACCCTCTTCCTTCACGCTAACAAGGACGTCTTCGCATGGAGTCCGGAAGAGATGCCCGGGGTAGATCCAGAAGTTATCTTTCATTCTTTAAACATTAACTCTGCCTGTAGGCTGGGAGAATCGAAGAGGAGGTAGAGAAACTCCTGGAAGCACGGTTCATCCGCGAAGCAAAGTACCTCACATGGCTCGCCAATGTGGCCATGGTAAAGAAGGCATCGGGGAAGTGACGAATGTGTGTCGGCTACAACAACCTGAATCAAGCGTGCCCGAAGGACAGCTTCCCCCTCCCAAGGATCGATCAGCTAGTTGATGCAACGACCGGACATGAACTCCTCAGCTTCATGGACGCTTACTCAGGTTACAACCAGATCAGAATGAACCCGGCAGACGAGGATCACACCGCATTCCGAAAAGATAAGGGGGTCTACTGCTACAAAGTCATGTCATTCGGTCTCAAGAATGCTGAAGCAACATACCAGAGATTGATGAACAAAGTATTCAAAGACCTCAGCGACAAGACAATGGAAGTATACGTGGACGATATACTAGCAAAGAGCATCCACCGACGCGATCACTTGGAGGATTTGGAAAAATACTTTCAGCTCCTTCGCCGCTTCCAAATGCAGTTCAACCCTAGTAAATGCGCATTTGGCGTGACGGCTGGAAAGTTTGTAGGTTTCATGGTCACCCACCGGGGAATCGAGGTGAATCCCGATAAGATCAAGGCGCTAAGCGGCATGGCCCCGCCACGTTCCGTTAAGGAAATACATCGCTTAAATGAAAGGATTGTCACTCTCTCACGGTTCATGACACGAGCAGGAGATAAATATCTCCTGTTCTTCAAAATTCTTCGGGAGGGGGGCACGTCATTTGGGATTTCAGTGGACGGACGAGTGTCAGAAGTCTTTCGAGCTTCTCAAACGATACCTGGCCTTCTACGCCCGAGAGAGCTCATTTGAAGATTTCCTTGAAATTCTCTTTCGTCGCTTGAAGATCTCCTTCGATCTTTGAAGATCTTCTTCGAATCTTTGAGCCTTCGAAGGTCTCCTTCGTGCCTTTGAAGATTTTCCTTCGCTCCAGAAGATAGTCTTCTAAGCGGATTGAGAATACTTCAAGTTACGAAAGACGACTCGAGAATCTCACTTTCGTTCCGAGAAAAATACTTAGTCTCTCGAGAGGTGGTCTGTCACCCTCGAGACTTTCTTTCTCTATCATTGTAACGAGCAGCGGCCTGTCGCACTCGAGTAGTCAACTTTTAATTGTAACAAACCAGAAGATAGTGGAATTTGGTTGGCACAGCTCCGAACGCATGGGTTTTCACCCTTTTGGGGTTTTCCACGATAAAAAATGTTCTCGTTATTTAGAAACTCTCTCATTGACTGTTTGCGCGCTCGGCCCGCTCACGAGTTAAGGTAGTTCAATTCGACCGGTCTACTAAAGCGTCGAGTGACCCACAACAATTCTATTAATTTATATGTCTTGAATCTTAATATTTGCACCTTACCTTCCTTTCACACCAAAACAAGGTGAGCAAGTCTTTGCCGCCACTCCTGACCGGAATAGCAGCCGGCAAGATGTCGTTGTCCATTGAAAGCGTTCGTGAGCCTCTAGGCCCCCGAGATTTCTTCGACGGCCTCCCGGATGACATCATCCTGCTCATTCTCTCCAAGATCTCTGCATCCGCAGGCAACCCATCGGATATTACCAACATCCTACTCACGTGAGTATTAATCGAGCTCTGTTTCTTCTATATAATGAAAATAAAAAGTTAGCCTTTTTTTTCATTTATCAGACGTCAGAGATTGAACTGCTTTGCAGCTTCTCCAACGGTGCTTTCGAAGCCTTCAAGGAAGGGCAAAATTCCTATGTCCGGGTGTCGGACCGTCCGGGATCAAGGAGGTACCGCCACCTAAGCCAGCTCGGGCCCACGCGCAAAAGTGTATGTCAGCCATTTTACTGTTCGGACATCTGAGCTGTCTCCCTAAGATACATCGCTAGTGCAAAATGGCATGTGGAAAAATCCCGAACCTGGGTCCGAGACCCGGACCAAAAAATTCCTCCAAGGAAGGGGTCCGGGTTATTGAGGGCCAAGCTTTCAAGGCATGATCTATTTTTAATGCTTGGATAACAAAAGAAACGGGATCTCGTTAATGGCCAAGGCGGCGATGCGATCCCACGCGGAGGCGATGTACTCCCTCTCTGTGATTCAGTTCAACGGCAGCGGCAAAACATCGACGATGGTCGTCGGTTCTTAATCCAAGCGAACGCCCAGGAGATCGCTACAGCTCTGGGTCTGGAGAATGGAGGGCCGAGATTAGCTCTCCGCTCTCTGTTAAGTGACATCGGCTTCGGTGTGCCGGCAGAGGGACATCCGACGAACCGGCTCATGGTGGAATGGTTCGAGGAGAGAGGAGGGTCAGAGGCCGGCGGGAACGAAGATCATGGGATGAGAACGTGCTCGAACTTAGGTTCAGGTCGGCCTTATGTGGTACAAATATTAAGATTTAGAAAAATATAAATTAACGAGTGCCCGATTTGGTACGACCAAGCGCGACAGTACCCGACCGGCGACGACGGGCTTCTCCCGCCCCGGCACGATGTTGTCGGGCGGGCTTCGGCCGCATTCAGGCGGGCTTCGGACGCATTCAGGCGAGCTTCGGACGCCTCAGCATGGGCTTCGCCCGTGCTCGATGCGTCTGCGGGTTTCGCTCGCAACATATACATATGAGTACTCGAAATGACTATAAAAAATATACATCAATATTACAATATTTATTTTGTAAAAAAACGTATATACTTAAAAACATTATTTTTTCCCCTCTCTTTATCTCTCTCCGCTGTAAAACATGTGAACTTTTCTAGGTCGATGGAACACTGAGACAAGCACATCAAGGATGAACAAAAAACACTTCTTTATTGTTTGACAAATTAGTTACAACAATTACAACAGAAGCAGGCTGAATACAAGTCGCATACAACTTGATTCACAGCAGCCGAGAATAAGAAAAAACAACTGGTCGCAGACAGAGTTCGCTTCTCTTCAGCTCGCTAACGCCCCGCATTGTCGCTAACGCCAGTGTTGACTCAGACCGCACGAGCTCGCTGCGAGCACACCCTCTTGACGAGACCGCAGATGCAGACCGCCACCTCACACAGGTCGCTAACGCCCCGCGTTGTCACTAACGCCGGCGTTGACTCGCGATCTTGCACAGCTCGCAACTCTTGCTCCAAATCGCCCAGAACTCACTCCGAGTTCACTCCCACTTGAGACCGCCCGGTCAGACCGCCCAAGCTCTCCTCCGAACTCACTCCAAGTTCGCTCTCACTTGAGACCGCCTATTCAGACCGCACAAGTCTCCTCTTGTCTCTGATATATTCTGTGGGGGGATTGCCTCCCTATTTATAGATTCCGGAGCCGCCACCAAAAGCGGGGGCTAACGCCGACGTTAGCGCTAACGCCGGGCGTTAGCTCACTTCACAAAATTCAACACTCCCCCTTGAAGTGAGCTCCGTCAACCACTCCGAGCAGCGAGCGAATCCTCCTGAACGGCCCCGCAGAAAGGGGCTTTGTGAAGATATCCGCTATGTTGTCTTCGCTCCGCACATGCTCCACCGCAATCAAGCCACCCAACACCTTCTCTCTGATGAAGTGATGCTCGATCTCTATATGCTTTGTTCTCGCGTGACAGACTGGAT
The DNA here is from genome assembly GCA_033032865.1 of Dactylorhiza incarnata. Classification (NCBI taxonomy): domain Eukaryota; kingdom Viridiplantae; phylum Streptophyta; class Magnoliopsida; order Asparagales; family Orchidaceae; genus Dactylorhiza; species Dactylorhiza incarnata. Next base: position 2,866,680 of record JAWHQI010000217.1, read on the forward strand.
TGGTTATCAGTTTCAGGGCGCTCTCGTTGTCACCGCGAAGAACAGTTGGTCTGCTGACCTTCTCGTCCACGTCTTCCACCAGTCTCCTCAGCCAGACACACTCCTGGGCTGCTAAGCACGACGCCTTGTACTCAGCCTCTGGGGTGGATAAGGAGATAGAATCCTGCTTCTTGCTACACCACGAGATAGCAGCAGCTCCACATAGAAACACATGATCTGAAGTCGACTTGCGATCATCAGCGTCACCACCGTAGTCTGCATCCGTGTACCCATGCAACTTGAAGTCAAACTTCTCTCCATAGGACAACCCCATCTCAGGGGTCCCCTTCACGTACTTCAGAATTCCTTTAGCTGCCTCCAGATGAGGCTTTCGCGGCTCCTGCATATACCGACTAACTCGGCCGACGACAAAAGCTATGTCCGGCCTCGTGATAGTCAGGTAGATTAAACTCCCCATTAGTGCCCGGAAGACCTTCGGATCAGAAAGAATCCTCCCTTCTTCCTTCCGAAGCTTCAGCCCAACCTCCAATGGAACATGGCTGCTCTTCCCCTCCTTCATGCCGAATCTTTCGACGATCTTCTCAGCGTAAGCCCTCTGGGAAACGAACAGTCCACCACGTCTCTTCTCTACCTGAAGTCCGAGGAAATGGTGCAGTTCACCAAGATCCTTCATCTCAAAATGGATAGATAACTGCTGTCTCAGCGCCGCGACCTCTTCACTGTTGTTCCCTGTCACGATCATGTCGTCGACGTACAGCAGCACCAACACATGAAGATCTCCACTCTTCTTCACGAACATGCTAGAGTCCGAGTCTGAGGCATCATAACCACAGAACTGCAGGTACTCTGCAATCTTCCCATACCAGGCTCTCGGTGCCTGTTTTAACCCGTAGAGGGCCTTCTTCAGCTTGCACAGATGATGTGGGTGTGACTTGGACATGTATCCAGGTGGTTGCACCATGAATATGTCCTTGTCAATCTCTCCGTACAGGAATGCGTTCTTCACATCAAGCTGCCACAACTTCCACCCTCGGCACGCCGCAAGAGCTATGACCGTCCTCACCGACGTCATCTTCGCCACAGGACTAAATGTCTCCTCGTAGTCCTCACCATAGGTTTGCGAGAAACCTCGAGCGACAAGCCTAGCCTTGTACCGCTCTACTCCTCCGTCAGCTTTCTTCTTCACCTTGTACACCCACTTGCAGGTGACAGGCTTGATGCCCTCCACCATGGGAACAAGGTCACATGTCTCATTTTTTTTCAAAGCCTGCATCTCCTCATCCATGACCACGTCCCACTCCTTAGTGCCTACAACATCTTCAAAGCGGTCAGGTTCCCTCTCGTCAAGTGGTCCTGTGAAGAAGCAAGAGTCCAAACTCACGAAGTTCCCCTTCTTATAGCGAGAAGGCGAGACGATGGTCCGCTTCGACCTTCTCAAGGCTTGGCCACTATCTACCGCTCCGGTAGACACATCCTCTACAACTCTTCTCCCATCATCTCTTGGAGCACTGCTCCCCCTGCTTCTCGAACTCGAAGCTCCCCCTGAGCCAGATGGTGATGGGGCACTGGGAGATAGATCCAACTCCACCGTAGAGTCCTCAGTGCCCATCTCTTCACACCTGCTAGAAACTCCACTCTCCGACAGCACCACAGTAGAAACTCCCTGATACGAGATCAGTTCATCAAACACCACATTGCGTGAGACGACGAACTTGTGAGTCTGCGGATTCATGCACTTCCACCCCTTCTTCCGCTCGTCGTAGCCGATGAAGACACACTTTCTTTCTTTCGGCTCCAACTTAGTTCTCTCAGCCTCCGGAACGTGCACGAAGCAGGTAGAGCCAAACACCCTCATGTGACTCACATTTGGCTTCTACCCGAACATGAGTTGGTGTGGAGACACCATCCTGTTAGGACTCAGAGGTAGCCGGTTGATCACATAGGTGGCACACGTCATTCCCTCCGCCCATAAGGCCTTGGGAATCCCCTTGGCATGCAGCCAACTCCTGGTAGTCTCCACCAGATGACGGATCTTCCTCTCTGCGACCCCATTTTGCTGAGGGGTGTGGGCGCAGGAGAGCTCTCGCCGAATGTCGTTTTCCCTGCAAAAAGTTGCAAATGAGTTAGAGGTAAACTCCCCCCCATTATCACTTCGCAGCTTCTTCACCCTCAGGTTCAGCCTCCCCTCCACAAGTTCCTTCCACTCTTGGAACTTCTCAAAAACCTCCGCCTTCTCTCTCAAGAAGTAAACCCACGTGTAGCGGGTATAGTCATCCACCAGAACCAGCGCATACTTATTTTCTCCATAAGTCAGGGTGGCGCACGACCCCATCACATCAGCGTGTACGCACTCAAGAGGTGCCTTACACCTTGTCTCCGACTTGTCAAATGGAAGTCGATGTGACTTACCATATTGACATCCCTCACATATATGGTCGTCGCCGCAAGAAGAGAGATTAGGTAGGCCTCTCACCAGACCCTTTGCAGTCATCATCTTCAACTTGTCCATCCCCGCATGACCTAGCCTCTCATGCCAGATCACAGCGCTATCATTCGTCTTCAGCTTGTCCGCATAGACATTTGCAGACAGGACATACAAATCCTTCACCCTTCTCCCGGTGAGTGTGATGTCAGCATCAACAGACGACAAGATCTTCAGAAACTTCACCTCCTTCGGTCCAAACAACACGTGGTATCCTGCATCCACTGCATTCGCAACCGAGAAGAGATTCTTCTTCATGCCCGGCACATGATACACGCTCTTCAGTGTCACTGGCTTCTCTTCACTTCCCAGGGATACTATCCCTTCTTGCTCCACATGATGCACCGTATCATCCGCAGTGATGATAGCATCTGATCCTCCGTATGCCTTCAAGGAGGCAAACTTAGACACGTCTCCAGTGAGATGGTGTCCGCAACCAGAATCCACTATCCAGTCGTTCTCAAAGTTCCCGGAGGCTAAGGCATCGACAGGCGTGGCCGTCATCTCAGCCAGGAAGCAGTTGTCTCCGCCTTCACCACCCTAGTGACCTCCACCTCTTGCTCCACCTCTCCAGTGGCCTCCTTCCTTCTCAACAACATGACCGGCCTTCAGATTAGACCGGCAGTCCTTTGCCATGTGCCCGTACTTTTTACAGGCAAAACAAAGAGATCTCCCCCTCTCATCACGAGCAGGGAGGAACTTCCCCTTATCTCCTTGAGAGGACGTTGAGGGTCCATCTCCGTAGCTCTTCTTCTTCTTGTCCCAGGTCGATCTTCTTCTTCCCTGAGTACAAGACCTCGCTATCTCCCTCTGAGATAGATACTCCCGGCATCTGCTTCGCCAAGCTCTCCTGTGATGACAGCAGGTTCTCCAGCTCCAGTAAGGAGGGCTGAGTAGCCCATCCTTGCACAGACGTGACAAACGGAACATACTCCTTCCGCAAGCCTCTGAGTATGTGTCTCTTCAACTTCGCCTCCGAGATCGGCTCGTCAGGATCCAAAGCCGAGATCCCCGCACACAAATTCTTCACCTTCAAGAAGAAGGTGGATATCAACAATTCTCCTTGAGTGGACTTCGCCAACTCATTCTCTAGGAACTGTAGTCGCGCTACATTCTTCTTGTTGAACAACCCATCGAGAGCTTTCCAGATCTCAGACGCTGACTTACAACCCAAGATGTGGTCGATCAAGTCAGGAGCAATAACTCTCTTCAAGGTGAACTCCGCTTTGGTGTTTGTCTTCCTCCAAGCTCTCACAGCTGGACCATTGTCTCCGGCAGCTACAACTTCCTCTTGCGCATCTCCTCCAACGACCTCCCATAGTTCCTCTCCAAGCAGGTAACTCTCCATACAGGACTTCCACTTCTTGTAATTCGCATGAGTGAGTAACTCAATGCCAAGACCTCTCGCAGAACCTCGTCCGCTGTACATCTTGGTTGCTTAGTACTTGTAACTCAGTGCTTGTTCCAACCTGACTCTGATACCATGTGAAATTTTCTAGATCGATGGAACACTGAGACAAGCACACCAAGGATGAACAAAAAACACTTCTTTATTGCTTGACAAATGGGTTACAACAATTACAGCAGAAGCAAGCTGAATACAAGTCGCATACAACTTGATTCACAGCAGCCGAGAATAAGAAAAAACAACTGGTCGCAGACAAAGTCAGACCGCACGAGCTCGCTGTCGCTAACGCCGGCGTTGACTCAGACCGCACGAGCTCGCTGCGAGCACACCCTCTTGATGAGACCGCAGATGTAGACCGCCACCGCACACAGGTCGCTAACGCCCCGCGTTGTCACTAACGCCGGCGTTGACTCGCGATCTTGCACATCTCACAACTCTTGCTCCAAGTCGCCCAGAACCCACTCCGAGTTCACTCCCACTTGAGACCGCCCGGTCAGACCGCCCAAGCTCTCCTCCGAACTCACTCCAAGTTCGCTCTCACTTGAGACCGCCTATTCAGACCGCACAAGTCTCATCTTGTCTCTGATATATTCTGTGGGGGGATTGCCCTCCTATTTATAGATTCCGGAGCCGCCACCAAAGAAGGGGGCTAACGCCGGCGTTAGCGCTAACGTCGGGCGTCAACTCACTTCACAAAATTCAACAAAACATGTGGAAGACATTTCAATCGTTTGATGTGGAAGTTTATTTTTATTTTTTTATATTATAGAGGTTTCAGATAAAACACGTGAAAGATTCAACAGTGAAAAATGAAAGCACGATAATAAAGATAGGATAATTATAATTATTAGATATTCACTTATATAATAAAGATAGGATAATTATAATTATTAGATATGAATGGTCATATTAGCCCTGCACAAAAGGCCCGATCGGGCCGGCCCTGACCGGGCCGGCCCTGACCGGGCCCGATCGGGCCGGCCCTGACCGGGCCGGCCCTGACCGGGCCCGATCGGGCCCGGGCTTTCGTAAAGCGGGCCGAGCCCGGGCCCACTGAAAATCGGGCTCGGGCCGGGCTCGGGCAGTTGCCTAGGTAGAGGGCCTCATCCAGCCCTCAGGGCCGGGCCGGGCCGGTTTTTTGGAAAAAATAAATTTTTTTTAAAAAATAAATACTTATAATTTATACCATTTTACAAAATTAAAAAAAAAATCTACAAATTACAAAATAATGACATATTACAAAATTAAAAATTAATAATTTACAAAATTCAAAATTTACAAAATTACAAATTACAAAATTACAAATTAAAAAATTGAAATATATTATTAATTTTAAATAAACTAAATTACAAAATTTATTAACTTATTACATATGAGGCGTTTATCCAATCGCCGTGACTTGTAACGCGGTTATCCAACTCAGATATTCATCGCGTTCATCTCGTCTTCTAGCTCCTCCGAGCTCGCCTCCAACGCTGAAACGTGCTGCTTTCTCCTCGTAGCATCCAAATAGTCCTTATAGCAGATGCATAGTTCCAGTGATTCTTCATTTAGCCGACTCCTTCGCTCGTTCAAAACCCTGCCACTAAAAGAAAAAGAGGACTCCGAAGCTACCGTGCTAGCTTGGATTGTTAGTAAATCTCGGGCCATATAGGCCAAAATAGGATATGTATTAACTTTACCTTTCCACCATTTTAAGAGATCGAGGTTTTCGATCTCCTCGGTACTCATAAAATCGCGGAATTGTGTTTTGGTATACAATCCTAATTCGTTTAAGCTACTAGTTGTGCGTGCTTTTTTCCTAGAGGCTAATTCTAACATTTTATTTTTAAAAGAATCTTTTGTTCTTGGTTGCGATACTTCTTCTCGGGGTCGCGAGCCAAATAAGTTATCGTAATAATTAAAAAATTCGGTAAATACAGAATGAAATTTTAAAGTACTAACGTCGTCACTATCATCGAAACTTAGATTTATGTTTAAGTTATTATTAATTTCATCTATCAAATTTTCTACGCCGTCTACGCCAAATAACGGATTTAAAGCGGCGGCGCATGAAAACGCGGGAGGCAATTCTCTATAATATTTTAAATATTTTTCTTCCATTATTTCAATTAAAGAAAGTCACCCTTCGTGTTGCTTATAATAATTAAATTTTTGTGCGATATTTACAAAATTTTCAATTACTAGTGAGCTAGTCGGATAATAAACGCCAGATAAAGAAACAGTCGCCCTATGGAAACATTTTAGTAAATCTACATAATGTAATAGTACGTCCCAATCGTTATCAGTTAAATCATGATTATTAATTAAGGTGTAATATTCCATAAGAAGTGTTTTTTGTTGAAACGCTTTTTTCAACATTTTATATGTTGAATTCCATCTCACGGGCATATCAAATAGAGGTTTCAAATATTTATGTCCTTGTGCTGTTACAAATTTTCTAAAATCTTGACTTCGTTGTTTTGTACAATAAATAAATTTAAGCATTGTCCGAATTTTTGAAATATACGGTTCCATAGCTGTTAGACTATCTTGCACTACTAAATTTAAAACGTGACAGGCACATCGAGTGTGAAAAAACGCACTGTTTAACATTGGTTTTAAATCGCGTTTTAACCACTCTATTGCGAGGTTATTATTACTAGCGTTATCAAAAGATATACTCATTATTTTATCTTTTAATTTAAATTCGTGCACGCATTTAATAATAACCTGATATATAGCTTTACCTGTGTGCGGAAATTCAAAACCTTCAAAACATATAACGCGCTTATTTAGCTCCCAAGAAACGGTATCGATCCAATGACACGTGATACATATAAACGATAATCCTACTTTTATGGAGCTACTCCAGACGTCGCTCGTTAAACTCACACGTCCCTCAAAAGTTTCAAAATAATTTATTAAAGATTGTTTTACCTCAAAATATAATTTTAGTGCGTCGCGTCTAATAGTGGATCTACTTACTTGTTGATATTTTGGCTGAAGTCCTTCGTGTATGTACTCCGTCGCCTCATCGTTGTCATAGTGGCTAAACCGCAACCCACGTCTGATGACGTCTTTCACCTGCAATTCACGTTGTCGAAGTTGATCGTACGTCCATATTTGCCCCGATGCAGATAGTTGTGCCTGACTGGACTCCGAAGCTTGTTTCGCAATACAAGACTTTATGTGTCTTGCTAGTGTCGAGTTGCCGGTAAGGGTTAGCAATTTTGAACATAATTTGCATCGCGCCTTGAATTCGTCGCCGATTTTGACTTTGTCAAAATGATCCCAAACTGGCGCTTTCCGGTTATGCTCCACCACTTCGGCCGTACTTTGAGTCGACGACGCCGACGTTGATGAGGAGGATGCCATAAATATTAGAGAGCGAGAGAGTAGGAGAGTGAGAGAGTGAGAGAGAATGAGAGAAAGAGAGAGATGATGAGAGAGAATGAGAGAGAGTGAGATGGTGAGAGAGAAAGAGAATGAGAGTAGTAGCGGCAGAATTTTTTTTTTAACGTATATTTATAACTTTTTTTTTTATAATAATTATTTAAAATAAAATATTTTTTTAAAAAAAAAATAATAAAAAAAGGACAACCTAGGGGCTAGGTTGGACAGCCTAGCCCCTAGGCTGTCACGCTGCCAGCTGACATTCATGTCAGCTGGCAGCAGGCTCTTATTAAGAGCCTTTAAGAGCCTTTAACGGCTCTTAAAAAGAGCCGTTAACGGCTCTTCTCTTTTTAAGAGCCGTTAAAGGCTCTTAATGGGCTGTCGGGCCGGCCAGCCCTGGGCCGGGCTGCGCCTGGGCCCGGGCTCAGGCCGGCCCAAAATTAGGGCTTTGCCCGGCCTGGCCCGGGCCGGGCAGAAGCTCCAGGTTGGAGCCCTGCCACGGCCCCAAGCCCAGGCTAGGCCCGGGCCGGGCTTCTCCCGGGCCGGGCCTCAAAGGGCTTTTCCCGGGCCGGGCCCGGGCCTTTTGTGCAGGGCTAGGTCATATACCACTAACACCTAGGCCTGTAATGGTTTGGTTTGGTTTGGTTTTTCAGTAAAACCGTAAACCGAACCACCCCTATGTGGTTCCAAAAATTTGGAACCGAACCGAACCGCCAAAACATTGAAACCGAACCAAACCAAACTGAATGGTTCGACTCGGTTCGGTTCGGTTTTGGTGGTTTAAATAATGTGATACAAGCTGAAAACATGAATTAAATAATGTGATCCAAGTGATGCCTGAACAGTGAACACAATTCCTAATTTCCTATCACCCAACCATTTCAGGACTCCAAAATCAAATCTTTTAATTAACCAATAATATATAAAAAAGTAGACAACTTAGATGTATTGTTATTCAAGCTGAAAATATGAATAAAAAATAAAATATTCATCAACATTGTTTGTTTGGAGAAAGATCTAGATTAGGGAAGTATTTATAGGACAAAAATCACTCTATCAAGTGCCACAAGAAGCAATATCTGTGTTGGATGAGCTTGCCTGTGAAATGAGTCCAGAAGATAATATGAACAATGAAAGCCTATTACAGAGAAAAGGAAGAGGGCTCACCTACGATGAGCGCGGCGGCTGGCGCCCGATGGGATGAGGAGCGGCGACCCGGCGTCGGCGGGATGAGGAGAAATCAACAGCGTGGAGCAATTCAGAAAACCTAGCTCCAGCCATCCAAGAGAGTTCCGCACTTCGAGAATATAAAACATAAATACACTACGGTTTAATGAAATATAAAAATATAATATGAGATGTAATTAATAGTTTAATGAAATATAAATACACTACGGTTCACTATGAGTCTTATGCAAAGATTAAAATATAAAAATAAATTAAATATTTGTATACGCTATGGTTCAGTTCGACTCGGTTCGGTTTGCCACATAAAACCATGAACCGAACCGAACCGTATGGTTTTTCTAAAATCAAAACCGTGACCGAACCGCGACCTACTGAAACCGAACCAAACCGTGCGGTTTGGTTTGGTTCGGTTCGGTTTGACGATTCGGTTGGTTTTTGCTTACAGGCCTACTAACACCACCCATATTATGACCACCCGATCACAAAAATAATTTCGTAACGATCGCCGGAAGCCATGATCTCGCGCGATCACTCCAACGTACGAGGGATCAGGTTCCAAAATTTTTGCCATCATGGAGGGGACTGTAATCAACTAACAACTTGGTAGGGTTGACGGGGATTCGCAGTATCGGAAACTGCCATTTGAAGCCGCTGGCGTTGGCCTGCCTTCCGATTAAAAATTACAAAAATTAAGAAGACAGCTTTATCATCGACAGCCACTTGATCTCCTCCTGCCTCGATCTTGCCCTTATATATTCCCTCATCCCACGAATCATAATTTCAAGCTCAGGCTTCGAAGCTCTAGCGTGCTCCGGCGATCATGGGAGGCGGTGATCACGGTGGCGCCAAGGGAGACATCTCCTATGCCGGAAGATTTGCCAGTAGTGCCATGGCTGCCTGCTTCGCCGAGGTATGTGGGAACCATTCCCGTAATCCGCCATTTTGAATGACAGCTAACCGAGTGACTAAAAGTGATGATTAGCATAGTTTTACAATTCCCGATTCTAGTCTTTGGACGATTATTCGATCCCTAGCGTTCCTTTCCCCCATCTAGTTCGTAAATACCTTAGCAATTCAGAAATGGATGTGCTTGTCAGTTTAATCTACCTTCAATTGGATGAGTTACGTTCTATTCTTTGATTTGGTAAAATCCTTTTTGCCTAAAAGTTTATGCCTCTTTTTTCCCTCTAGAATTCCATTTGAACTCAAAAGTTTTTCTGATTCGCTTTTCGTGCTCTTTGATTGCAAGCATGTTTTAAAAAGGGAAGTCCTTCTTTCTTGTATTAGCAGTTGGAAAGAAATGAGAGAAATATGTACTTGTGCATGTCATACTTTTATATTTCATTTTATAGGAATTTTTGGCCTAATAGAAAACCATTCTGTATGTTCATCTGGTTGTTTCAGATGATTCATGCTCATTTTTATATATGCTTGAAAGAAATAATTACCCGTACCTCCCCTGTAAGTTAGCATAATTACTGAGAGCACCCCTCTTATTTTCGAAATTACAAAAATCTCCCCTGAACTTTTAATTTCATAACATCATGAACAAAATTTCTGGGTTTTTTTGTAATGAAATTGTATCACGGATGTGGTTTTTTGTAATGAAATTAAAACTTCAAGGGAAGTTTTTGTAATTATGCTAACTTATAGGGGAGTTTTTTGTAATTTCAAAAATAAGAGGGGTGCTCTCAGTAATTTAGCAAAGTTGGAGGGGAGGTCCCGGTAAATGGCCCATGCTTGAAACTCTTACTGAAGTTTGTTCTTTTGGATGGAATTGAGGTTTGGAATTAGAATTGGAGGTCATTTTCATTTGAATTGAATCTCAAATTTCAATCACAAAACCCCAAGTCTATCAAACCGAAGGACACTTGGGCTCCGTTTGGCGCGGCGGTGACGGTCTTGAACGCCGTGGTTATGAACCGTCGCTTTTATGTTCAAAACTAGTAATCTTTTCTTGGTGGCGGTCATAACCGTTGTCATGCCAAACATGCATTCTATGACGGTGGAGTTTTTCTCCAAACTCACCGAAGTAAAAACACCGCGTCAAACGGAGCCTTAGTCTGCTTAACTTGAGACGTTAATATCTAGAGAACATTTGTTACCAAAATTTGGTAGCGGGTTCATGCAAATGAATTTGTATGAACCAATATCCAGCGATTTGCAACGGTTGGTTGCCAGATTTGTTGAATCCATGACATTCCGAATTCACTGAAGAAGAGAAGGGACAAACTTTCACGTAACTTTCCAAGACAAGCCTATATGGATGTCAAGTGGCCTATCTAAAGAAAATGAAAACTTGAAAACTTGCAAATAAACCCACAAAATAAAACTGGCCTGGTCAACAGGCCAAAAATGTAAAAATACAAATAAACCAAAAAGTTAAAAATAAATGCCAAAACTGATCCAGGGTGTGGTGTGTTTGAACATTAACTTATCCATATGTTCTACATCAACGTATTTCTAAACAGTCATATTGGCCTTTCACAGAATTTCAATTTCTTGGATAGTTAGTTTTTATAGTAATCATAAAAAATAACAAATTAAAATGTCGCATGTAACAGGTTGATCAATTTTTGTGGTAATCTTTAATTACGAATGAATCAAATTCATACGTGCGACATATTTCTTAAATGTTATGATAAAATTTGATGATAGTCATTAACTCTTTTCCTTTTTAAGTTGTGATTATTACCATATAAATCGTCCAAGGATAATAGAAAATGAAAATATAATGATTTTTCTATTATTTTTTAATTGAAGTGGTCAAAGCATATTGATTAATAAAATTCGATGTTAAATATAGTGCTTCACCGTTCTGTAATAATATTGATTTCCTGCTATTGTCTCATGCATAGTATTAGGCTTGCCTCCACCTGATCTTTTCTTCCATACATGTTCTGAAAGTGCACAGTTTACCTCACTAGAATTCTCTAGAGGGGGGGTGAATAGAGATTAAAAATTATTTTGTGCAAAGTTAATATATATATGTGTATGATCACAGATTATAGCTTCCCACACATCAACAAGAATTAAACAAGTAAAGAAAGTAAATGCAAGAAAAGAAATCACAGCACAACACAAGAAAATATAGTGGTTCCCCAAACTTTGGGTAGTCCACTCTTCTACCCCCTTGGTAGGAATTCACTATCTTGTACTGAGTCTTTTGATAAGGAGACTCTTAGAACCACCCTGAGTCTTTTGACAAGGAGACTCTTAGAACCAACTGAGTCTTTTGACAAGTAGACTCTTAGAACCAGTACACTGAATTTTTTGAAGAGAGATTCTAAAAATTCTTTTACAATGTTATAAGTAAGAAAGAAAGAAAGAAATAAGAACAAGAATGAATCTTCTTCCTAGCAAGAAGATTGGAAGCACAAGAAGTAGTGAATGAAAATCTCTCTTCTATAGTGAGAAGGAGATTGTAAAAACTTTTCTCTCTTTTGAGAGAACTTTCAGAGTTTGCAGTAGAATGGCTTCTGAAGAAGAAGGAGAAGATGAAGGCTTTTTCTCTGCAGCACACTATCTCTTTTTCTCAGCTTTTCTCTCTATTCTCTTGGGAGCTTTTCCTCTATTTCAAATGTATGTGGTGGATCACTCTCATGTTATTTTCTGCCGACCTCCTCTTTATTTATAGCTCTGTGTATTCAAAATAATGCTATAGGAGGATAATTAATTAGCAGTCAGAAAAATAGAAAGATGAAAATGTTTCCATAATATTTATTTCTGTAGAAGGAAAGAACCAATTCAGATTTCAAATAATATCCAAATAAGTTAAATCAAATTAGCCAAGAATCAGATATAAGGAAAGAATGATTCAGAACGGCTATAAAATATTGACACTTATTCCATATAAATCAGATCTATTGAAAGAAGGAAAGAGATCTGGCGCATATTTGAATTATGTCATGGAAATCGACGTGCGTCGATTACTATTCGACGCAAGCGTCGAGAGCATCCTTTCTGGACGTCGAGAGAAGAATAAGGAAGGTGCGTCGACTAAGGTGCGTCGACTTCTCTATATGCGTCGACTTCTCTATATGCGTCGACTAGAAATCAGAGTAGCGTCGACAACACATACGTCGAAATCTTCCTAAAGTTACTTTGACTTAATCTGAAGGGAACGTCGACTACAGCTCGACGTTGCGTCGAATACTATTCGACGCATATTTACTTAGTCTTATTTTTCATTGTTAAAAACTCTTTCTTTAACTCATTTCTGGGGGTTAAGAGAAATCATTTTCCCAACAATCTCCCCCTATTTGTCTTAACCCTATTTAGAGGGAAATTGTACTAGCATATAATTAACCCAACACAACATTTATATAGAAAAGAAATATATCTCTCAATCAAAAGTGAAATGTAGAAGAAAAGATCATATAAACAAATTTTCAGAATCATATAAACAGATGTCATGTTCATTCCAATTAGTAATAAAAAATATATCAGCATTGTTTTCAAATATTATTCAGGAGGGGTAGTAGGAGTCTTTCTTTTTCTCTTGAATACTATTGTGGATTGCTCTTTCTCAGTAGTAGATGGTTCCCTCAGCTCCCCCTGGGTCTCAGCCATTTGCTCCTCCTGAGTTTCAGCTTCAGTTAACACAGCATCTGGCTGCCCTTTTTCATTTTCAGCTTCATTCATAATAGCATCCAGCTCCTTAGCTCCTACTTCAGCTAACACAGTTTCCATTTCCCCTTGAGGTTCAGTTTCTTTATCTTGCTCATCATCTTCCTTTTCAGTCTCATGTTCTTTTCTGCTTCCCTCCCCTTGTAGTAGTGCCATTTGATTTGCAGCATCTCTTGCTATGTTGAGTACCTCTATTGTTTGTTCATCATTGTGTAGCTCAGGTACTGTCTTATTCCCAAGGATTTTATCAGATTTTGGAGGAGGGGACTTGAGAGAGAGAGATTTAGGATTGGAGGGTTGCTCTTCATCTAGATTCTCCCCCTTCTTGACCTTCTTGGCCAAGGAGGTTAAGAAAGACCTAGTCACTCTAGAGGAAGAGAGAGAAGACTTCAGATCTTGCACAGAGACACTGACCCCATCTATTTGGGTGTGCATGTGAAGGATGGAGGAATGAATCTGAGAGCAATGCTCATCTAGCATTGCTTGGAATCTTTGAGCTGTGGATTGTATGCACTGGGTGATGAGAGCCTCAGTGGATTCAGATGGTTCATGGTGTGAGAGTTGATGAGGAGGTGATGGTGGAGGAAGAGGTGATAGAGGAGGAGGAGGAGATAATGGATGTGGAGAGGGGATTCTATCATCTTGAGGAGGTATATTTGATGGAGGAGGTGGAGGAATAGATGAGACTTGGGCATGTGATTGAGGTGGTATTTGTGATTGTGTGGATGATGAAGGTACAGATGAGAGATTTGTTGAAGGAGGAGGAGGAGGAGGATGAGCAAGAGAGTTAGAGGGAGAGGGAGATCTTTCAGGGATGGAACCAGGCTTAGGGATTTGCCTGGTCCATTTAGAAAAGAGAGCAATTGACATCCTCTTCCCTAGAGGAATGAGGATTCCTTTTGACCTACATAGGTCAGGGAAGGAATGGAAGAGGACTTGACTCATGATTCTCATGTAGGCATTCTCTTTGTGAGAGTATTTAGAGCTTATCATCTTGAGTAGCCATGTGGCCCAGTCTACCTTCTTCAACACAAGGGCCCCCATGATGTTCAGTTGTTGTTTTGGTACTGCATCATGTGCTGAGATCTTGCACAGTAGAACTTTCCCTACTATATCAGCCAGCAGCCTATATTCATCAGAAAAGTCTACCTTTTTCAGATGGATTGGTCTATCTTTTGAGAATTTCATGGTGGTGAGCAAATGCTTGATTTCATCAGGTGTGAGTTCAATGGATTCATCACCTATTAGGGGAATAATCAAGACTTGTTTAGTCATTCTTTTAGAAGCTCATTGTCTTTCCTTATTTCTTTTAAACTAAGATGATAGTAGGATATACCTGATGGAAGATCAAAGGTGGCCCTAATATGTTCTGCTGAGATTGAGACTGGTGTCTCATATAGTATTCCCTGGATTTCTCCTTGTTCAGATATCTGAATATGAGTTATTAGCTCTGTGAGCTCTGATTCCAGGAGCTTGCACCTAGTGGAGATGAGCTTGTCCAGTCCTGCTTCAGTAAAGAGAGCAATGATGCTCTTGTAGTTTTCTGCGGCAGCTTGGAAGGACTCAAGGTCAATGTCGAAGCCTGAGTTGGTCTTGGGAGCCATTTTAGGTTAGTGAAGGAGAGAGGAAGAGATTAGCTGGTCTGAGGAGCACGAAGAATGAAAGAGGCAGTGTCGTGAAGGTTTCTAACTGAAGAGTTTTTTTAAGTCAGGTGAAGCGTCGAAACTGGACTCAATTCGAGGTTTATTCGGTACTTCAGTGGATGTGACCGAAAATAATTTAGCATTGCCGCTCGTTTTTATGAGGTCGACGTTACGTCGAGTGGAATTCGACGTGAGCGTCGATTTAGTCTGCTTTGGGATGCAAGGGTTTCTTATCGACTTATGCGTCGATAGCAGTCGACGCATGCGTCGATTGTGCTTATTGATCTGAGTTATCAACGTTGCGTCGATTAGAAGTCGACGTGACTTTTAATTTTCCTGAAAAGTTCTGGGTGTTTATTTCTTTTTATCTCTTCTTAATCCTAAAGGTTTCTAAGGTAGCCTAGGACTGGGTTTTAAGACCAATTTGATTGATTATACCAACACTTTTTGGCAAGGTGGCCATTTTTGTTGCATATGTAACACTTGAGTATCTTACTTTTGTGAGAGTTTGAGTTTAAAGGTGAATAGAAGTGTTGACTAGGATACCAGTGTTGATTAGGATAGAAGGTTTCATTAGGATGGGAAGTTTGGTTACCAAGTTTTGGGTAAAAATTTTGGTTAGAATGTTGATTAGGATAGAAATTATGATCAGGATGAATGGGTCCTGAATAAGGGTTAGGATGAAAGACTTTTGGAGGAAAGATGTTTAAATTGTTCTGAATTTTTGTGCGTCGACATCCATTCGACGCATATTGATAGTAACGTTGATTTGTATTCGGCGCTTTCTCCAGATGGTGTCGATCTGATTTCGACGCATAGAAAAAGTTGCGTCGATTGGAAGTCGACGTGCTTTTGTTCATCCATCTAGAAGAGGTCGAAGCATCTGAGAGATTGCGTTGAGTAGAAGTCGACGCACTATCGTGTATGCGTTGATATGAAGTCGACGCAACTGTATCTTCATAAATTTTCATTTTGCCTTTCTCTGTTTTTACTCCTTTATGTCTTGTTTTTCTTGGTTTGATTGTTTCTTCGGATGAAGTTTGTGAGTCATCAGCTGAATAATAAGATGTTTCATCAAATTCCTTTATTTCTTTGAAGGAGTTTTCTTCCTTATCTTTTGGGTCTTTTTCTTGGTTTGTCATTTTGACAGGTTTAGTGAATTTTACAGGGCTCATCCAAGCAGGTTTGTTGGATGGAATTAGGCTAATTGAGGGATCAGCCCCTAGCCCAAGATGGTTGTGTCTTATTGTTTGTTTTTCAGTGATTTCCTTAAGAGTTTGGCTTCTCATTTTTATTGATTCTTCAAAGGCTTTTGCCTGGGTTACTTTATCCTTAAGGAACTGATTTTCTATTCTAGCCCTTTCTTTTTCTATTCTGCTAGCTATTGATTCATAATCTTTAGAGGATTTAATTTCTGTGTTTCTCTGGTTTTTAGCTACATTGATTTGTTCTTTTAGATCTTTAATTTCTTGTTTTGTTTTTAGTTGATCTAGGTACATTCCCATAAAATCATTTCTAAAATTATCACTTTGAAAATCTATTTCATCAAACATGCTTACCTCATCCTCATCCTCAGATTCCTCAATGAGAATGAGGTTCTTTTCTTTTTCATCATCAGAAGATATGCTTTCTTCTGATCCTGTTTCACTCCATGATTTATCATCATTCTTTGAGTCTTCAAAGACCATCAAGCATAGGTCTTCTTGCCTAGATTCTTCATTGTCACTCTTAGAGGATGAACTATCCTCAGAGTTACTCCAGACTTCTGCAATGAAGCCTCTTTCTTTCTTCTTCCCCTTTTTCTTCAGATCTTTCTTTTTCAGATCCTTTTCTGTTTCAGCATTCTCTGGACATTCTGGGGCAATGTGTCCAGGTTTCCTGCAAGAATAGCAAATAATTTCTTTAGTGGGGGTTTTGTCATACCTTGGTTTTGACTCCCTCCTTTTTGATCCATCTGTCTTGACCCATTTCTTAAATCTTCTGGCCAAGAAACTGAATAATTCTTCTTCAGTGACAGGGGTTCCTTCTTCTGTTGCCTTTAGAGCAATGTTCCTGCTTTTTGAGGAAATTGGAGTGTTTTCTCTTCTTTCCTTCTCCTCTCTAGTTTTCAGCAACTACTCATAGGATCTGAGTTTTCCTAAGAGAGCATCTGTTGAGATCTCTTTTTGTCCTCTTGTGTCTCTTATTGCCCATATTCTTGAGTCCCATGAACTAGGGAGACTCATTAGCAATTTGTCATTAATCTCAGTGAGAGAGATTTCTCTATCCAAGTCTCTTAGTTGATTGATGATCAGACTGAATCTGTCATACATTTCAGAGATGCTTTCTTCAGCCTTCTTTTGGAAGTTCTCATATTGAGAGATCAATAGAGCCTTTTTATCTTTCTTTTCATCAGAACTTCCTTCCACCATCTTTGTGAGAGCATCCCAAATTTCTTTGGATGATTCACAGTCAACAACCTTTTGAAAAATGTCATCTGAGAGAGTTGAGACAAGTATGTTCATGGCCTTTAGATCATATGTTCTTGCCTTCTTCTCATCTTCTGTCCACTCAGATCTTGGTACAAGTGTTTGTGTGACATTGCCACTTGCATCCTTTCTATAAGGCTTTGGGGGACCTGTCATAGTAATATTGAACAAGTCAGCATCAATGGAATTCATATAAATTCTAATTCTTGTTTTTCAAACTGCAAACTTTTCAAGATTGCACATTGGAGGTCTGGTGGAAGCATAATCTTTGATTTGTGCCATATGATAAAATAGTTTTGAAAAAAAAAATATATATATATATATATATGAGAGGTAAGATCTTTTTGATCAAGGAGTTATCCTTTTTAGATCAACCTAGCTCTGATACCAATTGAAAGTGCACAGTTTACCTCACTAGAATTCTCTAGAGGGGGGGGTGAATAGAGATTAAAAATTATTTTGTGCAAAGTTAATATATATATGTGTATGATCACAGATTATAGCTTCCCACACATCAACAAGAATTAAACAAGTAAAGAAAGTAAATGCAAGAAAAGAAATCACAGCACAACACAAGAAAATATAGTGGTTCCCCAAACTTTGGGTAGTCCACTCTTCTACCCCCTTGGTAGAAATTCACTATCTTGTACTGAGTCTTTTGATAAGGAGACTCTTAGAACCACCCTGAGTCTTTTGACAAGGAGACTCTTAGAACCAACTGAGTCTTTTGACAAGGAGACTCTTAGAACCAGTACACTGAATTTTTTGAAGAGAGATTCTAAAAACTCTTTTACAATGTTATAAGTAAGAAAGAAAGAAAGAAATAAGAACAAGAATGAATCTTCTTCCTAGCAAGAAGATTGGAAGCACAAGAAGTAGTGAATGAAAATCTCTCTTCTATAGTGAGAAGGAGATTGTAAAAACTTTTCTCTCTTTTGAGAGAACTTTCAGAGTTTGCAGTAGAATGGCTTCTGAAGAAGAAGGAGAAGATGAAGGCTTTTTCTCTGCAGCACACTATCTCTTTTTCTCAGCTTTTCTCTCTATTCTTTTGGGAGCTTTTCCTCTATTTCAAATGTATGTGGTGGATCACTCTCATGTTATTTTCTGCCGACCTCCTCTTTATTTATAGCTCTGTGTATTCAAAATAATGCTATAGGAGGATAATTAATTAGCAGTCAGAAAAATAGAAAGATGAAAATATTTCCATAATATTTATTTCTGTAGAAGGAAAGAACCAATTCAGATTTCAAATAATATCAAAATAAGTTAAATCAAATTAGCCAAGAATCAGATATAAGGAAAGAATGATTCAGAACGGCTATAAAATATTGACACTTATTCCATATAAATCAGATCTATTGAAAGAAGGAAAGAGATCTGGCTCATATTTGAATTCTGTCATGGAAATCGACGTGCGTCGATTACTATTCGACGCAAGCGTCGAGAGCATCCTTTCTGGACGTCGAGAGAAGAATAAGGAAGGTGCGTCGACTTCTCTATATGCGTCGACTAGAAATCAGAGTAGCGTCGACAACACATACGTCGAAATCTTCCTAAAGTTACTTTGACTTAATCTGAAGGGAACGTCGACTACAGCTCGACGTTGCGTCGAATACTATTCGACGCATATTTACTTAGTCTTATTTTTCATTGTTAAAAACTCTTTCTTTAACTCATTTCTGGGGGTTAAGAGAAATCATTTTCCCAACATGTTCCTTCCTCGCTATGGATTTTCTTCCATGTAAACGTCCTTTTCTGTCCCACATTACCTCCTTAGTAAGCAAACAAAAAACTTAATTTTCCTGATTTTGAATAATCCAAAGCAAGTGTTTTGTAAAACTTTGTGCAATGGCCATTTCTTTTTCATATTCAGTTGATTTAGTAACTTCAATTTTCTATAGTCAGTTCATAAATTGCAATACTATTTATAATCTTCTTTAAACTTTAATGAACTCCAGGTATGTACCATCCCTTTGGACACTGCAAAAGTCAGGCTTCAGTTACAAAAGACAGCAGTCTCTGGAGATTCAGTAGTTCTGCCGAAATACAGGGGAATGCTGGGTACGGTAGCTACAATTGCCAGGGAAGAAGGGCTTGCAGCGCTCTGGAAAGGTGTTGTTCCCGGTCTTCATCGTCAGTGCCTCTTTGGAGGGCTCAGGATCGGTTTATATGAGCCGGTAATTTTGAACTACTTTACTAGATTAAAACTCATACTATTTTTTTTTCAAATGAATTGTATTTTGTTTCCCCTTGGCAGGTCAAGAACTTGTATGTTGGTGAAAATTTTGTTGGAGATGTTCCTCTTTCAAAGAAGATTCTTGCTGGTCTTACAACTGGTTAGTACTTCCATGCTACTTATTTTAATTGTGTAGTCATCATTGACTCTTAAAATGCAATATGGATTTCCTGTGCTTAAATCAGGTGCCTTGGCGATTTCAATAGCAAATCCAACTGATCTGGTGAAAGTAAGACTACAGGCTGAAGGAAAACTTCCACCCGGTGTGCCTAGACGCTATTCAGGAGCACTTAATGCTTATTCTACCATAGTGAAACAGGTTATTTATTTCAAAATTTGCAAATCTTTTTATCACTTTCTTGTATTGATGAAATTGTGAAAATTCAATTCCAGGAAGGAGTAAGAGCCCTATGGACTGGCATTGGTCCAAATGTTGCCCGCAATGCTATTATTAATGCCGCAGAGTTGGCCAGCTATGATCAAGTGAAACAGGTAGCATGTTGACATTGGTTATAGATCCTCTTTAGTTACCATGATAACTGTGAGGTGCAGTTGTCTCTAGCAGTCCAATTCATTTTTGGTGTCAGTAGAAATAAATACAATTTTTCTTATTATTTCTTAACTCTATACAATGTTACATTGCTCCCCTATATATACACATTAGAGGGGAACCAAATACATGATCTGAGATGTGGGACTAAATTGAAAAGTAGGAGTCGGCTATACGCACACCAATTGGTGCTAAACGCACACCAATTACCAACACTCCCCCTCAAGGTGGGCGAAATATATCCACTAAGCCCATCTTGTCACACAACCTCGATAAATTCAGTGAGTTAAGTCCTTTAGTTAGACAGTCGGCCACTTGGTCTTTTGTAACCACATGTCCAAGCTTCAGTACCCCGCTATCCAACTTCTCTTTGATGAAGAATTTGTCGATTTCTATATGTTTAGTTCTGTCATGTTGGACGGGATTATTTGCAATGCTAATAGCTGACTTGCTGTCACACCACAATGACATTTTTCCTCCTTGATCTGTCTTGAGTTCAACCAACAGGGCTTTCAGCCATAACATTTCCCCCACACCTAAGCCCATGACCCTGTACTCTGCCTCGGCTGTAGATCTCGCAACTACAGTCTGCTTTTTGCTTCTCCAGGAGACTAGATTGCCCCTACAAACGTGCAATATCCTGACGTGGACCTTCTGTCATCAACGCAACTAGCCCAGTCAGAATCACAGTAGTCATTGATGTTTAAATGCCCATTCTTCCGAAATATCATCCCCTTTCCTGGTGCACTCTTCAAGTACCTAAGGATCTGATACACGGCATCCATGTGACCTTTCCTAGGATCATTCATATAACGGGTCACCACACTTACGACGAAAGCTATGTCGGGACGTGTGTGGCTCAGATATATCAAGCGGCCTACCAACCTTTGGTACCTCTCTCTATCAATTGGCTCTCCTGCCTCAGCACTGAGCTTGTTCTTTTGATCAATAGGAGCAACTGTCGGCCTGCACCCCAACATCCTTGTCTCTTTGAGCAGATCTAACACATACTTCCGTTGGGATAGAAAGATCCCTTCTGCACCATGAGCTACCTCAATCCCCAGGAAGTATCTTAGTTGCCCCAAGTTCTTTACCTCAAATTCTTTGCCCAACTTCGTCTTCAGCTGATCAATTTTGCTCTCATCATCTCATCACCTGTAATGATCATGTCATCCACATACACAACGAGCATTGTAGTGTGAACTCCATGTCGTCTAAAGAACACTGTATGGTCAGCATTGGTTTGCGGATATCCCATGCTAACCATAGCTCTCCTAAACTTGTCAAACCAGGCTCGAGGAGACTGTTTTAGCCCATATAGAGACTTCTTGAGTCTGCACACCTTTCCTGCAGTTTGGTCCATTCCAAAGCCCGGTGGTACCTCTATGTACACCTCTTCCAGTAAATCTCCATGAATAAAAACATTCTTCACGTCGAGCTGATGTAATTTCCATCCCTCATTTGATGCCAAGGATATCAGTGTCCGTACTGTGCTCATCTTTGCGACGGGTGCAAAGGTCTCATCGTAATCAATGCCATAAGTCTGGCAGTATCCTTTTGCTACTAATCGAGCCTTGTAGCGCTCAACCAGACCCTCTGGATTTTGTTTCACAGTGAAAACCCACTTGCACCCAACTGCCCTTTTGCCTGGTGGTAGCGACACGAGATCCCATGTTTTATTCTTTTCCAATGCCCCAAGTTCTTCTAGCATTGCAACTTTCCACTGTGGATCTTCCTTAGCAACCTGCCAACACTTGGGAATAGAGACAATGTCCAAAGATTCAATGAATGCTCCATGTACAGGTGATATGTGAGAGTAGGAAACAAATTGGGCAATATCACGAGGAAACCCGTATCGATCAGGTGAGACTCCCGCATTCCTGCGGGAACTCCTCCTTACCGGTGTGGGAGTGGGAATAGTGGGATGGGGAACTATATCACCTGTAAATTCGGAGATTGAGGTGGATGGAGTCGGTGTAGGTAGAGACAAGGGACTTGTCACAAGTGGTACTGTAGGCATTGTAGGTACTATAGACTCGTTCTGCTGCCTCCTTCTTGTATACACTCTTAGCTCCCCCTGAACTTGAGGTCTTCTATCCGCAGAGTCATGCTCTTCATATTTCGGCGTCACATCCGACTCTATGCCCTTTTGAATAAGTGGATAAGGGATACTTACTATCTGTTTCTCACCACCACTGTTATCCTCCCCCTCTCGCATCATACCACCACTGTTATCCTCCCCCTCTCGCATCATATTGCTTGTAACGAGTGGGTCCTCTAGTGGCGAGTTAACTGGAGAAGAATAATATGACTCACATTCTCTAAATATGACATCCATACTGACGAATAATTTTCTTTCCACTGGACTCCAACACACGTACCCCTTTTGGGTAGCCGAATACCCAAGTCCCAACAAAAACACACTTTAGAGTCCTTGGATCCAACTTTCCCACATTGGGTCTATTATCATGTACAGAACATATGCAACCAAAGGTCTTGAGAGGTAAAATTTCTTCCTTCTTTCCTCGCAACACCTCAATTGGAGACTTCCAATCCAGTACTCGCGAGGGCATTCGATTGATCAAATAAGCAGCTGTTAGGGCAGCCTGCCCCCACAAGTACTTTGGTACCTTCATTGATATCATCATGCTCCGGGTTACTTCTAGAAGGCGTCTGTCTTCCGTTCGGCTACTCCATTCTGCTCTGGTGTATATGGACAAGTGGTTTGATGTTGGATTCCTTGTGAGGACAAGTACTCTCCAAACGCTCTGTTAGTGTACTCTGTCCCATTGTCAGACCGCAACACTCTCACCACTGCACCGTATTGAGTTTGAACCCCTTTGTGGAAATCCTTGAAGCAGGTGAATACATCACTTTTGTTTTTCATTAGATAAAGTCAGGTGACACGAGAGAAACAGTCAATGAAATACACAAAATACCGAAATCCATTCACAGTAGGTGTGGGATATGGTCCCCAAACATCAGAATGCACAAGATTAAAAGAATGAGAACTCCTACTACCAGAACTGGAATAAGAGTTTCTGGTATGTTTTCCTAATTCACAAGCATCACATACAAGTTTGTCATGATTTGCTTTCTTAAACAAAATGAGATACATTTGACTTAAAACAACAAAAGAAGGGTGACTCAGATGCCGGTGATGAAGTAGTAGCAAGTCCTCCACGCTACTCCTGTCTCCTGCAGTACTCTTTATAACAGTTGAAAGAGCTGAGTCTATACTTTCCCTATCCAGGTACCACAAGCCATTATGTCATGTGCCAGTCCCAAGTCTCCTGCCAGTCCCTTTCTCCTGGAAGATCACCTTCGGGATATCAAACAAAACAACACATTTTAGTTGAGATACAATGACACAAATGGATAAGAGATTCATAGGAAAGAAAGGAGCATGCAAAACATTGGACAGAGTCAACGTATTGGTGCATTGCACAGTGCCCTTACCAATCACTGGCTGAGCAGTGTCATCAGCAGTTTGAATGTGTTCTGGGACTGCTAGGGGAGTATACGAACGTAATTCCCTAGCATTCCCAGTGACATGTCGAGAAGCACCAGAATTTATTATCCAATCTGATGATTTAGTGGTGGATATAGATGCGAGGGAAAGTGTATCACCAGTACCTATGATGGAGTGAGCAAAAGAGGCAATATTACCCATGAACGTAGTGGGTGTGCCATCCATCACGCATTTCTGCTTCATTTGCATTAGCTGGTGGTATGCATCCAAAATCTCCTGCTCTTTTGGATGACCCATATCAACAATACCTTCTTCTGTCACCTCCTCGCTTATCATGAGATTCGCCTGATAGCCTCCTCGTCCACCACCTCTACGACCTCCACGACCGCGTCCACGACCTCCAAACTTTCCCCTTCCACCTGCATCCCGCTCTTTTGGTGGCTTGGGGCAAGTTACCCGGAGATGACCAATTTCACCACAATTGTAACATTGTCGTGTCTCACTCTTGTATCCCTTGTGCCTTTGATTGGTGACCGCTGGAGCCGATTTCTCTCCCGAAAGAGTGGTTCCACCAGACTGGAGCTTAATCCTGCTCTCCTCCTGCATCATGGCTGAGATTGTCTCATCCAGGAAGGGAATCTTTGGCTGAGCGAGCAATATCGCACTCCTTTGCTCAAAAGTCAGGTTCAACCCCCTCATAAAGTGCATAGTCCTCCGCTGAGCATCTCGCGCCCCCTTTGTGCATTCAGGGTCTTTGCAGCATGCGATTGGAGAGAAATAATCAAAGTCTGCCCATAGTCGCTCTAGATCTGCGACATACTCCTGGATCGAGCGATCTCCCTGGGTTACAACCTCTATCTCCCGCTCGATCTGGAACACGCACATGTTGTTGTCGACTCCTGCGTAGAGCCTCTGTAACTTCCCCCAAACATCGCTTACAGTCTCTATGCCATCCACCGTGTAAGCGATAGACGTGATCATCAAATTTAGGAGCCAAGTGTGTAACAGACTATGCGTGGTTTTCCACTCATTGTACCCATCCGAGTCCTTCTCTGGCTCCCCCTTCTCGCCAGTCAGATAGCCCTCCAGGTTCCTTCCGGAGAGAGCCCTCTTTACCCGACGCGACCAGCTCGAGTAAGTGGCTGGTCCGTCGAGCTTCAGCTCCACAGGAGGGAGATCGAGCTTCACCGGAGGCGGTTGCGACTGAGCGGATCCTTCGCCTTTGGACATCCCTAAGAAATCGAAGAACACCTTGAGGTCTGCCTCCTCTAGTTTGGCCACTAATTTCTCCATGAGTAGCACAACTATTGGTTTATTTATTTATTTTGCGCAAATGAATTTCTCCATACACCCCTCGTAACGTCACAATGCCACTGCGCACGTGAATAAGAGGTGCTCCTGCCGCACGCCGACTGCCGCAAAAACCGCACGTCGACTACGCAAAAACCTCACGCGCTCCTGCCGCTAGGAGAAGCTGCTCCTCCGCAAGGAGAAGCACCGCACCGCCCGCAAGGAGAAGCTGCTCCTCCGCACGCGCACGTGCTTTCTCCGCACGCGCTCCTCCTGCCATGCCCCTGCCGCAAGGAAGTTGCGCTCCTGCCGCACCCTTGCTGCCGCACTGCGCGTTCCTGCCGCTCCCGACGCTCCTGCCGCAGTGCGCGTTCCCGCCGTGCCGCGCTTAACCGCGCTTCTGTCGCACTGCGCGCTTCTCCCTGCGCAACCGCACAACTGCTGCACTCTCTGTGCAGGTGCTCAAGTGCCGCAAATGCTGGCTTGCGGCTTGCGTCTGGGCTAATGCCGCAAGTGCCGCACTGCGCGCTCCTCCTACGTCTCCTTTCTCGTGTCTCCTTTCTCGAAGGAGGGTGCCGCAGCTAATCCTCCGGAGAGATTACCTGACTTCGTCCCACTGCACTCTCTCGCACCGGATCCGAACCTAGCTCTGATACCAAGTAGAAATAAATACAGCTTTTCTTATTATTTCTTAACTCTATACAATGTTACATTGCTCCCCTATATATACACATAAGAGGGGAACCAAATACATGATCTGAGATGTGGGACTAAATTGAAAAGGAGGAGTCAGCTATACGCACACCAATTGGTGCTAAACGCACACCAATTACCAACAATGTCTATAATTATTTCTATCAAAAGTAGGTTTAGAAAAGGATTCAATCTCAGCCATCCAACGTGAATGGATGGCTGATATGAGCCAGCTAAACCACTAAATTACCATGGTAATAGTAGAAAATCTGCACCCATTGACATTTCATTATGGGATTAATACTTGATTGACTTTCTACATCTTTTTTGTGCCACTGACTTATTTTGATCCTTTAATCTTTGTTTTTTTTTCTCCAGACAATTTTGAAAATTCCAGGATTTACAGATAATGTTGTTACTCATCTATTCTCTGGATTGGGGGCTGGCTTCATCGCAGTCTGTGTTGGCTCTCCTGTGGATGTGGTAGGCTATTTTGTAGTCTGTAGTTTCCACATCTTTCTAGATACAATAAACAAAATACTTCGAGCTATTGAAAGAAATTCAGTTTTTATTTTTTAAAATTTCTCTTTTAAATATGGCATACAAAATTTGATTAAATAAATTAGATGCAATGTCACATAGTAAAAATTTATGCCCATTGTATCTAGTAGTGTACTGAATGGAGATTGTCTCTGGCAGGTAAAGTCCAGAATGATGGGAGATCCAACCTACAAAAGCACAGTTGATTGTTTTGTCAAGACGTTGAAAAATGATGTAAGTTTGGATGCCTAGTTACTATGGAGTTTTTATCTAATGACTTCAGTAGATGATTTGGAGATATGTTTTTCTTGATCCTATTTCCATTATCCTCGCCATCATTAGTGTTAGAAACACATGAGAACAAATAGTCTCACATTTAAAGTGAATCAAGAGGTGCCTAATATGTCATATAATTGTCTTTAGCTTTTTGCTCAATGATGCAAGATGATTTAGGGTTCAGGCGTAATGTGAATATGTCGTGAAATGCATGAACCTCGCACAAACATAAAGTACTTGATTTCAACATTTTTTGTTCCTTTAGATAAACTAGAATGGATAAATCTATCACAAATGATAATTTAATAGTTCTCTAATCTAAATATAAATGTAACTAGAGAAAGAACGATACCTTGATCACAAGATTGACACCAATAGCCCTCCACTATTTATCCGCAAGGTATCCAAGATGTGCTAATAGAATAGTGACAACACATTATACAAGCACATGTTATGTGGTCACCCTCGGTGAGGTCACCTTATATTTACCCCTCTTACCCTCCCACATCAAGTTGGAGGAGAGGTGAGGACATGATATTCACACTGCCCAGCTTGCTCTGATGATTTGGATTTTGTTTCCAGTAGAGATTTGGTAAATATATATGCAAGTTGGTTCTTTGATTTAGTGAACTTGGTGGTGATGCTCCTATCAGGAATCTTCTTTCTCACACAATGGTAGTCTATCTCAATATATTTAGTACATTTGTGGAACAGTGGGACATTTGTGGAACATTGGGTTAAACACAATGTGTATAGCAACCATCACATGATGTTCCACCTTATGCACAAGTTCCTTCAAAACCTGTTTGACCCACATTAGTTCACATGTGATTTGGGTCATTGACTCATTGCTCTATATTCCACCTCAATACCTGATTGTGCAACTTTATGTTGTTTCTTCTGCTTCTATGATATCATATTCCCTCCCACAAATACAAAGTAACTTGTTGTGGACTTACTATCATACAGAGATTTTGCCAAGTCAGTATTAGTAAAACCATCTATCTTCAAGTGTCTGTTGTTTTTATACATTAACCCAACTCTGGGAGTGCCTTTTAGATATCTCATGTTGTGGACCACAACCTCTATGTGTAAGGAATTGATTCACAACACTGATAGGAACTGAGATGTCAGGCTATTGATAGTTAAATAGTTCAACTTTCCTACTAAGCACCTATATCTTTCAATATCCGTGTATATGGGCCATGTTTCTTCATCTTTCATGAGTTTCGGATCCATTGGTGTTTTTGCGGGTTTTCACCCTAGCATGCATGCTTCTTTAAGGAGATCCAAGTTGTACTTATGTTGGAGGAGACATATCTCCTCTGATGCCCTTGCCACTTTCATGCCAATAAAATATTTTAGTTTCCCCTAGTCTTTCTCCTTGAATTGATTGCCAAGATGAACTTTTAACTCTTTGATGCCTTTCTCATCACTCCCCATAATCACAATATCGTCAACATACACCATCAGAGGATGCTTTCATTTGTAGCATGTTTGTAGAACACATAGTAGTCCACCTACATCTAATTATACTAACTTCATCTAATGTCGAGGATAATTTACCAAACCATACCCCGAGTGACTGCTTCAAGCCGTATAGAGATTTTTTAAACGACATAGTAGACCCCCCTCCCCGAGAAACAAACCAAGTGGTTGCTTCGTAAAAACTTCTTTCGCAAGGTCACCATGAAAGAAGGCATTAGAGATGTCTAGTTTATATAAGGACCAATGAAAATTAATGGAAAGAGAAATAAGCAGATATGAAAGGCGCGTCTGAGGCACCGGGCGCACCAGGCGCACCGGGTGAGGTGCCCCGGGCGCGCTTCAGAGCACGTCTTGCTTCATCACAGCTTAAATCTTGGATAAATCGAGTATCCAAACAGTTTAGTTAATCTTTGGAATGTTAAATTCCTGAAAGTTACGTGATTGTAATATATATAATTTGATTCAACTCTTGAAAAATCTATGGAAGCAAGAAAATGAATAAATTCTTAAAATATATTTGTTGGAGATCTAAAATCTTAATAAATGGAGTTTTCTTGGAATATTCAAATTTAAAATGTATATTCAGCTCATTCCTTTCATTTTTGGATCACCAAATATGAGATTCAATTCTTTTATTGATAAAATTTATTGTGTTTGATTGAGACAATAAATCATTCCTTCTATGGTGCAAAGTCATGGTATATGACATCACAACGAATTTGGATCTCTTAGCCCGTCAATAGTAGAGAAAAAGTCAACCCTTAATTTTCATCTCTCTTTGACGGCTGAATCTTGAGAGCTCTAAAACCCTAAATTTTTTTATTGATCTAGATTTGCAAGATTCTTTATTGATTTTCTACATCCTTTTTTGCTGGTCCAGTTCAGAAATGTCTCCTTTAATAGTCTAGATTGAGCCTTCATCATTGATCAAGATTCATAAATCAAATATTGTTGTACTCTTAAGAGCCACCCATTCTTCAGTTTTGATGCAAGATTCATAAATCAAATATTGTTCTACTCCTACTTCATCACAGCAAATAGAGCAGTTATGTCATTTTTTGAAATCTTATTTTGTAATGCTAGTTATTTTTGGGTTGTGATATATGCAATTCTAGTGCGTTAATATGGTGATAGATTTATTTTATATATTTTTAGTATTTAATAAATTATATTGTTTTTTTGTGTGCCTCATATGCCTCAGGCGCGCGTCTGTGCCTTGCGCCTAGGCTCCAGGACCCTTTTGCGCCTCGGTGCGCCTTTAATAACTTAGAGCAGATTTATTGATGCCATAGGTTTGACTGAAGTCTTTCACCACCAACCAAGCCTTGTGACGAAGAATAATGCCATCGGGATTAGTTTTCACCGCATACAGTCATCTGCACCCAACCACGAATCTATCCTTAGCCAAAGGAACTAGATCACATGTCCCATTTTGTTCTAGGGATTGGATCTCTTCTAACATAACACCCGTTCATTTGGACGACAATAGGGTCTCTGTCAAACTTTTAGGGATCGAATGAGGTGCCAATGTAGTAAGAAAATCCTTAAAATGAGATGATAAGGTTGCATACGATAAATCTTGAGCAATAGGATAATGAGTACACATGCATTTACCTTGGGGAAGATCTAGAAGACATCAACGGTGGTAATATCCGAACAGCTTGAGGAGAGGGAGTAGAATCTGGAATGTCAGCACGCTGTTCTGAGCAAGGATAGATTTGATATGCTTCTGATATGTGCATCTAATACGAAGCTTACTACACTTGGTTTCACACGCCCTTGACATAATCTCGATCGTAGTATCTTCAGAAACAAGATGGGCGGTGGAGGGGCACCAGAGCGGACTGTGGGGCAGCATTAGTTTGGGTGCCCATTCCACTGTGGTACTCAAGAGTGAGATCATAAGAGATGGTAGGATAGTAATGTTTAGATTAAAAAAATATGACATCCTTACGCACATAGGTCTGTTTTTGAGTAGGGTAGCAACATTTGTTCCCTTTTGGGGTGAGAGAATAGCTGAGAAAGATACATTTGCTGGAGTGGGGATCAAGCTCTCCATGCCCGGGAAGCCTGGACCTAAGTTGTGAACAAAGCACACACTCCTAAAAATCCTAGGACGAAGAGGAATCGACTTAAGATCAACATAATAACACATGTAACTGAGTATCTTTCTCAAATACAATAAACATTCCAAATGATGAGGTAACAAGCCGTGAAAATGACATCGTCCCGAGACATCTTCGGAACGTTCACTTGGAACATTATTGCGCGACTAACATCCAGGAGATGGCGGTTCTTTCGTTCCGCCGTCCTATTTTGTCGAGGAGTGTGGTTGCACGATGTTTGTAAAATGGTACCCTGCGATTGTAGGAAAGTTTGAAGTGGGAGAGATGTTTTGTATTCGGGCGCATTATCGCTTCACAAAACTTTAATAATCTTATCAAATTGAGTTTGAGTTTGAACACAAAAGGTACAAAAAATATTATACAGTTCAGATCATCTTCGCATTAAAAGCACCAAGTGCATCTAGTGAAATCACTAATAAAGATTATAAAATACTTAACCTGTATGGAAGTAGTAGGACATGATACCCTGTGATGTAGGAAAGTTTGAAGTGGGAGAGATGTTTCGTATTCAGGCGCATTATCGCTTCACAGGACTTTAATAATTTATCAAATTGAGTTTGAATCTGAACACAAAAGCTACAAAAAAATTATTAGACAGTTCAGATCGTCCTCGCATTAAAAGCACCGAGTGCATCTAGTGAAATCATAATAAAGATAATAAAATACTTAACCCGTATGGAAGTAGTAGGACACGAATCCCAAATATCACTATGAACGAGGTTAAAAAAACCAGGTACGTGTAGATTGATGTGGGGAGCATGCAAGACACATCTATGCTTACCTAGCTCACAAAATTCACAGTCTATGCGAGAAATTTTACTAAATTGAGTATACACATACTAATAAATGAGAGCCAGGAGGTCAGGCACACCTGACACTGGCCGGCCCACCTGGAATCCACCAGGCAGGCTTTAACCAGGGCTGCATCCCATACACCCCAACCCATCTCCCCGAAGGCGGGTTGTTGACAACCAGCGGCATCCGAAATAATCCTCCCCACGGTGGGTTTCGAACCCCTGATCTCCTTGACGAGGGAAGTCCTCATCACCAACTGAGCTGCAGCTCGTTGTCAACAACCCGCCTTCGGGGAGATGGATTGGGGTGTATGGGCTGCAGCCCTGGTTAGAGCCTGCCTGGTGGATTCCAGGTGGGCCGGCCAGTGTCAGGTGTGCCTGACCTCCTGGGCCGGCGGGCAGGTGGATTCCTGGCCCGCACCACAAAGATGGATGATCAAGCTAGTAATGGAGTTGCACAATGGATGGAGAGGACAACAAACTGTGGATAGGAACAGGATTGGGTTAAGGTAGTAAAGCCCTCCAGATTCAATCCATGTACCAAATGTCCTCCACATGGTTTGGTCTTGCACAAGACAAGAAGAAGTTGAAAAGCTTACAATGCAGTCAAGTTTCTTGGTTAGTTGACTAACAAATATATGACAAGTGGAAATTTAGGGACATGAAGAACATAAATTAAAGAGAGGGTTTGTGTCGAGGAGGTATCCCCAATTTCCGTAACATGCAACTTGAACCATCCGCAAGGATCACAAGACAAATTTAGGAGGGGAGAGAAATGAGAGTATACATGTATACCTAGTTATATGCTCGGAGGCTCCTCAGTCAATGACCCATGTCCGGAGAGTGGTGGAGAGAAAAGCAGAGGGAGTACTTGTTTGCGAAAATGCATCACTGGAGGACCTGGCTCTATGATGAGGGTTCCGAATTTGGCTGAACTTGACATACCCCTTTCTAGAGATTAGAACCCCCTTGGGCGATACTCTCTGAGGGTCCAGAATCTTTCTGGTAGGTCATCGTTATATTGCCCCCCTCTTTAAGAGGTTTCCCACATATTTCCAGCATTTGACCATCACATGCCTTTCTCCACCATAGTGACAGCTCACTATCCCATGACCCCGACCATCAAGGTTGGGAAATGAAGATCCATCTCTATCGCCATGAGCACATCCATGGCCACAACCACTATGTTCTATCTGAGACGTTTGGATAAACATGGCAGAATTTTCTTGAATAAAACACACTCTGAATGGGATGGTGCCACCCCCATCATCAACTGCACACAGAACTCTAAAATATGTTGCAGTTAAAGTGGTCACAGAAACTTCGTCTAAGATTTGGGAACTGACACACTAAATTTAGGTCATAAGTGCTAAGAATGTCATCAGACTACGCTCAGGCTTCAGTAATAGGAAGTAGGGCATTCAATTCTTCATTGAGTCTACAGAACTCGCCAAAGAACTCAGTGACAAGTTTAGTCCCATTGTACACTCACTCTATGTCTCCGAGAACTCATATATGTGACTTGCATTATTTTGTTGTCTGGGTAGGGTCCACAATTGTTTCACACTAGAGCAGTGCAAAATAAGGTCGGACACATGAGTGTCCATCCTGTCCCACATGAGATTCACTAAGGTCCATCCTGTCCCACATGAGATTCACTAAGTTGGCATCGACCATGTGCCAATTTGCGCCTTCCGGAGATGACTGAAGGAGAGAATCCACGGTGAGGTGATCCATATTCCCACCACCCTTCAAGCTCATTAGAACCACATTCTTCCACATGGGTAGTTCTGTTTACCTTTTAATTTGCAATTTGTGAACTGGGAATAAATCACACTAATGATTGTAGCCTGATTCAAAGTGTTTTTATTCTCAAGAGTTCTCATGGTTGATTGGATGAATCAGACATAGGATTACCAACATAAATCCCTCATGGAGGAGCAAGACTTGAAGCTTGACTGGAAGTTGACGTGGAAGCCTACAGGATCACGAGAATGAGACCGCTGACTCAGATGATCGCTGGACTAGAAGTCGAAGATGATCACTTGACTGGAAGTTGCCGCAGAAAGTCGTTTCCAGATGGCTGTAGGAAGTCGACAAGGTAGGAAGTTGCAGGAAGTCGACGAAGCTGCATGAACGATTGAGAAGGATCTACGCAGAAGCCGACACAAGGTGGACGAAATGCAACACCAAGGATCGTGCAAACGACTGCATAAACGATCAAAAAGGATATAAAAGAGACAGACTCCTGACCCACACAGATTAGCCGAGGAACGACACCCTCAGCTCCGATACCATGTAACCAGAGAAAGGGCGATACCTCAGTCACAAGATTGACCCTGATAGCCCTCCACAACGTATCCAAGATGCCTTAATAGAATAGTTACATCACATTATATAAACACGTGTTATGCCGGTGAGGCCACCTTATCTTCACCCTCTTCAGTGTTTTAAATGTCGGCCGACATGTCCTTCATGTCGGCCGACATATCCTGTTTGAACAAAAAACGACTTGCATAATGAAAATATAAAGGTTATGACGTTTTGCAATATGTCGCCCGACATTTCGGATCAAATCCGCTATGTCGACTGACATTTCGGATCAAATCCGCTATGTCGCCCGACATTTCGGATCGAATCCGCTATGTCGGTCTTATAATCTTTTGTGATGGAAGAGAAAATATTTATTTTCTGGATTAATCTATTCAATGTCTTAATTATTACTGGTGGTGGAAATAGCAGATGCATAGAAACATACATCCAAAGTTGTTATAACTTATAATATAAATATTTTTTAGGACTCCGACATTTTAAAATGTCCCCGACATGTCTCTGACATCCGACATCCGATATCTAAAAACTCAATCCGACATGTCCCCGACATCCGACATCTGCAACCTTGCCTCTCTTACAATATATAATGAATCAAATTTCAGAAGCATAGACATCATACATTTAACTGACAATTACAACACAATAGAAATCATTTTTTAACCGGAATTCAGATTTGAAGTAGACATATAATTCTCGTAATTGAATGGCAAGTTTCCCAAAATTCATGCAAATTGCTATTGGATGAGCAATATGTTGAAATAAAAAAACAGAGACTACGATCATAAATGTTTACAATTTGGTACATTGTGACTAATATTATGATGAGAAATGAGTTCGAAACTTATACTTATGACAAACATCCCACACAAGGTACGACAGCGCACAAAAGAGACCGCATCACTTATTATGACCTAGGATAATAAGCTAATGGGCTTGGTCTTACTTTACCGTCTAGAAACAAAAGAATGTTTCATATTTGAGCTTTTGAAATGTTGCTCGCTTCGTTTTGGTATCAAGCATGGTCAAACCGAAATAACCAAGCATAAACATTAGCTGTCCTTTAAAAGGAACTGATCAATCCACATCGTCAGCCTACCTTATTACAACTTCATTCCCATCGACAAGTCCTATTATGTGATGGATGATGCATACAAGTAGGGGTGTGAAAAAAGAACCGAAGAACCTAAAAACGGACCGAAACCGAACCGGGTGGTTCGGGTTTACATTTCTCGGTGCAGTTCCGATTCCACAAAATTTAGAACCGGGTAGTTCGGTTCGGTTCTCGGTTCCTATGTTCGGGTACCCGAGGAGGATTCTATACGTTTGTTTTTCGATCTGTCAGCAAATTCTGAGGTTTCAGATCACGATGAAGAGCCCTATGAGCATGGCAGTAGGAAATTCCATAGAGAATCTAATAGAGATGCACCTGATGACCAAACAAAAGATGACATTTAGTTATATGATACTATTAGTGGAGGCATGTCTCCTTTTGTGCATCGTGCAAGTCCATTAACAAGAAAGAAAGCTTATGTTTTCATTGCTCATTCTGGTTTAAATTTGAAGATAAAAATAATAATTAAAGCCTGGGTAGAACCGAACCGGAATCGAACCGAGCTTTTTGGCTCGGATCCGGTTCTATATCTTGGGTACATGAGTCGGTTTTGGTTCTCATAAGTCGGAACCAAACTAACATAGATCGGTTCTTATTTTGGGTGGAACTGAACTGAACCGACCCAAGCTGCACCCATACATACTATGCTTGAGATTGAATTCATTGTCGTATGACTGACTAGCGATTTCTAGCTATTCTGACTCCGTGCAGATGAGTTACAACTTACAATCCGAACCAATATGATATGTCATCCTTGTGTAGGGGAGCGTGATAATCTTCTTTCTGTCGTTCCAATTTTATCGGATGTCCCCGAGGAACATAACCAATATGATATGTCTATTGTATGGATGCACATAAAGCAAACCCAAATCATCTAAAAGTTGATTATGGTGAATTTTGTATTTTTTTTTTCTTCATATTAATATACCTTGTTTTAAATTTCAAGTTCTATTGATGATATTCATCATTAATAAAATTTATTAAATTGTTGATGCAGTCTGATTTCCTCAATTTTTTTTTTGTTATGAATGTGCAAGTCAAGAAACTAAGAACCAAAAGCCAAATCATCATTTGTTAGATTCACAAAGGTAATGGCAATAGATATATCATTAGGAATTTCATTATCAAATTCTTCAATTTATTTATCAACTTCAACATACAGAAAAAATCAGTATCACATTCATGAGCACATTCAATTTCTATTGAAAGTTAAGGCTCATATACGATCTCGTACTCAAATTTGTTCGATTCAATTTTGGGCTCATGCTCCAGTATATGTGTAGGTTAATTAGTTATTTCGGTCTCTGAGCTTATTCATTCATATTTCTTCTCGTAGACCTTTATTCATTCATAATCTATCTTGAGATCATGTTTGGCTACAATACCTTTAAACCAAATATCTATGAAGCACGGATACCTACAACGGCTTTACGTATCGTATCCGAAATATTTTGCAGTCAGGAAACTCTCGGAAACTCTAAGAAACTCATCCCCGAAACTCTTGGAAGCTTTTTGTTTTTCTTTTAGATAAAAAATATTCGGATACTCACGGATATTTTCCGATATTATTGGAAACACCGGAGTATACTTGAAAATGCCCAAAAATTATGTGATCTGCGACGGTGACATGGAGAAAGATATGTGTACGAAAAAAGTGTTGAATGATAAGCGGTAGGATTCAAATGATCACATATTTTTATTCATAGCTCCTCTGTAGAATATGATATATTTTTGTGACACATAAACCTTATTTTTATTTATATGATATGTGATGAAAAAAATGAAGATGACATAAATGTCACACATGTCTTCATATTAATTTGTACTCATATTTAATTGATTAATATTTTCAACAAGCGTATCCCTTACCCTAAATTTTTCGAATAACACATTTTTTGTATCCGCATCGTATCGTATCCCATCCCCGTCCCCATGCAACATAGCCAAATATGGTGGAGCAAGGATCAAAGAAGAGTGGGTCCCCATGCACGGCTCCGTGTGGCTCATTAGGTTTCTGGATCATGGGTTGAACCGGATGAGTAAAATGGTTTTCATCGCGATCTTCTGGATTAGGCTTATTAGGGTGCAGAAGACGCTGGCACGGTCCACGGGATTGCATGAGGATTCGAACACACGTTGGAATACACACAACTTGTAGTCTAGCGAACCAGCTTGTGACTTGCTGAGTGTGATCTTTGGATGCAGCATATTTTTGAATTTGTCACCAATCGATGCGGAGCTAGGGCCACCCAATCATAGGGAGAGAGAGAAAATAGTTCGATTCTAAGATTCCTTTTTTGAGTTTGTTAGTTCATAAAGCCCCCTTATGATTGAAAAAGGATAATGGTTATAATTTCAAAACATCATACCTGGTAGAATCCTTCTCCAAATATTCCTTCTTTTTTCTTGCATATTCATAGATAAAATTAAGACACTGTCTATTTGCAGGGCCCACTTGCATTCTACAAGGGGTTCATTCCAAATTTCGGTCGGCTTGGGTCTTGGAATGTGATTATGTTCTTGACTTTGGAGCAGGTTGGTTGATTACGGTCTAATTTCTCGAGTGTTCATTTTGGACAGTTGTATTTTATTATGTTTTATACTGAATAATCATGATTAGTGTTATAGTTAAAAATTATCCAATCTCTTATGATTTTCTATTTACAGGTCAAAAAACTGTTCACCAAAGAGACGCCAGCTTGATGTTTTGTTAGCTTCGATAGGTTTTACGGCATCAGAAGAGAATAAATTTTTTTCCTTCATTACGGCGGAATTCAAACTATAAATTTGTGAAGGATATTTATAATATGTATCTCTGAACCAATAATCTTAGATGCAATTTTAGTCTTGCAGGATATAGATTTCTTGTGTTTGTAATAAAGAAAGGAATTTCAGTTCCTAAGCATTTTTCTGGTTGCTGTGTTAGTGTATAAGAGTTTATGTTGAGAGGGAATGTTGGTGTCTTTGTTATGTTCTCAAAACTCTGAATGTTGTACAAATTTGTTCTAACCAAATAAGACCAATTTTAACTATCAACAACAACAACATTCAAGCCTTTATCCCACCATAGTGGGGTCGGCTATATAGATCATTTGTCGTCATTGTGACCTATTTCTAGTCATAAACTCACTAATGCTTAACTACATCATGTCCTTCCTTATAGTTTAATTCTAAGTCTTTTTTAGTCTACCCCTCCCCTGTTTAACATGTCTAGTGACTAAACTCTCAAAGCGCCTAATAGGTGCCTCTAATGGTCTCCTTTGTACGTCCAAACCAACTTAATTGAGCATCTCGCATCTTCTCTACAATTTGTGTCACTCCCGTATTATCCATAATACCTAATTTTATCCAGTCTCGTGTGCCCACACATCCACCTAAGCATTCTCATCTCTGCAACTCTCATTTTTGCTCTTGTACACAATTCACTAACCAACACTCATAACCGTAGAGCATCGCTGGTCTAATTGTAGTATAGTAAAATGCGCCTATAAGTCTTAATGTTACTTTATGGTCCCATAATATCCCAAACACGCTTGTCCACTTCAACCAACATGCTTAGATTTCATGCATCACATCTTTATCTACACCTACATCTTTTGAACTATTGATTCCAGATATTTAAAGTACTCACTGCGAGAAATATCTTGGTACCCAACTTAATGACACAGTCATTCATCCTTCTTGCATTACTAAATTTAAGCTTCATATATTCTGCTTTTGTCCTACTCAACCAAAAATCTTTCTTTTCTAAATTGTCTTGCCAAGGTTCAAGTTTCGTGTTTACATCCCCGCGCGTTTCATTGACCAAAACATTAATTTTAACTATGAAGTGAAAAAAAAATCTAAATTGGTATTTTCTAACCAAATAAGACCAACTTTAACTATGAATTGAAAAAGACCAACTTTAATAAAATATGGGGCCTATTTGGGAGAGCGGTGACGTTAGGAAAAGTAGTGGTCGCAAATTGAGGGTAGGAAAATGAGCTTTTGGAAAATGTCTATTGTAAATGGAGATCTGTTTGAGTGAACTCTTTTTGCAGAGGTTTTCAGAAAAGAGAAGCACTTTATAAACTGTTTGATAAATCTCCATTGTGGTGACTTTTTTAGTAAAACGTTGAAATATTTGATGTAAAACAACTTTTTTAGGAGAGGTTGGTTTCTTGTATAAGGTGGATTTTCTCTAGGTTCCTAAGGGAAGAAAATGACAACTCATACATATAATTTTATCAAACTTATTACAATGTAGATGGCAATTGTATACGCAAATTCAGATACAAGGAAACCAATTTGGCACAAAATTGATTTATTGGACAACTTTGAAAATAAAGTTTGGTAGAGCAAAAATGTATACATTTTTTGTCGAGGAACAAAAGACATACTCAAGCAGACCTGAAGATTACAAGAACTATAAATACGAGCAGTTTATCTTTTACTTTGATTGTGGAAGACCAGAAGGCGAGTCGAAGCAATCATAAATAATTGAAGTGTTTATAGATTCTAGCAATTTTGGTGTCAATCACCGTCTGTCTCAACTGACCTTTTGCTTATAACTATTTCATTAACAGTTCAATAACCTATATGGTTGCCGCCACTCTTTGCATGACGGCCTCATGAGGGCTATCGATGTGATGATCGCCGACAAGGTCGCGGTGTTCTGTGGCTACGGAGATGTCGGCAAGGGTTGCGCCTCTTCCCTAAAGTAGGCCGGAGCACGCGTCATTGTTACCGAGATTGACCCCATCTGCGCCCTTCAAGCTCTGATGGAGGGTATACCGGAGCGGGATGCGCCATTTGCGGGAGATCAGGACGGATACAGAGAATCGAGGGAGAAAATGCAGAGAATAGAGAAGATGTGCGAGGGAACCTCTGGGCGAACTCGGGAGCACCGTAGGTTGAACTATCAGGAGCAGAGAAGTTGGGGTCGGGGGCGCGGTAGGGTTGAACAAACGGAGCGATCGAGCACGGCAGAAAAGGAGCAAAAGGAACCCACGTGTGACTTTCCAATGTGAAATATTTTGAAGTCGGAAGAACACGTCAACCAACAGGAGAATAAGGACACCAATATATGAACATAAACTTTCACAATAATAACTTTGGCAGCTAGTTACAAATGAACAAGGCTGAATACAAGTTGCATCCAACTTGAATCACAACAGCCAATAGTAGGTAAGAACTTGGTCACAGACAAGGTCCGCTTCTTCTCCGGAGCACACCGCGCAGGTGATACTCGCTCCTCGCTACCGCCGACGTTAACGCTAGCGCCCAGTGTTAGCTCTCCAACTCGCAAGCTCGCTGCTCGCACTCCAAGCTACTCGCACGCTCGCCGTGCTTCGCTGCCTCCACTTCTCGCTACCGCGTGCGCTAGCCACTAGCGTCGGGCGCTATCTCCGAAGTAGGTACTCGCTCCTTCCTTCTCTTCTCGCTAACGCAGGCGCTATCCACTATCGCCGACGCTATCTCGCGAGTAGGTAACTCTTCTGCCGAACTTACTCCAAGTTCGATGCTCGCCTGGAAGCGCTCTGGTATCTCTAACTCGCTCAAAGTTGAGGATACTCGCCACTTTCAGAATCGATACTCTTTAGGGGGGGTAACCCTCTATTTATAGACAAAAACAGGGGGGGGGTGCGAGAAGGAGCTACCGGCGAGAAGGAACTCCCGCCGAGAAGGGGCTACCGCCGAGGAGCTACCGCCGGCGGTAGCGCTAGCGCCGGCGGTAGCGCTAGCGCCGGGCGGTAGCTCACTTCAAAAATCTAACACTCCCCCTTGAAGTGAGCTCCGGGAACAACTCCAAGCAACGAGCGAAGCCTCCGGAACGGCCCCGCAGATAGGGGCTTCGTGAATATATCCGCAAGGTTGTCTTCACTCCGCACATGCTCCACAGCGATCAAGTCACCCAGCACCTTCTCTCTGATGAAGTGATGCTCGATCTCAATGTGCTTGGTCCATGCATGACACACTGGATTGGTTACCAGTTTCAATGCACTCTCATTGTCCCCGCGTAGCACAGTAGGTCCGCTGACCTCCCCATCCACATCCTCCACTAGTCTCCTTAGCCAGACACACTCCTGAGCTGCTAAGGACGATGCCTTGTACTCGGCCTCCGTGGTAGAAAGGGAAATAGAGTCCTGCTTCTTGCTACACCACGAGATAGCAGCAGCTCCACACAAAAACACGTAACATGATGTCGACTTGCGATCATCAGCGTCACCTCCGTAGTCTGCATCCGTGTACCCATGCAGCTTGAAGTCAAATTTCTCTTCATAGGACAACCCCATCTCAAGGGTTCCCTTCACGTACTTCAGTATCCCCTTAGCTGCCTCCAGATGAGGCTTTCACGGCTCCTGCATATACCGACTAACTCGGCCGACAGCAAAGGCGATGTCCGGCCTCGTGATAGTCAGGTAGATAAGACTCCCCATCAGTGCCAGAAAGATCTTCGGATCAGGAAGAATCCTCCATTCTTCCTTCCGAAGCTTCAGCCCAGCCTCCAGAGGAACGGAACTGCTATTCCCCTCCTTCATGCCGAATCTTTCGACGATCCTCTCGGCATACGCCCTCTGGGAAACATACAGCCCGCCTCTTCTCTTCTCAACTTGGAGGCCAAGGAAATGGTGCAGTTCACCAAGATCCTTCATCTCGAATCGTATGGAAAGCTGCTGTCTCAGCGCCACGACCTCCTCAGGGTTGTTCCCTGTCACGATCATGTTGTCGACGTACAGCAGCACCAGCACGTGAAGACCTCCACTCTTCTTCACGAACATGCTGGAGTCTGAGTCTGAGGCATCATAGCCACAGAACTGCAAGTACTCCGCAATCTTTTCATACCAGGCTCTCGGCGTCTGTTTCAACCCGTAGAGGGTCTTCTTCATCTTACAGACATGACGTGGCTGAGACTTGGACACGTATCCAGGTGGTTGCACCATGAATATGTCCTTGTCTATCTCTCCGTATAGGAATGCGTTCTTCACATCAAGCTGCCACAACTTCCAACCTCGGCACACCGCCAGAGCGATGATCGTCTTCACCGATGTCATCTTCGCGACAGGACTAAATGTCTCCTCGTAGTCCTCTTCGTAGGTTTGTGAGAAGCCTCGAGCGACAAGCCTCGCCTTGTACCGCTCCACTTCTCCACCCGCTCTCTTCTTAACCTTGTACACCCATTTGCAGGTGATAGGTTTGATGCCCTCCACCATGGGAACCAGGTCCCATGTCTCATTCTTCTCTAGGGCCTCCATCTCCTCGATCATGGCCGCGTTCCACTCCTTGATGCCAGCTGCATCCTCAAAGCAGGCAGGTTCCCTCTCATCGAGTGGTCCTGCGAAGAAGCATGAAACCAAACTCACGAAGTTCCCCTCCTTATAACGAGCAGGCGGGATGATCGTCCTCTTCGACCTCCTCAATGCTTGGCCACTATCTACCACTCCGGTAGACTCCTCTGCTTGAGCTCCTCTCTGAACTCCTCGCTGAACTCCTCCTGAAGCGGTGCTCTCCCTACTTCTTGAGTTCGTAGCTCCCCCTGAGCCAGAAGCTCCTCCCGAGCCAGAAGCTCCTCCTGAGCCAGAAGCTCCTCCTGTGCCAGATGGCGATGGAGCACTAGGAGAAAACTTCAACTCCACAGTAGGGTCCTCAGTGACCCACTCTTCTTCCCTGCTAGCTTCTCCACTCTCTGGCAGCTCCACTGAAGAGACTCCCTGGTATGAGACCAGTTCGTCAAACACTACGTCGCGCGAGACGACGAACTTGTGGGTCTGCGGATCCATGCACTTCCACCCCTTCTTCCGCTCATCGTAGCCGATGAAGATACACTTCCTCGCTTTCGGCTCCAACTTGGTTCTCTGAGCATCCGGGACGTGAACGAAGCAGGTAGAACCGAACACCTTCATGTGACCCACATTGGGCTTCTCCACGAACATGAACTGGTGTGGAGACACCATCCTGTTGGGACTCAGAGGTAGCCTGTTGATCACATGAGTAGCACACGCCATTCCCTCCGCCCATAAGGCCTTGGGAATGCTCTTGGCATGTAGCCAACTCCTGGTAGTCTCCACCAGATGGCGGATCTTCCTCTCTGCCACCCCATTCTGCTGAGGGGTGTGAGCGCAGGAGAGCTCCCGCCGAATGCCAAACCTCCTGCAGAAAGAAGCAAACTCATTGGAGGTAAACTCCCCTCCATTGTCGCTTCTCAGCTTCTTCACTCGGCGGTTCAGCCTCCCCTCCACAAGCTCCTTCAACTCTTGGAACTTGTCGAAGACTTCTGATTTCTCTCTCAAAAAGTACACCCACGTATAGCGGGTGTAATCATCCACCAGAACCAGCGCATACTTATTGCCTCCATAAGTAAGGGTGGCGCACGGCCCCATAACTTCAGCATGTACGCACTCAAGAGGTGCCTTACACCTGGTCTCCGACTTGTCAAATGGAAGTCGATGTGACTTTCCATATTGGCATCCGTCGCACACATGGCCATCGCCGTAGGAAGAGAGATGAGGCATGCCACTCACTAGGCCCTTTGCCGCCATCATCTTCAGCTTGTCCATCCCCACATGACCCAGCCTCTCATGCCAGATCACAGCGCTGTCGTTTGTCTTCAGCTTGTCCAGGTAGGCGTTTGCAGACAGAATATACAAATCCTTCACCCTTCTCTCGGTGAGCGTGACGTCAGCATCGACAGACGAAAGGTTCTTCAGGAACTTCACCTCCTTCGGTCCAAACAGCACGTGGTATCCAGCATCCACGACGTTAGCCACCGAGAAGAGGTTCTTCTTCATGCCAGGCACATGATACACACTCTTCAGTGTTACTGGCTTCTCTCTACTCCCAAGGGACACCTTCCCTTCTCGCTCCACGGGATGTACCGTATCATCCGCAGTGATGATAACATCCATTCCTTCACACGCTTCCAAGGAGACGAACTTGGACATATCTCCGGTGAGATGATGCCCGCAACCGGAATCCACTATCCAGTCGTTCTCGAGGTTGATGGAGGCTAAGACATCGACTGACGTTGCCGTCATCTCTGCCAGGAAACAATTGTCCCCCCTCTCACCGCCCTGGTGACCTCCACCTCTTCCTCCACCTCTCTGGTGATCTCCCTCCTTGTTAGCAACATGACCGGCCTTCAGATTGGACCGGCAGTCCTTTGCCATGTGCCCGTACTTCTTACAGGAAAAGCAAAGGGATCTCCCCTTCTCATCGCGCGCAGGGAGGAACTTCCCCCCATCTCCCTGAGAGGACGTTGAAGGTCCATCTCCGGAGTTCTTCTTTCTCTTGTC
This sequence comes from Dactylorhiza incarnata, assembly GCA_033032865.1. Lineage (NCBI taxonomy): Eukaryota > Viridiplantae > Streptophyta > Magnoliopsida > Asparagales > Orchidaceae > Dactylorhiza > Dactylorhiza incarnata. The sequence continues at coordinate 2,910,055 of JAWHQI010000217.1, forward strand.
CCAGGATCTCCTCTTTCCTGAGAACAAGGCCTCGCCATCTCCTCCTGAGATGGATACTCCCGCCATCTGCTTCGCCAAGCTCTCCTGTGACGACAGCAGGTTCTCTAGCTCCAGTAGGGAGGGCTGAGTAGCCCATCCTTGCACGGAAGTAACGAAGGGGACATACTCTCTCCTCGAGCCTCGGAGTATATGCCGCTTCAACTTCGCCTCTGAGATTGGATCTTCAGGATCCAAGGCCGAGATCTCCCCACATAGGTTCTTCACCTTCAGGAAGAAGGTGGATATCGCCATCTCGCCTTGAGTCGACTTCGCCAACTCATTCTCCATGAATTGTAGGCGCGCTACATTCTTCTTGTTGAATAACCCATTGAGGGCTATCCAGATCTCCGACGCTGACTTGCAGCCAATGATGTGGTCGAACAAGTCAGGTGATATGGCTCTCTTCAAGGTGAACTCCGCCTTGGCGTTGGTTTTCCTCCAAGCTCTCACAGCTTGACTATTGTCTTCGATTGGAAAGACTTCTGTCTGCTCTTCTCCTCCAACGACCTCCCATAGGTCCTCTCCAAGCAGGTAGCTCTCCAAGCAAGACTTCCACTTCTTGTAGTTGGTCTGGGTGAGCAGCTCGATTCCAAGTCCTCTAGCATACCCTCCTCCGCCGTCCATCTTCGTTGCTCAGTCCTTGTTCCCACTATCCCTCTGATACCATGTGAAATATTTTGAAGTCGAAAGAACACGTCAACCAACAGGAGAATAAGGACACCAATAGATGAACACAAGCTTTCACAATAATAACTCTGGCAGCTAGTTACAAATGAAAAAGGCTGAATACAAGTTGCATCCAACTTGAATCACAACAGCCAATAGTAGGTAAGAACTTGGTCACGGACAAGGTCCGCTTCTTCTCCAGAGCACACCGCGCAGGTGATACTCGCTCCTCGCTACCGTCGGCGTTAACGCTAGCGCCCATCGTTAGCTCTCCAACTCGCAAGCTCGCTGCTCGCACTCCAAGCTACTCGCACGCTCGCCGCGCTTCGCTGCCTCCACTTCTCGCTACCGCGTGCGCTAGCCACTAGCGTCGGGCGCTATCTCCGAAGTAGGTACTCGCTCCTTCTCTTCTCGCTAACGCAGGCGCTATCCACTATCGTCGGCGCTATCTCGCGAGTAGGTAACTCTTCTGCCGAACTTACTCCAAGTTCGATGCTCGCCTGGAAGCGCTCTGGTATCTCTAACTCGCTCAAAGTTGAGGATCCTCGGCACTTTCAGAATCGATACTCTTTAGGGGGGGTACCCCTCTATTTATAGACAAAAACAGGGGGGGTGCGAGAAGGAGCTACCGGCGAGAAGGAACTCCCGCCGAGAAGGGGCTACCACCGAGAAGGAGCTACCGCCGGCGGTAGCGCTAGCGTCGGGCGGTAGCTCACTTCAAAAATCTAACATCCAAAAAGGCAGAATAATACCTTTTCCATCAGCTTCGAGCCGGTAGTGCGCGGTCAGGGGGACTGGCCCCGGAAAACCGGTGAAGGGTGGACGCTTCGAACCGTTGGTGTCGTGACCTACTACGTTGGCGAAGGGCGGAAGCTTTGAGCCGGCAGTGCGCAGTCAGTGACGTGAGTACTCTTGCAATTGGATAGAGTTAGAAGCAATCGCAACATAATTAAATAAAATAGAACGTACGCGTGATAGTGCGAACTTGCAGCTTAATGTCGGAGGATAGTTTTAAGTAAACAAAACAAAAGCAAAGCGTAGATAATATAAGGCTCTTCTGCCCGGTTCTTGGTTCTCCTGGGTAACGTTTGCATGGGTTCTCCCGATCATCCATCATTGTGTGTGGCGGTGGTGTCCCTGGTGCTAGTCGCGCCGAATTTCGGAGCCTCTCCTTGCCTTGGTTGGGCCTGCTGCAGATAGCAGGAGCGGGCAGCCTCCTGGTTGCCACTGACGACCCCAACTCCTCCTGGGGTGATGAACTTCATTGCGAGCTGCGGGATGGAGGGAATGGCCTTGAACATCGCTTGGAGGGGGCGACCAAAGATGGCGTTTTACTGGGAGTTTGATTCTATGACCACGAATTGGACGTCATGTGTGACTTGCTTCGGAAATTCGCCCAGAGTTATGGGCAGAGTGACTGTTCCTTCCACGGGGACATGGCCGTCGTTGACCCTGTACATCGGTCCTGTTGCTAGTTGGAGTCGTTCTTTCAGGACCTTCATGCTGTGGAGGGAGGGCATGAATATGACGTTAACGGAGCTCCCGTTATCAATAAGTATCCTATTTACATGAAAGCTTGGGTCGCCGATCTCCGCACTGATGACAAGCGGGTCCTGGTGCGGTAGGAGCAGTCCTTTCAGATCTTCGTCTCCAAAACTGATAGTCACGGTGTGCTGCGTGGTCTGACCTTCTCCCTCTCTGTGGTGTGTGATGGAGTTGACGGAACTGGAGGCGATAGGGGAGCCAGCTATGGTCTCCATCACTCCTACCATTTGTTTGTCCCCTGCGCCTCCTAGTGTGCCGGTAGTTGTTCCCTTCTAGGCTGTGTTGGCTGGTTGCGGGTTTGAGCTTGCAGAAACCTACCAAGGATGCCTTGACGAACAAGACGCTCAATCTCGTCTTTGAGCTTAAGGCACTCCTCTGTGGTGTGCCCAATTCCTCGATGAAACTCACAGTACTTTGATCGGTCTCCCTTAACATTCGGGGGGAGTTCTCGTGGCCTATGGAGCGTCGGGTTGTCTTGAATTGCGTAGAGTACATTGACACAAGATGTGTTGAGGGGAGTGTACTCCTGAGGGGGTCGGGGACCCCGATCCCCCCGTTGGTCCCGTCGACGCTCGTGTTTGTGGCGCTCTTCTTGCCTCCTTGGGGCCTGCTCTTCCCCCTCCTCCTTTTCTAATTTCCTTCAAATTGCTGATGGTGGGCCTTGATGGCTTCATCAGCTGCAATCTGGGCCTCGACTCGATGCATGAGATCAGGGTAACTCAGCACTGTCTCCCTCATCAGCGCTGAATAAAACCCACTTGGGCGAGCCCTCCTAGGAAAACACCGCGCAGAAGTTCGGGGTCGACCCCTGGGATTTGCGACGCCTCAGCTGTAAAGCGGCGGAAAAAAATCTTTGAGGGTCTCACCCTCGTTCTTGCGGATTCCTGAAAGGTGGGAGAGATTCTTGACGATCCTACGGTTGGCTACTTGGCTATGAATTGATCCAGGAACTGTTGAGTCATTTCCGCAAAGCTGTCGATGGTTCCTTCTCTAAATTGTTTTCTTAATATAACTTGGTTGAGCCCATTGCACTAGATTTGGTTACTTTTTGTGTTGATTATTCACAGGTTTGTCTCTCACTGTTCTGTTTCCAAGTTTTGTTTTGGCTATTTTGTCGGTCTTAATTGTTTTCTTTTGTCATCTCTAAGATTAAGTCTATCTAGAGACTAAACCACGCTGATTTTATAACCAAACCGTCCGATCCGGTGTCGGTCCGATTTGGAGCACGGAAAACTAACACTATATCGGCTTGAGTTGGTTTCCAATTTCCGGAAAGTGATCAAACCGAAGATAACCAATTATTTTCAAATTCCTATTTCGTGTTTTCACTGCGTGGCACTCTCACAGTACTAGCCTTCAATATACGAATTACGAGATGTTGATGAAAGGAAATATTAACTTAATAATTTTCTCTCTAATGATAAACCACAACATGCTTGCTAACTTGATGAAATAGAGAGGGAGAAACTTCACAGCATTATAAAACATGTCCAAAGATTTGCTAACAAATAATGTGATAGTATTAATTATTGTTGATAATAGTAATTGTCGCTGATGATTAAATGACAATATTAAAATTTGAAAGTAAATTTTATGGTCAAATCATATTTGTTTTCAATCATAGAATTGGAAATTTTAAAAGTGCATACAAAAACCTGAAACAGAACTGTCAAAAACCGATTAAAGATAGAACCGAACCGGTTTGGACCTACCAAAATCAAAAGATTGTTGGTTCGATTTTGGTTTTGGTCCAAACCGGCCCAACCCAAACCGCCTGCACCCCTAGAGATAATTGGGAATATGCACATAGGTGAGTTGATCATTTGTACTGATGGCTTAGCCCGTTCGGGCATTGGTAGTCTTGAGAGCAAAAATGTGAGAAAATAATTGGGTGAATAGTTTCATGGGTAGCATGCTTCAGAAGCCAACTATTATGCGCTTGCATGCCTCAAAAACTTGCATTAGTAACCTACTTTTACACCATTATCTTTGCATAATTTTATGGGAAATCATGTCGACTATATAAGAATTTAACGAAATTTAGTGAAATTTAGTGAAATTTAGTGAAATTCAGCTCAACACCTGCCCGAGAATATTTTTTTATTCAACTACTCTACTCCCAATTCAGAATTGGAAAATATTCAGCTCAAGTTCGCACGTTAAAACATAGCCAAAATGTTCTCAATTCCTCTCCTAAGGATAAGGAATTACTAAAGTTTTGCTCAACTCCCCACCGCCTAAGACTCGCAAAAATTCAGCTCAAATCTTCATCTGAAGACTTGGCTAAGTTCATTTTAAAGGTTCAAAATTAAATATTTAGTTAATTTCAACAAAATTCAACATATTTAACTTCCCTTTTAGAGGTTTACTCAATTTTTAATAAAGTAAGATCTACAACAAAATTATAAATTCTACAAGGTATTTTTTATATATAAAAATTCAAATCATATAATGCAGACATGGAGATTCATGAGATATTGACGACATTAATAGAGAATATATACTTCTCAGATTTTTGGAGCGGATGAATTCAAATAAAACTTTGCATTTGCATTCATATATTATTGGACAGATCTAGTAATCTACGGAATTAAAGTTGATCAGACAATATTCAAAGAATGTAACCACATGGAACTTAGTAGGGGTGCAAGTAAAAATCAACTTATCCGTCGAATTGAACCGAACCGAACCATACGGTTCAGTTCGGTTTTCATACGCGGTGGTTATGTTATAGTTTCAAATTTCGAAAAGCACACGGTTCTGTTCAGTTCTAACCACCCAACCATATAAATATTACAATATAAATTTTTACATATCAATAATATAATAATATGATATCATTAAAATAACTTATATAAATGATTTTCGTATAAAATTGTATTTATGTCACATAAATCGAACCAAATCATTCTGTTCGGTTCCAATTGTTTGCACAGTTCGGTTCAATTTAAGATTTCCAGAATCATATATGTTAACCCGCACCGTTACACCCCCTAAAATGTAGAAATGCGCACCACACTCAATACTAGGAGTACGTTCTCATATTCTGCTATTTGAAAGAAAAAATGAAAACGAAAACTAAAAATATTCTGCATGTGCATTAATAAACATGGGGGATGTTAACAGAATTGGCTTTCTGGAATTGGCATTGGAGATTAGAAATCTAATTCTAGTGTTCGGCGCAACGAAATTTAAGCGGATATTGACTTTCATGTGAAAACCCATAACTTTTACTATGAACTAAAAAATCAAATATCAATTCTTACCTCCGCTCATAGGTTTTTCGCATAATCAAATGTTTACATTAGAGTTTTTCAACCTACGCGCGAGTTTTTCGCCCAAGCGTACGTTTTCCTGCAGGGTGTTTTTCGTCCGGGCGACATTAATTTCACCCGGGCGCATATTTTCGCCTCGGCTCGATTTATCGCCCGGGCGCGTTTATTTCGCCCGGGCACGTTTTATTTCGGACGGACACGTTTATTTCGGCCCTGCGCGATTTTTTCGCCCGGGCGCGATTTTTTCACCTAGGGCGCGATTTTTTCGCCCGGGCGCGATTTTTTCGTCCGGAGCGCGATTTTTTCGCCCGGGCGTGTTTTTTTTTCGTCCGGGCGCGTTTGTTTATTTTCGCCCGGGCACGATTTTTTTTGCCCGGGAGCGATTATTTCGCCTGGGCGCGTTTTATTTCTCCCGAACGCAATTTTTTTGCCTAGGCGCAATTTTTTCGCCCGGGCGCGATTTTTTCGCCCGAGCGCGATTTTTTCGCCTAGGGCGCGATTTTTTCGCTCGGGCTCGATTTTTTCGCCCGGGCGCAATTTTTTCGCCCGGGCGTGATTTTTTCGACCGGGCTCGATTTTTCGCCCGGCGCGATTTTTTCACCCGGGAGCGATTTTTTTCGCCGTGCGCGATTTTTTCGCCCGGGCGCAATTTTTTCGCCTTGGCGCGATTTTTTCGCCCGGACGCGATTTTTTCGCTGGGGCGCGATTTTTTCGTCCGGGGCGCGATTTTTTCGTCTGGGGCGTGATTTTTTCGCCCGGGCGCGATTTTTTCTCCCGGTCGCGTTTATTTCGCCAGGGCGCATATTTTCGCCCAGGCGCGTTTTTTTTGCCCAGGCGCGATTTTTTCGCCCGGGCGCGTTTTATTTCTCACGGGCGCGATTTTTTCGCCCGGGCGTGATTTTTCGCACGGGCGCGTTTTATTTCGCCCGGGCGCGTTTTATTTCTCCCGGGCGCGATTTTTTCGCCCGGGCGCGATGTTTTCGCCAGGGCGCGATTTTTTCCACCGGCCGCGATTTTTTCGCTGGCCGCAATTTTTTTAGCCCGGGGCGCGTTTTTTTAGCCCGGGGGCGCGTTTTTTGCCCGGGCGCGCGCTTTTAAAAATTTGAATTTTAAAAATTTCAAATCCAGAAAGCCAATTCCATCGTGCAGCCGAACAACTTACAGATATCAATTCCAATTCTGTTCACTGAATTCCATCCTGCAACCGAACAGCATAATTGGTTTTGTGCACAAAATCAATTCCTGCAGATATTGATTTTCTGGCCAAAGCCAATTTCAGAATGCCATTACTTGTGCGTCGAACGGACCCTTAAATTCATTGGACTGCGAATATCAATGAACTGCATTTAGCCATGATAAGACTGCTTATAACATTGCCCATAAACATTCATGTACGTCCACCGTATCTACCGCTGATCTCAACATTCATACCATCATACACTATAAATAATGTTGGGGGAGCGAGTTGAGCCAATTAATAGTATTCTTCAATACACTATAAATAAATATTTTTTAAAAAAATTTATTTTCAGTTTTTCAGTCCAACCAAACAGAGCTAGCTTTTAAAATGTGTGACTATGAAACTCCCGTGCACCGGGTGTTGTACAGGCATTCATGGAATGGCGTGTGCTGCAACCTAGCCGTCTACTCTTTCCGCCCACACGGCTACAATCGCGAAGGCTCCATCGCCCGCCGAACGTCTACTATCTCACCGTTCATCTTCCCTCCTCAGCCGGCCCGGACGCAGATCTTTCCCTCTGCAGCGTCGAGTTCGAAATCTCCAGATTCACGCGGCAGGCCGATTCCGTGCTGCTCGGAGGCATCCAAGAGTTTCTGAATGTAAAATTGGCGTACCTTTATTCCTGTTTCGGATTCGAAACGGCGATGAAGGCCAGAGTCGACGTGGTGTACTCCGGCTACGCGATGGAGATAGATGATGAGCGTCTGTTGCTGGAGGGCTGTGATGGCGTGATGATGGATCAGGAAATGAACGGTGAGATATCGGACATGCCGACGGGGATGATGTTGAGAGTCGGTGAGATGAGGATGAGGGATTTCGCTGATGCGTCGGCATGCGCCGCCTGCCGGAGGGGGGTGGAGAGGAATGAGCAGATGAAGATGAGCTGCGGACATTATTTTCATTACCACTGCTTCGTGGAAACGCTCATCGCGATGAACAGAAATAGGTGCCCTGCTTGTAGATCTAATTTGGTTCCGATCACATGGTAATTACAGTTTCCATCTCTCTTACTTTTGAAATTATAAAAATCTCCCTCGTAAATTTACACTGCATAACATCAAAATAAAACTCTCCTGAAGATCTAGTCTTCGTTTGGCGTGGTGGTGGCGGTCGTGAACACGGTGGCCCGACCTCACATTAAAAAATTCATGCATTTTATGCTCAAAAAACTAGCTTATTTTCTTGGCAGCGGTCGTAACTTTTGTCTTGCCAAACGTACAATCTATGATAACGGCGTTTTTGACCGCCGGAGCAAATAAGCCGCGCCAAACAAAGCCCTACTCTAAATAAAGAGATATTTTTGTGCGTGAATGTTATGAAATGTAAACTTATACAGGAGGTTTTTGTAATTTAAAACATAAGAGAGGTGCAACTTGTGATTATGCTAATTTTGCGGAAATTTTTTGGTAATTATTTATATATGTATATTGTAAAATAAACTTTGAATAAAGTATTTGAATAAGATACAAGTGAAAAATTGTAACAGCCAGTCATTTTGAAATGAATAAAAAGATCCTTCTCTTCTCTTCACTTCAAATTTTGTTTTTTGCGCTCGATTGGTAATTAGAATTGGGATCCTCTCCATTTTAAGTGAAGTGAATAGTATTCATCTCACGGTCTAGATCTATTTCTCGCTGATCTGACGGATGTTGGGGTTCAGCCCCTAAAGGAGAATTTTTTTATGAAAATTTGTGTTGCAGGAATTTATGTTGCAACCTGGCAAAAAGGCACGTTACAACGCGCCAGGCTCTGTCCTTGCAATTTGGAGCATAAATTCTGAGCTTTTTTGAGCCGGTTCAACTGAACCGGGCCGGTTTTAACTCAGTCTTGGCGTGAACAGTTATTTGGTCTGAATTAGGAGGAGTTAGGGTATTAATCTCTCTTCTCCCTTCTCTCTCTCCACGGTTCAGTTTTGCCCCCCGCCTCCTATTCCTCTTCCTCTTTCTCTCGATCTTGGAGAGAGCCGCCGGTGTGCGTGGAGGAGAGAGGTGTTGTCGCCGCCGCTTGGAGCTGCTGTCGCCGGGGCTGCTGTCGCCGGCGCCTAGAGTTACTATCGCCGCTGCTGTCGCTGGAAGGAGAGGAGGTGTCGCCGACCTACAGTTGGAGAAGGATTAGGGCTGCTGCTCTTGTGAAGGTTGTCGAAGGCGTTGTCTCCGATTTGAAGTGTGTTGCCGCTGCCGTTGCCGGAAAGATGAGGTGTTTCCTCCGGTTTGCTTGGAGATTTCTCCACCGTTTTCAAAGGGCTTCTTCGTCTACGTCGTAAGGTGTTCTCTTTCTCGTTTTCGCTTGCTATTTTGCTTGAAAAGAGAGTAGGGGTTTTATCCTATTGTAGAGGAGTGGTCTGTTCATCTTTGTGGTGGAGAGAAGGTTGGATTTGTTGTCAAATCCGGTGGGCATTCTAGGTTTGGGCAAACCTAGATTATCGTTGTAATCCTTTTTTTATTATAGTGGATTTTGTTGTGCCGTGCCCCGTGGTTTTTGACCTTCAAGTGGTGAAGGTTTTCCACGTATATCTCTGTGTTTGTGTGTTTGTTTTGTTGGTTTGATTTTCTCAGGTTTTGTTTGCTCTATTGATCAGTGGGTGATGTCGCTACGGGCGACCTTCATTCCCTACAAGTGGTATCAGAGCCAGGTTCTTTGGCTTGTCGTTTTTATTTCTCGGTTTATAACTCGGTGCGGTAGGTGACGACCATTGGTCCGCTCCCTATCCTCTCTTGTTAATCCCTTGAAATAAATCGACTTGTGGATCGTGTTAGAGCAGTTGTTGTTTGAGAAAGCAATGGAACAGAACACAAGGATGGTCAGTATGAATGGTAAGAATTGGAGCATCTGGAAGCCTCGGATGGAGGATCTTTTATATTGTAAAGATCTCCATGCTCCGTTGACAGGGAGACCGGCTTCAGTTAAGGATGATGAAGAGTGGAAGAAGATGGATCGGAAGGCAGTAGGGTTCGTTAGGCAGTGGCTTGATGACTCTGTTTTTCATCATGTTTCCACGGAGTCCTCGGCTCAAGCCTTATGGAAAAAGCTGGAAGCTTTGTATGAGCGGAAGACTGCTGGCAACAAGGCATTTCTGATTAGGAAGCTTGTTAATTTGAAGTACCGGGAAGGTTCACAGATGACTGAGCACCTGAACCTTGCCCAAAGTATTATCAATCAGTTGGAGTCCATGAAGATTACCTTGGGAGATGAACTTCAAGCTCTGATGGTCCTTAGTTCCTTACCAGAGAGTTGGGAGACTCTTGTAGTGTCGTTGAGCAACTCAGCACCTGATGGGGTGGTAACCATGGAGATGGTGTCTAGTTGTCTCCTGAACGAAGAGTTGAGAAGGAAGGATTCTGGATCTTCCAGTTCGGGTGTTTTCCTCATGGAAGGAAGAGGTAGATCTGTGAAGAAGGATGTGAAGAACAGGGGCACTTCCAGGAGCAAGTCTAGGGGCAAATCCAAGAAGGACATTGAGTGCTACTATTGTAAGAAGAAGGGTCATTTCAAGAAGGATTGTTTCCAAATGAAAAGAGACCTGAAGGGAAAGACCAAGGAGGCAGGAGAATCCAGTGGTGATGCGACGACTTCGATTGTGGAGGCTGAGCCGTTATGCTTGCAGTGCAGTGGGTCGTCTTGCCAGGAATGTGTTGACACAGACTGGATCGTGGACGGAGGTGCATCTTATTATTGCACTCCTCACCGGGATTACTTCTACACCTATTCTGCGGGAGACCTTGGTGTGATCCGGATGGCTAATTCCGGTGAATCATTGATTATTGGCAGTGGTGATGTCCATTTGGAGACTGAGCTTGGGAAGATTGTTCTCAAGGGCGTCAGGCATATTCCTGACTTGAGAATGAATCTGATTTCCGTTGGTAGACTTGATGACGGTGGTTTCACTAGCATTGAAGGTGGAGGTACCTGGAGGTTGCTGAAGGGCTCTTTGGTGGTAGCCAGAGGAAGGAAGTGCTGTGGCCTTTATCGCACTAAGGCCAAGATATGTGGTCCAAGTGTGAATGCTGCTGAGGGCGACTCTATAGAGTTATGGCATCGCAGACTTGGGCATATCAGTGAGAAGAGCTTGAAGATTTTGGTGAAGAACAAGGTTCTTCCGGAGCTATCAGGAGGAATTCCTAACACGTGTGTGCACTGCTTGGCCGGTAAGCAGAAACGTGTTTCCTTTGCTGAATCTGAACCAAAGAGGAAGGCGGAGTTACTATATTTGATACACACTGATGTGTGTGGTCCTATTGAGCCCAAGTCTGTGGGCGGAGCCGCTTATTTCGTCACGTTCATTGACGATCATTCCAGGAAAGTCTGGGCATATCCTGTGAAGCAGAAGAGTGATGTTCTAGCAAAGTTTGTAGAGTTCAGAGCGAAGGTGGAGAAGATGACCGGAAAAGAAATAAAGCGAGTTCGATCTGACAACGGGGGAGAATACATCGGTGCCTTCGATGCTTATTGCAGAGAGCATGGCATAGTGCATGAAAGGACAATCCCGAGGACGCCACAACAGAATGGGTTGGCAGAGAGGATGAACAGGACGATTGTTGAGAAGATCAGATGCATGATTTCTCAAGCTGGCATTAGTAAGCAGTTTTGGGCTGAGGCTGTGCAAACTGCTGTTCATCTGATAAATTTGTCTCCTTCGGCACCTCTGAATGGTGATATTCCAGAGCGTGTTTGGTCCGGGAAGGAAGTGTCGTACGGACATGTGCGGGTGTTTGGGTGCAAAGTTCATGTTCATGTCCCCAAGGAAGAGAGATCGAAACTTGATGAGAAGTCTCGGGAGTGTATCTTGTTGGGATTTCCCCATGAGGAGTTTGGATATAGACTCTGGGATCCCTTGAACAAGAAGATGATCAGAAGCAGAGATGTGATTTTTGTTGAAGATCAAGTGGTTGGTGAGCAGATTGATGCGGAGTCACATGTTCCACAGTTGCCACCTGCGGAGGAGAGGTCCTATGTTGATGATGGGCCAGTAGAGACTGTTGCTGATGATGGGCATGCTGAGGAGGAGGTTGGTGAGCTTATTCCTGATGAGGAGATGATCCCTGATGTAGGGGGAGCTCTGCCAGTTGATGTGCCACCTGTGGTGGAGGTTCCTCCTGTCAGATCTGAGAGAGTCAGAAGGCCCAATATCAGGTATTCTCCTCATGAGTATATCTTGCTTATAGATAGTGGAGAGCCTGAGTCCTATAAGGAGGCTCAAAGTGCTGAAGATCGTGAGGCTTGGACGGCTGCTATGGAAGAGGAGTTGTACTCCCTTCAGAAGAACGAGACGTATGACTTAGTCCCTTTGCCTAAAGGGAAGAGAGCTTTGAAGAACAAGTGGGTCTTCAAGCTGAAGTTGGATGAAAGTCTCTCTCAGCCGAGGTACAAGGCGAGACTAGTAGTTAAAGGTTTCAGTCAGAAACAAGGTATAGATTTCGATGAGATATTTTCCCCTGTGGTGAAAATGTCCTCTATCAGACTGGTGTTGGGTATGGCTGCCTCCATGGATCTTGAAGTGGAGCAGATGGACGTCAAGACGGCATTTTTGCATGGTGATTTGGAGGAAGAGCTATACTTGGAGCAGCCCGAAGGCTTTGTGGCTAAGGGAAAACATCATCTGGTCTGCCTGCTCAAGAAGAGCCTTTATGGGTTGAAGCAGGCACCCAGGCAGTGGTATAGGAAATTTGACTCGTTCATGATGAAGAGCAAATTCCAACGGACCAGGGCTGATCACTGCGTGTATGTGAAGAGGACTGAGAAGACGTTTACTATTCTGATGTTGTACGTAGATGATATGCTGATTGTTGGGGATGGCAAGGCAAGCATAGCTGAGTTGAAGAAGGAGCTCGGTGAGTCCTTTGAAATGAAGGATTTGGGACCGGCGAGGAAGATTCTTGGAATGAAAATCACCAGGGACAGGAGTGCCGGTCAACTATGGCTATCTCAGTCTGAGTATGTGGAGAAGTGTTGAAGAGGTTCATGATGGATAAGGTAAAACCCGTTGCTACTCCTTTAGCCGGGCACTTCAGACTTTCTGGTTCTCAAAGTCCTTCATCTGAGGAGGAGGTGGAAGAGATGAGTCATATCCCTTACGCATCTGCAGTAGGGCGCTTGATGTATGCTATGGTCTGCACTAGGCCAGACATAGCTCATGCTGTGGGATCTGTGAGTCGTTATTTGGCAAACCCAGGGAAAGATCACTGGAGTGCTGTGAAATGGATATTCCGTTATCTCCGAGGTACCTCAGACCTTTGCTTGAAGTTTGGTGGAGGTCCACCAGAACTTATTGGGTACTCGGACTCGGATATGTCAGGAGATGTTGACACGAGGAGATCCACTTCTGGATTCGTGGTCACATTTGCAGGGGGAGCAGTGTCATGGCAGTCAAGGCTTCAGAAGTGTGTGGCCTTGTCGACAACGGAGGCTGAATATATTGCGTTGACTGAGGCGTCAAAGGAGCTTATTTGGATGAAGAAGTTCATGCTTGAGCTTGGTCTCCGACAGGACGTGTACACAGTATTTTGTGACAGTCAGAGTGCTATATTCTTGGCCAAGAATCCCGCCTTTCACTCCAGGACGAAGCACATCGACGTGAAGTATCACTGGATTCAGGATGCAGTCGAGGAAAAGCTGTTGGTGGTGGAGAAGATCCACACGGATAAAAACCCTTCGGATATGTTGACGAAGGTTGTCCCAAGGGAGAAGCATGATTTTTGCCGACGGTCGATCGGCATGATGTCCACTTGAAGGAGTCAAGGTGGAGGACTTCCCTTTATGGTCTGAAGGGGGAGTTTGTTGGGGTTCAGCCCCTAAAGGAGAATTTTTTTGTGAAAATTTGTGTTGCAGGAATTTAGGTTGCAACCTGGCAAAAAGGCACGTTACAACGCGCCAGGCTCTGTCCTTGCAATTTGGAGCATAAATTCTGGGCTTTTTTGAGCCGGTTCAACTGAACCGGGCCGGTTTTAACTCAGTCTTGGCGTGAACAGTTATTTGGTCTGAATTAGGAGGAGTTAGGGTATTAATCTCTTTTCTCCCTTCTCTCTCTCCACGGTTCAGTTTTGCCCCCCGCCTCCTATTCCTCTTCCTCTTTCTCTCGATCTTGGAGAGAGCCGCCGGTGTGCGTGAAGGAGAGAGGTGCTGTCGCCGCCGCTTGGAGCTGCTGTCGCCGGGGCTGCTGTCGCCGGCGCCTAGAGTTGCTATCGCCGCTGCTGTCGCTGGAAGGAGAGGAGGTGTCGCCGACCTACAGTTGGAGAAGGATTAGGGCTGCTGCTCTTGTGAAGGTTGTCGAAGGCGTTGTCTCCGATTTGAAGTGTGTTGCCGCTGCCGTTGCCGGAAAGAGGAGGTGTTTCCTCCGGTTTGCTTGGAGATTTCTCCACCGTTTTCAAAGGGCTTCTTCGTCTACGTCGTAAGGTGTTCTCTTTCTCGTTTTCGCTTGCTATTTTGCTTGAAAAGAGAGTAGGGGTTTTATCCTATTGTAGAGGAGTGGTCTGTTCATCTTTGTGGTGGAGAGAATGTTGGATTTGTTGTCAAATCCGGTGGGCATTCTAGGTTTGGGCAAACCTAGATTATCGTTGTAATCCTTTTTTATTATAGTGGATTTTGTTGTGCCGTGCCCCATGGTTTTTGACCTTCAAGTGGTGAAGGTTTTCCACGTATATCTCTGTGTTTGTGTGTTTGTTTTGTTGGTTTGATTTTCTCAGGTTTTGTTTGCTCTATTGATCGGTGGGTGACGTCGCTACGGGCGACCTTCATTCCCTACAACGGATTCACTAATCTCAGCTTATTTTATTTTTCTTTTAATCTAAAGATGTTGCACCGTTAGATCAAGTGAGATTGCATCCGCGTACACCATGAAATGGACCCCCACTTAGGGTCTCAAATGGAAAAAATCCCGATCCCAATTAACACAAACAATATATTGCATTGTTTGAACATAAATATACAATCGGGACTTGGGAGACACGCTCTAGCCTAGCTAGCACCTGTAGGATGAGCTCTCCAAAGTATTCTCCTCTCCAAAGAGAGCCCAAAACACTAAAACTTCAAAGATGTTATCTCACAATTTAAGGGCCTTCTTATATAGATGGAGACCTCACTACATGACAAAGGCGCTGCAAAACAAAATACATAAATGACAATTACAAAATCAATTGTGAAATATAAGATAATCCATATAGGTCGTCGCATCTCCAGGAGACCTCCCGTGTAGTGAGGGTGGGAGTCCGAGCGTGCACGCGTCATGCGTACACGTATCAATTTCACTCATTGTCATGTAAGACATCATCATATGACATATTTGGGGACTCAAATTTTCATCTATACAGTAAGACTTTGACACTAATAATTAGCATTCTCCAATTAAGAGAATGCTAATGTCAATATTAAAGCTTTTGAGGATGCAATGTGCAAAATCTCCTAATTGGAGGGTACTTAGTGTCAAAAGTCCTTAGTATTTCTATTTCAGTATCATTAAGGAAAAATTATTCGCTACAATCCATGTAGTCATTGTTGGTCGCATTGAATTAAACACATATCGAGTATATTCATATATTTTCTCAATGTTTGGCATTCTTATTCTTATTACAATCTACATCTTTTACGGAGCCTTTAGAAATGTCCTAGTTTTGTTTCTTCTCTCATTCTGTAGGTTAACTTTTTTTCCTAAGGACACGTCAACCATTTAAAATTTGTTTTAATCCATTCTTAGTGTGAAAATCATGTCTTCGCTCCTTATCAATAATGTGACGTTTATCTTGTTCAAGATTACGGCCTCATTTGGTTCAGCGGCGCGAATCCGGCGGGGTTGGAGAGGGGGCGGGGGTTGGAGACGGAGGTGGGGAGGCAGGATTGGAGACGCTCCTTTCAGCGCCGTTTTGCGAAGGCTGCGGGAGCAAACGCGTTTACGCCTTGTGGCGGTAGTTGCTCACCGATGTGAAAACGCCCTACCAAATGAAGCCTAAGAAACGAAGAAAATTTTATGTATGTATGCAGCCGCACATATATAATATACGTATGTTCCAACTAAGAAACATTTTATATATATGCAAAATGAAGAAAGGTTTTATATATAATGTACTGGTTTAGTCCCACATTGAATAAATGAAAATATTTCTGTATATGCATGTCATGCATGTAGATTGCCCTTGCTCAAGTATAATTTTTTAGGATAAATCCTCTTCATTCTTGCTTTCTAGCATATGCGTGTTGGTTAGTTGTGAACCATCTTTTTGCTCTCACGATGAAGGTCTGTTTGGGACAGCTCCAGCGGATGGAAAAGCTATTTTCCAACCGCTGGAGCTGTTTTATAACTGTTTGAATGCACTGATTTCAGAAAAGTGCGGATCCTAAAGTCACGTTTTTGGCTATTTCTGGGAAGCGGCTGAGACCCCGCGTATAGCGCCCTAAATAGTGCTCCCGACGATCTGCGCATCCAGTTCTCCGTCGACATCTTCGCTGCGCTCATTTCTCGATCGCCCCCTCCTCTCGTCTTCCCGATCCCAGGATCAGAAAAAATCTTCGATCTGGTACCCACTTCTCCTCCCATCGTCTCTGCTGCTCCTGACGATCCAGTTCGGCGAGGAAGAAGATCCAGTTCGCAGAGCTCTGTTCCATAAGCGCTTTCAAACAGACTCTCCAAACAGCCTGCAGCTTTTCAAAACAGCTCCTAAAAGAGCTCTGTTTAAAGAGCTCTGTTCAATCAGCAGCTTTTCAATCCGCAACAGCTCTCCCAAACAGACCCGAAGACTGTGAGGAGCGCCCTAATTTGCTTGTTCCTAACTTAAGTTAGGAAACCAGCGCAATTATTATGTCTCAAAAGGCCCAAAAACCATCTTTTGATGCTTCTTTTTTCAAGTGCTAACCTCAAAGTTTTTGAATTTAAACTTTTTATTTTTACGCGTTTTGCCATCTCGATTCTTACTTTGTCAATGAAATCTTATTATTGCATCTACCAGGACCTCGGCGCCCCTGAATATGAAGTGACCGTCATGGACTACCAGAGTTTATAGTCCTCGGACGTGCGCTTTTGGTTTCGGAGCCAGTGTTTTGTAAGAGGTTTGCTCATCACTACCCCCGAAGATTTAAGAAACTCTGTGTTTCACCTGGAAAGCTTATGAGTGAGAAGCCTAGGCCAGCTAATTTGACCTAAAATCAAGAGGAAGAAAGAACTATGAACTAAATCCAGGGGCATAAATCTGCAATTCAGACTTTTTAGTCTGCAGCAGCTTTAGTTCTGAGTTGCACCAGAAGGTTTTATTGCATGTCATATTAGTTTTAGAGTTTTAGAGACTTATGAAGCAGGTCAGTTTAATTGAACCAAATGTATGGATGGATACAACATTTTGGTCTTGGTTAATAGAACTGTGTTGAAGGTTCTAGAAGAATAAGGAGGCTTCTAGAGGCTTAGTTAAGCGAAAGAAGGCTTTCTGCAATCATGGGTTCCTTGGAGAGAGAAATTCTTTGCTCCAGGTTTCAACCAAATGTTGGAATCTAAGTGCATAAGAGAGAGCAGACGATAGTTCCCTAAACACTTCCCTCTTTGGGCTATTCGGCTGCGCATAAGAGAGAGCAGACGATTCTAAAGCTGCAGATATTAGGACTCAGGTATAAGTTCATGAATAAGTATGCAGTTATGCACTGTGCGACTAATATTATTTGAGAATATGAAAATCAGTATTGTTATTTGGACGAATGGTTTTAGGACGGAATTGGCTTTTGGGTTCAAAGTCATTGATATTGAAATAAACGTACAAAACCCTATGTCGAATGTTTAGGTCCTACTATCGGTTTTGCGATTTGCGCCTCGACCCGGAGGACCAGATTCGCGTAGCTTGGTACTGTCTCCCGCATTAGGGAGGGCGGAGTAGAATCAGCTCGGGAGGAGTCCCCCCCAAAGTAAGACACCGCGGAGGAGCTCGGGGTCGACCCCTAGAATTTGTCGTGCCTCGGAAGTGAAACGTAGGAAGAACTCGTTAAGAATTTCCCCCTCATTCTGTCGGATTCCGGAGAGGTGAGAGGGGTCTCGGACAATACGGCGATTGACTATGAATTGGTCGACGAAGAGGCGTATGAGCTCTGCGAAGTTGTTGATCTCCCCCTCCCTCTAGGAGTCAAACCATGTTCGTGCTTGTCCTTTCAACGTTGCGGGGAAAACCTGACACAGAAGTTGGTCGAGCACATTGTAAAGGCTCATGCTAGTCTCTTTTCCTGGCGGGCCGCTTTGTGATCAGTTTACTCGAGCGAATTGACGTGTCTACTTGTGCGGATGTAAGCTCGAATCTTTGCATGGGCACCTAAAGATGGCGTTTGAGATTTGAGCTCGCTGCTTGATGCTAGCCTCGGAGGATGACAATCCTGACGCTGATATCTTTGCATGGGAGCCAAACATTTTGTTGTAAAAGGCCAGAGTTCCCATTTAGAGGAGCCAAAGATTTTGTTTGAAAAGGTCGGAGTTCCCACACTTAAGGGAGCCGAACACTTTGTTGGAAAAGGTCAGAGTCCTCACTTAGAGGAGCCGAACACTTTATTGTAAAAGGCCAGAGTCCCCACTTAGGGGAGCCGACGAGTTTGTTGGAAAAGGTCGATCGGAGTCCTCGCTTAGGGGAGCCGGCCACTTTGTTTGAAAAAACCGGAGTCCCAACTTGGGAGAGCCGAAGAATTTATTGGAAAAGGTCGGAGTCCTCACATAGGGGAGCGGAACACTTTGTTGGCCAAGACGGGAGTCCCCACTTAGGGGAGCCATGCATTTATGTATGGGAATAGGGAAAGGGGTACGTAGTTGGAAAAGGAACAAATTACTCTTAATTAATTTATGAGTTATTTTGTATCATGCAAGTAATTAATGAATTTATGAGTGATTATTGAATTAGCCACGTATCATTCTCATATTTTTGAGGTAAAAATCGCAGCATCAACCCCAACAAACAAATTCAAACAGTAAACTAATTAAAC
Organism: Dactylorhiza incarnata; assembly: GCA_033032865.1. Classification (NCBI taxonomy): domain Eukaryota; kingdom Viridiplantae; phylum Streptophyta; class Magnoliopsida; order Asparagales; family Orchidaceae; genus Dactylorhiza; species Dactylorhiza incarnata. Next base: position 2,928,748 of record JAWHQI010000217.1, read on the forward strand.
ACGATAATGAGAACACTTCGTTAATTAAGAAGAACATATATAATAGAACCTGACATAAACTCGATAATTAGAACAACTTCGTACATACCACAATATATAGCAATCTTCCAAACAAAACATCAGCACAGAACGATAGATTAAACAGCTTTATTACTCTTACTTATGATATTATCTTTATTCTCCTTTCCCCCATCCAAAGCAAAACATCGGCACAGAACGAACGATAGATCCAAGCAGGTTTTTACTTTCGAAATCCATGGATTCACCAGCAAAAACTGCGGATGCAGCACAAGCATAGGCCACCTTGGCACATACCGTACCCAGCATTATTATCAATACACCCCTTCGTACACTCTTCGACGTTGCACGCCTCCGCCATCATCCCTTCACGTTGACGATTAAATACATGCAGTAATTTTAAGTGTTGTTTAAGAACAAATAATCAAGACTTAGTTTAAGGTCCGTTTGTTTGGATGGAATCAAGCCCCTGAAATTGGGCAAACATTATAATTGGAATTAGAGCAATTTCAATTCCTAGAAAAATTGGAATTCATCTTAATTCCAATATTCAATTTCAATTCCATCCAAGCAAACGGTACCTTAGAGAAATTATATAGAGCATGAAAATATACCAAATGCGATGAGGAGGAGGATGAGGAGAAGCGTGGGTAGCATTCTTTTGAAGAATCCCATTGCTAAAGAGGTCGGGTTTGCTTCTTTGTTTTTCTTTTCTTTCTCTTCTCCCATCCATGTGTGGGTTTATAAGGGAAAAGAGGAGGGTATTTTGGGCTTTTTCATAGCTGTTTATGAATAACATTTTTTTCTTTTCATATCTCTCTGACTTTTAAAAGCAAATATGAAAATGGTTAGAATTTAAATCACAATTAGTTGATATGTACCCGTAAAAATGATACGGGTTGCGGTTCCGTATCATGTATCCAGAAGGGTACCGCCGAGCGCGCAGGCGCTCGCCGCGCCAAAATGGCACGGCACTCGCCGCGCCAACGGAACGCAGCACTCAGCGCGCCAAAACGACTCAGCACGCGCCGCGCCAAAACGGCGCGGCACCCGCCGCGGTGGAATGGCGCTATGCCGGAAGGGTGCGGAACTCGCCGCACCAAAAAAGTGTGGCAAACGACGCACCAAGAGGGGCGCGGCAATACCGCACCCCCGACGCCAATTAGGAGGGGGTGCGGCATTGCCGCACCCCCAAACTTCCAGCAGGGGGTGTGGCATTGCCGCACCCCCCAAAGGCCCAGCAAGGGGGGTGCAGCACGCACCCCCCCCCCCCAAAGGCCCAGCAGGGGGTGCGGCACTATCGCACCCCCTAAATCCTTTAGGGGGTGCGGCATTGCCGCACCCCCCGAAGGACCAGCAAGGGGGGTGCGGCCCGCACCCCCCATAGCTAATTGGGGGGGCACCCCCCCCCCCCCCCCCCCCCCCCCCCCCAGCGCCAAGGGGGGCGCTGACCAAGTCAGCGCCCCATTTGGGGGCTGACTTGGTCAGCCCCCCCCCCCTCACGTGGCACTCCCCAATTGGGGAGTTTTTCCTTAGCCGCACTCCCCAATTGGGGAGTGCTATTTGCACTCCCCAATTGGGGAGTTTCTCGCAACCGCGCTCAATTGGAGAGTGCAATTTGCACTCCCCAATTACGGAGTTCCCTCCCGCGCAGCAAGAGGCGTCGGGCGAGCGCTAGACGCCCCCGCAATCGGATCCTGATCACCATGAACGATACGCCCTCACGCCCGCGACGCGATCACCTCCTAAGTTCACATCCACGACACGCTCAGAACGCCTCTAAGCGCGTTCAAAGCACTTTCGTGTTCGTTGCGCGCTCAGAACGCCTCCGCGCTCACGCGCGCTCAGAACGCCTCCGCGCTCACGCGCGCTCAGAACGCCTCCAGGCGCGTTCAAAGCGCTTCCATGTTCGTTGCGCGCTCAGAACGCTTCTGAGCGCGCTCAGAGCATGCTCACTCTTCCGACTCGACTCGCTCACTTTTTGTCTTTCCGGCTTCTCACTTTTTGTCTTCCCGGATTCTCACTTTTTGGGTTTCCGGCTTCTCACTTTTTGTCTTTCAGGCTTCTCACTTTTCAGGAACGGTCAGTCGCCTTTTTCGCCTCCAACGGAGCTGCCCGAGCCGCCCAAGCTGCCCGAGGGGCAAGATGGTCATTTACGAAAAATGGCGATCTGAGGGCCCCGAACCGGAAAATATGATTCGTCCACCGAGCATTTATGGAAACTGCCAACGACAAAATTACCGGGCCGCCCCCGGCCAAAACTATAAAAGGAGCCCCAAGGCTTCATTTGAGAGGGACCTTGACCTCGGGACCTGGGAGAGCTCCTTGCAGACTTTTGCGGAATTCTCCTTCGGTGCTTGAAGATTTCCTTTCCGGACTTGAAGATTTCCTTCATCCCGAAAGGCGACGCAGCTGCTCACTTTTGTTCCCCGGAGCAGCTCACTTTTGTTCCCCGCAGCTGCTCACTTTCGTTCCCCGGAGCAGCTCACTTTTGTTCCCTGGAGCAGCTCACTTTTGTTCCCCGAAGCAGCTCACTTTTGTTCCCAGGAGCAGCTCACTTTTGTTCCCCGGAGCAGCTCACTTTTGTTCCCAGGAGCAGCTCACTTTTGTTCCCCGGAGCAGCTCACTTGTGTTCTCCACCTTTCTCAGAAGGAGAAAAGGACTTAGTTTTTTCCAAGAGGCGGCCTGTCGCCTTCGGATCTCTCTATCTCTCTACTACTGTAACGAGCTGCGGCCTGTCGCGCTCGAGTTCTAAGTCTCACTTTGTAACCCCCCTGAAGATAGTGGAATTTGGTCGGCACAGCTCCGACCGCGTGGTTTTTTACCCTTTCCGGGTTTTCCACGTTAAAAACTCTCTGTGTACTCAGCAAATCTCTAATTGACTGTTTGCGCGCTTAGTTCGCTCACGAGCTAAGGTGGTTCAAGTGAACCGGTCTACCAAGAGCCCTAAGCGTTCCGCAACAGTTTGGCGCCGTCTGTGGGAACTTTCCCAAAAACTCTTTGAACGTCAACTGCTATGGCAAGAAAGAGTGCTCGCACTACTGAAGGATCGATGTCGGAAGGACGCGTCGACCCAGCTCCCTCCCACTCACTTATCAATGCACCTCCCGCGCAGGAGGCATTGTCGGCACCCGTAGTCGGGTTGGAGGTGCGCATGCAGCAGATTGAAGAACATCAAGCTGAGATGCTGGCCCTCGTAAGGAATCTCGGGGCTCCTCAAGTCCCGATTCATCCGCCAGTTCCTGACGCGCCACCTCCCCCAGTTCTGAATCATGCCCTGAACAGGGAGGCCGTCCAGGAAGACGAAGCTTCAGAAGGATTCTCCCATGCGGCGAGTTCCGCTCACCTTGCCCCGCCGGCTGAAGGCCCAGAAGCTGACCACCGCCACCACCGCGGAAGAGCTGCCCCTGAGCAAGCGGTGGAAAGAGCTACGCGAGAAGAAATACGCAACATGATAGAGGAGGAGTATGCCCAAGCAGGACGACGCGCCGCTCTCGCTCGCCGTCCCGCGCATCATGACTCCCCGTTGTCGCCTCAAGTCTTAGCCCATCCAATTCCGCATGGCTTCAAGCTTCCCAACATCGAGACATTCGATGGGACGGACGATCCACTGGAACACGTCAATCACTTCACCACCGTCATGAGGATCTACAGCGCCCCTGATCAGCTCCTCTGTCAAGTGTTCCCAGCAACCTTGAAGGGACAAGCGCGCACCTGGTTCCATTCTCTGCGGAACGGGGCCATCAACAACTTCACAGAAATGGCGCAGCAGTTCGTGGATCAGTTCATTGCCAACCGCCGAATTGTCCGGGATCCCTCCCACCTCTCGGGGATCCGCCAGAACGATGGAGATACACTCAAAGATTTCTTCCGACGCTTCACTACCGAGGCTCGGCAGATCCCAGGAGTCGACCCCGAGCTCCTGCGAGGAGTTTTCCTGGGAGGACTCCGCCCGAGTGGCTTCTACTCAGCTCTCATGAGAGAAACCGTACCAAACTATCCTGACCTCGTTCGGCGAGTCGAGGCCCAGATAGCAGCAGATGAGACAATTGAAGCGCACCGCCGGCAGTTCGAGGGGAGCTCGAAGAGGAAGAAAGAGGAGTCGCTGCCGCAGACAGTTCCCAATAAGAACAACAAGCGTCGTGACAACCCCAACCGAGACCGAAGATCTCACCAGCATCAGGACTACACTCCCCTGAACACTACCATGACTAACGTTCTCCTCGCCATCCGTGATAGCGACGCGCTTCGCAGGCCCGAGCCGCTTGCACCGAACAGAGGAAATCAGTCGCATTATTGTGACTTTCATCGCGGGCGTGGACACAGGACTGAAGGCTGCAACAAATTGAAGGAGGAAATCGAGCGCCTTGTCCAACAAGGCCTTCTCGGAAGGTTTTTACTAAACCAGGTCCCAAACCAACACGGACCACGGGCTGACACTCCAGTAGAGGACAACGCTGTACCCCGACACGGATGAACCAGAAATACCGGGCAGGGAAACCTTTCTCGTAGTAGAGCACGCACAACCCGCATTTCATTTGTCGTCGATTTCTGTTTTCCGCTCCTTCTAGTTTTCTGCTTTTAAAAACAGTAAGCCGCAAGATTATACTTGCGCGCATGTATCCATTATGTATTTGAAATTACTACATTTGCTCTCTGTCTCAATCAGCGGTACAAATCTTCTAAAGTGAGGCACCGAAAAGTCAAAGTCACATACGACCCTCAGCATTATTATCAAACGACAAACTCGCCAACGTAGGAAAAAGAAGGGGCCTCTCACAAGTGGAGAACATACGTCGAGTCCAACAATCTAAACCAAGTCCGTAAAAAGGACAACACAGCTCCCACGCTGCAGAGCATCATGCTCCCGCGTTGCAGGGCACACAGCTCCCACGCTGCAGAGCATCATGCTCCCGCGTTGCAGGGCACACAGCTCCCACGCTGCAGAGCATCATGCTCGCGCGTTGCAGGGCACACAGCTCCCACGCTGCAGAGCATCATGCTCCCGCGTTGCAGGGCACACAGCTCCCACGCTGCAGAGCATCATGCTCCCGCGTTGCAGGGCACACAGCTCCCACGCTGCAGAGCATCATGCTCCCGCGTTGCAGGGCACACAGCTCCCACGCTGCAGAGCATCATGCTCCCGCGTTGCAGGGCACACAGCTCCCACGCTGCAGAGCATCATGCTCCCGCGTTGCAGGGCACACAGCTCCCACGCTGCAGAGCATCATGCTCCCGCGTTGCAGGGCACACAGCTCCCACGCTGCAGAGCATCATGCTCCCGCGTTGCAGGGCACACAGCTCCCACGCTGCAGAGCATCATGCTCCCGCGTTGCAGGGCACACAGCTCCCACGCTGCAGAGCATCATGCTCCCGCGTTGCAGGGCACACAGCTCCCACGCTGCAGAGCATCATGCTCCCGCTATTCACCGGCCAAGTCTACATCATGTAAAAGCCGCAAGCATAGACTCGCGCAAACTGACTTCCTATCATATAAAAGTCGCGGGCTCGGACCCACGCAGACTCACCCGTTATCTTGTGAAAAAAGCCACCGAGCTACACAGGCTTCAATGCTGAACAGCAAGCTCGTTACAATCTCCAGCACAAAACGCTGGGCGGCAAGCTCGCGACCCAGCAAGACGAGATAAAGGTTTCTGCCGCAGCTAGAGCCGCGCAGCGACTTCTGGAACATCGCACAAAGATGACAGTGATCCAAATTGCCGCGAAGGAAAATCAAAAACCTCCGAACTCCTCCGCGTAGCGATTCGGACTCCGAAGGTTTGGGGGGCTTATGATATGCACCCGTAAAAACGATACGGGTTGCGGTTCCGTATCATGTATCCAGAAGGGTACCGCCGAGCGCGCAGGCGCTCGCCGCGCCAAAATGGCACGACACTCACCGCGCCAACGGAACGCAGCACTCAGCGTGCCAAAACGACTCAGCACGCGCCGCGCCAAAACGGCGCGGCACCCGCCGCGGTGGAACGACGCTATGCCGGAAGGGTGCGGAACTCGCCGCTCCAAAAAAGTGTGGCAAACGACGCACCAAGAGGGGCGCGGCAATATCGCACCCCCGACGCCAATTAGGAGGGGGTGCGGCATTGCCGCACCCCCAAACTTCCAGCAGGGGGTGCGGCATTGCCGCACCCCCCAAAGGCCCAGCAAGGGGGGTGCGGCATTGCCGCCCCCCCCCCCCCCCCCCCCCCAAAGGCCCAGCAGGGGGTGCGGCACTACCGCACCCCCTAAATCCTTTAGGGGGTGCGGCATTGCCGCACCCCCCAAAGGCCCAGCAAGGGGGGTGCGGCCCGCACCCCCCATAGCTAATTGGGGGGTGCGGCATTGCCGCACCCCCCCCCCCCCCCAGCGCCAAGGGGGGCGCTGACTTGGTCAGCCCCCCCTCACGTGGCACTCCCCAATTGGGGAGTTTTTCCTTAGCCGCACTCCCCAATTGGGGAGTGCTATTTGCACTCCCCAATTGGGGAGTTTCTCGCAACCGCGCTCAATTGGGGAGTGCAATTTGCACTCCCCAATTACGGAGTTCCCTCCCGCGCAGCAAGAGGTGTCGGGCGAATGCTAGACGCCCCCGCAATCGGATCCTGATCACTATGAACGGTACGCCCTCACGCCCGCGACGCGATCACCTCCTAAGTTCACATCCACGACACGCTCAGAACGCCTCTAAGCGCGTTCAAAGCACTTTCGTGTTCATTGCGCGCTCAGAACGCCTCCGCGCTCACGCGCGCTCAGAACGCCTCCAGGCGCGTTCAAAGCGCTTCCATGTTCGTTGCGCGCTCAGAACGCTTCTGAGCGCGCTCAGAGCATGCTCACTCTTCCGACTCGACTCGCTCACTTTTTGTCTTTCCGGCTTCTCACTTTTTGTCTTCCCAGCTTCTCACTTTTTGGGTTTCCGGCTTCTCACTTTTTGTCTTTCAGGCTTCTCACTTTTCAGGAACGGTCAGTCGCCTTTTTCGCCTCCAACGGAGCTGCCCGAACTGCCCGAGCCGCCCAAGCTGCCCGAGGGGCAAGATGGTCATTTACGAAAAATGGCGATCCGAGGGCCCCGAACCGGAAAATATGATTCGTCCACCGAGCATTTATGGAAACTGTCAACGACAAAATTACCGGGCCGCCTCCGGCCAAAACTATAAAAGGAGCCCCAAGGCTTCATTTGAGGAGGACCTTGACCTCGGGACCTGGGAGAGCTCCTTGCAGACTTTTGCGGAATTCTCCTTCGGTGCTTGAAGATTTCCTTTCCGGACTTGAAGATTTCCTTCATCCCGAAAGGCGACGCAGCTGCTCACTTTTGTTCCCCGGAGCAGCTCACTTTTGTTCCCCGCAGCTCCTCACTTTCGTTCCCCGGAGCAGCTCACTTTTGTTCCCCGGAGCAGCTCACTTTTGTTCCCCGGAGCAGCTCACTTTTGTTCCCAGGAGCAGCTCACTTTTGTTCCCCGGAGCAGCTCACTTGTGTTCTCCACCTTTCTCAGAAGGAGAAAAGGATTTAGTTTTTTCCAAGAGGCGGTCTGTCGCCTTCGGATCTCTCTATCTCTCTACTACTGTAACGAGCTGCGGCCTGTCGCGCTCGAGTTCTAAGTCTCACTTTGTAACCCCCCTAAAGATAGTGGAATTTGGTCGGCACAGCTCCGACCGCGTGGTTTTTTACCATTTCCGGGTTTTCCACGTTAAAAACTCTCTGTGTACTCAGCAAATCTCTAATTGACTGTTTGCGCGCTTAGTTCGCTCACGAGCTAAGGTGGTTCAAGTGAACCGGTCTACCAAGAGCCCTAAGCGTTCCGCAACATTAGTCATTTTATTTTTTTTAATGTCTATGTTTGAAAAACAAAAAATTTTAAATATACAAAATTTAGTTATAAAATATAATCTAATTTCACATCACTTTTAAAGTCTAATGTCGAGAGCTGTCTTAGCTTCACATGTTAGTCAACCTTAATAAAATAAGAGCAATGTCATCCGCATGCATGTTTTGGTTGTATGCAGGTTGTGGATATATACAGACTGTCAATTATTTTATGCAGGCCAAATTTCATGCTCGAAATTGGTGTAGGGATCTGACCGAACGCCATATCGCGGAGCTCTGGTTTGGCCGTTTCCGGGGACACCATTTATGGGACTTGAACCGTCCAGGAAGAGGTTCCCAGGGAAAAGATCTAGCTTTTATTTTGTCATTAAATCTTAAGCTTGATGTCTTAATACAGAGGAAACCCTTTAGATGTTAGCCGCGGCCCGCGGGTGGAATCGCCGGCGGAGATGGTCGCCGGCGGAGGCGGGAGATGGTCGCCGGCGGAGGCGGGAGATGGTCGCCAACGGAGGCGGCGGAGATGGCCGTGGGCGGCTGCGGAATCACGGCGACAAAGATAAGTAAAAAAATTGATGACCGGCGAGCTCCTGACAAAGTAAAGCATGGCGCCGGGCTTGACATACTACCTTATTAAAATAGGGAGTTGTTATTAGCAGTCCAATTCTCGCCATTCGCAGTCCAATTTCTATGAGTTATTAGGCGCTTTTTGAAAATACGCGCTCTGTACATGCATTTTTAGGAAAATTGTTCAACATGAAAATTGTAGATCTAGTCGAGATCTATAACTTTTGTGTTGAACATTTTTCCTAAAAATGCACGCACAAGGCATATTGCCGCCCTGATTGAAACATAGGCGTAATTTTTGTAAATACGTCTTGTACATGCATTTTTAGGAAAAATGTTCAACACGAAAGTTGTAGATCTCGACGTGATCTACAATTTTCATGTTGAACAATTTCCTACAAATGCATGTACATGGTGTATTTTCAAAAAATGCGTAATAACTCATAGAAATTGGACTGCTAATAACAACTCTCTTCAAATAAGGCATCCCCTATTGTCTATTGAGCACACGCATCCCCTATTATCTATTGAGCACACAATTTGTTGCCCGGCGGGCGACTGGTAAAGTCTAACGTCGACCGCCTATCTTAGCTTCACATGTTAGTCAACCTTAATAAAATAAGGCATCACCTAGTGTCTATTGAGCAAAAAATTTGATGGCCGGCTGGCTCCTGACACAGTAAAACCTGGCGTCGGGCTTTAAGTTAAAAAAAATGATGTTTTTGTAAAATTTTGAATTGCGGATAGCCAAATACGAGTTAGATTAACAATCGCCTATTAAAACAAGGCATCCCCTATTATTTATTGAGCACACAAATTATTGCCCGGCGGGCGCCCGGCGCAATAATGCCTGGTGCCGGCCTTCAGTTGATATCCACTCGAATAGCTCTAAGTCCTCCTGATAAATACATTATCTATATTATCCTCTGCATGTCAACATCCCATGTAAATTGTCAATGCTTGAATTAAAATTGGAGCTTACATACATCTTTTACTCAAGACTCAGCCTAATATGAAGGCTCTAAGGTCACTGGATAAATTAGCTGGGCTTCGTTTGATAAACGCGGCTTATTTGCTCCGGTGAGTTGGGCCAAAAATGTCATTATCATAGATTGCATGTTTGCAAGACACAGACCGCTACCAAAAAAAATATTTAGTTTTGAGCATAAAATGCATGAATTTTTGTAGGTGAGGTCGGGCGTTCACGAACGAAGGTTCACGAAGCCTTAATTGTTGGAAGCTAAATAAAAATGGTGTTGTTCGTCTTTGATCACTAGATTGCCGGCCCATATGGACCAAAAAATTATGGAAAATACAAGAAGCATATTTTGGACTGAGGAGGGTTTAGTATCCCTTGCCTACTGATGGAGATCATTATATGTGAGGTCATGATGCACCATGATTTGTACCGGTAACTTGACATATGGTCGTGCTAACGCAATCGATCACCCCTTGATGACTGTGATCCTATTGCATCAACTTTCCAAAAGTGAGTAAGAGTGGGAACGATGCTTATTGGGGTTAATGTCACATGCAAACAGTGTTTAGTGCAGTTGGTGCTTTGTGCAGACAGTGTCTTGTGCAAAGTGCTTCATGTTGGCGATGACTCCAGTCTACAGATCTTGAATCAAGGCGGTATTTTGTTGATCAGCAGTTTGGTTTGCATCCTGATCCTGGTTTTGTTTTAGGTCTTGGACAAGATCTTGATCACAAGATAGCTCTGATTCTAGACTTTGAGAGTAGTGGCAATAGGGGATTCGTGGTTCCGTGAGAATGATCTGCCTCCCCCGTGATCTTTTTCCTTTCTTAACCCAAACATCAATACATCTTAGGTTCTTTAGCAGCTTGAGTGGTTGTTACACGTGGGCGGGATAAAAAAGCCATCGACTGTGTCGGTGACCTAGGACGACAATGAGGTCATTGCATCTTGTGGCATGAAGGTTGCTTGCAAACGGAGCACAAGCATGATATGCGTGGTTGTGGATACGCAATAAGTCGACGAGCAACAAATTTGTGTGCGGACATCGGGTTCATGCATGAGCTTCGGGTGCATATGTAGTGGTTTCTCTCTCTTGTGCTAGTGATGGTTGAACATCCAATGATGAAAAAGCTTTGCTCGATCCTTGTGCATCTGTTGTTCAACGAATAGTAGTAAGTTCACATTTTCACCAACAAATGGAGGTGTCAATTTCAATCATATATGGTTCCATTTATCAAATCATGTATCATATCATTTGTATTGCATGGTAATATATTTAACTAAAAATAAATAAATTGTGTCTTTATGACTATTTATATCCGTGAGACTATCGATTGTGTTACCTTTTAGGGTTTATATAGCACATCTACCCCCCCCCCCCCCCCCCCCCCCCCCCCAACTCATGGGGGATCATACACTGAGAGTTTGGAGATAAGAAACTCTTGCTGAGCGGTAGTCTGAGGCTTGGTGAGCAAATCGGCAAGCTAGTGCTCAGTGGGAACATACTGAGGAACAAGAGAACTCTGAATGTTCTGGTCACGGAGGAAGAAGACATCAACACCAATGTGCTTGGAGAGAGAATGCTTGGTTGGATTCAGGGTAATTTGGAAAGCCCCAGTGTTGTCACAATATAGAGTGGTACGACCAGAAGGAGCAGTGTCAATGTCAACAAGCAACCAACGAAGCCAGACAATAACTTTAGCTGTAGTGGTCATGCCACGGAGCTCTGCTTCTGTGCTAGAATGAGAAATGATGGTCTACTTCTTGGATTTCTAGGCAATGAGTGAAGATCCTAAGAAGAAACAAAAATCGGTGACAAAACAACGATCAATGGGATCACTGGCCCATGTAGCATCAGAGTATGCCTATAACTGGAGAGAGTTGTTGCGAGGGTAGAATAGGCTACGAGTCACAGTAGCACAAAAATACCAGAGAACACGCAACAAGTGGGCGTAGTGAACTGATGTGGGAGCACTCATAAACGGACTCAGCAAATGAACAACAAAGGCTCCGTAAGGTCTAGTAATGGTCATGAGGTTAACCAGCCTCCCAATCAGATTACGATACCATATCAATGAGTGTCCCTGTGTGACGATCCTGCACATAACACAAAATTAAAGCGCGTTGAGACAAGACAACATCGGGAAGCAAGCTGACTAACAAATATGAGGTTCATGAAAAGCTTAGGGATATAGGCAACGTCGGGAATATGACAGTGGGTGGTATGCAGTGTGCCGCAGCTAGCAATGGGGAAGGTGGTGCCATCAATAATGATGACATGTAGGTCAGAAGAAACAGACCGACGGGAATATAAGGAAGGTGCATCAAAGGTTATATGAAAATTTGCACTAGAATCTAGTAATCAGGAAGCCTTAGTGATACCTGCAGAGGCAGATGTAACCGCTGAGTCGGTTTGTGAAACAGAGGCATGGCTGACAACAGACATAGAAGACAAGGGGGCACGACTCTGAGAGAGATGCTGAACGAGCTGCATGATCTGATCAGGAACAGAGGTAGGGCTGCTAGGAGAAAGTGGCAGGATAGGAGCAGCTCGTTATGGTGTGCTTTGTTGACTTAGGACACGATGTAACTTTCGACACTCCGTACGGATGTGTCCCAAGTTGTGACAGTTGTGACTGTGACAGCTAGGAACACAATGCTGGGATGGCCCAGAGCCCGGTGGTGCACCCGACAAGGTACTGGGGGTTAAAGCTGGCTAGTTTAAGATGGATGCGCTCAGAAGAGGTATGGAAGGAATCTGTATGTTTGAATAAGACTTGGGCTCGGGGTCTCCTTTGTCGTTTGCCATCGTTGGAGGCGACCAGGAGACCGGACGGAAGTCAGAACTGGAAGCGACGACAAGGTCGCAGGTGAAACAGCAAAGGAAGACGCCGCACGACTTCGCAAGCGGATGGGAGCTGCATGTAAGCCTTTGGACTCGCACGAGGAAGGGCAAATCCCCTCACACAATGAAGAAACCGCAACAGAAGAAGTTGCAGGTAGCAAGAAGGGCCAAAGGGAGAACGAAAAGTAGAATCCACACGCGATGAGAGGCGAACCGGGAGGAAGCCGCACGCGACTTCAGACGAAAGAGATCAGGATCGACGACGAGTAGCTCGACTGGACCAGTCGATGATGACGAGATGCTCGTCGGGTCAAACCAACTCAAGCGGCGACGGAAACGTCGAGAGAAGAAGGCAGGCGCATGCACAGACGGGTTCAATAGTGAAGGTGGAAGCACACGGCGGGATCAGCAGTCTGTCGACTGGAGCGGCACCAGGATCATAGCGGGATCGTCGAAGGCAGAGCCGACGAGAAAGGTTCTGGATGCCCTAACCTCCCCTATGATACCATGTTATCTTTTGGGGGCGAGCGGTTCACCACTCGTGAATGAGGCAAGCAGTTCCTGCTCTCTTGGATTATATAGCGCATCTAACCGATTATACTTATTCAAGTTTCTTGCATTACCTTGTATTTGCAGCTGCACCAGAATAAATATTTGGAGTTTCCCAACATATTGAAGCATTACTTTAGAACACAACTACGACATATTGGTTTTTAGAGAACCCAACCTCTTATAAATAGTCTCCTCCCTTGGTCAAAATTTGTAAACCCTTTCTTCTTCGTTACATAAGGGGTCTATATGGGCCACCCTACTTGAAGAAGATCGATGTCACGTGCAAAGTAGTCTAAATATTCTCCAAACATGTGTTTGAGATTCATTAAGGGTGAAGATAACAGTTTGTATTAAAAAAAATAGATTAACTGTAAGAGCATATTGTTATTTTGTGGAGCCCGACTGTGTTAGGTGTACTGACATTTATGTAATTTTCTTTCACTGTTATACTTAGGGTATAAAAGGCCTTGTTGTCGGCCTAGGGTTTATAGTATAGAAAAATCTGAGGAGAAGCGGCGGAAGAGGAGATGTGTATTTCTTCGTTGATCTTTCCTTCATAGTGGATTTTCTGGGCGCCCCGATCTTTGGGGTTTTTCCACGTTAAATCCCTGTGTGTTTTTTGCCTTGTTTTTTTATGCGATTCTTGTGTGTTTTGTGAACGTCATTTCTTTCCCTAACACATATTCCGAGGACTAACAATTCCACAAAGATAGGACTATATGTCCCATACATGATATTTGCATAGTTATAAAAGACTAGTGTTTGGGCCTAAGAGGACTATCCCGAGGGGGAAACGTGTGTGTTTCATACCAAAGACTACCTAACTAATTCTTGCCGGTATTTTGAGGAGTCCAAATTATTGGAGCTTGAAGAATACCATATTATTTTTGTTTATATGCTCAAAAGACACAAGGTCCGTTTGGCAGGCATTTTTGCTCCATTGAGTTTGGACAAAAATACGCTACTCTACGTGACAACATTTATGATCACCACCAAGAAAAAAAACTAATGTTGAACATAAATTGGACGGATTTCTGAAGGGGGACGGCTTGTTCATGAATGACGGTTCATAACCATCATTCATTGAGTTTGGACAAAAATACGTCACTGTCATAGTGTGTAAAGGATGAGCAATGATCCATAAATGTTTGTGCTCATTTTCATACAAGAAAATTAACTTTTAGTCATAAAAACATTGTGATAAAATATATTTAATTGCTAAAGATATATATTTTGCGACAAAATTAAAAGTTGGTCATTAATTAATAAGTTCTATTAATTAGAGACAAAAATAAATAATTAGTTTCTACAAATTTATTTTTAATGATCAAATAATATTTCATCTCAAAATAATAATTATTCAATGGCCAAAATATTTTTAGTTACTAAATAAACTTGTATTTAGAGATCAAATTATTTTTTATCACTAATAAAAATGCACAAAATAATTTAGTGGTCAAATTTTTTTTGTCACTAATGTAATAACCTCGAATTATAATAATTAATTATCAACATTTTTAATGATTATTAATTAAATTAAATGATATTGACTAAAAATGTATTAATTATAAAATAAAATAATGATATTTTGAAAATACAATTTGTAGGTGCATTTTTAAAAAAAGTGTTCAACACAAAAGTTGTATATCTAGTCGAGACCTACAACTTTAATGTTGAACAGTTTTCTTGAAAATGCACGAATAAGACATATTTTGGGCCCGAAAATAACCTGGGCGTAACTATTGTGAATTCGCAATAGTAACGCCCAGTTTAGCACAAATTTAAAATACAACTTTCGTGTTAATATTTTTCCTAAAATGCACGGTTTAGGCGCAGTGTGTATATATATATGTATATGTATATATATAATAAATAATAGAAAAAGTATCAATATTGGTTATAACAAGGTAAATAGACTATCTAATGGAGACATTGAGACAATCTTCACCGTTTGATCTCAAATAAAACCATCAAATGGCGTGCGAATATCAATTTGAACTAAATCCTTCTCCCTCCCCCTAAAATCCCGAGCCCTCATGACAAAACCGGAGAGAGAGAGAGAGAGGAGAGAGGGGGAGAGAGTCTGGGTGAGAGGGAGAGAGAGAAAAAAATATTTTTAAGCATATACGTATATTTTTTTTTTATAAAATAAATATTATAATATTTATGTATATTTTTTACGGTCATTTCGAGTACTCAATGTATATGTTGCGGGCGCAGCCCGCAGACGCATCGAGCACAGACGAATCTCGTGCGGAGGCATGCTAAGCCCGCCTTGATGCGGCCGAAGGCCGCCCGACAGCATTGCGCCGGGGCCGGGCGAAGCCCGCCGTCGCCAGCCGGGTACTGTCGCGCTTGGTCGTAGGGGCTTTGCGCGGGCCTGGCCCTGAAAAAGACCGTCGAGGCCCGGGCCCGCGCAAAGCCCGCCTGGGCCCGGGCCGGGCTTAGGGGGCCTAACTGGGCCCCCATATTAGGCAAATGCCCGGCCCGGGCCAGGCAAAGCCCAGTTTACCGGGCTATTGAAAAGTCCGGGTTGGCAGCAGCAAGCTGCCATGGCAGCCATAAGGCCGGGCCCGACCAGGGCCTGGCCCGATCCTGGGGGCCTTGGCAGGCCCCCATTTGGAGGGAAAGCCCGAGCCAGGTTAAGGCTAGGCCCAGGCCGGGCCGGGTCCGGTTGGAAAAAAGCCCGGGCCCAGTAGGCCCGGTCTCGGCCCGAGCCCGCCGGGCTTTTTGGACAGGCCTTTAAATAATATATATATATAGCCCCTACTATATATGCGTTCTGACCGGAATTATTCAATTCTTATATAGATCGAAAATAATTGATTTTAATTAGTTCAAAATAAATATTATGAAATTCATTCGAATTCAATTTCATTTTTCAAGCCCGCAAACAAACAACAAATTGAAATTAGACTTTTAATTATAATTCCAGGATATGAATTCCATTTAAAGGTTCAAAATATTTACTTAATTTTCAACAAAATCCACCATATTTAACTTCAATAAAATCACGCAGGGAAGAGATTCACGAGATATTGACGACATTATAATAGAATACTTCTCAGATATTTGGAGCGGAAAGTATAGCCGCTGGGGGAAGGTAGATATGCGCAACTAATGATGTTGTATACTTATCTTTTAAATTAAAATATTTTGCCTCCTCCCACAATATATATAAGGAGCTCTTGAATAATTCTCCTATTTGAAAGAAAAAAAATGAAAAAAAAACTAAGTATTTTGCATTGGCATTAGTATATAGGGTCATTATCCTGACCTTCACTTTAAAAGTTTGCTAAATTATAGGTTGCACAGCTCTTATTTTTTTAAATCACAAAAATTTTCCATGAAGTTTACATTTCATAGCATTCATACACAAAAATATCCCGTTGAAGTAAATTTTCAGGAGAGTATTTTTGTGCAGGAATGTTATGAAACATAAACTGCAGTGGATGTTTATGTTACAAAATGCAAACTTAAAAGGAGAAGTTTAAAATTGTGAAATGCAAACTTTAAGGGATTTAATGTTATGAAATGTAAACTTCACAAGAAATTTTTATAATTTCAAAAATAAGAGGGGTGCAACCTATAATTATGCTAACTTTCAGGAAATGTTTTTGTAATTATTCCTTAATATATATTACAATGTATCTGATGACGAGACAAATGCAAAAAAGAATTGAGCGGATGATAATGTACGCTATCTAAACAATAATACAAGCAAATCTAAACATTTATGGTTAAAACATACACTATAAATCTTTCCTGCGGATGAGCCAAATAGCATCCTTCAATTCTCCTCCTCTACGGCCGCATTGAAAATGCCTGATTTTAACACTTACGTGCACCGGGTGTTCTACAGGCATACACGGAATGAAGTCTGCTGCAACTTAGCAGTCTACTCTTTCCGTCCAACCTCCCGCAATCGCGGAGGCTCTATCTCAATCATCATCTGCGAGCGTCGTCCCACAATGATGCCACATGTATACTATCTCCCCGTTCATCTTCCCTCTTCACCCGACCCGACGGTAGATCCTTCCCTCTGTAATGTCGGGTTTGAAATCGCCAAGACCACGCGGCAAGCCGCTTCCGTGCTCACCGAAGATATGCAAGAGTTTCTGAATGAAAAACTAGCACACCTTTGTTCCAACTTCGGATGTAATCTTGCAATCAACGCCAGAGTTGAAGTGGTGTACCCCAATTACGCAACGGAGCTGAATGATGACTTTGAAAAACTGGCGCTGGACAGCCGTGATCGCGCAATCATGGAGAAGGAAATGAGCGGTGAGATGGACATGACGATGGGGATGGTGAGAGTCGGTGAGATCGGGAAGAGGGCTTTCACTGACGAATCGTGCACGATCTGCGACGGAGCAATTATGGAGAGGAATGAGCAGATGAAGATGAACTGCGGGCATTATTTCCATTACTCCTGCTTCGTGGAACGGCTTATTGTGATGAACAGAAATTGCTGCTCTATTTGTCGATCTCCTTTGGTTCAGAAGCCATAGATAGATGGACTTCTATTGTCTCTATTTAAAGTTTGTGTAATTACAGTTTGCATCCCTCTAATTTATAATTACTCTTCTTCAATGTTTACATTTCATAACATTCATGCACAAAAGTATTCTCCTGGTGTAAATCATCATGGGTTTGGGGGGATAAAGTGCATTTGTGCACTTTACCCTAGTGCAGGGATCCAATGGTAGAGATTTGGATCAATGCAACACACACATCTCAAAGTGCAATGCAGACATCTCAATCCACCGTTGGATCTCTGCACTTTAGGGTAAAGTGTACAAATGCACTTTATCCCCCCGTTCCCAAAATCATCACAGGGGTTCTTTTGTGCATGAATGTTATGAAATGTAAACATTGATGGAGGGTGATTGTAATTTTGAAAGTTTGAGGGGTGTGAGCTGTTATTATGCAAACTTCGAGGGGAGGTCCTGATAAATAATCATATATATATATATATATATATATATATATATATATATATATATATATATATCAGATGCACAATAAAACAGTGTAACAGCTGAGTGACTGCTCAAGAAAGCAGCCTATAAAAAATTTGTAATGGTCAGTCATTTTGATATGAATAAAAAATTCCTTTGAAATGCTTCTTAAACTTTTCTCTACTTCAATTTTTGATTCTGTAATTTTATATTCGGCTGGTTGCCACTTTGCATTTAGGATATCAGGAATATCATCTTTTTGGCATATTGCATCTCGAATCATTAAATTTGGCACATTATCTGTAAGTTGACATTTTGTACCATAAGTTGAATTTGAGGTATATTTTTCACTTTGCACATTTCAAATATCTTCATATATTCTATTTTTTATACTATTTTAGTTTATCTAGTGTTCGAGGTTTTTGGCATTTTGCACCTCTTATTTTCTCTTGTTTGACACTTTGCATCCCAAAATTTTAAATATGACTCTTTGCACCTCTCCCCCATTTACATTTATTTTGGCACTTTGCACCCTAAGCTTAAATTCAAGAGATATTTCGGTCCAAATGGAACCAAAATTCCTTATATTCAAGGGGCTATATCAGAAGGATTTGGGGGCAATTGGAAGGAATCGGACATATATGTCTATTGGTAAGGAAGCTAGACAAAAATACCCCCTCATTACAATGCCCTATGGTGCAAAGTGCCAAAATAAATGCAAATGGGAGGTTCAAAGTGTCATAATTAAAATTTCGGGATGCAAAATATCAAACAGGAGCAAATGGGGTGCAAAGTGTCAAAAGGCCAATGTTTTATCATGTAAATTAAACAAATTTTAGTAGATCTCATATTTTTGTTGTGCAATGTGTCAAAATTAAAGATTCGGGTGCAATGTGTCAAAAGCATAATATTCAAGAATTCAAAATGCCAATTATCATCATTAAGGAAAAAAAATTCGCTACAATCAGTATAGTCATTGCAGGTTGCATTGAATTAAACAAATATAGAGAATATTCATATTTTTCCTCAATGTTTGATATCCTTATTACAATCTCCATCTTTTACAGAGCCTTTAGATCATGCAAATTCAAGTGATCAAATCCTAAATGTCGTAGTTTTGTTTCATCTCTCATTCTGTAGGGTCTACTTCACTTTTTTTCCCTAAGGTATGTGTCCATGTATTGTTACCACCACTTTAAGGCTCTATTTGTTTGGTGTTTTTGCTCTATTTCCATTAGGAGAAAAATATCACCGCTCAAAAAGACAATTTGATTAAACTCCTATTCTCATCGACACCGCTCAAAAATGATATTTTTTTTCTTAATTTGAGACTACAGACCCCTCCCTCTATTCTCTCCGCACATTCTCACAGCTCTCATTCCCACTGCTCAAACAAACAGAGCCATAGAGGTCTGACTATTTCCCACCAACCATGGGTCAGCCAGCATGGTTGTTCCATCAGCAGTGGAGATGTATGACAATTTGCGGGCATTACTTCCATTACAACTTATTGGTACAAAAATGGCTGCTCTCTCTATCAATATCCTTTGGTTCAGACGTTATAGCTGGACAATCAAATTTAGATCAAAACATAAATTTAGATCAAAACATACATCAAATTTTCTAGATTAAACAAAAAATATATATAGAAAAAGGTGGAGTGTAATTTTGAAGGCCAGAGTCTCAGCAGCAATTTAAAATTACAGAATGCTTGGGGCAAAATCTCTTTTGGGAATATGATCAGCACAAAATAGATTGGAACAATGCCTGCCTTAATCTTTAGAATCACTATCTCAGTCTTGTTTCTTCTGTAAATGTCAAAAAAAAAGTTACAAAAAGTTTTTTCCGGGAAAATTATTACGGCATGTACTGCGTGTACCAGAGACTAAGCATCTCGCTCGATGATCCAAGAGAAAACGAAAACAAAATTCTTTCTCACGTGATCCATTCGTAGGGAAATATATGATAAAACTCAAAATGACAACTAAGAACTCCTCCTTAAAGTCGTTTACCTAACTCGCCAATTTTTCATCTTTCGCTTCATCGGCCTCATTAGGATCCGCATCACGATGAATCACGTCATCATTCCCCGCTGGATCAGAAGTTGATTTCGAGGTGGAGCTGCCTGCATCACCATCATCATTCTTTGCGGTACCAAAACTTGGGAAATCCATGAGGCTGGCGGCGATTGCAGCTCTTAGATCTCGTTCTTCCTGCTCCTCGATCGCGTCAGCTTCGGCGGGGGATGGATTAATAAGTTGAGACGAAGGTTCTCCGGTTGTCGGAGCCTGGAGCTGATTGCACGACACGGATATTCTCTTCGCGTCATCTGGTGTGAGCCACTGCCCAAAACCATTATTGGCGTCGGAGGCGGGTATGGGACACTCCTTAGGGAAGTTGCCCCTAACTATAAAAATGCTCCACCCAGAGCCCTTCAGAGAATCCAAATAAGCGGAGAGATAAAACTTGGACAGATGCTCGGGGGCAGGATAGAGACTGTTGAAATTATACCATTCGCCGTTTATTTTTCGGATGCAGAACCAGTGGTCTTGAAGGTGGCATATGAAGGCATTTTCCAGCTCAGGATCGTATTTAGAAGCTTCTGCGATGGGGGAGTTCGAAGGGATAACTTGAAGGTCCCACACTTCCAAAGCCCTCTGCAAAACCTGGAATAAAATAAATTACTTCAGAGTTTGTAATGTCTTCTTTGTAATGTCTTCTTGGGATAAGATACAAATTTGCTAATATATTTTATACAAAATTAGCAAGCATTTAGGAATCCTATATTTCACTAGTTGATATTGCTTGAACATTCATGAAATTATGCCCAGGGAAGCATACACTCATCAGGAGAGCAGCAAAGGCTGCTAACACATACATTGCATGAACTGACAGACAACTTACAAATGTCAGGACTGGATAAGTGGCAGGTAGATGAGTTACCTTACAAACCCATAGTCTCTACTAGGATAAAAAAAGGTCCAACAGAATAGCCGGACAGTTTGATATTTGAATCTACACTAGTATCATTGGGTTCACATCCCAAATAATTCAACCTCTGGGAGTGTCAAAAACACTTTTGTTGTAGGAAGATCTTGCTCTTGGAATATGCTATTGGCTACCTGAATTCCTAAGAAGCAAAGGATAGGTGATGCAGGATGGATGTCGTGTGTAGCAGGGGCTGGATCCAGGAATTTCAACATGTGTGTGTGTGTGCGCGCGCGTGTTTGTGTAGGTGTGTGTGGGGGTGGGTGGGTGGGACAGACATCATCTATTTCCAGCCAAAAAGATATTTGAATGGCTCCATCTTACCATAGTCGTTTCTCTCTCATCCGGACACAATTTTTGACGTGTAAGTAGTCGAAATTCATTACCTCGACGAGAAGAATTCAATACAACAACAACACTCAAGCCTTTATCCCACCATAGTGGGGTCGGCTATATGGATCCTTTGTCACCATTGCGCTCTATCTTTAATCATAGCCTCACTAATGCCTAAGTACATCATATCCTTTGACGAGAAGAATTCAATAATTATAATAAATGCTGAAATTATTAACAGAGTCCACGAACATTCACACTAGAGATTAGATGTTAGAAATACAAGCAAGATTCAATTAAAATAAAGAGAGTGTTTCAATCAAATGTCCGGCAAATAAATCTTTCAAGTAGAATTAGAATTGGGCAAACTTCTACAAATTTAGAACCCGAATAATATGTTTCTTGATGGAGTAGAGTGTGGGAGGTGAATGGAGTTAATTCCAGTGGCTGGAATTGTTTCCAGCCGGTTTCAGGAAGTCCATAAAGTAATTTGTGAGAGTGGGATGTTGATGGAGACAGTTCTGGAGGGGGTGGACGTGTGTTCAGGAAATTTGTGATGTCTGAAAATCCGCCCCTAGACCCCCATTTAAAGATTTAGAGGTCACGATGGACGGTCTAGATCGTCCATAACTTCAACCCCTAATAATACATGAAATAAAAAATACATCAAAAAATTCATAGACATATATCACTGTCGCTCATAAACACGACCACAGGGTTCGTCCATACGACGATCTTAACTATGCCTCATGTGTGTCTGCACCCATGCGGTTTCCTTTAAGGATCAACCCACTCGCGATTCCTGATCCCCATCAATAGGTCTAAGAGCTTTCATCGAAATTGTGCATAAGAGGTGTTGATTAATAGCAAGTATATCTTGAAAACACCAGTGGCAATACTATCCTTAACATAAACAAGAATACAGTTTACATAAACAAGAAGGTTAGCAATCCCATCTAACTATTTGTCCATGAAAATGGAATGATCTCCATGGCTCTGAGAAAAGCTAAAGGTGCAAGCAGCTTTGCAAGCTTCTGAAACCATGCCCAGCCCTTAACAAGACTTCTCAAACAAACATGTCAAATTCTCCCCTTCTGCTCAAGCCTAGAATATTGTTGCACAAAAATCGCATCCCTTACACGTCGTTTGTACGAAATAAGAAAAAAAAACTGAAAATAGTTTATTATTCCTTCTCATCCTTTATTATACAGAGTATACACAACTAATTATAATGAGGATGAGTGGAGACCCAACTCCATCCTATGATGTCGGACTAAACACTGCATATAAGAATGGGTCATTCAATGAGCCATTGAATGGGCCCTTTATACAACTTATTTTAACATCATTGTTAAGAAGACATTTTTGATGTTCTACTTATGCAGAGGGAACAAATAATTTATAGAATCTAAAGATATAGTGAGTCCAGCATAAGTTAGTTTAGCTGCAGGGTAAAATGTAAAGGAAAATTCAATTATGTACTATTGAACGAACTGTTTGGCAGCGAGACTATTGGAACCCGAATACCGGTCCAACTTGTTCGAGACTTGGGGGTGACCAGAGGCTACTTGTTTAGCGGTCGACTCACATGAGACAAGGTGATAAGAAGCTAGGGAGCATACAAAACCACTCCAACCTGCCTATAAACAAGATCCGCGTGCTGCAGCGAGGAGATCCCGTCACATACCCGGAAGTCTATAGGAACTTCCCCTCCTAAAGCCAATGCAGAGCTTTGCACAAGAGAGGCAGGCAAGGTACTCGCCCACCATAGGGGGGGTGAAGGTGCCTTCTACTTGTGCCTTGGGGGTCCTATTTATAGGCAAATTCAAATGGACTGCGAATACCTGCTCCCGCCTTCTGAAATGGGCTGCAGATAGCGGCTCCCGCCTATTGACGGGGTGAAAATCTGTACTCGCCCCAGGTGGGCGAGGTCTTCTGCACTCGCACAGGTGGGGGAGGTCTTCTGCACTCGCCCAGGTGGGGGAGTCTTCTGTACTCGCCCAGGTGGGGGAGGTCTTCTGTACTCGCCCAGGTGGGGGAGGTCTTATGTACTTGCCCAGGTGGGGGAGGTCTTTTGTACTCGCCCAGGTGGGGGAGGTCTTCTGCACTCGCCCAGGTGGGGGAGATCTTCTGCACTCGCCCAGGTGGGGGAGGTCTTCTGCACTCGCCGAGGTGGGGGAGGTCTTCTGTACTCGCCCAGGTGGGGGAGGTCTTCTGTACTCGCCCAGGTGGGGGAGGTCGTCTGTACTCGCCCAGGTGGGGAGGTCTTCTGTACTCGTCCAGGTGGGGGAGGTCTTTTATACTCGCCCAGGTGGGGAAGGTCTTCTGTACTCGCCCAGGTGGGGGAGGTCTTTTGCGTTGTCCTCGTGCATTTCTGATCTCGACAAATTACGGGTTATACACAATCCCCGCTTTTTTCGGGCTCGATACGAGCTCGGAAAAATAATGTAGGACCCGTGGTTCGGAGAGATGGGCACTAGATGGCATGCCACTCAGTATCCCTCTCAAGCCCTTCGCTAGCTGAGCAAGTTCAACTAAAATAGAAGGAGGAGATTAGACACCCTCCAGGAGCGAGGCTCAACTGGAGGTGGAGAAGAGTCGACACTCTCCAGGCCATTCGCTAGACGAGCGAGCTCAACTAGAGGTGGAGAAGAGTCGACACCCTCCAGGAGCGAGGCTTAACTGGAGGTGGAGAAGATTCGACACCCTCCAGGCCATTCGCTAAACGAGCGAGCTCAACTGGAGGTGGAGAAGATTTGACACCCTCCAGGCCATTCGCTAGACGAGCGAGCTCAACTGGAGGTGGAGAAGAGTCGACACCCTCCAGGCCATTCGCTAGACGAGCGAGCTCAACTGGAGGTGGAGAAGATTAGACACCCTCCAGGAGCGAGGCTCAACTGGAGGTGGAGAAGATTCGACACCCTCCAGGCCATTCGCTAGACGAGCGAGCTCCACTGGAGGTGGAGAAGAGTCGACACCCTCCAGGCCATTCGCTAGACGAGCGAGCTCAACTGGAGGTGGAGAAGATTAGACACCCTCCAGGAGTGAGGCTCAATTGGAGGTGGAGAAGATTCGACACTCTCCAGGCCATTCGCTAGACAAGCGAGCTCAACTGGAGGTGGAGAAGAGTCGACACCCTCCAGGCCATTCTCTAGACGAGCGAGCTCAACTGGAGGTGGAGAAGATTAGACACCCTCCAGGAGCGAGGCTCAACTGGAGGTGGAGAAGATTCGACACTAGACGAGCGAGCTCAACTGGAGGTGGAGAAGATTCGACACCCTCCAGGCCATTCGCTAGACGAGCGAGCTCAACTGGAGGTGGAGAAGAGTCGACACCTTCCAGGAGCGAGGCTCAACTGGAGGTGGAGAAGAACCGACACCCTCCAGGAGAGAGGCTCAACTGGAGGTGGAGAAGATTCGAGACCCTCCAGGCCATTCGCTAGACGAGCGAGCTCAACTGGAGGTGGAGAAGATTAGACACCCTCCAGGAGCGAGGCTCAACTGGAGGTGGAGAAGATTCAACACCCTCCAGGCCATTCGCTAGGCGAGCAAGCTCAACTGGAGGTGGAGAAGAGTCGGCACCCTCCAGGCCATTCGCTAGACGAGCGAGCTCAACTGGAGGTGGAGAAGATTAGACACCCTCCAGGAGCGAGGCTCAACTGGAGGTGGAGAAGATTCGACACCCTCCAGGCCATTCGCTAAACGAGCGAGCTCAACTGGAGGTGGAGAAGATTAGACACCCTCCAGGAGCGAGGCTCAACTGGAGGTGGAGAAGATTCAACACCCTCCAAGTCATTCGCAGGACGAGCGAGCTCAACTGGAGGTGGAGAAGATTCGACACCCTCCAGGCCATTCGCTAAAAGAGCGAGCTCAACTGGAGGTGGAGAAGATTAGACACCCTCCAGGAGCGAGGCTCAACTGGAGGTGGAGAAGATTCAACACCCTCCAGGCCATTCGCTAGACGAGCGAGCTCAATTGTAGGTGGAAAAGAGTCGACACCCTCCAGGCCATTCGCTAGACGAGCGAGCTCAACTGGAGGTGGAGAAGATTAGACACCCTCCAGGAGCGAGGCTCAACTGGAGGTGGAGAAGATTCGACACCCTCCAGGCCATTCGCTAGACGAGCGAGCTCAACTGGAGGTGGAGAAGATTAGACACCCTCCAGGAGCGAGGCTCAGCTGGAGGTGGAGAAGATTCAACACCCTCCAGGCCATTCGCTAGACGAGCGAGCTCAACTAGAGGTAGAGAAGATTCGACACCCTGCAGGCCATTCGCTAGACGAGCGAGCTCAACTGGAGGTGGAGAAGAGTCGACACCCTCCAGGAGAGAGGCTCAACTGGAGGTGGAGAAGATTCAACACCCTCCAGGTCATTCGCCAGACGAGCGAGCTCAACGGGAGGTGGAGAAGATTTGACACCCTCCAAGAGATTCGCTAGACGAGCGAGCTCAACTGGAGGTGGAGAAGATTTGACACCGTCCAGGCCATTCGCTAGACGAGCGAGCTCAACTGGAGATGGAGAAGAGTCGACACCCTCCAGGAGCGAGGCTCAACTGGAGGTGGAGAAGATTCGACACCCTCCAGGCCATTCGCTAGACGAGCGAGCTCAACTGGAGGTGGAGAAGATTCGACACCCTCCAGGCCATTCGCTAGACGAGCGAGCTCAACTGGAGGTGAAGAAGAGTCGACACCCTCCAGGAGCGAGGGCTCAACTGGAGGTGGAGAAGAGTCGACACCTTCCAGGAGCGAGGCTCAACTGGAGGTGGAGAAGATTCGACACCCTCCAGGAGAGAGGCTCAACTGTAGGTGGAGAAGATTCGACACCCTCCAGGTCATTCGCTAGACGAGCGAGCTCAACTGGAGGTGAAGAAGATTAGACACCCTCCAGGAGCGAGGCTCAACTGGAGGTGGAGAAGATTCAACACCCTCCAGGCCATTCGCTAGACGAGCGAGCTCAACTGAAGGTGGAGAAGAGTCGACACCCTCCACGAGAGAGGCTCAACTGGAGGTGGAGAAGATTCTTCACCCTCCAGGCCATTCGCTAGACGAGCGAGCTAAACTGGAGGTGTAGAAGATTTGACACCCTCCAGGCCATTCGCTAGACGAGCGAGCTCAACTGGAGGTGGAGAAGATTTGACACCTTCCAGGCCATTCGCTAGACGAGCGAGCTCAACTAGAGGTGGAGAAGAGTCGACACCCTCCAAGAGCGAGGCTCAACTGGAGGTGGAGAAGATTCGACACCCTTCAGGCCATTCACTAGACTAGCGAGCTCAACTGGAGGTGGAGAAGAGTCGACACCCTCCAGGAGCGAGGCTCAACTGGAGGTGGAGAAGAGTCGACACCCTCCAGGCCATTCGCTAGGCGAGCGAGCTCAACTGGAGGTGGAGAAGATTCGACACCCTCCAGGCCATTCGCTAGACGAGCGAGCTCAACTGGAGGTGGAGAAGATTTGACACCTTCCAGGCCATTCGCTAGACGAGTGAGATCAACTGGAGGAGGTGCCAAACATTTTAGGCTATTAGCGTTGACTAGGTGGCAACTCTCTACTCGAGGACTTAGAACTCACTTGAGGGGGCAAGTAGCCAGCCTGCAAGGAGGAGCCCAGTACTACGGCCTGGTCTACGGCAACACTCTGCTCGAGGATTTCAACTCACTCGAGGGGGCAAGTAGCCGGTATGCAGGAGAGGAGCTCGTGCAGTGACCTGGTCTACGACAACACTCTGCTCGAGGATATAGAACTCGCTCGAGGGGGCAAGTAGCTGGTATGCAGGAGAGGAGCTCGTGCAGTGACCTGGTCTAAGACAACACTCTGCTCGAGGACATAGAACTCGCTCAAGGGGGCAAGTAGCTGGTATGCAGGAGAGGAGCTCGTGCAGTGACCTGGACTACGGCAACACTCTGCTCGAGGATATCAACTCGCTCGAGGGGGCAAGTAGCCGGTATGCAGGAGAGGAGCTCGTGCAGTGACCTGGTCTACGACAACACTCTGCTCGAGGACATAGAACTCACTCGAGGGGGCAAGTAGTCGGTATGCAGGAGAGGAGCTCGTGCAGTGACCTGGTCTACGGCAACACTCTGCTTAAGAATATAGAACTCACTCGAGGGGGCAAGTAGTCGGTGTGCAAGAGAGGAGCTCGTGCAGTGACTCGGACTACGACAACACTCTGCTCGAGGACATCAACTCGCTCGAGGGGGCAAGTAGCCGGTATGCAGGAGAGGAGCTCGTGCAGTGACCTGGTCTACGGCAACACTCTGCTCGAGGATTTCAACTTACTTAGAGTACCTGAGAATATAGTTTCATTCTCTCCCCTAGTAACTAGTGCACGGGCAAAGAGAGGCGGTATCGGTACTCGAGGGGCAGATCGGCCAACATGCAAGGGGGGAGTTGATCTCGGTCGGCAATGCAGAGGCTTAGACTTAGGATGGCGCACTGAACCCAAGACGTCATCTTATTGCTCGACCAGAAGTTTCAAGGGGAGAGGTAAGATCACACATCCTAAAATGCTTTTGAATATATCATACTACTTCGAGTGGATGCTCGATCTAACTCTTAAGAGTTTTGCAATAGAGTGATCAATATTGCTATATGTAGTGAATAATAAGAAGAAGAAGTTTTACGTGACCTGATTCATGATGACTTTTCCTCGCCAAAGTGAGTTATGAATAATTGTCCTTTGAATTTTCATCAGGAAGTATAAGTTGTTGAATAAGATCATCCCAAATAAGAACACCCATCGCGAGTAAGCATTCGCCGAATATAGATTTCTTCTGGATCTTGTAGAGATGAGTAGTTGGATACATCCTCGCGAGTAGGAACTCGCGGAACTAAAGAGAATAACATGAAAATATTAACTCGCTGAGTATCAGCTCTCGAGCTAGAACTAAAGAGAACACCATAGTTGCTGAAGTGATGACCTCGCGAGTACAGACTCGCAGAATTAATAGAACACCATAGTTGCTGAAGTGATTACCTCGCGAGTAAGGACTCGCAGAATTAATAGAACACCACAGTTGCTGAAGTGATGACCTCGCGAGTAAGGACTCACGGGATTAAGAGAACACCATATCTGCAGAAGTGACGACCTCGCGAGTACGGACTCGCGGGATATAGAGGAAAACACCTGAATTGTTGAAGTGAATACCTCGCAAGTTGAATTCGCGAAATAAAGTAGAAAGGACTCGCGAAATATACACTCTACCATGACCCTGTCATATGGATCCCTCTGTGACGGTTGTCATAGCGGTCAAGATGTCAAAGTAACACTATTTGCATATCAGATGCAAGCACTCATGGGTTTTACCAAAGCCTACCTAGAGGCAGTATCTGTGAGTTTCCCTAGAGGAGGTCACCTACATTAGGGCGCCTCGCACCTTGCGAGTAGAACACATGCAAGCAGAATATCTGCGAGTAGAACACCTGTAGGCAGAGTATCTGCGAGTAGAACACCTTTAGGCAGTATCTGCGAGTAGAATACATGTAGGCAGTATCTGCGAGTAGAATACTTGTAGGCAGTATCTGCGAGTAGAACACATGTAGGCAGAGTATCTGCGAGTAGAATACTTGTAGGCAGTATCTGCGAGTAGAGCACCTGTAGGCAGTATCTGCGAGTAAAACACCTGTAGGCAGAGTATCTGCGAGTAAAATACCTGTAGGCAGTATCTGCGAGTAGAACACATGTATGCAGTATCTGCGAGTATTACACTTGTATGCAGAGTATCTGCGAGTAGAACACTTGTAGGCAGTATCTGCGAGTAGAACACTTGTAAGCAGTATCTGCGAGTAGAACACTTGTATGCAGAGTATCTGCGAGTACAACACTTGTAGGCAGTATCTGCGAGTAGAACACATGTATGAAGTATCTGCGAGTAGAACACCTGCGAGTTGATTGAGCTCGCTTGAGCTGGAATTCGCCTCAGTTTGTACTCGCCTGAACTGGTACTCGCCTCAGTTTGAGCTCCCCTAAACTGGCACTCGCCTGAGTTTGTACTCGCCTGAGTTTGTACTCGCCTGAGTTTGTACTCGCCTAGGACCCTTCTCATCATGGCTCACCGCGAGGTCTCGCACTAAAGTTTCTTACTCTGGTCACAGTCCACGCTCACCGCACCAAAAATGTTGGAACCCGGATACCGGTCCAACTATGTTCGAGACTTGGGGGTGACCAGAGGCTACTTGTTTAGCGGTCGACTCACATGAGACAAGGTGATAAGAAGCTAGGGAGCATACAAAACCACTTCAACCTGCCTATAAACAAGACCCGCGTGCTGCAGCGAGAAGGTCCCGCCACATACCCGGAAGTCTATAGGAACTTCCCCTCCTAAAGCCAATGCTGAGCTTGGCACAAGAGAGGCAGGCAAGGTACTCGCCCACCATAGGGGGGGTGAAGGTGCCTTCTACTTGTGCCTTGGGGTCCTATTTATAGGCAAATCCAAATGGACTGCGAATAGCTGCTCCCGCCTTCTGAAATGGGCTGCAGATAGCGGCTCCCGCCATTTGACGGGGTGAAAATTTGTACTCGCCCCAGGTGGGCGAGGTCTTCTGCACTTGCACAGGTGGGGGAGGTCTTCTGCACTCGCCCAGGTGGGGGAGTCTTGTGTACTCGCCCAGGTGGGGGAGGTCTTCTGTACTCGCCCAGGTGGGGGAGGTCTTCTGTACTCGCCCAGGTGGGGGAGGTCTTCTGTACTCGCCCAGGTGGGGGAGGTCTTCTGTACTCGCCCAGGTGGGGGAGGTCTTCTGTACTCGCCCAGGTGGGGGAGGTCTTCTGCACTCGCCCAGGTGGGGGAGTCTTCTGTACTCGCCCAGGTGGGGGAGGTCTCCTGTACTCGCCCAGGTGGGGGAGGTCTTCTGTACTCGCCCAGGTGGGGGAGTTCTTCTGTACTCGCTCAGGTGGGGGAGGTCTTCTGTACTCGCCCAGGTGGGGGAGGTCTTCTGTACTCGCCCAGGTGGGGGAGGTCTTTTGTGTTGTCCTCATGCATTTCTGATCTCGACGAATTACGGGTTATACAGAGACTAACATTAAATTGCTCAATCGTCCCACCCGGAATATGCTTAACAGAAAAACTTCAGCTACACCCACTAATCTGCAACCATATGAACACAAACCAAAGTTCCAAGTATCATTTCATCGAAGAGATTGCATTTCCTCATTCATAATAGTTGTGCAACCAAGATCCTCTAGGGCTAGCTGAATATAAAAGGGCCTCATCAATTAAGTTGAGGGAGAATGTAAATGCATAAAATTGGGGTGAGATAAGAAATGAAAACAAAATGTGTAATAAGATGAATGGCACATGTTCACTTATCGAAGAAGTTGATGGTGGAGGTCGGGAGAAGTAACATTTGGTGAAGGAAAGTCTCACGCCTTTTGATATAAACCAAAATAGGTACTCAACGTAATGCATATATATGAGTGGACAATTCCAAACTATCAATAAATGTAATGGCATATTGGTTGTTTAATCCGGAGGCATATGAGCCATGTAGGGAAAAAAGCCGGTTTCAAAAAGGAAGCATTCAGCGGGGATGGGAAATGAGAAGAAAATAGGTTCTTTTTTTAGAGTAATACTATCTTTTGAAATACCATGAATAAAGAAAGAAGACACTTAATTGCACGACGACAACCACACGCACTAGGGATGGGAAAATAATCACAATTAGAAAAAAAATTGAAAGTCAAATTATGTTGTCTTAATTATGAGTCAGTCGAGTCATGTTTGTTATTATATCATTTTATTATGAGCCGTTAAGAGTCTTACGCCTTTCAGTAAGTTTTAGTACTTTTATAATAAGTCCAAGTGTCGAGACTTATTACGCTTATGCCATCATTGTGATTCTATTTAAGGACCCATATTGTCATGAATGAGGGAAGTAATAAGTAATATTTCCTCTCCCTCTTAGTTCCTCCCCTGCCTCTTCTCTTAGTTAGCTTTAGGGTTTGGTGCTCCCCACACCGCAGAAAAGGCTCCATTTATGATTTATCTCCACTAACATCTTCTCCATCAGCATCTTCTTTGCCCCCAAAAGACTCCTCGCTAGGGTTGAGGTCCCCCAAATTCATCAGCTACTCAACCTCAACCATGAATCTAAACAATGTTCGCAACATCTGATATCACAGCACCCTGATACCGCATCCACGTTTTCGCAGCCGCACGTTGCTCTTCAAATTCCTGCCAACAACGACATCTTTTCTTCTTCAATAGAGCAAGCATCTGTTTTGCGAGAGAGCAGCAATCTACATATTAGGTCGACTCACAATTCCAGACCCTGAAATACTTACAGGACTCTTAAGGTCCTCAGTGGCGCGCCCTCACAGAATCGTTTTCATCTTAGACGACAACTTCCTCCACCTTCTTCCCAGCCGAAGCAGTCGTTCCCATCGAAGGTTGTGTGTGACCCAGTGAAGTAGTCAAGATAATAGCATCCAGTGCATGCCCCCGTAAAGGAGTAGTGCTTCACTTCCCACTCGGGTGAGCATCACAGAAGCTCCTTCGGGCCTTCAACAGGCCACATCCCCCACTAGTAGTTGAAGGCATCGAGACAGTCGCAAAAGCCTTATTCGAGCATCGTGATCTAATTTTGATTTCATTCAATCTATCGAATGCATTAGCCTACCCTATCCAATCGAGCCCAATGCCTTCTCCTTATGTCTTGGGTTCAGCATTTCAACTTTACATAATTAATCAATCCATTAATTAATTATAATTCAAAAAATAGAACTAATTAATTAGATAGTAATTAATTACTTTACTAAATTAATTAATTATTCATTGATTAATTTGTTATTAAAAAATGGCATAGCATCTCTGTGGAACAAGAAACCCACGTCTTTGTGAGAATTCAAGTTGAATCAAACTCGACAATACCTTCAGCGAAACATGTTGCCTAGCTGCGGGACTTTTTTCAAATTACCCACATGTTCCCTTCTCAACCATCATTATCTAAACCCAACTATATTGTCTTTACCAGCCAAGAGTACAATTACATAATAGATACCTTCTCAGTAGGAACGGTCGTGGAACCTCGTTCCACCACCACAGCGCTTCTAAAAACCAAGGGAAATTCCATCTAGCTACTAAAGAAGGCAATCACATTATGGGATTAGCTCATGGCCAAGGAAGCAGCAGCCAAGCACAGCAACTGGAAACTAACGAACAGCAGCTGCCAACAGGGACGTTGGAGCACGAAGACAGTAGCCGGAGCGCACGCTCCCCACCGACTGTTGCATGTCACAATGTCCTTCCAACAACTGTTGTACCAACCCCAGTGTCTCCATCCAGCAACTTCCTCTCCAACCGCCGATTCAGATGGCTACAACTTGGTAGAACATTCATCAAGCATCACCTTTCATTGTCCCTTCTCAACAGGTAGCTCCTCACAAGTGCCAAACTACTGTCATCCAGTGGACTGCACTGCCTACCCCGATGCCCACACACAATGGCTTCTTCCTCGTCAACTTCACTGCGCTGCACGATCCTCCATCAACAACAACAAGTCCCATCGAGGCGCGGGCCACCAACTTCCGGAGGCATGGTCCTCTTCTTAAACAGTATGCATGCCCCCCCCCCTCGAAAAACGATGCCTCTAGAAAGAGGACTTGTTATAGAGCCCTCTATTTAAGGACACTAGGTCATAAATGAGAGAAGTAAAAAAGTAATATTTTATGTTCATCTTAGTTCCTCCTCTCTTAGTTAGCTTTAGGGTTTGGTGCTCCTCCTCGAGCACCCATCTGCAGTAGTGGCGACAAAGGGTATGTTTATCTCTACTAGCATCTTCTCCGACGCTCAGATGCTCCTCTCTATTGTTGAGATCTACAAATCCATTGTCTCTTCAAACTCGACAACGAATCTCAATGAGGTTCATAGCAAAATATCTTCAATGACAATAGTAGCAAGGTTGCAAATATCGGATGACATGGACACATCGGTATGGGTTTTTTTAATCTCGGGGGATATCGGGAATATCTCATATAACTGGTTTTAATATTTAATTATTTAAATACATAATTAAATATAAATATAATCCGAGTCAAAGTGAGTGAACTCCATGGTGGAGTAAAAGTGATCATATTCCTGATAAAGCTGAGTGAACTCCAAGTAGTAGACCAAAGAAGGACGATCACCCTATCTCAGGAGAAAGATCTTTCATCGCAGTTGGAAGATTTGGGTTGCATTCCCTCGGCACGAGTAAGTGGTCACAACTCTCTTCCAAATATCTGATGCAATATCCAAGAACAGATAATTTCGAGCAATAGAATCCACCATGGACTTCGTAAGCCGGGACATGACCAAAGAGTTCTCAGACTCCCATAGCAACCAATCTGGGGAAGTATTTCCAGGCTACGGTGTAGTACCTCGAACATAACCAAATAGTCGCCTGCTTTTCAGGGCAAGAGTAATAGATCAAAGCCCGTGGAAGGTAATTAGAGCCATCCAAACATATAGTAGTAAATTGTGGTGTACTGTGATCATGACTTGACCGAATAAACGCTACGGAAATCAAGGTAGCGGTAGAATCCCCGGCTTTGGAAGAGATAATAAGAGATTCATTATTCCTCGAATTTATGATCCAAAAATAGAAATCAAAGGGAAGAAAAAAATCAATGAAGAAACCACTTGGGTTTGCTCATATGAATAGGGGAGAAGTAAGATCCATGAAGAATCTACCCCGCAAAAAGAAAAGATAACGACGCCAAAAATCGGCCTAGGACTTCAACTCCGGCGTATGTAGAAGAATCGATCAATGGCGCCGACGGACGCGAATGTCGAACAAGACGCTTGCGGGAGGAGGGAGGCGAGAGGCGACACCTGCTAGAGTCGAGTCGGACGCGAGCGGTGGAGTCGAAATGGCGACGCTTGCGGAGGCGAGATGCGGAAAATCCCGATACTAACACTACTATATTTCCACCGAGCGGTGGAGTCGAACGCGTGCGAAGAGGGACGATGATTTGCCCTAAGGAGGCTCTGATACCATGTAAGAAACCCGCCCTTCCATCCCAAAACTCTGAAGTGATAGGAGAAGTGGGACGGGGCTTATAAGCACAGGTGGGTGATGCGTGGTAGGCAATGTGGGACAAATCAACATACTACGCCAGATCGAGGATAATCCCGATATAAACCGGTCCCGCACGACACGGTAGAATCATGTAACACGCCCTCACAACGGGTCAAACCAGCGCTTTGATACCATGTTGAAACAAAAGAGAAATTCAGGTAATAACAAAATATCAACTAATACATGTTAACACTAATACTACTATATTTCCACCTCGTTCAAGATTCACATCCAACAAATTATTGCAAAAGTATCCATCTTTGTGCGCAAAAAAATTCCCTTAAGCTAATATCGGCAAATACAAAATATAACCAAATATTAACACCAAACACTAACACTACTAGATTTCCACCTCCTTCAAGATTCACATTCAACAAATTATTGCAAAATTATCTATCTTTTCGTGCAAAAATTTTCCATTGAGCTATTACTAGAATTGTGCGCACTATTGGTGGTTACCAATGATGACTAGTAATTTTTTATGGCGGCTTTATAGAAGTTTCATGGATTTCTCTTTAAAAGTATAATTTCTTTTCCGATATTTACATGACAAATATCAACCGTCGTTCAAGCTAAATTTTTGTCAAGCCGCTAACTGGGATGAAAAGCCATACTCATTTAATGTTAAAGCCCATTATTATAAGAATTCAAAAGAGACTCATTGTATATTTTTCTCTCTCTTGTATTTGTTCTCACACCTTCAAGTGCAAATTCTTCCTCATCTACTCTATATAAAGAGGAGAGTTCTTATGTAATCGTTAGTAATTTTGGAATAATAATTATTTAATATTTCAAATTCTCACATTGCATCAGAGTATGACGAATTTTTCGTTGTCTCTCTCATTTCTACCTCTTGCATAATTTATCGCAGACATACATGAACCAATCCGATTTTCGTGAGTACCACCCAGACTTACACGAGAGATAGTCACCTCGCAGAGCTCGCCAATAGACAATTTCTAATCAAGCCCAAAAATATGGCTCCACGCTCACCGCTACCCTCCTTTTATAACTGGTCGAGCTCCACGATAACGCTCCTTTGCAACACAAGCACATCCTCACCAACAGCACAAACTCATCCTGTCCATCGTGCGAATTCCCCATGGCGTCTGTAAACTGGCGTGAGTCCTTCCCGCGATTTCAATGACTCCTCTTATGCGAACTCATCCTCGCCATACTCGTCGGCCGCGCAACTGCTCCTCGACGATACAAAGCTACCTCTATCATGCTCGTAGAATTTGTGCAAACTCCATCATGCTCCAACTTCGAGCTCACCAAACTCACTGAATTCCATCGTGCTCCAACTGCAAAGCACGTCGAACTCGCGTGAACTCTATCATGCTCTGACTGCGAGCTCCTCAAACTATTCGACTGCGAGCTCCCTGATACGAAGTGACCTCTGAGCTCTCTGAAGCCGCCGACTCTTTCCATCGAGTTGAATGTTGAGCTCTCCGACCGCCGAGCTCACTGACTCTGCCACTGGACGTATCACATCTCTCCCTAGAACTGAACTATGGCCACTCCAAGGCTCCCTCCTGCTCCCACTGCAATTGCTCCTACCCTCACACTCATTTCCAGTGCTTACGGAAATCTCAGAACGGCTTCCAAATTAACTGGACCAAATTATCCTCATTAGAGTGTCTCTTCCACTTTTTTTTGCACTCTCAACGCAAAAGATAGCATCTCACTAACACCCCACCAGACCCTACATCTCTCACATATGATAATTGGGACGCCAATGATTCTCTGGTTCAAACATGGCTTGCAAGCACTCTCTCAGATGAATTGTTTATCATCTGTCATGATGAAACTGTAAAGGTTGCATAGGACCATTTTGCAACCCTTTACTCCAAGAGTTCCAAAACCTCTTGCATCTACACAATCTACTTTGATCTTTTTGGCAGGCTTATACTCCTGTTCTCTGGAAAGGAAGCCCCAACTTTGAAATTCATTTACATACTGATGGATAGTCTAACCCAATTTCATAAATGTCTGGTGGGGGAGCTAGGTTGTATTGGGTATTTCAATGGTGAGTTGATTGTCATTTTTTTCATATTCCCAATTGTCCATGCTATTCTTCGCTCGGCCAACATTCTCTCCCGATGTTGCGTTCAAACCCTCTCCAACATCGGGCTTTATTGGTAGACCTTGCAACTCAGCAAAAACATTTCAGAAACTCCTTGTGGTGTGCTATCTTCTCCATCTTCCAAACTCCAACGAGATGATACGCCACCAAATATTGGGAAAATCTGACACTCCCACCTTGGATAATAATGTCACTTGCATCTTTGTTGTTACCAACCTTCTGTGCCGACCTCCAATAGTAGCGCATCCACCCTAGGACAATTATGATCATGCAGCTGGTTGTGGAGCACAACATGGCCGTGAGGGTGCATTGGAGGTCGTAGGGGCAATCACCCTCTTTGCTCACATTGTGGGAGACTTGGTCATCTTATCGAACATTATTTTTCAAAGTATTATCACCTTCATTCTCAGGCTCATATTACTACTACTGAGTCTGAGCCTTCTCAGACCACCTCCACTCCGCCACCAGGATCTGGCTAATGGTTCTCCTCGGCAGATATTAAGGTTCTAATTTGTAAACAATTTGCCCTCATTGCAACTTCTTCGGGTAGTGCACATGTCTCCACTCGGTGTAAGGGCTTATCGACTCTGATGCGACCAATCATATGACTGAAAACTTTTATCTTCTCCTACCTCGAGAGCATAACTGATTACTACCGTTATTTGTGATTGATGGTTCTCCTGCTTCAGTTTGTGGAATTGAAGTTATTATTACAACTCCCTTCTCATATTGGACGATACCTATATGTTTCAAATTTTTCTTGCAATTTGTTATTTGTCGGTGCATTTTATAAACAATTACACTGTTTTATCTCATTTCTCCAAATACTTGTTATTTTCAAGACCTTCAATCGAAGAGGACGATTGCCACTAGGATTGCACAGGGAGGTCTCTACTACCTAGACGATCTTCCCACTATCTCTGTATCTACCATCTCAACTTCTCTACTTCAATGGCATCATCGTCTTGGGCATCGTCCACTTCATCTCCTCCAGCAAATCCTACCATCTTTTCAATTTGAGTTTGCTTTAGAATGTGAAGCTTGTCAATATGGCAAGAATCATCGTGTTACTTTTCCTGCCAAATTTTTTACGAGTTTTGTACGTCCTTTTGATCTTGTTCATTCGAACAACTAAGGTTCTAGTCCCACCAAGTATGTTGGTGGAGGAAGTCTGCATTTTGTCACTTTTATAGAAGATTACTCTAGATATACTTGACTCTTCACTGTATTTATAATGAAATTTGCACTCAGTTTGATCTTGCTCTGAAAGTTATAGGGACAGATAATGCGAAAGAATATATGAGTCAGTAGTTTTATTTTTGCAATTCTAATGACATCTTTCATCAAACCAGCTGTGTGCATATACATCCGAACAAAATGAGGTGGCGGAAAGAAAATATTGTCACCTCCTCGTTGTTGCCCGCACACTCCTATGTCAAATGAATGTTCTCCGCTCCTACTAGAGTCCTGCGATTCTCATCTCTTGTTTTCTTAATAATCGTCTGCCTTCTACTTACAGGGCAAGACACATTTCTCTCTTCATCTTCATCCGGATGGAACTCATTTTTCCCTTACTCCTCGTGTGTTTGGTTGTACCGCCTTCCCACACTCCCACATCTGGCCGAGATAAACTCTCCACTCCTACCACCAACTGTATTTTCGTAGGGTACTCTCCTACTCAAAAAGGCTATCGACTCTCGTTGTTTTGACTCAATCTCTAAACGTCAATATGTCTCTGTTGATGTCACATTTTTAGAGTTCACTCTTTATTTCTCCAAGGATGATGAATCTCCTACTATTGAGATCCCTCCTCTCTCCATCACCTCTCCTCCCCACGTCTATCTCCTATTTTACTATCATTCATGCTCCCCCACCATATATCACACAACTCGCACCACCTTTCAGACATATACCTCCTCTTTTGCCTTTTATTATCATTATCACTGACGTCTTGTTACTCCCGTTGTCATAACTCCTTCCACTCTGGGATCCTCGACATAATCTCCCAGGCCAGCTCCCTCCACTTCGAAAGGTTCCTTCCCCTCAGCGGACTTAGACATGAATGTTCCCATTACTTTGCGGTGAATAAGGGGGAGTACGCAACATCCAATTATTAATGTTGTGTCTATGCAAATCTCGGTCCTTCGTGCAGTAGATTTGCTTTGGCGCTCTCTACCAACAACATCCATACTACTTATTTGCTGGAAGGCGGCTAAGGATGAAGAAATCTCAGCCTTAGCATCGCAGGATACTTGGACACTTGTTCCTACCCTATCCAGCGGCGATATTGTTGGTTGTCGATTAGTCTTTGTCATCAAGTTTCTACCTAACGGCACGGTGGACAGATACAAGGCCCGTTGGTTGCGAAGGGGTTCACTCATATATATGATGTTGATTCCTTTGACACATTCTCTCGGGTTGCCCGTATCAGCACTATTTGGGTCCTCTTCTCTATTGTTGTCAACTAGAATTGGCAAATGTCTCAGCTTAATGTCAAAAATATCACCTTATATGATGATTGCACAAAGTAGTTTATATGAAGAAACCTCTGGCTATGTTGCTCGGGGGAGTGTAAGCTGCAGAAAACTATCTATGGTCTTAAACAAAGTCCTCAAATTTGGTTTGACAAATTCAGTCGGGTCGCTTCTACCATTGGGTTTTCGAAAAGCAATATTAATCACTCACTCTTTATATGGAAGACCAATCGAGGACTAGTTATTCTTGTTGTATGCGTAGATGATATTCTTTTTATTGGAGATGATTCATCTGGAATATAGATAACAAAGAAACATCTTCTGGCACACTTCGTTACATAAGATATAAGTCCTCCCAAATATTTCCTGGGAATCAAAATTACGAGATGCAATAACAACATAGTTCTTTCTTAAAGAAAGTATGCCCTAGATCTACTTAAAGAAATAGGTCATCTTGGAACAAATTCTGCTCAGAATCATATGCATATGGGCACTGAAAAACTCTGGGATAAGACATCTCTTCTACAAGATATCACTCATTAAAGGTATCTTGTCAATAAACTCATTTATCTTACCATAACCAGACCTGACATCTCCTCAGCTTATGCAAGCTCCCAAAGAGTGTCATCTGGAAGTTGCATTAAAAATATTAGAATATATCAAAGGATCTCTGAGCAAAGGACTATTGTTTAAAGGAAACAATCGCTTACGTATTGAAGCATATTCAAATGCAAGCTATGCAAATAATAATGGAGATTGAAAACCAACTTCTGAATATTGCACTGTGTCAAAGAAAATATTGTCACTTGGAGAAGTAAGAAACAAACAGTTGTTTACAAATCCAATGCTGAAACTGAATACAGAAGTATGACTCAGACTGCTTATGAGTTAAAATAGTTGAGAACACTTCTAAAAAAATTTAGGTGAAACTTACAACTCTACCAATGCTCTGTGATAATAAAATTGTTATCTACCTATCTAAAAATCATGTGTTTCATGAAATAACAAAACATACAGAATTTGATTGCTACTCCATTGAAGAGGAATTTATCAACAGAAGAATATGCACTTCGGTTGTTACCTCAGACACAGAGTTGGCCGACATTTTCATCAAACCAACATTCATCTTTTCCCGATATTTGTGTCAAGATGAGAATGATCGATATTTATGCTCAAGCTTATAAGAAACCCAAAAGGGGCTCAATGTACATTTTTATCTCTCTTGTATTTAGTCATAGTTGAAATGCACAGGGAAAGGACATTGGGTATAGTTATCGCGGTCAGTAAGTGAGTCATTATCAAAAAAATTATTCATGATGCTCATATGGGGAGAAGAGATAAATGTGTCTAGACAACCTTGAGGAAGCATCAGAGGAAGTGCTCATGACAACAAGAGGATGTCAGAGAAATGCAAGACCGTATACCTAACGTGACACTAAAACGCCCAATTGAGGGGCCCGAGTAGGACGGGGAACTCTAAAACAATATAGTTGAAATCTATCGGGAGCCCGATATCCATATCGAAGGTCACGATACAAACAGAGACTTGGGACTCGATGAAAATAAGATACACGAGAGTCCCAATTTGGTCCCAATCGGGAACCCACCTGAACATAGAAATGGGTGAAGTTGAATCAATTCCAACAAAGATCAATTGGGGTCCCTTCTTGACAAAGAACAACATTTCAACTGCAAGGTCTGCAACACAATATCTTGGGGTTCCGATAGAATGAAATTGAGACACGATAAAAGTCGGCGAACATAGCAGTGGACAGGGCCATAAAAGATGACAGACAGCGTGGTCGGTGGAGATAGAGGAAACAACTAGAGAGGCTCGGGAGATTGACAACATGAAATCGACTACAAATGAAGGTCTGACGTCGACGAGCAGCAATGGATTCGTGGGGTAAGACCGGAAAAAGCAAAGGCTTCGTCGACATGAGACAAAGCAGTCGACGGAGAGAGGAGCCTCAACCTCAATGTGCTCAAGTGTTTGGTCAATCAGAGGGACTGGATTGAGGTGAGAGTTGCCTAGGTCGAAGGACCGGTTGTCTTTAATACCATGTAAAGGATTGGGAGGAATACTCGCTTGGATTATTCGGGTCAGGAATAGTCATAATCATACAACAGAGGCCCGACATAAAGTTTATACACAAACTATATTGGACAAAAGAATACAACAATAATAGATAATAAAAAATACTAACTAAAGCTCAGTTTGGGGCAGCAGTGGAGGTCGTGAACGCAGTTGTTGGAAATTGCAGTTATGAACACAATTGTTGAAAACTGAGGCTATGAACGCAGTTGTTTGAAACTGCGGTCATGAACGTAGTTGCGTTGTTTGGTGAAATTGGCTTTTCAGTGTTGTCATGAACGTGGAAGCATTGTATTTCTTTGGTGGCATACAAATGTGATGGCTTGAATATGAACAAATCAATGTATACTTCATGATGATCTAAGAAATAACAAAGGACTAAACGTTGGAAAGCATCGCCTAGCATGATCTTTGCATTCTCTAATAAAGATAATAACAGTAATTTTTACTAGGTATAACCATGAATGCCACAAAGAAGAATTATGCCACCAAATAGAAGGGATCGAAACGATCAGCAGCAGAGCAAGCACACTGCAAATGGCTCCTCGTCTCCTTGATTGGCCGCCACAGACCTTTTAATAGATCGGCGTGTATCAATGGATAATAATAGCTTAGGATTTGAAACGAGAGGAGTGAAAACAATTTTTCTCCGAAGCCGGAACTGGATTGCCGGCAGGATAATAATGACCATCAGAGATTTATTACAGCGCTCGGTCCCCGATCTCAGAAACTGCTGGTGATGCAGTAGGGTTGCTCATCGTCGGCATGGATAATGGCTGACGATCTGTTAAGGGGTATTCCTGCTACCAGAGGAGAATCGCGAAGGGATAAATCGCAGAAGAGTTACGGGAGGAGAATCGTGAAGGGGAGAAATCGCACAAATAGGAACGCGGAAGTAACCCCCTTGATGTGATCACGCATTAACAAAAAAACACAGGAATAATGTGTTTTGTGTTTTCCAACGTCGCTCACAAACACACAAATAACAGCGGTGGTGTTTTTAAATAAACGCCACCGCTGCAAAATCAATGTATACTTCAAGATGTTCTACAAAATAATAAAGGACTAAACATTGGAAAGCATCGCCAAGCATGATCTCTGCATTCTCTAATAAAGAAAATAGTAGTAATTTTTATTATGTATAACCATGAATGCGACAAAGAACTAAGTTGCCAAATAGAAGGGATCAAAACGATTAGAAGTAGAGCAAGCACACTACAAATGGCTCATCTTCGATGAGTGAAGCTAGTCGTACTCTCGGCGTAGCCTAGGGGAGCTCCTCTGGGGAAATCCAAGTATCATCTGAGTGTGGGTGTCCGCTCCAACGGACAAGATATCGCAGTGTATCTCGCTCGTAGTGACAAAGGCGGAAGAGGGCAAGGGACGAGGAGATGAAGACACGACGCATAAATCGATGTCAGGACCAAGGCGACGTGGACACAGATCCCAACTCGACGACGGGCGTTCGCTAGTAGTGCGCACGGGAGTAGCGCAGACGCCGGCCTTATCGTTTTCTTATCGCACATGCATTTCGTGTCGTGGGTTATTTACCATTTTTCCTTGCATACTTCGGAATTAGATATTATATAAGCATATGCGTATCTCTCATTTGCATTATCTTGGAAGTATGATCAAAATGAAACCCGGTTTTCTCTTATCCTCCTCTTCCACTTCTACTCTTCTCTCCTTTTCCCTCTTCTCTATCTCTATCTCGAAACCCCCGACTATGTAGAATTTAGTCCGACTTGCCATCTTCAAGTCGCGGTTTCCGCCGCCCGAATTGATCCAGTACCTGCTTTTGTTGCTCCAGCCGATCCCGCAACCGAGCTCGCACAGCTCCTTCTCGCGCCTCCGGACTCGCCCGATCCGACTGTGTCTGCTCTGCACTGACCGTCCTGCATCCTTTCGTCTAGTTCCGTGTTGATTCCGCAACCGAGCCCGCACTACCAATCCAGCAATCGAGCCCGCGCTGCCTCCGGTCTCCACTCGCCGCTAGCACGCCGTCCAGATCCGCCGATCCGCTCGAGTGTTCTTCCGATTCCGCTTGTCGAGCTTCATGTGGCCTTCCAGTCCGTCGATTCACTGTTTCTTTGATATGTCCACCACAGGCAGCATTTGTATGCCCTGCCCTCGCCCAATGGGACTTTAGAACGCTTTCGCGGCTCAGTCCCCCACCGATCCAGCCATCTCACGTTGCCTCAATACTCAAGAGGCTTCCATTGCTTCCCTCTACGATCTAGATGAGAAATTTGATGCCCTCCGCGCTGGTCGAGCAAGTTCCTCCTCAACCTCCAACGCGGCGTCCCCTTCGCTTCTCGGGGCGCATCTGGTCTTTCCACGGAATCACGTTCCGCCACTAGCGGTCTACCCTCCAGCTCACTATTCGTTCGGCGTTCCCTCCTTCAACGGTACCGAACCCGTGGGGTGGATTTCCCATGCGGAACAATTTTTTGACATACATCTGACTCATGAGTCGCAAAAGGTTGTCATGGCTCTCATTGGTATGGAGAGATCAACCCTCCATTGGGTTCGCTGGCTGCGACAAAACAACCATTCGCTCTCTTTGGCGGACCTCCAACAAAACCTCATCCTCTGCTACGATGTTTGTTATTTTGGGACGACTGTAGAACATTAATGTGGTGTCCGTCAATCGGGTCACCTTGACGACTACATCAATGAATTCATTGCCTTGGCAACTCACGTTCTGGGCCTACCGCCAGTTCATTACTTGGGCTTCTTCACACAGGGGCTCCTTCCCCACATTCGGTCCCACCTTCGCACCCACCACCTCCGAACTATTACTAATTCTATGGATCTCGCCCGCTTGGTGGAAGCGGACTTCAATGTCACCCCATCGACATCGGCCAGCCACCGGGAGTTCTACGCCTCAACAAATTGCCTACCCTCCAACATCCTTCCGGCCTCCACCCCAGGTGCATATCATGGCTCCCCCGCATCTCGAACCACCTCCCCGAACACCCCGGCCACCGAACGGCCCCCTGATGACCAACCAAGAGTACCACGATCTTCACACTATGGGCATATGTTTCTGTTGTAAGCAACCCTACTCCCCGACTCATGTTTATCCTCTGAAGGAGCTCCGCATCACCATTGGCGAGGACCAGGAGATCACCCTTGGGGATTTCGAAGCCCTAGACAGTGATGACTCACCTGTTGCCACGGGTCCCCCTGTACGTCTGCATCGTCTAGAATTTCAACGCTCTGTGGTTGGCGACACCTCTGGCCCCATCACTATGACGTTCATTGGTTCCCTGGCTGGCACTCCCCTAATGGTGTTGATTGATAGTGGGGACAGACACAATTAAATCTCCTCGCGCCTGGCGACACAGCTCGACATTCGCTCGTCACCTTCTCCTCTTGTTTTTTGCATGGATGAAGGCCACCGCACTACCACTAGGGGCCTTTGTACCGACATGCACATGACTGTGGACCTCATGCCCTCTCCGCACAAATCACTACTCTTTTGAGCTCGATGGCC
This sequence comes from Dactylorhiza incarnata, assembly GCA_033032865.1. NCBI lineage: Eukaryota > Viridiplantae > Streptophyta > Magnoliopsida > Asparagales > Orchidaceae > Dactylorhiza > Dactylorhiza incarnata. The sequence continues at coordinate 2,973,002 of JAWHQI010000217.1, forward strand.
TCAACATCATACTCGGCGTCGCGTGGCTTGGCATCCATGGGGACGTGTATATCAACTGGACCCGCATGATGATGCGCTTTTCGCGAGCAGGAGTCCCTTTCCACTTGGTAGGGGAGGCGTCATTTTCCCATCTGTCGATGACACCTCATCCTCCTCAGCAGCAAGCGATTGTACATTTTGTTGCATACATGCGGCACGATGTCGAGTCGACCCGCCGGACGGCCCTCCACCATCCCAACTGTAGTGCATCCAGGAAGTTGCTTCTGCCTTGAGGACAAGGTGAATTTTCAAGAGGGCGGCATTGTTACGAAGACGGAAGAGGGCAAGGGATGAGGAGACGAGGACACGACGCATAAGTTGACGTCGGGACCAAGGTGACGCGAACACGAATCCCAACTAGACGACTGACATTCGTTAGTAGTGCGCACGAGTAGCGTTGTTGTTAGCCTCATTTTTTATTATCGCACATGCATTTCGGACCATGGGTTATTTACCGTTTGCTCTTGCGTAATTCGGAATTAGGCACTATAAAGCCTGTGTATCTTTCATTTGCATTACTTTGAGTATAATGAAAACGGAACTCTATGGGTTTTCTCTTCTCCTCTTCCCCTTTCCTTCTACTCTTCTCTCCTTTTCCCCTTCTCTATCTCGGAACCCCCGACTACGTCCCGCCCACGGCGGTGAAGTCATGTGCAACAAATATGTCTTCGGCAATTGCAGGTAGCTCTGAGTAAGATGTACCTCTGTCTGAAAGCTAAACTGGTGAAACAATCGATGGTGTGAGGTCTCCCTTATGGTGGGACTAATCAGGTTGAGGTTGGAGTGGAGTGGAAGGAAATGAGGGATGTTGTGGTTCAAGTGTAGGAGTGGAGAAGGGATCCACATACACGCGCTCCTCGTAGTAAAGAGTCAGGTCCTCTACATTGAATGTTTGGTTTATCCCCATATTTTGAGGGATATCAATCTCATATGCATTAGCACCGATCCTTCGTACGAATATATAGGGAGTTCGACGAGCACTTAATTTTTTGTTGTTCTTTGTGGGAACCTCTCAGATTGTATGTGAATCATCACCTGCTCTCCAGTTTCAAAAGTCTGATCCTACTTGTGCATATCTGCTTGGGCCTTATAATAATCATTACTCATTATAACTTTCTTTCGGACCAACCCATGAAGTGTATGCAAATGATGAATGAAAGACTTTGCAGACTCACTAGGCAGGTCTTTTAAAGAAACTTGAATTAGGTCAACGAGCATCTTAAGTTCATAACCTAACATGATATGAAATGCACTCAAACCTGTGGTTCTATTAACTGAACTATTGTATACAAACTCGGCTACGGGTAGATCAGAATCCCAGGTAGAAGAAATATCCCCGATTAGACATCACAGAAGGGTTCCTAGGCTACGGTTGACAACCTCGATTTGTTTATCCGCCTGTGGGTGATGGGTGGTGGAAAACTTCAGTGGCGTACCTATTTTCTTCCACAACATTTTCCAAAAGTAGCTCATAGTCGATGTCAGAAACTATTGAAGTGGGTAACTCGTGATACTTGAACACTTTCATAAAGAATAGAGTTGTCACATGATACGCGTCACCGATCTTTCGACAAGGAATGAAGTAGGTTATTTTCGAAAAAACGGTCATCCACGACAAAATAGAGTCAAGCTTCCTCAGGGTGCAAGGGAGCCAGAGTATAAAGTCCATACCAATGTCAATCCATGGCCACTGTGGGATAGGAAGCGAAAACCAGTGGGTTGGCATGATCCCTTCGCGGACTGACAGGCTCGACAATTTATAACAATCCATGCCACGTCCTTCTCCAGGCTAGCCCAGAAGAAACGATCCTAGACTAACACAATTATCTTATCTAGACCAAAATGTCATGCGACTCCGCCAGCGTGTAGCTCCCAGATAAGAAAATCTTGAAGGTACATCTGTAATACGCAGAGGGGCGATAATCATCAGAGATCACATAACCCTCACAAAGCTCATGAGGATCTCTCATCAGGGCGCCATAAAAGTCGCCAAAATCTGGGCACTCCGTGTAGTCATAAACTAAGCGCTTGAAGCCCTCAACACGTGTGTTCATAGTATATAGGAGGCTGACTCGGTGACACAGAACGCCAGACGGATTGTTCTCAACACTTGCTCGATGTTTGAGAACGTAATGGTAATCTTGCATAAACTCCACCCATTTTGCATGGTGATGGCGATGGCACAACTTCTTCTATGAATCAAGGTATCGCAGGGTCTGATGGTCAGAATACAAAATAAATTCATTATGTAGGAGATAGTGACAACAATAACGAAGTGCTTGCACAACAACATAAAACTCGATCAAAATTCGAGTACTTTTGTCGGGCATCATTCAGTTTCACACTGAAGTAAGCAACCAGATGACCCTCCTGACTAAGTACTCCAATATCAATTCCTGAAACATCACAAGACACCTCGAACGGCCTTAGAGAAATTTGGAAGATGCAAAACAGGGGAGTCCGATAATCTCTCTTTAATTTCTTCGAGTGCCCGAATAGCCTGCTTCGTCCATACAAAATCTCCCTTACAGAGGCAGCTCGTAAGGGGGGGCCATAATAGAACTGAAACATTTGACAAACCTTCTATAAAAGGTAGCAAGTCCGTGGAAACTACAGGCCTCAGAAATATTCGTCGGTATGGGCCACTCACGAATGGACTTGACCTTGTCAAGGTCAACCGATATACCTGATGTCGATACGATGTACCCGAGAAAATGAGCAAACGCAGATAAAAATGGGCATTTTTTTCAAATTAATATAGATGCTCCCTCCGGGATCAAATACCAAGCGAACGTGGTGCAGGTGACCGGTGTGGCCCTAGTTGTATATCAAAATGTCATTGAAATATACTACCGGAAATTTGCCCATGTAGGGCCGCAAAATCTGCGTCATCACCCTCATGAATGTGATGGGTGCATTTGATAATCCAAAGGGCATAACTAGTCACTCGTACAGATCGTCCTTTGTCTTGAAGGTCGTCTTCCACTCTTCCCCCTCCCTCACTGTAATTTGATGGTACCCACTATGTAGGTCGATCTTTGAGAAGATTTGGGCACCAGTCGTCGCATCCAGAAGGTCGTTGAGGCGGGGTATGGGAAAACGGTATTTCTCCATGATTTTATTAATAGCACGGTTGTCAACACACATGCGCCAACTCTCATCTTTCTTCGGGGTAAGAAGGGTGGGTACTGCGCGAGGGCTCAAGCTCTCACGTACAAAACTACTCTGAAGGAGGTCACCAACTTTGTGCTTTATATGTGTGTTCAATTGGGTTCATGCGATAGTGGGGTAAGTTAGGCAAAGATGCCTCGGGATTAAATCAATCGCATGATAGATGTCTCTCAACAAAGGGAGTTCTTCAGGCATGATATCCGAATAATCATCCAACAAGTGATAGACGTCCGGATCAATAATCACAGTGTCTATAGAGACATCAGAAGCCACGGTGTCCCCCACTACATACATAACCCTAATTTCTAAACTCTCTCAAGAAGTCACTCTTCCTTAAGATGTGTAAAAGCCTCGATGGACCTGCACCAATGGACGAGTCAACCTTACCCTTGGGAGGGTCCCTAGGTTGGGTTGGGGATATGGTAATCTTTCGCCCTTTATCAAAGAAGACATGTGTGTTAGATCGTCTATAACATGTGATATCACAATCATACAACCAAGGTCGCCCAAGTAATACGTGTTCCATGTCCATGGGTATAACGCCGCACTATACTTTGTTCTCAACTGACGCTAAACGAATCGGCACCAGGCATCTCTTTGTAACCTGGATGGTAGACTTGTTCACCCAAAGGACGCGGTAAGGATGTGGGTGTGACTCGACTATGAGTTGCATATGCTTCAGACCTTTCCTAAATACAATGTTTACACAACTACCACTATCTATGACTAATTTACAGGGGTCTCCTGCGGTGGTAAAATAGGTGTGAAAGGTAGTGGTGTGGCGTCAGTCCTCTTCTGCACAAGGGGTGTACAAAAGGCGGCGAATCACTCCTAACTCCAGCGATCTCTTATCATCGCTCTCTCATCTGTCCTTTACGGTAGCTGTTATCTCCTCAACAGATGTGTCCTCGGCCTCAGTGATGGGCTCACCTTCTTCAACCAATAAGTTCCTAGTCGGGCATTGCGCAATCATGTGCCCCCTGCCAGAGAACCTACAGCAATGTATGCTCCCCGATTTAGGAGCTTCAGGGATGATCGCTTTTCCCTTCGCATCTGTAAGGGTGCAAGGAGGCACTATGGCAGTGGTCGTGGTCGGAGCGGATCTCCGAAGTGTAGAACTATCAGGTCGAGGGGTGAACTGTCTCGGGCCCGGCAGTGCGCAGGTACTGCTAATACTCAGTGCTAATTGAAACACCTGCTCGACAATCTTTACTCAGTGGGGAATCAATTCCCTCCGGATTTTAGATCTGGGTCCGGCCCGAAAGCGGGACGCAGTCGCGATGGGCTCCTCTAAGAAATCCCTCCTAACTACTAATTCATCAAAACGTGACATATACTCGGCAAAAGAAAAGGTCCCTCGAAGAGCATAAAGCTGATCTAATAGTTGATCATGATATGAAGTCGAAAGGTATTTGTCCTTCAGATGTTGTTTAAACTCAGATCATCTAGTGACGTGTTAGTATCCGTCTCGCTTAAGGGATCACTCTAAGCTCGTCCAGTAGATCTTGGACTGCCCATGTAACTTTATTTTGGCACACCGTACATATATCTCATCACTCATCTCGTACCACTGAAAGTAGTGGTCCATGTCCAGAAGTCAATCACTAAATATCTTCAGGTCCAGGTAGCCGTCAAAGGATGGTGTGTCAATGCGAATGCGCCGGGTAATGTCATCTTCGGTTGGGGATGCTTTGTGACATGGCTCCGGGTATCCATCATATTGATCATCATGATCGTAATTGTGTTGTGCTGGTGGAGCACGACCTCTCCAACCTAGTGGAGGGGGTGGATGAGGTTCATCGAGAGGGAGGTGGTGTCATAGGGGTTGGACCATGTCGATACTCATAGACTTGCTCAGGATTTCTCCTCGCAGGAACGGGATCTCGACGAGGCAAGTCTCTAGCATGTCTCTCAGGGGGTGATAGAGCATCTCGGGGATCGTCTGGAAGATCATCATAATGTGGTGGTGGGTCTTGACCTTTAAGGATGTCTAACTAATAGACTTTAGTGATAAACCTAGCAATGTCACCACCAAAATTGTCAAACTGGGCTCTTGTCTGCTCAAATCGATCAAGGACAAGTCTTTGGAATTCAGCGGGCATCGTGTCTGAATTCAAACTGGTAGCCTGATCGTCGGTAAGGTTCTGATCAGACATGGATAAACGGAAGAACCTACCACTACATAACATATAATGTAGCCCAACATGGGGCTCTGATACCAATTCGACGCAGGGTAGGTTGGAAATGATGAATGCTCTAAAATGCGACCCAAAGTGAAATGAAGTGCACCTACTGACAAATTCAAATGTGGGTGCAACCATGCAAATGCATTCGACAGTCCTGTTTAAATTAACAATAAGCAATTAATTAACATAAAAATTAAGCAAATGCACATTTGTTCACAGCAAATGTGATTGGAAAAGCAAATGTTAATCCACAAACAATTAAGGCGCAAATAATTTTAAACGCGAGCCGAATAAGTCATGCAAGTCAAATGATTTTTACGGAAATAAAACATATAGTATCACATTCAGTCAAATATAGTCTGAGTGCACAATAATAGAAAATAAGAGCACTAAACTATGACTTACACATGCAGGTGGCGACGGAATGGAACAATGACGGGGATGCGAAGGCTATTGTCTCCAATATGGAAGAATGTGGTTGGTGGAGAAACACGGATGACTCGGGGGGCTTGAGGCAGCGGGAGGGAATGTCGATAGGTTAAAGAAAGGTAGTAGAGTGGGGACCGGCGGTGGAATGGGGAGATTAGGATTGTGGCGGTTGTGGGGGAAACAGGGGAAGCTCTGGTCGGTGGCGTATGAAGATGGAATGTGGCTGGTTGTTACGGGAATGGAGTGGGGAAATGGAGGATTAACGTCAGGCAGGGCTGAAGAGAAGAAATGGAGATGCGGGGTCGTGGAGGTCATAGCTGGGAGTAGGATTGGGGGTGCAGGTGGGAAAATAGGGGGACTTACGGGATCGTGAAGGGGAAGAAGTAGTGATTACATGAAAGATGGGAATCGGTGGCAGTAACGAGTGCGGAAGGGCTTGCGGAAACTGGAGAGGGCAGCGAAGATAGACAGGAAGGAGGGGTTGTGGATGTCGACGCCTTGGAGTCACACCAAAGGAGGGTCTCTCGGAGTCGCATTGAGAGAGGAAGGGGACGGCGGTTCCGTAACTGGAAGAAAACTTTGATAGCCCCTCTAAACTATTGCTTGCGTACATAAATACAACATAACTGAAACAGGGCACCCGGATCGGACGATTCATAATGTTTTAACCGATCGGGTGTCAAATACAACTCGAAACAAAAAAGTAAAACATGCAAACGACTAGGAATGACCATTTGGGCGCATACCTGGACTCAGATTGTCCGAACGGGTAGCGGATCACCAACTCCTGCAGGAATACACATACGTGGGCCGGCGATGGCCATAATAGGGTACAGTGGTTTCTTTTCGGTAAGGGAAGATAACTCTTTGGGTCTCTCAGGTGAAACATTCTTGGGTGGGACAAGGTTAATACTTTCTTTTGTTGAACTTGAAAGTGTCTGTGTTGACCTACTAACATGGACAACATACATAGGAAGTACATCTAAGTCATATGCCAATGTCCCTCTATAGGGCCATGGACAACATCCATAGGAAGGACATCACATCAGAAAAAATCAATGTTGGTGGTGAAATGGATGGGTACAAGACAATGTTGAGAGATCGAGATGGTGGTCTTATTTACCCAGGCTATCTCGTATGGTTGGTGTTCATGTTCTACTTCATTTGGTTATAGTAGATATCTTCACAACATTCAGCATCGACCTGAGAGATGATCACGCAGTACGAATCTATAGACGGTGGACGGTGGCCAAGCGATGTCTTAACCCTACATGCGACGTAAAAACTCATACAATGAATATAATGAGACCTAAACTTCGTCTAAAGTAGGGTAGGGTACATAAGAGCAAAACTAGACTTGCAACTTAATGTGTCATGTGGTAGGATAACTCGAATTTTTATGACTAAATGCAACACATGCAATGACCGGCGAAGTAATCAAGTCAAGTAATAAAATATTAAGTCGCAAGTAAATAAAATCAACACGAGGCAAAATTATTTCTTTAGGGCAAAGCAAGTTTCGGCTTTCCTCCGCGTGGAGGGCCAAAGCAAAGAGTGCGCAGCAAATTGATCCTGCAAATCACGAGAATAATCCAAAAACAAACAACCACAATCCAAGAGATTCAAACAAGTATAAGAACACAACACAATATCTTAATGATGAAAACAAGAGTCCATACAACAATGAATATTAGGGGATGGATCCAGAGGTAAGGGTTGGATCGGAGTGGAGGCGGCTGGATTTGGAAGGTGGGGGATGGATCGGGAAAGTAGGGGCTGGAAGGGGCCGAATACAGTAAAGGGACAGGGAGGAGTGGACTGCGGGGTGATGCTAGCTGCAAGGAGCTGCGGCTGGGTGGAGATTTGGGCGGAGATGTTGGTGCAGGGTGGCGGCGGGCCTTGTGGAGGGTTGGGTGGTGGTTTTGGCTTGTTGGGAAGAGGCGGCAAGGACTATTGGTGGGACAGAGGGCTCGATTTCAGGGGATGGATGTGAAAACAGCGGGAAATAGCTTGGATCTAGGCTTGCTTGGCGGTGGACAGCAAGGTAGGGGTGGCTGGACCATGGGGGCTTGGAGGTTGCGGCTAGGGCTATGGGAGGGGGAAAATGAAAGTTAGGGATAGTAGATACCTTGGGAGGAAGAAAACCGACAAGGAGTCGTAACCTAGGGCCTTATGGAGTCTTCGTCGTGAGGGGATCGCCGGATTTCGGGAATGATCTCTCCAAAATCTGCAATAGCATCCAAGCAGTAACCCTACTCCTATTTATATTAAAACAACATTAGGGCATCCCTTACATCAACGACTATGTTTGACTGTTAATGCGACTGACCCGATTACACTAAATAAAGACTAAAATACAGTATAATATATGAAAATGTAAGTAAACGAAAATCTGGACACATCCGCGGAGTTGGATCGTCGATCCGAAAAAATGCTAAATATGGCAAGTAGCCAATTGGCCCCGAATGGGCCCCAAACTCATCCTCCACCGCGGGTCCGCGTTGTCGTACCGCATCAGATGGTCAACATACAGCACGTAGCTGCTAAGTGGTATTCATTTGAACCACATAGGTATTGAATTTCATTATGGGGTAATCATGGTGGTGATGATAAAAGATAAAAAAGAAAATGTGATGGCTAAAAGAAAAGTGATGATAATTGCTAAAACTAGACGATAAGGAAATGAAAGACGCTAAATATAAAACTTATCAATGGAAATGAATTAACTTTTTTTGAATAAAAATGAATATTAACTTGATGTGATACAAACAAATGGGGGACAATAAGAGCTACATATTGTGCTTTGTTGCTAATTTGATGTAGAACAAAACTAAGGTTTATCTTACCAATGATTACAAATGTGATCTCAAGAAAGTTCAATGTTTGATTCATCGTGACAATACAAGTTAAGGAAAAGATCCCTTTAGCTTAATTACTAGGGGCAATTAAAGAGTTTAGAAGGGTAAATAAAGGTTAATGTTTGATTCGACATTAAGCTAATACAAGTTGAAAACATATATATTAACAGTGGGAGATAAATTACAAGCAAAAGAAATAATATAATGAAATGAAATTACCACAAACTTAAGCATATAAAGAGAGAGTCCTGATGCAGAGATCTTAAGAAGAATATTAATACGGTTGAATGAACTAGGTAAAAAGGCCCAATAAAAAAGGCCCAGTTAGATCCAACTCCCTTTGTACTAGTTTAGTCTCACATCTTAGAATGGGATTTCTCTTCTCTTTTTTCCTATATAAGTGTACAAATGTTTGTATGTATGTCTGTGAGAAATCAATACAATATTTTTACATTTATTTTCCTCAATTCTGTGTTTTCTTACATGGTATCATAGCGGAAATAGATCCTAAAGTTTTTTTTCTCTCCACCTCTTAACGCTTCCTTCTTCACATACTCTGCCTGGCGATTTCTCTGCTACAGACCGCATCAGAGCCTCATCAGATCGCAACTCTGTCTAGCTCCCGCCGGCTCCCCTCCGTCGCCAGCTATTCCTCCCCTTTTATAGGATTCTCAAGTTGTCCTCTGGGGACCACCGCCAACCTCTGACCGTCGGTGCTCTGTGACCTGGCTCCTTGCTTCCGCAGCCTCCTTCTCTCCTATTCGCGTCGCTACGCTCTGCTCGCCGCGCTCGATTTCTGAGTACTCCCGCTGCGGTCTCTCCTGCAGATCGAGCTCTCTCTCTCTCTCTCTCTCTCAGACCGTTGCGATCTCTCAACAGCTTCAACCTCCCTCAGACCACTGTCATCTCTCCTGCCGAGCTCTCTCTCTCTCTCTCTCTCTCTCTCTCAGATTGCTGAACTCTATTCTACCGAGCTCCCTCTGACTGCTGTGATCTCTCATGCAGTCCTGTTGAGCTCTATTCTGCTCGATGAGCACTCCCGTCGCGGTCTCCATGACCGTTACTGCCGATCTCTATTGCTGACTTCTCTGTCCGCTACTGTCGGGTCCCTCTTCCTACTCGCCGAGCTCGCCCTTCTGCTTCCCATCTGCTCGCCGAGACCGCCATCAATTTTGCACGCAGCATCAGCGGTCTAGCCGGCGAGCCGCCAGACCTTCTACTCGCAGCTTCAGCATTCTTGTCGCCTCCCTTGCCGCCTGGTCCTCCTCTGGTTGCTTCTCTGACCGCTCTCTTTGGCCGCAGGCAGCCTTCCGTTCTACTCTGCTTGTAGTTGGCTTGTCGAGATCTCTCTAGCCGTATCGTGCGTCTTATCTAGCCGCCCACTGCATCCTCTTATCGCGCTCTCTCTCGTTGTCGCAACCTCCGATGGACTTGAATGATGCTCCATCTCTTTCGACCCATGCAGCGGTCTCTTCTCCGGAAGTTTGCGATGAACTCCGCATCACCACTATCACTCTCAGTGGGAAGAAAAACTTTGTTGAGTGGGTACATTCTGTTCGCCGTGTTCATCAGACCAATGGTCTGCTTCATCATCTAACAAAGGCTACTCCTATTGAGCCCACTGATGAATGGCTCCGTGATGATGGTCGTGTCCAATCATGGATCCTCAACTCTATGGAAAGTGAACCGTGTCGAATGGTCATGTATCATGAGACGGCCAAGGCCATGTGGGAGGAACTTCAGTCCCTTTACTCTGGCAAGGACAGCTTGCAGCACCTGTTTGACATCATCACAAACCTTCATTCTCTCGACTCAGGGGGGCTGGTGACTTAGCCTCCTTTGTTGCGCGTTCCAAGACTCTAGTCGAGGCATTGATTCAACATCAGCCTCCAATAAAAAAGGCCCAGCTAGAGCTCACTCTCTTTGTACTAGTTTAGTCCATCTTAGAATGGGATTTTCTCTTCTTCTTTTTCCTATATAAGTGTACAAATGCTTGTATGTATGTGTGAGAGAAATCAATACAATATTTTTACATTTATTTCCCTCAATTCCGTGCTTTCCTACAAATACTAAATAGTAAATGTAGATAGAATATTGGATAACCAGAAGATCATGACCACTATAATCCTGATCTTCCCAAACTCAAAAAATTGTAGCCGAAAAGGATCAGCAATTTCAACTTTCAAAGCCTCAAAAATTCTCCTTGGTGAATGATCACACACAAACTCCCTAGGGTACATATTCGCATTACTATCATTAGAGAGGGATAACGCACAATAAAATAAAAATAAAATAATGAAAAAATTTCATACAAAAACAAGTACAAATAAAAACCTAATTATATGCAAAAGAAAGGGAAGACCAAAAGAAAATAAATGCTTGCTTGACTGGTCACTGAGAAGTGGGGGGATGGCATTGGAGAAGTTCAATAGTCACATACAAGGGGGTGTATGGAAGCTTCAAATGAAGAGGTGGTCAAAACGGAGAGCAAATGGAGGAAATAAAGTGAGGAGAGAGGTAACACAAATTAGGATATGAATGAAATTAGATTGGGGTAAAGCAGATGATTTGGCGCATGACGAATCAACAGGTTATGAACACGTGATGCCCTAATCTTATATGAATACGAGCAATCACAGCAAATGCAAAGGATCTATGACTAACCCTAAAATGAATATGTAAGTGCAAGCACGCTACATCACACAATCCAAAGAATGGGAGGCACACAACATAAACCAATGCAAATGAAGCACTCCAGTCATGCAGTTTGTTTAATTAATTAAAGAACAATAATTTTAAAGTACACGCGTATTTAACCTCAATTAAGTACAAACATCTGAAATTAGGTAATTATGCGACAATTGCAAAACAATTTGAGAGTGCACTAAAATTAAAATGCAAGGGAAATAAATAATCTGCGTAAAAATAAAGAGTCAAGTCAAAACTAATGAGTCAAATATTACTAGCAATAAAGATTGTATCCGCACAAACGTGATGAATTTAAAAAAAAATGTGGAACTCACCAAGTAAATGGTCATCGGCGCAGGTGCCAAAATCTGGTGGTTGAAATGTGGTGCGGATACTCCGAAGGAATAATGGTTGTTAGGCGGGGGCTGCCGGAGGAGGGAGGGTGGTTGTTTTGGGGCTGGAGTGACAGGTTGTGGCTTTAGGGGGAGGTTGGGTCTTAGAAGGTAGTAAGAGGGAGGGTCAGCCGAGGCTTATGGAGGCAAGAAAGGGGTCGGTTGAGACTTGAATGTCTGAGGATGGATTGTTCTAAGACTAGATGGGAGTTTGGGAGAGAAAAGTTGTTGTGGAGAGGAAATCTGACGGCAGGAGGTGGTGGCAGAGTCAGGGAAGGAAAGGAAGATGGTTGTCAGCGTCGGGGAAGACAGTTGATGTGATGATGAGGAGGGAGATTACGGGACAGGGAGACTTGTACGGGGCTCTAGTGGCTGAGGTGTAGGTTGTGGGAGGCTGGGATGGCGTCGACGGCGGCTAGGATGGGATTTATCCAAGGAGGCGACTGTTGGAACATGGTCTTCCGCATCTCCTAGGTTTGAGAATAACAAATCCTATGTGTATTTGATCTTGTGTGTTTAAGTGTGCAGGATAACAAAGTCCACATGACTCAAGGATTACATAAGAAGGTTGCCCCCAAAGTTGAGCCATCAAATCCAAAACTCCTACTAGCGCTGGCGGTAGTACTAGCGCAGGCGCTAACTGTCGTTCGACGAACTGTTAGCGGCGCTCGACGATATGCTCATAACGGCGTTCGACGAAAATTCGTTCGACAAACTCTTAGCGGCGTTCGACGAATTTCCGGTCGACAAATGTTGAAGCCCGTTCGACGAATTTCCGGTCGACGAATGTTGAAGCCCGTTCGACAAATTTACGGTCGACGAAATTGAGCCCGACGAATGTTGAAGCCTGGCCGAAGAATTGAGTTCGACGAAATTTCGTTCGACGAACTGTTAGCGGCGTTCGACGAAATCTCGTTCGACGAAATCTCGTTCGACGAAATATTGGCTTAAGCGAAATTGTCGGAAGAACTTATAGAAGGAGATAGCGCCTAGCGGCATCCGATAGCGCCGGCGATAGCGAGGAGCACAGTAGGCAAGAGAAGAATGTTTCCTCGGATTGAAGATTCTGCCGCGCAGAATATATCCTAATATGGGATAGCGCCGACGGTACCACTAGCGCAGGCGCTAGCGCTGAGGCTATATAATGGACCCTTCTCTTCTCGTGTGGGGGCTGATTCCTGAGAGAGGTCTTGTGCCAGAATTCCAAACCTTATATGACCGAGAGTTGATCTCCCACCAAACTCTTAAGAGAGTTTCTGAAGGAGGACTTCATCACGCTACATCCAAAGAGGGATCGCTTCAACCTCACTTATTCTACAGCGATCGTTCATCTCCGACTGCAGAAGTTTCTTAGAGGGAGTTTTAATATTGTTGTTGTTATTTTATTTCATATCTTTTGTAACCGTTAGAGAATTCGCCTCGTGTTGGCAACTAGGTCTGGGTAGGACTTAGAGCAGAAATTCGCCTCGTGTTGGCGACTAGGTCTCGGGTGTAGGTCTAGGGGGTGCTCGAGGCCATATCCGGGGAAGTGTTGGCTAGAGCGGCTTGAGGCCGTATCCGGGGAAGGATCGGCTAAAGTCAACCGTGGGGATACGAGTCGGTATAGAAAACAAAAAGAGTCTTTCTATTCGCCTTGATTTCTAGCTTCGATAAGAGATCAAGTTTTGTAATCATGTTTCTCAAGTTAATAAAATCATGTCTTTACTTTTACTTCACTTGATTTGTCTTGATCTTCTCTAGTTTAATAATCAAAGCTTTTTCAAAGTTATTCAAAATATAATCTAAAGTTTTTAAAACCCTTATTCACCCCCCCCCCCCCCCCTCTAAGGGCGCCTACCGATCCAACAGCGACGACTGGAAGCTCGAAAGGGAGAGGGGTAGGCGGATGGAAGCTCGGAGTGGAGGGGTGTAGTGGCCAGGAAGCTCGAAATGGCGCCAGTGGAGTCGGCACCACGGTAGGCGCAGTCGCCGGTGTCGGCACTGGTGGGGTCCTCGGCTTCACACCGAGGAACATAGACAACCGAGCGGCGTGTTCTTTGAACGGCAACTCTCGATACCTTTTTCCCTAGCATGATGGAATGTAAATAAGGGGGGATTTAAGTAATATAATGGCATCAAACGCATGATCGAATAACTTAACGTAAATCTCAAAATACAAGTCAGAAAAAAAAATTAAATATACATCAAAATATGAAATATCGCAACGAACGTAGTGGCGGTCTCCAATCGTCAATCTAATGATACAAAAGTTATCGATCTAGTAAATACCTTAAATGAGGCGTGATCGATTGCTACAAATCTCCCCGGTTCAAAAGCATTCATCTCTGAAGAATGGAGATTGTCATGCTTCTGGTGTAGACAAAACAAGAATGAAAATAGTTGCACGGAATCTGACGTCTCAATCTCGTAGCTCCCGGTAGGCAGTGGAGGACCCACATAGGGGCGAGTGTGGGCGGCCGCCCACACTGAGTTTTAAACAGTATATTTCGGTCAATAAAAATAGGTTCTTAGTCATGGTGAACTTGTTACTTATCACATATATTATATGTTAAATAAAATTAGCAAAAATGTTGTTAGCTTAGTTAGTTGAATGTATATATTTTGGCCTCTTGGTCATGGGTTCAATTCCCACCAATGGCTATATTTTAAATATTTTTATAAATGTAAATATTTTTGCAATATTGTTGTGTAAAAATATTTTAAATATTAAGTGAGATAAATGTACAACCCTCATATTTTTCGAGCCGGTGTGACCCGACATGAGTAGGGTCGTTGTATTACTCGTAATCCGTCAAGACCAAATCGAAAGTTAAGCGGACCGAGGCAAGCAGGTCGACCTCTCGGAGGCGACCAAGACCGAGCGAAGCTAGGGAATGACCCGAGAGAGGGAAAAATGGCTAAGCAAGGCGAGTGGGGGCAGCCCCCCACTTGACCACCTCCCTCCTTTGGGAGGCGAATGGGGGCAGCCCCCCACTCGGCCACCTCCCTCCTTTGGGAGGCGAGTGGGGGCAGCCCCCCACTCGGCCACCTCCCTCCTTTGGGAGGCGAGTGGGGGCAGCCCCCCACTCGCCCGTCCCCTCTTGGGGGAGCGAGTGGGGATGGCCCTCCCTCCGCTCTCCCGATCCCCCGCAAGAGGGGGAGTGGGCACCTCGAGTCCCACTCGCCCCTCCTCCTGCGTTGACTGTTCATGGTCTTGGTCGGACTGCGGATAGCAGGATTTTGGCTATCCGCAGTCCAATTTTGGCTATCCGTAATCCGTTTTTGGGAAAGTCTATAAATAGACCCCCATGGGCACCTTGGGAAGGGTTGGTTCCTACCCCCTCCCTCGCGTGGTCTTGTGAGCAAGCACCCCCCCCCCCCCCTCCCCTTGTCATCGAAGGTTGACGGTGAGGTGGTTCTTAGTGCTCTCCAGGGTGCCCAGGCTCAGCATTGGCTTTGGAGGGAAAGCGCTCTAAGATCTTCCGGGTATGTGGTGGGACCTCCACGCTGCAGCTTAAGGGTCCGTTCGTGGACTTAGGAGTTCTTTAAGGGCAAGGTTCTTTGGTTCTTAGTGACTGATCACGGGTCTCGCTCAGGTCAAGTAAGGGTTAGCTGCATCCCCCTTGCGAACGTCGAAACCGGGTTACTGGTTTCAACAATAGTGTTATTCAAATAATTTCTAAATAACAATGAATTACAGTTTTCAATTAAAATCAATATTCTTTATTCACTCACCAATAAACATCAAATTAAAATCCAAAATAAGTAGTATTAAAAGCACACCATTATTCGTTACTCACACACACACCAATATTTGTTATTCACACACCAATAAAAGAACTCCAAAAATGTTATCTTTCTAAATGCTCCTCTCCTTTAAGAGCATTCCAACCCAACTTGTTTTTGCGCCCCCTCATACTCATACACACCAATACTTGTTCTCGTTATCCATTTTCCTAATTAAATTTTATTTTAAAAGTTCAATTAATTTTTATTCTAGCAACCTAACAAAATTATTAAGTGAAAAATAATTTTAATATTAAAATTCCTTCAAATTATTTAAAAAATAGTAAAAGATAAATTTGTAATTTTGGTTTAAAATAATTATTTGTAGAGATTGGTTGGTTATTGATTATGATACAAAAGATAAGGGAGGTTATACACTCATTTCTAAATATTAGGAGGCTATTGACTTTAGTAAGAAAGATAAGGGGGGTTATACACCTATTATTAAAGATAAGGGGGGTTATTGACTATGGTCTAAATAATAAGGGGGGTTATTAACAATTTACTCTTATATTTATCAATTTATTTTTTTGAATAATTTTGTACTCCGCCCACACAGAAAAAAATGTATGCGCCTGCCACTGTCGATAGGTGTTGTCCATAGAAGGTCGTCGTCCATTGAAGTTATCGAGAGTCCCATGCATGAAATATGTTGTTTTATAAGTGAAGGATATGGTTGCAATAGAGGCTAGAGGTACATACAAGGGTATGGTGGAGGTGGGAGTTACAGTTGAACGGGAAGGTTGACGGCCCCAAAAACTAGGTGACCCCACATCTAGAATCAAATCCACCACATTGAATACAAGATGACTACTCATATTCCTAGAAATATCAAAGTCCAAGGAAATTTGACTCGGACTCTCTCAAGACAATGTATGGACTTATCACCCAGCATTCAGATCATAGATGTCCCCAATGAGAACCGCAAATAATGTGTAAATCATCATTCAATCACTTTCTTTGAACATTTACTCTCTCATGTGATTATTCACGCAAGTTTTAAAATGTTCATTATATTATATAAGTTTACGTCAATGACATGCAAATCATGCAACAAATGCTAATGATAAATAACTGACCTGACAGACTGATTAAACACAGACTCAACATTGCAACGTAAGTCCCTAAAGATGGGTGGCTTATATAACAGTTCTTCTGGTAGGATGTAAAAAAATACTCGTCGAGTGTGCAATGAACATCCAAATGATTGCATGAGACATCAACACTACGATATGAGCTCATAACGTGTCAAATGTCTCTCAGGGAACGTGACTCGTCGGGAGAATCACCTGGTAATGTAAAAATGAATATGTTGTGAATGCAACGATCACTTGAAGGAATGCCTGAGACGTTGACGCAAAGGTGAAACTTCGAGGTGAGTCGACTGTCTCCAAAAGGAAATAGCTCGACAGTTGGCTTTCCTGAAGGTTTATTAGAAAATTTGTCACGACTGCGATGATCACTCAAGCAAACATCCAAGACATCCGCACCAGGGCAAATGTTTCCTAGAGAGGAAGAATCGCCAAGTGGCTCACCCGAGGTTTCAGCGGGGGGCTCATCAAAGAACTCATCAATAAAAGGACGATCCTCAAGATGAGTATCAACGATAACAATAGTGTCCACGAGAACAGAAGAGACAATCACCATAAAATCAATATTATGCTCTCGACTCTCACTCGGCACGTGACTCGCCACTGCAATGTGGAGAAACTCAGATGAACATGTACTCATACGTGAATCTACGATCGAGGTAATCATTAAATCAACGCAGAGGTTATAAGTACATATCACTATAGGATCACTGGGTCGCTCATACTTCACTCTCTTTTGAGGTCATAGGGTGATAGGGTAAGTCAAACTCAAGTGGCAAACCTCATCAGACAATGTGTTTCACCAGGGTGAGAGAATTCACTGTCAGGTATCCCGTCTTTTGTGTCCAAGAGGACAAGAGCAAGTATGGTGGTGGCCTCAAGCTGGGGAGGACTCGCGGCAGGATGATCAGGGTGCGAGTCTACTCGATTAAATCTATCAGATCCCAAGGGTTGCTCGTAATGAAGGACGAGTTGAAATGTCTGCTCGACATAATCTAACTGATAATCGCTCAGTACTACGTAGATCGCAGACTGAAATCCGAAACAGAATCTAGCAGCAGTTGCGACTAGTTCTTCTTGAATATCGCTTTTCATCACTAACTCATCAAAATAATCTTTATACCACATGGATACGAAGAGTAAATATTTACTTTAAGGAAGTGACTCTTATATGATGCAAACAAATATATGTGGCATAATTTCCGTTTCATCTCCACCCAATTGTTGATGGGGCGAAGGAAATCTCTCATAAGGGTCCTCTCAATGCTATCCCAATACGGCCTCGTTTGACTAAAAGTCGAAGTTTTGCAAACCGGACGTGACACTAACTAAATAATTCAAAGTAATCTAAATAGTATCATATGCCCAAGAGTCAATAGCTAAAGGACTAAGGACTCAATGGACTATCAAATGGTGGGGCAAATCTCTGAAATCTATACTCGAGACTCTCCTGGAAATGATAATCATCATAGTAGTCGTTCTTACCATAATCCAGTCGTGGCGAAGAGTCAAACACACGTCTATGAGCAAAGGGATAGAGAAGAGGATAATCATCATAATAATACGAAAACTTCCCAGAAGAAACTCTATGGGTCAAGTATAGACAAACTCGGGTTCCTCAAATAGAGGAGAGGGATTACCATGATACTTAGCCATAAATGAACCTATAGACTCAACTATTGCGTATCAAAATAAAGTCCGAACATGGGGCTCTAATACCAACTGACACGGGGCATATCTACAGGTAATGGCCACCTGATGCACTAACCCTATATGAACGTAAGCAATAACAACAAATGCAAAAGATCAACAACCAACCTTAAAATGAATATGTAAATACATTTTGTTTCAAGGCGCAATTAATTAAAGAACATTAATTTTAAGATACTCGTGCATATAATCTCAATTACGCACAAACATCTGAAATTAGGTAATTATGCGACAATTGCAAAACAAACTAAGAGTGCACTAAAATTAAAATGCAAGACATAAATAATACGCGTCAAAATAAAGAGTCCAGTAAAAAACTAATGAGAGACAAAAATTACTAGCAATAAGGATTGTATCTGTACAAAATGATGAATTTGAAAATAAATGTGGAACTTACCAAGTAAAGGGTTGTCGGTGCAGGTGCAAAAAAAACAATGGTTGCAGATATGGTGTAGGTACTCCAGAGGAACAATGATTGTTCGATAGAGGTTTTCGAAGGAGGGAGGGTTGTTGTTTTGGAGTTGAGGTGGTTGATTGGGGTTTTAGGGGGTTGGGGATTAGAAGGGGTAAGGGAAAGGGTCGGCCAAGGCTCCTGGAGGCAGAAAGAGAGTCGGTTGAGGCTTGAAGGCTTGGAGATGGGTTGTTCTAAGGCTGAATGGAGGTTTGGGAGAGGAACCAGTGGTCGGGGAGAGGAAATTTGGGGGAAGGAGGTGGTGGAAGGATAGGGGAAGGAAAGTGAGATGGCTATCAGCATCGGGGAAGGTAGTTGAGGCGATGGGAGGCCTGGGGAGGAAGACTGCGGGAAGGGGGCTTGGACAGGGCTCTAGGAGGCTGAGGTAGAGATCGCAGGAGGCTAGGATGGCATCGGTGGCAGCTGGGAAGAGATTTGTCCAAGGAGACAACGACTGGAAGCTCGGAAGGGAGGGGTAGATGGCTGGAAACTCAGAGTGGAGGGGTGTAGGCGGTTGAAGACTCAGAATGGCCGGTCCAGTGGAGTTGGTACCACTGGAGTCACAGTCGTTGGCGTCGGCACCAGTAGGGTCCTCGGCTTTGCATCGAGAAGCTAAGACAACCAAGCAACGTGTTCTTTGAACCGCAACTCTCTATACCTTTTTCCTTAGCCTGATGGAATATAAATTATAAATAAAGGAGATTTAAGTATCATCTGACGGCCTCAAACGCGCGATCATATAGTTTAATGTAAATCTCAAAATACAAATCCGAAAAAAATAAAAAATAAATACATAAAAATATGAACAATTGTGAAGAACGCAATGGCGGTCTCCGATCGCCAGTCCTATGATCCAAAAATCGCCGACTTCGAAAATCGTTCAAATGAGGCACGGCCAATCTCCATCAAGAGGGGGAATATATGTATAGGTCAACCCAAATCCCACCTAACAACTCAACATAACTCAAAATATGTTGGATGAACATTATAATGAACCAAGTGACTAAAATAGATGAAAGGACTTGAATACAAAAATAATGCATCGCCCTACATGAAAATATCACTACGAGTTCAAGATGACGGTCTTACGTACACAATCTAAATATATTAAGGACTCGCTAGTATCTTTGCCTACACCAGTCGTAAGATATCTTGCATCACTATGGCTTCTTTGGTTCCCTTTGTACTCTATGGGTACAATATATGATTTTATTTTCCTTAATTTTTTGCAATATTTTTTTAAGGATTATATATTGCAATCTAAGGCATATAAAGAAGAAAGAAAGTGTTGAATAAAAAGCTTACTTTGGATGAGTAAACCCTTTTACTAGGACTTAATTCATTGACTAATTTAAATGAAAAAAATATTTTTGGAACGGTCATCACCTTATATACAAGTGAGGTAGCTGTTTGGTACTCATTTCCTTTTCTTCCTTTCTCCCCTTTCATTTTAACTATTTTTTCCTTTTTTGTAGATAGTGCGATTGATGTTTTGTATTGGATTTAATTCTTGATAGCACTTTAGATCTTTATTGGAAAACCTAGACTATGAGCTCACCATAAATCTAGACTATGAGAAGCAACTATTCATGAAACTGTCTTGTTTCTGAATCTCTAATAAATTCCCTTGAAATACTTTTTAAACTATAGAAAGGCAAAATGCCATAGGTTCATAAACATAGGGAATAATTTGGTTTCTATAATCCAAAAATCCTCATACTAGTTCTCAATTATTAAAATGTGCAGTGCTTAATTTAAAGTATTACAAGCTCCTGGAGAAAATCTCTTAGTTATGTTCTCATCTAGAAAACATGAGATATTTCTCGTAGAGGAAATTGACATAAAATTTAATCTTCTTGTGGGAATTAATGTATCATTCGGAAAAGTAAACATTACAGTTGGAATACGGGAATACTAATAAAGTGACTCTTTGGAATTTAAAGCATTACATGCTCCTGAAGAAAAGCTCTTAGTTATGTTCTCACCTAGAAAACATGAGATATTTCTCGTAGAGGAGATTGACATAAAATTTAATCTCCACGTGGGAATTTATGTACCATTCAGAAAAGTAAACATTACAATAGGAATACGGGGATACTAATAAAGTGACTCTTGGGACGGCATGAGGAGTAAAAGAGAAATTAATGTATTGAGAGGGGAAAATACCATTTATAGATGGATGTTGGAAGCTTATGTATGCAGACCTTGAACAATAAATTCAACCGAAGGCTGCGAGATAAGTATTTCCTTTTTTTTTTTTCTCTTTACTCTCTTCAGTCTCTTGTCTAACATTTTGGTCTAGCCTACCCCCCCCCCCCCCCACACACACACAGACACCCCACACCCCCCAACAACCCTGCATGACCTTTACCCATTTCATTGCTGATAGCTAAGGGTCATAGAAGAATGAAATACACTAGATTAAAAATGACTGATGGATACAAAACAATGAGACATGTTCATTATTTCAACTCTTGAGGGCAAGATTCCTCAAATAGCCACTCCCTCCGAAGAGAGACGAATGAGACTAATATGTTAGATCATATAACTCACCAAATATGGCTACTTATACATGATGGAGACCCAATGCAAGATATAAACATAATTAATTACGACTATGATATTATCCATAGGAGGTAAATGTGTCTCTAAGAGGCCTCTCACGTAGTGAGGCCGATCACGTGTCACTTGTCCGGAAAGCATATACGTATCAATACGTTTGTCCTAAAAATCGACCTTGTCCCCAAGATTGAGCGAGAAAAAGCATATTTGAAGGCCTCAGTTGTAGTAGAAGCACGTCAGTTGGGCAAAGATTTCGGCCGGAGTCATGGTGAGATGAAGAGCAACAAAGCAATCTTGTCGGGGTCTTTTACAATTTTATCCGGAAAATATCTTTTGCAAAAAGAATTGAATTGGTGGTCAAATAGTGGTGTCATAACGAATGCAAAGAGAAAATGTGTTGCGGCAAGAGACAGTGAGGTACCTCATCAAGTAAGGGGGTTCAGATGGTTTGAGAATTTCGTGGGATATGTGATTATGGGGAGATCAGCGGACTAATTTAGATGAAGGCGGGTGGGTGTGGGTAATAAACATAAAACATCGTGATTAAATGTGTTGTGATGTGGAAAGACACGAAAGAAAGTAGGCATGGGGACGATTGTGGGAAAGGGGACAAGGAGTGGATGGTGTGGGGCCTGATAGGTGTTGGTCCTGATGGGTTTAGAAAGGTAGACCAAGGAGAGGGAGGGAAATAAGCGGACGCAGACGAGAAATCGAGATAGGAGGCTTTGGTAACGTGTATGCAGGTTCATGATGAACAAGTAGGGCTGGACATAGGTGTGAACTGCTAGAAAGAATGAGAACGGCGCGGGTTTCGACGCAGTGACTTGGTGTGGAGATAAGTGTTGGGAAAAACCCTTGTGATTTATCTAACAAATTATTTAAAGTGATTTCGCCAGTTAGGTTATATTACCCACATTGTATAGAAAGGGTAAATTGGTCATTAGATGTCTTAGGATGCCACACTCATCTTGGAGTGTCAAGGTCAGGTCAAGATAATCACAAAGTCAGTTAAGTTAAGACTTGCGTCGAATGAAAGTCGACGCAACTTCGACTTGATGTCAACACAACTCTGACTAGATGTCCAAGCAACTTAATCAGCCTGTCGAAGTATAAGTCAAGTCGACGCAACGTCGAAAGGGACTCGACATAGAAGGAAGAGCTTGTCGAAGCCATCTTAGAAGTCGACGCAACTTCGACATCAATTCGACGCGGAAGATAAAGTTCAAGTCCAAGTCTTCAGCTCGACGAATACGTCGATAAGGAATCGACGCAACGTCGACATCTGAGTTCAGTCAGAGCTAAGAAGAAATTCGAAGCTACTCCTATAAGAACTCAGAGGTGCGTCAACATGAAGAATGATGAAGTCGACGCAGCGTCGATTACAGTCTGAAAAGGAAATTTTTTCTGCTGTCCTTTTAACACCTTTTCAGAAGGACCACAAAGCTAAAGACAGTTCTCCAACGGCTCGTTTATTGACAAGAATGAAATGGAGTATTCCAGGACACAGCAAAAATATTCTTGGAAGGTATTCAAATCTGATGGACGGGGTCGGGATCAAAAGAAGAAAGAGAAATCAACTGTTCAATAAGAATTCCTTTTCAGGACAGCCTAAAAGGAGAAAGGAATTCAAATTCCAAATATACAGAATAAGTATGCTGAAGAGGAGAAGAAACACAGAACATTGGTCACATTATTATTCATCTGTCGAAAAGGGTTCTTGTTCTACTTCTTCCTCCTTCAACCCTAAGACAGAAAAACAAGTGTTCTATCTGCACTGGAAAAGAATACAGTTGCTTCTTCTTCTTTATCACAGAGAAACTAGTTTACAAGAAGTGCTCTGAGAATAAGGATCAAGTAAATAACCATTGCAATCATCACAATCATAAGCAAGGGTTCATCATATTCAGATCCAGTGAAAAACAGAAGCTCTAGTTCATGAGAAATTGCTTCGGAAGAATTCTGAAAGCAGGATTCTATTTTCCCTCTTCTTTCTAACTTCTCTTGTATTCTTCAACTGTAAAAGAGTTTTATTAATCCTTCTTTCAAAGGATTCAGTAGTTCTAAGAGTCTCTTTATCAAAAGACTCAGTGGTTCTAAGAGTCTCCTTATCAAAAGACTCAGTGGTTCGAAGAGTCTCCTTATCAAAAGACTCAGGCACAGGTTGTGCAATCCTACCAGGGAGGTAGAAGAGAGGAGTACCCATATTTTGGGGAACCTCTATCAAAATTCATGTGTCCTCTGTGTTTGATTTTCTGTGTTGTCCCTATTTCTAGTTTTCTGTGTTTATATTTTCTGCAATCTGTGTTAATATTTCCTGCAATCTGTGTTTACTTTATTCTGTCTTTTGGATTGTTGATTGCATAATGTTAGAAAAGCTCATGTAAAGGCCCATATTGGAGCTCATGCAGCCTCTTATTGTTTAGTCTCACATCTTGTATAGGATTTATTTTCTCTTTCTTCCTCCTATATATGTATTCATACTTTGTATTTAAGTTAAGAGGAAATATATACAAGGTTTCGTATTTCTCTACATGGTATCAGAGCATTCGGTCCAGACCTGCGGTCTCAAATTTTTGTGACCGTCAGCCCCCCTCCTGCGAGCTCCCCCTGCGAGCTTCTTGTCTTGGCGGTCTCGTTTTTTTGTGACCGCACCCCAGCCCTGCGACCTCTGTCGCTGTTTTCTCCCCCCCTGCGAATGTTAATCGGCTTCTTATAGCCTCCTTCTCTGTCAAGTGGGGCCCCCTCCTTTTTTTTCTCTGCACTGCTCGCTCAGCGTCTTCTCCCTGCCGATCTCGCTCAGCGATCTCTCCCTTCCAGTGGTCTACCGAGCTCGTGCGGCCTCCTCCCAGCGGCCCCTCTCGATGGTCTGCTCTTCTCGACGGTTTGCTCCTCCTGCGAGCTCCTCTGCAATCTCCTCAGCGACCTCTCCCTTCAAGCGGTCTGCCGAGCTCGTGCGTCCTCCTCCCAGCTACTCTTCTCGACGGTCTGCTCCTACGAGCTCCTCTGCGATCTCCTACCGCTTCTGCAGTGATCTCGTGCGAGCTCTTCTCTGCAGCGATCTCCTCTGCCGAGCTCCAGCGGCCTCCTCTACAGCGACCTGCCACTCCAGTAGGCCTCCTCCCAGCGATCAAGCGGCCTACTCCCAGCGATCAGCCTCCTAAAACCTAGCGGTCTGCCGAGCTCCAGCGACCTCATCCCAGCGGCCTGCTCCCAGTTACGAGTCCCCTCTACGCTGTGATTCCATGGGATCTTTGACGGAATCCTCAGAGCTGCCCGCATCCTCTCCTGCAGGTCGCATGTCTCCTGCTCCAAAGGTGCGTGATGAGTTGCGGATCACCACCATCTCCCTTGCCGGGAAGAAGAACTTTGTCGAATGGGTGCATTCTGTCAAACGGGTCTTCCAATCTAAGGGACTTCTGCATCATCTCCAAAAGGATTCTCCTTCTGCACCTACGGATGAATGGCTACGGGACGATGGTCGTGTTCAGACTTGGCTCCTCAACTCTCTTGATGGCGAACCCTATCGAATGTCCATGTATCACGAGACGGCCAAGGCAATGTGGGACGAGCTTCATTCTCTCTACTCCGGGAAGGACAGTCTTCAGCACCTCTATGACAATATCACGGATCTTCAGACTCTTGACACTGGTGGTGCAGCCGACTTGACCTCCTTTGTTGCTCAGGCTAAGACACTGGACGAAGCCTGGATCCGACATCAGCCCGCTACTACGGATCTCGCTGCTCAACGTTCTCAGAAGGAAGCAATTTGTATTGCAATGATGATGGCTCGTGTCCCGCCTCATCTTCAGAGCATTCGAGCCTAGATCCTCTCATCCGCTGCTACTCCGTCTCTCTCTGATGTGTGCTCCATGCTCCTAAAGGTATCACCTCCTCCTGATACTACGGGACCTCACTCACCAGCTCTACTTCAAAAAGCTTCTGCACCATTACTCCCTCTCCCTCCTCCTGCACGTGGGGGACGTTCAGGTTCTCGGGGAAGGGGTCGTGGTGGCCGAACACGTCCTAAGTGTTCCTTCTGTGGTAAGGATGGACACTTCGAGGCGGCCTGCTACCGCAAACATGGTCTTCCTCCTCGTCCTGCTGCAAATATTGTTGTCGACAGTCCCTCTGCCACTCGTGCTGACCTCGAAGATGTCCGCCTCCAGCTCCAGCAACTCCATGGCATGCTCAGCCGCCCGCCCGCCTCCGTTGCCTCCGCCGCCTCCGTTGTCTCCGTTGCCTCCGCCGCCTCCGTTGTCTCCGCCGCCTCCATCTCCAATGAAGGTATCACTTGTCTCTCCACTAGTCCACGCTGGATAGTGGACTCAGGTGTTACTCATCATATCACCTCGCTGAAGCCACCTCAATACTTGAACTCTCCGCATCCTAAATATATCACCGTGGCCAATGGCGACACCGTCCCTGTCTCCAGCTCCGCTGATATTCCTCTCAATTCCTCTCTCTCCCTCCGCTCGGCTCTTCATGTCCCAGGCTCCCCGTTTAATTTACTTTCTGTCAGTCGTCTCACTACAGATTTGAATTGCTCTGTGACATTCAACTCCTCTTCCTTTCTTATGCAGGATCGGCGGACGCAGAGTATCATTGGTAAAGGACGACTGCAAAATGGGCTCTACCTTCTTGACCCCCCTACCATCCTCTCTTTCGTCTCCTCAGTTGATTGGCACCAACGTCTCGGACATGCTCCTCTTCCAGTCCTCCGGAAGGCTCTTCCAGAGATTTATCTTCCCTTTTTAGTTATGATTCATGTATTCTGGGTAAACAACACCGCTCATCGTTTTCTCCTCATTGTACTCGGAGCTCTGCTCCTTTTGTTTTAGTACATTCTGATATTTGGGGGCAGTATAAAATTACAAGTGTTTCTGGTTATCGCTACTTTATAACGTTTATTGATGATTATTCTCGAACGACATGGCTATACTTACTTCGTGATCGCTCTGAGCTTCCCTGTGTGTTCCGCACGTTCATCCTTGAGATTCGCACTCAGTTTTCCGAACCAATCAAAACCCTTCGAACGGATAACGCTCGCGAATACACTAGCCATGAATTTACCAACCTCTGCTCAGAATTTGGGATTATTCATCAAACGTCTTGTGCTTATACACCCCAACAAAACGGTGTTGCTGAACGCAAAAATAGACATCTTCTTGATGTTGCTCGCTCCATCATGATTCAAATGCAGGTGCCCAAGGCCTATTGGAACTTTGCGCTGTCAACAGCATGCTACCTCATCAACCGTCTACCTTCCTCCGTCCTTAATAATGCTACTCCGTTCAGTCTCGTCTTGCCAACTACTCCACCATTCTCTCTCACCCCTCGAATCTTTGGATGTACTTGCTACGTTCACTTACTTGGTCCGTCCATAGACAAATTGGCACCACGAGCAGCCAAACACGTGTTCGCCGGTTACTCACGTACTCAGAAAGGATATGTCTGTTACTCTCCTACTACCCGCAAGGTGACAATATCGGTTGATGTTACCTTCCGGGAAGATCAACCTTTCTTCTCCAACCAAAACCCCCCTCTTCCACCACCATCCGTACCTAGACATGTAATCTCAGTCACTTCTCAACCAAACCTCCCTCCTCTCCCGGCTCCCACAGCCAACAAGCCTCCTCTTCTCCGTGTCTACACTCGTCGCCCTCCTCGCTCCGTCGCCCCAATGCAGTCGGCTTCGACCTCTGACACTCTGCAACCTGCTGATCCGGCACCGGCCTCCACCGCTCATCCCATGGCGAGCTATGTATCTTTACATCGTCTGTCCCCGCCACTACAAACCTTGGTTACTTCTCTGTCCTCTATTTCTATCTCTAACTCTGTGCATGAGGCTCTCCAACATCCGGGCTGGCGGGCAGCCATGGACGACGAAATGACAGCTCTCTGGGCTAATCAGACATGGGATCTTGTTCCTCTCCCTCCAGGCCACACTACTGTTGGTTGCAAATGGGTCTTTGTAATCAAGCATGCTCCGGATGGGACAATTGACCGTCTTAAAGCCTGTCTGGTGGCTCGTGGCTTCACTCAACAACAAGATCTCGACTATGAGGAAACGTTTTCTCCGGGGGCCAAGCTCAACACAGTTCGTGTCCTTCTCTCCGTGGCTGAGCATCGTCAATGGCCACTCCATCAGTTGGATATCAAAAATGCTTTTTTAAATGGCGACCTACAAGAAACAGTATACATGCAGCAACCTCCCGGGTTTGAGACCACGGGGGAGTCCCGAGTATGTCATCTTAAGAAATCCATCTATGGTCTTAAACAATCCCCCCGGGCATGGTTTGATAAGTTCAGTAAGGTTGTCCGGGAAGTTGGCTTTACTCGGAGCTCGGCAGACTTCTCTCTGTACTCGACATCGAACTACAGGCACGGTTCTTCTGTTAGTATATGTCGATGACATCCTAATCACAGGCGATGATTCAAAGGGAATACAAGCGATCAAACAACATCTCAGTTCCGTCTTTCAAACCAAAGATCTGGGGAACCTTCGATACTTCCTTGGTCTTGAGATCGCGAGACGTCCTGATGGACTTGTCCTCTCTCAACGGAAGTATTGTCTCGATCATCTTCAGGATGATGGCTACTCTGGATGCAAGCCAGTTAACACCCCTATGAATGTCAATCACAAGCTGTGTGCACATGCCTTGGATGATGATCTTGCTCTTCCGAATCCAGAATACTATCGACGGCTTGTTGGAAAGCTTATTTACTTGACAGTCATGAGACCAGACATATCCTTTGCAGTTGGGGTGGTCAGCCGGTTTATGCATTCTCCTCGGATATCTCATCTATAAGTTGTCGAGTGCATCATGAGATATCTAAAAACAGCCCCTGGTCAAAGGCTGGTATATAAAACCTCGTCTTCTACTCCAACATTGGTTGCATACTCAGATGCAGATTATGCGGGGTCCCTGGATGATCGGCGGTCTACCAGTGGTTTTTGTACTTACTTTGGAGGTCACCTGGTTACCTAGCGTAGTAAGAAACAAGTTGTGGTTGCTCGATCTTCAGCTGAGGCAGAATACCGTTCGATGGCATCAGTTGTTTCTGAACTCACATGGCTTGAAAGTCTCCTTGCTGATCTAGGAGTAAAACTTTCCTCACCTGCTATCTTACTATGTGACAGTCAAGCTGCTATACACATAGCTAAGAACCCAGTCTTCCACGAAAGAACGAAACACATTGAAGTAGACTGGCACTTCATTCGGGAGAAAGTTCAAATGAAGAAAATAGGATTAAAGCATGTTCCGGGTACTGACCAAGCTACTGATATTCTCACCAAGGCCCTACCAAGTACCCTATTTTATCAATTCCTGTCCAAGCTGGGTGCTTATGACTTATACGCTCCAGCTTGCGGGGGAGTGTTAGAAAAGCTCATGTAAAGGCCCATATTGGAGCCCATGCAGCCTCTTATTGTTTAGTCCCACATCTTGTATAGGATTTATTTTCTCTTTCTCCCTCCTATATATATGTATTCATACTCTATATTTAAGTTAAGAGGAAATATATACAAGGTTTCGTATTTCTCTACACATACTAGAGAATACTCAGAGGCACATTGTGCACTTTCAATAAGATAGGAGAGCAGAGCTTGGGAAGGGAAATAGCATGGAAACATAAACGAGGGGGTGGGAGGAGATCGTGGCATGTATGTGTGATTATGGGGAGGAGATCAGTGGACTAATTCAGATGAAGGTGGGTGGGTGTGGGTAATAAACATAAAATATCGTGATTAAATGTGTTTTGATATGGAAAGACCCGAAAGAAAGTAGGCATGAGGACGATTGTGGGAAAAGAGACAAGGAGTGGATGGTGTGGGGCCTGATAGGTGTTGGTCCTGATGGGTTTGGAAAGGTAGACCAAGGAGCGGGAGGGAAATAAGCGAACGCAGATGAGAAATCAAGATAGGAGGAGACTTTGGTAACGTGTATGCAGGTTCATGCTGAACAAGTAGGGTTGAACATAGGTGTGGACTGCTAGAAAAAATGGGAACGGTGCGGGTTTTGACGCAGTGACTTGGTGTGGACATAAGATAGGAGAGCAGAGCGTGGGACGGGAAATAGCATGGAAACATAAACGAGGGGGTGGGAGGGGACAGGTGGGGTTGGTGCGGGCTGGAAAAATCAAGCAAGGTTGTTGAATGTTCTCGTCGTTGAGGGCAGCGCCAATTCTAGACTTGGCTGAGCAAAGGTGGTTGGCTGGCATCGACTGAGGGCTGATAGTGGCAAGAGATGGTTGGCGCGGCAGCGGTGGAGCTTGGTCAACGACATGGAAAGGTCGAGTAGGGTTGGAACATATGTGGGTGAAAGTGGTTGTAGTTGAAATGTGCATGGGTCTTGCTAGAGGGAGTCGTGGGGAAGTCGTGGTTGGACAAAGCTGTGGAAGGATCGGTATGGAGGTGGACGCTGGGTGTCGCGCAGCTGGAATTTGTTGAGATGCGGTGTGAGCGTTATAGAGGTCAATAGTGTCAATGTGGTGGTGGTCAAATCGCGATGTGTTGGGGAAAAGGAGGTGGAGCAGAAAATAATGAAAGAAATTGGTTCTTTCCTCGAAGAACGGGGAAGGAGTCGATGGTGAATCTCGTGTGCATGGTGAATCTCGTGCGCATGGTGAATCTCGTGCGCATGGCGAGAAGGTTAACCACAGCGGCATGCATCTGGCCCAGACCTGCGAGCCTCCATAATTCCATCTCCGGCGATCACCGGAGTACGTCTCCAGCCACCTCCGTTGGTCCACCTTCACCTCCCATACCTATTTCATCATTTGAAGTTTTCCGGTGATTGTCAGAAAACACCTTCGGCGACCACCATCGGCAGCCACCTCCGGACACCACTAACCCCCACACCAACCGGCCACCACCCCATTCCCATTAACCAACCTCACACTACCCCCCCCCCCCCCCCAACCACCCATTACCCCACTTCCCTTTATTTAGGAACCTCCTCCTAAATTTAAGCCCCACCTTCTCAACTCCCTCTCCCATTTCACGTGAAGCCACCCTTTTCTTCTCCTATTTTCAGCCTCACTTCCCCCATAACCAGTCCACTCTATCCCCATAACCCAAATCTCAAGTGAGCCCATATTTCCTCTTCCCCGTATAATTAAAATCCATTTCCTTATCCCATTCCCAACTGCCTACTCACAGCAATTCCCCACCGCCCCTTCCAATTAATTCCAGCCCCTCTCCCTGCCCATCTCTCTTTGCGTGGAGCCACCCAATCCCTTTCCCCCCAATAACCAACCCCCCACCTCATAGAATATCCCCTGCTGACCCCTCCCTGCAGCAGGAACCATACCTCCTGCTGTCCAGTACAGCAAAACCAGCCCCTGGAATTAATTCCAGCCCCTCCCTGCAGCCCAGTTCAGTAGATCCAGCCCTTGGAATTAATTCCAGGACTCCTGCCAAGCCTCCCACGCCTCTCATACAGCCACCCCATCCTCCAGATTGCTGTCCAGACCTCCAGAACAGCCAATTTCAGCAGCTTCTTGCTGAAATCAGCCCCGGTTTGTGATTTTGGCTACTCCACAGCCCTCCTGAGACATTTCCAGCCCTCCCCTTTCAATATTGTGCGAGCCCAAGGTTTGTGCTATTTCTTTATCGTTGGGTCGAGTGTTTGTTCTCTACCTGAAGAGATAGTGGTTTGTACGTCTTGTTTCAGTCATTTTGGTCTTTGTGATTTCTCTTTTAAATAGTATTTGATTTCGCGCACTCTCGTGCTTGTACTATCTCTCTTGTTTCCTTTCTTGAATGTTTTAACTATTGTGGTTATCGTTCGTAATTGATCTCATATAATTGCATGTACTGATCACTCACATTCTCTCTGTCATATAGGGCCGTCCTGCGTCACACGTCCTCTCCAATCCCGACATAAGAAAATCTTATGGCCGCGAAGTCATGGGTCGCCGTCAGCTCCACCGAGCGACCTTTTCTAGTATCCAACATTCCCTGGACAACATTTCATCCTCCCTCAACATCTAGAGATTCTTGTGTTTGAAGGAACCAACCCCATCAAATGAATCGCGAGAGTGAGGCTACTATTCAAGCTCCATAACATCAACGACATTGAAAAAGTTGGAAGGCTTTACCTTGCATTGGACTATTGGCTCCGGGGAGAAAAACGAGCCTCTCGTGGAATCTCCAATGCAATGATAGGTGTCTCTAAAAATGCTTAGTTACCCTTTGTGCATCACCCAACAGTCAGGTAATGTCGACGTCTATATTGACGAGTTCATCAAACTTGTCATTCATGTCTTTGGCCCGGCACAACATTTACTTTGGATATTTCAGACAAGGTTTTCAGCTGGCAACTAGGGCATGCATTCGGGTCCTTGATCCTTTCTCTTTGTCAAAAATAAAGGGCAAGGCAAGACTTGTTAAGGCAAAATTCAACACCATCATCGCCTACACCCTCATTTAGCCAAACTATGTCAATCTTCCCGCTATTTTAATCCCACCATCAAAAAAACTTCCTACCCCCAAAATTCAATATACCTGACAGGCTAACCCACAACCCACGCACTCTAACTGCAATATAATTTATAATCCACACTCAAATAGACCAAAATCAACTTTAGCGCATATAGTAAGGGTAAAAAACAAAAACTCGATTTAGCAGTCCAACTAACTAGACCGAACTGATTATTATACAGAACCCATCAGTTCGATTGCAGCTCAACCTATTATAAAACCATTCATACTCAACTCAGCTTAGTGTGCAACTACTCAAAACTGAGTACAACAACAACACTCAAGCTTTTATCCCACTATAGTGGGGTCGGCTATATGGATCCTTTGTCGCCTATGTGTCCTATATTTAGTCATAATTTCACATTCTCACTAATGCCCAAGGACATCATGTCTTTTCTTATAGTTTCATTCCAAGTCTTTATTGGTCTACCCCTCCCCCGTTTAACATGCCTAGTGACTAAACTCTCACAACACCTAACAAGTGTCTCTAATGGTCTCCTTTGTACGTGTCCAAACCATCTTAGTCGAGCTTCTTGCATCTTCTCTGCAATTGGTGGCACTCTTGTCTTATCCCTGATACATTCATTCCTAATTTTATCCAGTCTCGTGTGTCCACACATCCACCTAAGCATTCTCATCTCTGCAACTCCCATTTTTTGCTCATGTACACAATTCACTGCCCAATACTCAGAACCATAGATCATCGCTGGTCTAATTGCAATACGGTAAAACTTGCTTTCAAGTTTAATGGTACTTTATGATCACATAAGATCCCTGACGCGCCTCTCCACTTCAACCAACCTACTCAAAACTGAGTATGACCTAATTAAACACTTGTTGACTTTCCAGAATGCCGAAATTAACAATAATTTCAGCATTCATGCTTGACTCTTATTGAGTAACTGGAGAACCTCAACTGAATCGCACCTGATCTATTATTAATAATAATAATAATAATAATTGAAGCAAAAGCACAGAAGCATGTAATTTAAGTAAAAGCATAGAAGCAGCACCAACGATCTATGTCTTAAATGGAAAGACAAAATGAAAACGTAAAGACTATCTAGTTAAATTGCTAGACTTCTAGAGTTTTTTCCTACCTCTCAGTTTCTCTGTTCCGGATTTCCAAGGCTCGGCTCTCTGCACACTGTTATAACTATTATGGCGCCTTGAGCCCTTGACTCTGTGATGTGCATTACATAGCCCACAGCTCAATGTCGGCTTGCCACCTGCTCTAGTAACAAGAAGACTAAGGTACGCTGATTTGGTACTCGTAGGCCTTCGCTAGGTGAAATTATTTCAAAGTTCACTTTTTCAAACATTTACTATTCATGGGTTTATTCACTAAACCAATACAGTAATACTCATGGATTTACAAATGAATGTCATTTCACTCCATAAACCAAGTTATAATAAAATAAAGCTAAAAACAAAATAAAGATCATGCAAATATTGCTTAGCTTGATTTGATAGATTTTATTAAAATTAAGAGCTCATGTTTTGCTTCACAATAAGTCATTTAAGATCTTTTTGTAACTGTGAGAATAAAATGATCCAACCCATGAAAAATGATTATAAACTGAATCTAAACAAAACTTCACGGTCTGATTTAGGTTCAATTCATTTTGGACCTAATCAAAACCAACGAAGCTTGGTTCGTGTTCAGGTTTAGTTTAGATTTGGTTCCAAACCGACCCCAACTAAACCATATGCACCTCAAGTGCATTATTATGTTCATTTGGCTAGAAGCACGATGATGATTGCACTGCTCCCGCACTTACAAACCACATTGAGTCACAAAATATGTTGGATATGTTCCCTACCTTCTTTGGGGAACCATTCGTTCTACCATGCACCTAATAGTTGTTGGAACATGAGTTCAGCATCTCTTGGTTTGAGAATTGAGAATAACAAATCCGATTATGTATTTGATCAAGTCTTTTTGTGTTTATACTTTATGGTGTGCAGGTCATACAGGTACAATATCATATTGTACGAGGATGATCGATTGAGACGGAAAGATGGACGTTGTGCTCTAAAATGAGTACTACCGCGGAGCGGTAGCCTCTACCGTTGGTGGTAGCGGTCGTTACAGTGAGACAGCGAGCAAAAGACATTCAAATGAAAACACTGGCGGAAACAGTAGACCTTTTTTGTAAAGAAATTAACGTGTCGTGGTAACACTAACGCGTCGCAGTAACTGAATGACAATCATCTGGCTAATTGAGGAGCCAAATGGGGCATGTGATCGAAATCTAGCAGGATCGAATATCGAGCTAACGCGGCGCGATAAGCTTATCGCGACGCGGTAGACTATTGCCTAAAATACAAACTGAAGCTTCTATTTCAGGCTGGCCGGCGTGCAAAATTTTATTTAAAACAGACACCGCGGGGCGGTAGGACCAACCGCGGGCGGTAACTGCCAGACTCTATTTAAAGAGTCATTCTCCATTTCTCTTCGCGCGATCTTTTTACAACTCCGTGGAGCCTCGTCCCAGATGTCCAACGTCATCCCTACGACACTCATGCACATCAAAGGGAGATCTTGAAGGAAGAGTACATCAACGCTCAATCTACACGAAGCACGAAAGCAACGACAACAACAATCTCTTGCGTGCTTTCGCCATCCCCTTCAGATCTTCTATAGGGAGTTTTATTTACAGAAATTTCATTCTCTTTTCTTTTTGGGTGACTTTTTTGTACGGTGGACCATTCCATCCTATGAATTCAAACCCCCATCAATTCCCACCTGACACATGAACCTCTAAAGAACTGTGACCCACACCCCCACACACATAAAAAAATGTATTGCTTCTCTTGCTTCCCACCTCATTATTAGCATCCCCTTCTTCACACGTGGCTCCCACATATAATGTCAGCAACCAATTCCCTTAAAGCATCATCCACTACCCAACGTCCTCGCCACGTCCAGCGTCCTCACAAGTTTTCTAAAATGCCACCAAGCACAAGTCTTTGTTTATGACTCATGCAACCTTCCTCGATTCAAACTCCAACACAAGGCTAATGTCATCCCTCAAGCACCCTACCAACCATTACACATCAAATAATTTGCGCTCCTACTTCACGCCACCTACTAATATCAACTATTCATGTGCCAAACATTTTTCCGTTCTCTTGGGCCCCATAACACCAGTCCCAAGCCATTCATTTCACAAATATTTCTTACACCTTTCACCAAAAAAGAAATCCAATAAAACACCACCCACACCAACGCCCATATTTTCTTAACAACCAGGACACATCAAATTTTACACTCGTACTCCAACCGTTAGAATCAACCCCATTTATTATAACCACATAGTAACCCCCCTTTCACAATTCCCATATTTACACCATTTATCGAGTAGGACTCCACACACCCAACCAAAATTTCCTCTATGTTGCTTTAACGAAACTCAACGTCATCGATGCCCCATGCAAACCCATATATGATTGTTATCGCCACACAAAATTGACATTGTTCACTGCTTGTCGTCAAGATTATCAGTGCAGCCAAAATTGTTAAAGATCTTGACAAATTCAATATATTTCCATTGAGATCTAGACGACTCTTATTGGATATGTTCAACCACATTGGAGTAATACTTCCATCATAGTTTTTCTCGCTCGACCTTGAAGACAAGAGTGATTTTTAAGATGGTCGAACTGATATGTATACACTCCTAACATGTTACTCCCACAACAAGGTAAGGACACATATCATCTCGAGATAATGATCTCTCAAATTCATTCTAACGCAGTTTAATTGAATGTCTCCATCTTATGTCTTTGCTCCTTCTAGATAAGGTGGATACATACGCATAGAGAGAATCTCTCAAATTTCTTAGTCTTTGAAGTTGACCTAGCATTGAATGAGGGAACCTGCCCTCGATTGTATTTTAGCAGGAGCATATCTCTTGAATTTATAAAATAATTCAACTTCGTGTTTCTCGAGTGCATTATTATTCTCGTTCGAATCAAGTTATGCCAAGTACACAAGCAGTCCCACTAAATTTACACTAGGAAGAATAATCTAGATTCTAGAAAAGTAAAGAAGCCTTAAGAAGAAAGTAATTAATGAGTTGTGGAGGGATTCAGAGCCTTGTCGAAGCATCCGAGGCGAGAGCTCAAAGGAGAGTGTAAAACCCTAGCAACTAAAGGGGGATTTCTTCCTTCCATTCCATTCCTAGAGTTTCTAAATAGAAGTTACAAAGGAAGACAAGTCCCAACAAACAGATTAATTGCGAAAGTACTCAAACATAAACTAGAACACCTAAATGCATAATCAAAAGACTATTTTAACACATGTAGAACAATACTAAATGACAATAACAGTACTACAACAATAACACACAACAAACAGTCATAGAAACTTGTTATTATGGATACACCACTTCAAAAATCCTTCAATTTGAGATTGTCTTCAGGAACAAAAGAGACTTTTGTGGTGGAGCATCTGGTTCGAGATGTCGTCACTAAATGAGCCTACCCCTTGGTCATTCATGGGTGGAACTTGGAAGGTGGAAATGTTGTGGGGTGCTCATCGCCTGCGCAGAGATGTGATCGATGAGATATGTGGTGGTAGCAGTGAGATTGGTTGTTCAGTAACTAAAGTCAAAAAAGAGGGGCTCGTTAGGTGAGGAATGCGAGGTGGAACTATTGTAGGGTCCACTTGATAATAACACTTGGGCACTTCGATGGAAGAGTCTGTAGGAGGGTTGGTAGGGTACGAAGGTTGAGGTGTTCTACATGGTCAAACCCACCAAAAGAGTGATAGGTCGTTGGATCTAGCGCCTAGAGGAGTAAGTGAACTACATAGTCTTCCACAGTGCTTGTTTGCTTGTCACACGCAACTTCCCTCCGTGCAAGCCGTAAGGGGCAGTTGAATGCCCTTTGTCGATGTCATTATGTGTGTGCGTCGAGTTTGTATCGAAAAACCAACGTTGTGTCTCAGCATGGTGAAGTCCTGTTTGATGGTCATAAGATGTTGCATAAGGGGAATTTGTGGTGCCTCTAGTTAGAACAGAAGTGGGGTTGGTGATTCGGCAAGAATTATGGAGTCATTGTGAGACGAACTTGATGCTTGGGCTTGGAAACCAGACAATAGAGAACAAAGACAATTAGATTTAAATAATCATTTTAAGATGTACAAATGATTACGATAAAGTAGATTAATTGCATGGTAGATGAGAATGAATGAACAAGAGAGAAATCTTACAATAATATGTTATGTAATCATGACTCCTGAACACTATGACAATTAAAGAGAGTGCATGAGTTTCAAATAGTTAAGTAGATCGATTTCCATGTAGCAAGCATCTTTGCATCCATTTCATTGTATATCAGTAATTCGGTAGTACAAAAATAGAGTCTCTTAGGATTTTGTATAATTACAAAGACTTTCCGCCTATTTTTGGAAGTACAAAAACCTCCCTTTCCAGTTTACATTGTCAACTTGTAGTACAATAAACCACCCCTCCCGGAGGGGTGTATGTTAGTTAACTGGAAGCGGTATCTTGTGACATTGCAAACTCATAAGGGAGGTTTTTGCAATTTCAACAAGTAAATGGGAGGTCTCTGTAGTTATGTAAAATCTCAAGGGGGTCTTAGTGACTAACCCTACAAAATATAAATGGTTTTGCAAAAAGACTACTAGTTGAAAGGTCTATGGATGTGGATTTAGTTTCCTTGATGTGCATGCAATCTACTCAAATGTCGATAGGCTTCAGGTCCCTTGAGGAGCTCAGCGAGTCAGTTTATAGAGATGACATCTTTTCTTGAAGTGTGAAGCACAAAGATCTCCGCCACAAAATAAGATTAAGCCTATCATATAAACTACATACTTAGGCTTCGTTTGACGCGGTGGTGGTGGTCATGAACGCCGTGGTCATGAACCGTCGTTCATGAACGCCCGACCTCACCTAAAAAAAATCATGCATTTTATGCTCAAAACTAGTTTATTTTCTTTATAGCTGTCATAGCCTTTTTCTTGCCACACATTCATTCTATGATAATGGCGTTTTTGACCAAACTCACCGGAGCAAGTAAGCTGCGCCAAACGAAGCCTTAAGCCCATCCGCTAAGCACAAAGAGACCAATCCGCTACTAAAATAACCAAGAATTGAACTTATCCGCGCGGAACCCTAAAATTTCACGACACCGGAAACAAAAGAGCAGATCGGGCGGACAAACCCTAACCTGAATGCTGAAATCGCCGCCCAAGGAGACGTTATAGGAGCCAACTGAAAGAAAATCCCCAGAAAAAGCGCTGCTCCCGTCGAGCATCACCTGCTGCTCCTTCTGGTCAAGATCGGAGGCGAGCACTGCGAGGTCGACTTCCGAGAAGAAGGGACCCTGTAGTACGGTATTCACGCAGTGGACGGCGCACAGCTTGGCCTCCTGCACCTCGTGGTAAAGAAGGCCGCCATTGCTAGGACCCTCCATTGCAGTGGTTCCAGATGAAGCGAGCTTGCGAGTTCGCAAAACCCTAAAAATAAAATTCACAATATGGCTGGAGAGGAGGGCACCTGAAATGTTGCTCTCATTTGCTTCGACTATAGATACTCCGGAGTGGAAAGAGAGAGAACGGTTGCAATTGGAGCTGAGAAGATATATACGCATTGCTTCCTTTGGCTTTTCCTTTCGCACAACGGTCTTCCACGTGGAGGCGTGTGGAAGCTGTGCTGTCAGCCAACTATTATTCACGAGCTATTGTACTTTTTCAATTGATATTGGTACCTCTTAAATGGTTATTTGTAGCTCACTTATATTTGTACTCATAGTGGATATTTGTACCTATTGTGTATGTTTGTATCCAATCCAAAAAAAAATTTAAAAAATAACAAATAGTTAAAAGTTAATTTGTTAAATGTCTGATACATGATTTTATTCTATTGCAATACGTAAAATTCATATTTCATTTCCAAACCGAACGGAAGTTAAATGCTCGATACATGATACATGACACAAAAAGTACTCAAAATCATATTTCATTCCAAACATCAATTTTTTTGTAGGCTTCTCTTAATGTAGCCGCATCCCAAAGAAGACTTAAACAAGAAAAAGAAAAAATATTAGTAAATCATGCGAGTACAAAATAATATCAACTATTTAACGTAAAATTATATTTTACATTATGCTTAGAAGAGTCTTGTGATATATGATAAATCTCATTCTTCTGCTTGTTCTTCATGATATGTTGTCCAGACCGAAAATATAGGCGGCATTGTACAGTCATCTTTCAGCCGTAACAAAATGTAGTGACTCTCATTTATGTATCCCATATGAATAATCTTTCGGATAGCAGTGGGAGCTGAATATAGCGGCAAAAATGTGAATGATTGTTGTAATGAAATGTGCACTAACTGGATATTATAACATGAAGCAACCAATAACCCCATGTCGGGCATTGTCATCCAGTTATGTAGTGGGGCTGGAACGACCCAACATTCAAGAGCCTCAGCTATCTCCAATAATCTGGACTCTCCATAAATTGCAAAGTAGAGTGCCTTTTTTTTTAATTTCACTTATTAAATCTTTACGGACTTGCATCCAATCATCGTTCATACCCATTGCCATACTAATAACTCTGAATCCACAATGACCATCTCCCATAACATCGATGGCGTCTAATATATGTGTTCGCATATATAAAGGCATTTGAGTGCGAACACTTTCTAAAAATCCCCCTCTAGTGAATGCCTTCCTCATCTTCTTTTTCAAATTTTGTTGCTCTAGTAGAAGTACATGCTCAAAATGGGAGGGTTCCCTCTTTATAGATTTATACTCCTCTTCAAATTTTTTTGTACTTCCTTTTGGACGACCTCTTGTTTTTGTTGGCATTGCAGGCTCCATTGTTTGACTCGCTTCCGGATTGACGATCTCACGTAATTTCATTTTAATTTCTTTTCGTTGCAAGTCGCTTATGTTGCTATACTTTTTTAATATTTCTTCCACATCATTTTCAGCATCATTCACCTCTTTCGGCTCTTTTTTGATGTTAGAGTCAAATTGCTTGTCAAGTAGAGATAATTGTTTCCATTGTTTGTGTACCATCCACAATGGCAAAGAGTTACCACCATCAACATATGGCTCCAAGTCATGTCCACAAGGTAGACCCATTGTGTATCGATTTATATGTCTACACTGCACTTGCCCCAAACACCTACTTTTCAGTGAATCTTCTTCCTTTTTAATTATCTCAAGTGCCGCAATAGAAACATTACCAATAAGATCTGCATAAAGGGAACCTTTGTGACCCATGGAGACATGAATCTTACTATGTCCAAACATACGCTTAATTTCCGTATGTTGTAGGTTGATCATTTGATCAAAAGTAGTCCATACGGTAGAGAGGTTTCCAATGGATACTTCCAGAAATTTTTTTAATTGACTATGTCCGCTTTCCACCCGATTTGTCGATGTGTTTCCCAAATGCATGTACTTATCCACCCAACATGAAACGAATAATTCCTTGTGCGGATCTATCCAAGTTGTTGTGACATAAGAAATAACATTAGGGTGTTTGGTTCCATAGTCATTGGACATTTGATTGTACCGGAAGATAAACTCATTTTCAGATGAAGAGTTAACAACATTTTGCCATACACCCAAGTTGTTGTCACAATCTTTACGGACGACAATATTTTGCGTGGCTTAACTCCGGAACAAAACATTTCAGACACTATCTTCTGTTCATTGTCGTCTAGTCTACAAATGTATGGGTGTGCTTCAAGATGAACAAATTGATGATTGTGAATACCATGTTTGACTTCAACCACCCATTCATTGTTAGCTTCTCTATATCCTTTGAGTGCAAACTTACAGCCACATCGTTTGGAACTTGACTTTCTAATATTTTGTTTCACATAACCTTTTTTGCCATCAGAAGCAGATCCAGACCTATCACAACCTAGGATTACCCTAGGTTTTGTTCTTGTAGTAATATTATCTGCCCTCAAAATTATAATAACAAACCCCAAATTTTTTGCAGTATTTTGCACCCACGATACTAGTTTTTCTTTATCCGGAAACCTTGTGTTTGTGCAAAAATATTGACCAATATCTATCATACTTTCTTGCGGTCTTTCAATATTTTCTATCAATTTTATCTCATCTGAATTCATAGGGCAATCTAACACAAAAATAAAGTAAAAATATATATAAATTTTTTTGAATTGAAGCGTACAAAA
Source organism: Dactylorhiza incarnata (assembly GCA_033032865.1). Taxonomy (NCBI): domain Eukaryota; kingdom Viridiplantae; phylum Streptophyta; class Magnoliopsida; order Asparagales; family Orchidaceae; genus Dactylorhiza; species Dactylorhiza incarnata. The sequence continues at coordinate 3,014,018 of JAWHQI010000217.1, forward strand.
ATCATAATAGAGTTTAGGAGACAAAAAAAATCTCACAGTGGTGGTCGCCGGAGGGAGGAAGATTGCCTTCCGAAACAGGAACTTGAAGAGGGATCGCCGGAGTGAGGGAGGAAGATGCTCCAACTCCATCTGAATCCATTCTGGAACTGAACTTCCAGTCTTTTAGAATATCCCTGAAGCTGATTGATGCACACCTGGTCAATTTATATTCACAACGGAAACATCAAAATCACATAAAACAGTCCAAAATATCTTTAGAAAACTTTCAATGATCCAAATGGACATGAATAATGATGACAAAGCGTGACCTCTACACCAAAATCTCAAAAACTGCACCCAAAAAAGCTTCCGGATAGCAAGCTCAAAATCCGGAAAGGAACGCTAAGAGATGGATGAGATACAGGTTCTCCATCGGAGGAAGGTAAGGTTTCTCGTCACTTCCACAGCTAAGAGATGGATGATATTTGCTATTGCCATTAGAGAACTGAACCCTCGTTCTTGCCGGTGCTGAAATCTTCCGCCTGGGCCGCTGGCTGGACCGGCCGCCGGAGGTGGGGGAGGGAGAGCAGGCGGCGAATTTTTGCGAACGGAGGGGGATCGTGGAATGAGAGGGGAGTGGGTACATTTAGGGTTTTAAAATTATAATAATATTATTAAATATTAGGTGTTTTTGGGTACAAATAGCCAATTTAGGGGTATCAATATCAATTCCCTAGACAAAAGCCTTAATTTAGTCTCTAAATTAAATTTAGGGCGAGCACTGTGTTTTTGTCTATTAGCACTCAAAATTTTAAAATTTTAGGGCTTATTAGCACTCACTTTTGTCTATCAACACTCAAAAATTTAAAATTTTAGAGTGTTATTTTTAATAGCCGCAAGCAGCACTTTCCCCTTAGATGCATGCACATACACATCTCTTCTCGCAGAAACGACGTCGTTGGAGTCAGTGGCGATGACGATGGCGTTGGAGTCAGTGGCGATGACGATGGCGTTGGCGGCGGTGACGATGGCATTGGCGGAGGCGACGATGGCGTTGGAGTTGGCGGCGACGGCGATGGAGTTGGCGGCGACGGCGATGGAGTTGGCGGCGACGACGATGGTGTTGGTGGCGACAACGATGGCGTTGGCGGATGCGACGATGGCGTTAGAGTTGGCGGCGACGACGATGGCGTTGGCGGCGACGACGATGGTGTTGGCGGCGACGACGATGGCGTTGACGGAGGCGACGATGACGTTGGAGTTGGCGGCGGCGACGATGGCGTTGGCGGAGGCGACGATGGCGTTGGAGTTGGCGGCGTCGACGATGGCGTTGGAGTTGGCGGCGGCGACGATGGCGTTGGCGGCGACGACGATGGCGTTGGCGCCTGGCGGCGGCAACGAGAGTCCAACATGCTTAAGCATATACATTTTTAAACTTCTTATACTTATTGTAAAATTATTGGGTATGCAACAATATTTATATGACCTATAATAATATTATTGGGTATCCAAAGAAAGCGGAACAAAGAATTGACAATCTCTTTTTTGACATTTACTTTATAAAATGTGTTATCTTTTGAAGTGTTATTTTACAATAGTGAAAATTATATTTTTTATTATGTTAAAAAGAAATTGACAAAAAAGTGATAATAGTAATACTGCTTTGCTAATAGACAGGTTGAGTGCGAATAGACAATCATTTAAAATAGCGCTTACTAATAGCGGCGAGTGCAAATAGACAAAAATGCAGTGTTTATAGCAGCGCCCTAAATTTAAGCTGTTTTATGAAATAGGTCCCAATATTTTTTTTTGGGGGGGGGGGGGGGGGGGGGGGGGGGCTGAAATTGGTCCTTAAACTCCTATACTTTATGAAAAAAGTCTAACTTCATATTTCCATCCCATTTTAACGGAAAACTTTCCTCCCTAAACTCGCCACTAGACTATCGCGATAGGGAGCTTTCTTCCTCCGCTTCTTGAGTCACCCTCAACCACTAGCTCTCGTCGTCGTGGTTCTGGCTATTGTAGTTACCTGAATCACCATCCTCGTGCTGCTCACATTCGCGGGGAAGTCGCGGAGAACGCTCGTGATGGAGGGGCGGCGGATCATCGCCGACATCGTTGGATTCGCCATCAAGATCCTCCTCCGGGAGGGAAATATCGCCACGGTTTGTTTTGGAAGAGAGATGCGACAACAAATTAATGATTTGTAGTGAACAATTCGTGAGAAATGTATTGATGCTAGAGGAGCTCGTTTTATTTAGATAGAGCTCAAAGAGCTTGTTTTATTTAACTAGAGCCCAGATCCGCGAAAGCGTGGAGAAAGTTTTCGTCCATAATCTTTGTGGCAGCATTCGCCTCCGTGCTGATCTGCTGTGGTGGTGCCTCCGTTGGCAGCGGCTTCATCGATACCGCTGGCATCCATGTGGAAATGGTTTATCTGATGAAGAAGTACGAGGAAGCGATGAAGGGGCAGAAGGAGGTGATCAGCTCGATGCAGGCGAGGCAGAAGGAGGTGACCACGGTGGCGCATGTGATGAGAAGTTTGGTGGGGAGTTGCAGGCGGAAAAAAAACTCGCCGAGCTTGGGGGAGGACAGCATTCCGTTAAAATGAGATGGAAAATGTGAAGTGATACTGATTTCATAAAATATAAGAGTTTAGGGATCAATTTCAGCCCCAAAAAAGTATTTGGATCTGTACAACCTCGTGTTCGCCAAAGGGTAAGATGGAGAATCGGGTATCGGCAAAGCAAGCAGAGGCGAGGCTAGGCGAGCCGGGGCTCGCCGCATCGCACAGGCGAAAGCAAGGCAAGGCAAAGCGAGCCAGGCATGTAGTCCTGCAAGGAGCGTAGCGCGAGAGCGAATCAAGTGCGGGCTCGGCGCTCCGGGGGTGCATTTAGCAATGGCGAGTAGAACAAGGGCTCGCCGCCTCGCGCGAGCGAATCGGACTGGTGTGTACGACATGGGGGTGGCGAGCGATACCCTCGCGGGTCGCTCGCAGAAGGGGATCTCGCGAGCCTCGCTCGCGGAGAGACTAGCGAGTGGCGCCTTCATAGGCCACTAGCCCAGTAAGGGGTTGGAGAGAAATTTACCCAAATGCCCTTAGTTGGCTGCCAATGGGCCTTCAGAACAGTGGAGTTTGGTTGTTAGCAGACCAGCTTGGGGTGCGGTTAGTAAAACCAAAAGGCGGAATTGCGTTATTAGCAGGCCAGGAGAGAAAAACTATATATTGACCCTAAGGGCACCTTTGGAGGGAACACTTATTTGGGTTTCCTTCTCCTTAGGTCATCTTTGGTTAGCTCCTCAGGCTCTCCAAGGTGCTCGGCTACAGTTTTTGGCTTGGGAGGGGAAGCGCGCTAAAGATCTTTCTGGTGTGTGGTGGGACCTCCACGTTGTCTCCAAGGGTATGTGTTAGTGCTAAATCTTCGGTCAGGTTCCTCCGCGGGATCAGTAAGTGCAAGTTGCACCTTTCTTGGGGTCCGAACTCCTTGTTTGACCGAATTTCGGTTCCAACATGACCTATTTCATAAAGTAGCTTAAATTTGGGGGTTGAATTAAGGGTTTTGCCTTCTATTTATTATTTATATCACCTTACATAATTTATTTATATATATACTAGTGACATTAGATGGGGGATCCATACGGCCATGACAGTATCCAACAGCGACAGTGTTACGGGGCGACGATACTTCTGCGTCTCGCAGCTTCATGCGTGACGCTCCCTTTCTCTCCTCTTTCCTCGCACTCTTTTATCTTTTCTAATTTGAAGGTCACATTTATTTATTTGATTTGACGGTGACGATTAAATAATATAATAATTATGATAACTTTAATACTTGATTTTAACAACTTTTTTTTTTTTTGACAACTTGATTTCGACAATTTTTTTCTTTTTTGAATGCATAATTAGGTAGATGGACATTATATTAAAGTTATTTTGAATGACAAAAAAATTTAATAACATAAGATAAAAAAAATAGGAGTAATTTTGGCATTATGAATGTTTCACCAAAGGGACTTTTTCTTTTAATATAGTAGAGATATAATAAGAATATTTATTATTTAGATATCAAATTATAATTATATTTATGAGATTAAAATTAACTATTTATAAGGCTTTTACCTAACCAGCTCGAATGGGTCGTTGGCTTTAGCGGCTTTATTGCAATTTGGAAGGGCAAGAGCGCAACCCAACCATCAGGCCGAACAATTTTGCGAGGCCCAAATTTTATAAAATTTATTACACTTTGCATAGTTCTATAATTAATATAAATTCCTACTTGTCTACTTTTGGTGGGATGGTGGTGGGCATGCTGGCTTGATTTAGTCACATTTATCTTCTTAAATTTAAAGATGATGTAACACCCTCATCCGTCACAAATAATATAACAGAAGGTCCGGTCGGAAACCCACGCTATATTATACGGACAGACGAACGCATTACTAAATGAGATCGCACAATTCTTTTATTTTCAAAACGCACCCTAACACAGAGTTACATTCTAACGGAAGCTTTTTTAAAAAAGGTGAAATAACCACCCAACAAGAAATGTCCACTAAGTAAAGAAAACCAGAAATGAAAAGACGTACAACCAAAATTTGGCCTTAAGGCCTTTCATCAAAACTGTTTAATCAAAAAAGAAGTGTTTTTTCATACTTCGGCACGCAGGCCGGCAACACATGAAAAGCTAAGCAAAACATTCGGGCTTTCGAGGGCCAGCTCAACACAAGGGCTTTAGCCCGCTACTTCTTACCCGGCTCACCTGCTCCTGTATAAGAACATTCCACCAAACGGTGGCAAACAAAGCAACGGTCAGCACAGCTGACCAAATTATAACGACCCCACCCCTTTCTCGGGGTGGCGGTGTTTCTTCCCTGCAAGCACGTTAGCATAATCACACAGAGACAGAGTGTACCATATAAACACCAAACATCACAAACGTTGGCTCGACCGACCCAACGTCTCGTGCACTCAGGGCACCTTAACGGTGTACAGGATTTCCCCGGTCTCACCACCATCCTCAGTCCTAAACTGGATGGCCCAAAATTGAGCATTTGCTAACCGAGACCCAAAACCCTCAGCTCTCTCCTATGTCTGTTGTTACACACCAGATACCTTAGGTAGTCGAACTACACCACACAGGGCAGGTATAGTTCAGCCAAGCCCGTTGCTCAGGTCGTCGTACCCAACACGCACGACGCGGGTCAGCCTCCCCCTGTCTGTTACCGCTTACATAACTGTTTGTTATGTAACAAGGGTGGCACTCACGACCACCTAAATTGGGCACCTTAGGCGCACAACTCTATACGCTAGCCCAACGGTCTCCGAGAGACGGGCTTCGCACAAACACAATAAAAGTTCCAAACATACACATTCCACGAAGTCTTCTCCGGGAACCCCAGAACATCACCAATCCAGACCAACATGTCCAGATGGGCTTCACACAACATGCTTAATCCGTACTCGCACTTCCGGATACTAATGCAATTAATCGCGGGGATGTAAACATCGACCCGTCGGAGGGCACCCTTCCCCTACCCGTCGGTGGAGAGGGGCTTCCATGCAAATATGCTAAATTAGGGCTTCACCTGCCCAAGAAGAAAAGTCGTTTCCCTTGAAGCGCGCTTCGAAGCCATGGAAATGTGCCCGGATTTGACGGCTAGCGAATGTAGCGGCTGTCCACGCACGAAATCGCCCTCCAAGCTTACGTCGGAGCTTCCTTCTTCGCCAAGCCGCGCACACCGATGCGGCTTGTGGTCTCCCCTTGCGACAGCCCTAGAGAGAGCTCGAAAGAGAGGGAGAGGAGAGGGACCAGCCTCCCTTTGCGAAAACGAGAGAGAGGCTCGAGTCCTCCTCCAGGCCGACGAGAGAGAGGGAGGTGAGAGGAGCTCGGGGCGGCTCCTCTTTTCTCCAGGTGGCGAAGGGGGAGGGAGACCGTGAGGTTCTCCTTGCTCCAGGCCGACAGAGAGGAGGAAGGACAGGCTCAGGAGAGAGGGGCGACGGGGAGAGGGAGAGGGATCTCGGGCTCCCCTGCTCCAGTCGACGGGAGAGCTAGGAGAGGGAGGGAGATCGGGGAGGTTCTTTGCGGATGCTCCACAAAACTGAGAAAGAGGGAGGGGGATCGGGTATGAGGGAGAGGGGAAAAATTGGGGTTTTAATAAAACCCTAGCCCAAGGCTATCCGCAGACCACCCCTATAAACGCACACCAAACCCACTAGACGCACACCATACCCACTAGACAAACACCAAAATTCGATTGATGAAATTTTGGGGTGTTACAATTCTCTCCCCTTAAAGAAATTTCGTCCCGAAATTTAAAGCACAAACAACGAAATGAAATTCGTCACCTGAATAAACAACTCGGGGTACTCCTCGCGCATGATCTCTTCTGGCTCCCAAGAGAGCTCCTCGCGGCCACAATTGTCCCATCGGACTCTCACCATCTTGATGGTCTTTCTCCGCAACTGTCGAATATCAGTATCGATGATGCAAACCGGCGTCACCTTGGTAGTTAGGCCACTCTCCACCGGCACACTAACAACCTCCAACACAGAATCGGGCTCCCGCACCACCTTCCTCAACACAGAGATATGAAAGACGTCATGCAACCCACTCGCTCCGTCGATAAGGCAAGTCGGTAAGTTGCTTGGCTGATGCGCTCGGTGATCTCGAATGACCCTAAATACCTCGGGCTCAGCTTCTTCAAGAGTCGGATCCTCGACACTCCTTTGAAGGGCTTTATCTTCAAGTACACTCAATCACCATTTGTGAACTCCACGTTCCGGTGTTTTGCATTGTAATACTTTGCCTGGCGGTCTTGGGCAGTCAATAACCGCTCTCGAATGGTACGTATCGACTCATTCGCATCAATAACCTCTTTGCGCTTCAGCAGTTTGGTATCACCGGTCTCCGCTCATGCTAAAGGAGTACGACACTTTCTGCCGTATAACGCCTCGTACGGGGCCATCCGAATACTCGTCTGGTAACTATTATTGTAGGCAAACTCTACCATGTGAAGGTGATCCTCCCAACGCTGCCCGAAGTCCAAAACGCACAATCGCAGCATATCCTCCATCGTCCAATTTGTCCTTTCGGTCTGCCCATCCATTTGCGGATGGAAGGTTGTGCTAAACTTGAGCTTTGTGCCCAATAACCGATGAACATGCCTCCAATCACCGGACATAAACCGCCCATCACGGTCGCTAACTATGCTGCGAGGGACGCCATGTAATCGAACGATGTTCTCCACTTACATCTTTGCTAGCTTCTCCACTGAATCACTTTTCTGATTCGGGATAAAGTGCGCAACATTAGTCAACCGATCCACAATCACCCAGATCGAGTCATTTTTCTGCAGTGACTTTGGCAAACTGTGCACAAAATCCATGGAAATATCATCAAATTTCCACTCCGGGATTGTCAATGATTTCATGAAACCTCCTGGCCGTTGACACTCGGCCTTCACTAGCGCGCACGCTTGACATTTTGCCACGTCAATGGCTATGTCCTTCTTCATACCTGCCCACCAGAACAGTGTCTTTCATGTCCTTGTACATCTTCGTGCTCCCCGGGTAGATTGAGTACTTGGTATTGTGAGCCTCATACGTCAACTCCTCCCGTAAAGTACCAGACTTTAGGACGCACAAACGATCACCTTTCCGCAGAAGACCGTCTTCAACCGAGAACTTTGGCCCTTCCGCTGCATAGCGCTTCATGCTCTCATCAAGCTCCAACGCTCTCCGCACTCTGTCCGCGAGGTCACACTGCACCCCCGTCCAGTTCAGGCATGCATTTGCACTAGCACTCCTGTCGACACAAGTAATACCCAAGGATTCCAACTCCTGGACTAAACGTTCATCATGAATGCGCAACCAGTTTGCTCATGCTGGAGTTCTGCGACTCAAAGCATCAGCGACCACGTTCCCCTTCCCGGGTTTGTAATGTATCTCGAAGGTGTAATCCCCAAGGAATTCCATACACCTTCTTTGCCGCATGTTCAAATCCTTCTGGTTCAACAGATACTTAAGGCTCTTATGATCCGTAAAGATGTCAACCTTCATGCCATATAAATAATGTCGCCATAGCTTCAGGGCGAATATCACCTCCTCCAACTCCAAGTCGTGGACTGGAGAGTTTCTTTCATGTACCTTCAGCTGGCGTGAGCCGTACACTATCACCTTTCCAAACTGCAAAAGGTCGCATCCTAAGCCGCTCCCTGAGGCATCGTTATAGATCTCATAGTCGTCCGTACCACATGGCGAACACAAAACAGGCGCCGTAGTCAGACGACTCTTCAGTTCCTCAAAAGCTCGTGCGCACTCCGGCGACCACACAAACTTCTAATCTTTTCTCGTCAAGGTGGTGAGAGGTAAAGCTATCCACGAGAAGTTCTCCACGAACCACCTATAGTAGTTGGCAAGTCCAAGAAAACTCAGGATTTCTGCCACTGTAGTCAGCATGGGCCACTCCTGTATCGTCACTATCTTCGTCGGATCCACAACAATACCTTCTCCACTAATGACATGATCGAGAAATGCTACGGACGATAGCCAAAACTCGCATTTAGAGAATTTGGCATAAAGTCAATTTCTCCTCAAGGTGTGCAAAACCAACCTCAAATGGTTCGCATGATCCTCCTCCGACTGCGAGTATACCAATATGTCATCTATGAAGACAATAACAAATCGGTCCAGATACACCCAAAAGGTTCTGTTCATCAAATCCATGAATACCGATGGTGCATTTGTCAACCCGAACGGCATCACAGTGAACTCATACTGACCATAGCATGTACCAAATGATGTCTTGGGAATATCACTCTCCCTTATACGCAACTGATAGTAACCGGACTTCAAATCCAGTTTCGAGTAGACAGTTGATCCAGCCAACTGATCAAACAAATCGTCGATTCTCGGAATCGGGTACTTGTTCTTCTCTGTCAGCTTGTTCATCTCTCGATAGTCAATGCACAGACGCAGACTCCCGTCCTTCTTTTTTAAGAAGAGGACCGGCGCACTCCAAGGGGAACCACTTGGACGTATGTAGCCCTGCTCTAGCAATTCCTATAACTGAACCTTCAGCTCTGCCATCTCCTTTGGCGCCACTCTGTACGCTGCACGGGCCACATGTTTCGCACCTGGCACCAGATCGATAGGGAAGTCGATCTCTCGCTGGGGTGGAATCCAAGGGAGATCCTTAGGGAACACATCCACGAACTCTGACACGATAGGAATGTCACTCAAACGGGACTTCGGCTCTACAACCTCCAATAGCGTGAAGAACAGCTTCACGCCCTTCTGAACCGCTTTGACCACTTGGAGAGCAGACATCAGCGTCTTGCTCGATCCTCGCATACCAGTGAATTTGGTCTCGCATCTAGTACCCTATCCCAGAGTGATTTCCTTCGAGTTGCAGTCAATACAAGCACGTTGCTCTGAGAGTCAGTCCATGCGAAAGATCACGTCGAACTCGAATATGGGCAGTACATATGCTTCCAACCTAAAATCATGATTCCCTATTTGCACCCAAATACAGTAGGTCCTATCTGCATGCATAAAGCATTTGTTAGGCAGCAAGACATCCAATCTATTAGTTGATAAAATGGAAGGTACTCCGACACGCAACACAAAGTCTTTGGATAAAAAGGAATGAGAAGTGTCTGTATCGAACAGTGCTCTCGTCGGATGGTCCAGTATTAGGATAAAACCTGATTCGAACAAGTTAAGAAAAGCACAAGGTATCAAATATATAAAGCAATAAAAGTTGTATACTATGTCGTACCTGTCACCACATCGTTTTGTTTTATTGCCTCTTGTTGGCCAAGGTAGACTCGAGGTTGTGCAGGAGTATAGTGGGAAGCCGATGACTCTGCCGCTTTCCCCTTTTCAGCATAAGGTGCTCCTGCCTTCTTCCCCATCCTTGGTGGGCCACTACGACACTCTCGGGCGAAGTGCCCCACCTTGCCATATGTGTAACACGTAAGCGGACCTCGACCCATAGTAACTCCAGAAATAGTAGGAGCTGGTCTAGAATACCTAGCCTTCTTCCACCGATTACGGTGCTCTGACCTTGAAGAGGTAGGCACCTTATACTCTGGCTTCTTCATCGCCAAGGCCTTCTTACTTTGCACTTTCCTCATATCCTGATTCAAAGATCGGGCAGTGTTTACCAAAACTTGAAAGCCCTGCGTCATCGGGCCTGAGAGAAGCAACCTTAGGTCATCCCGCAGTCCTTCATAGAATCTGTTGGTCTTTCGCTCCTCATCTGCAAACGTGAAGCTCGCATACCGCCCCAACCTTGTGAACTCGTGCAAATAATCGTCAACGGAACCTTCCCCCTGGGTCAAGCGTTGAAACTGGTTTTCCAACGCAGTTCTCTGTGTGGAAGGGAGGAACCTGGCCAGAAACAATCTTGAGAACTCTTCCATTGAAACGCCAGATAGCTGCCTGCCAGCAAGCTGGTGCAACTCCACCTCGTCCCACCATAGTCTTGCCTCTCCATCCAGTAGGAAAATGGCTATGGTCACCTTATGCCCTTCTGTCGTCTCTGTCGCCGTCATGATTCTCTTTATGCGCGAGAGCCAGTATTCGACCTGAGTCAGTGATTCCACTCACGAAAATGTAGGAGGGTGGAATCTCATCACATGCTTCAACTGCTTCTCTGCTGCTCGCTTTGTCGCCACAGGCTCGTTAGGCACTTGCCTCATCGCCACCGGCTCGTTAGGCACTTGTCTCATCGTCACCGACTCCACTATGCCCGTCTGCACATGGGGCCACCAACGGTGCACTTGCCCTCATGGCTGCGCGTTGATCATAGCGAACACTACTTCCGCAACCAAGCGTATAGTTTCTGCAGAAGGAGGAGGTGTAGGCACATTATCAGGAGCATTACTCTCCGCAGATTGCTGAGCTTGAGACTGTTCTGCACCACTCCTTGCCACCTATGATTGTGTAACACGCAATTTAGCGACTAATAAACATAGTAAACAACAAACAAGGGAACACTCAGGTTCCGCAAACACTGTTTTTAACATGTTTTCATGTGTGTTTTTCATTCCTACGTAGACATTCATGGGTTCTTTTCACGTTATACCGGCAACGCACAAATGTGCTCACCACCCCTTAAAAGAATTCGACCACGAATTCGAAGAAGGAAACGACACAAGAATCTGATACCAAATTTTAACACCCTCATCCATCACAAATAATATAACAGAAGGTCCGGTCGGGGCCCCACGCTATATTATAAGGACAGACGAACGCATTACTAAATGAGACCGTACAATTCTTTTATTTTCAAAACGCACTCTAACACAGAGTTGCATTCTAACAAAAGCTTTTTTTAAAGAGGTGAAATAACCACCCAACAAGGAATGTCCACTAAGTAAAGGAAACCAGGAATGAAAAGACGTACAACCAAAGTTTGGCCTTAAGGCCTTACATCAAAACTGTTTAATCAAAAAGAAGTGTTTTGCATACTTCGGCACGCAGGCCAGCAACACATAAAAAGCTAAACAAAGCATTCGGGTTTTCGAGGGGCAGCTCAGCACAAGGGCTTCAACCCGCTACTTCCCGCCCGACTCACCTGCTCCTGCATAAGAACATTCCACCAAGCGGTGGCAAACAAAGCAACGGTCAGCACAACTGACCAAATTATAATGACCCCACCCCTTCCTCGGGGTGGCGGTGTTCCTTCCCTGCAAGCACGTTAGCATAATCACACAGAGACAGAGTGTGCCATATAAACACCAAACATCACAAACGTTGGCTCGACCGGCCCAACGTCTCGGGCACTCAGGGCACCTTAACAGTGTACCGGATTTCCCCGGTCCCACCACCATCCTCAGTCCTAAACTGGATGGCCCAAAATTGAGCATTTGCTAACCAAGACCCAAAGTCCTCAGCTCTCTCCTATGTCTGCAGTGACACACCAAATACCTTAGGTAGTCAAACTACACCACACAGGGCAGGTACAGTTCAGCCAAGCCCGTTGCTCAAGTCGTCGTACCCAACACGCACGACGCGGGTCATCCTCCCCTTTCCTGTTATCGCCTACATAACCGTTTGTTATGTAATAAGGGTGGCACTCGCGACCACCTAAGTTGGGCACCCTAGGCGCACAACTCTAACGCTAGCCCAACGGTCTCCGAGAGATGGTCTTCGCACAAACACAACAAAAGTTCCAAACATACACATTCCACGAAGTCTTCTCCGGAACCCCAGAACATCACCAATCCAAGCCAACATGTCCGGATGGGCTTCATACAGCATGCCTAATCCGTACTCGCACTTCTGGATACTAATGCAATTAATGGTGGGGATATAAACATCGACCCGTCGGAGGGCACCCTTCCCCCACCTGTCGGTGGAGAGGGGATTCTATGCAAATATGTTAAATAAGGGCTTCACCTGCCCAAGAAGAAAAGTCGTTACCCTTGAAGCGTGCTTCAAAGCCATGGAAATGTGCCCGAATTTGACGGCTAGCGAATGTAGCGGTTGTCCGCACATGAAATCGCCTTCCAAGCTTACGCTGGAGCTTCCTTCTTCGCCAAGCGGCGCACACCAACGCGGCTTGCGGTCTCCCCTTGCGGCAGCCCTAGAGAGAGCTCAAAAGAGAGGGAGAGGAGAGGGATCGACCTCCCTTTGCGAAAACGAGAGAGAGGCTCGAGTCCTCCTCCAAGCCGACGAGAGAGAGAGGGAGGTGAGAGGAGCTCGGGGCGGCTCCTCTTTGCTCCAGGCACCGAAGGGGGAGGGAGATCGGTAGGTTCTCCTTGCTCCAGGCCGACGAGGAGGAGGAAGGAGAGGCTCAGGAGAGAGGGGCGACGGGGAGGGGGAGAGGGATCTTGGGCTCCCCTGCTCCAGGCGACGAGAGAGAGGAGAGGGAGGGAGATCGGGGAGGTTCTTTGCGGCTGCTCCACAAAACCGAGAAAGAGGGGGGGATCGGGTATGAGGGAGAGGGGAAAAATTGGGGTTTTAATAAAACCCTAGCCCAAGGCTATCCGTAGACCACCCCTCTAAATGCACACCAAACCCACTATACGCACACCAGACCCACTAGACGCACACCAAAATTCAATTTATTAAATTTTGGGGCGTTACAGATGAAGCTTTTGAAAATTTTTGTATTTTTAAAAACAGGATAGAAAATCAACTTGACATGAAAATAAAAAGGCTAAGAAGTGATAGAGGGTGAGAGAATATGTATCGGGGTAGTTTAGAGATTTTCTCGCTAGCAATGACATTATCCCCAAAACCATCGCCCCGTATTCACCCCAATCTAACGGTATCGCTGAGAGAAAAAATAGAACTTTAACCGAAATATTGAATTCTATGTTGTTGACTATTGGCATGTTTGCGGCTTATTGGGTGAATATGTCCTTGCATCAAATAATACTCTTAATAAAGTTTCTCATGCAAAGTTGAAACAAACACCTTATGAGCTTTGGTTTAAGAGACCTCCTAGATTTGATAATCTTAAGACTTTGGATGTATCGCTTATGTTAGGATACCTAATCCTATGAGATCTAAGATTGGACCTAGGACGAACACATGTGTCTATCTAGGATGTGCAGAGGATATTGCTGCAGATAGATTTCTAGATCTCTCCACCAATACTGCTATAGAATCTAGAGATGCTGTTTTCTTTTAGGATAAATTCCTTAAAGATAAACACCTGACTCTTCCAGGTCTGCCAACCACTGGTACTGAGACTTTTGTTGAGTCAGAACTAAGAAACTCTGACACTGAGTCTACAGTCACTAGTGTTTTAGAACCTACAAAGTTATCTAATGGAAAAAGAGTGCCTAAAAGCTTCGGTATAGATTTTGTGACTTATCACGTTGAAGCTGATCCATCTACCTATAAGGAAGCAATGCGATCTAGAGATTCTCTATTATGGAAAGAAGCCATCGATGATGAGATGAATTCACTCATGCAAAACCACACTTGGATATTTGTTGACCTGCCTAGAGGGGCTAAAACCATTAGATGCAAGTGGGTTCTGAAAAAGAAACTCAATCCTAATGGGAGTATCGTCAAATACAAAGCACATCTAGTTTCCAAAGGCTTCACTCAAGTGAGTGGTATAAACTACTTTGATATATACTCACATGTTTGTCATATTGCGACAATTAGGATTCTTAATTCTCGCTTTAGCATCTATTAAACATTTTACCGTTCATCAGATGGACGTCAAGACTGCATTTCTCAATGGAGATCTGACTGAGGAGATCTACATGCACCAACCTGAAAGGTTTGTCATAGAAGGTCTAGAAAATAAGGTCTGTAAGTTGATAAAATCACTCTACGGATTAAAGCAAGCACCAAAATTATGGCACGAGAAATTTGACACTTGTGTTAGATGCATGGGTTTCAAGTCAAGCCTATCAGATAAATGTCTGTATATAAGAACAAGTTCAAATATAGTGGCAATTTTATGCGTGTACGTTGATGACATGCTACTTCTGGGTACTGATCAATCTGAGGTGGAAGACATGAAACTTACCTTGACGAAACAATTTAGTATGACAGACTTAGGTGTGGTGGAAACCATCCTAAGAATGGAAGTGAACTTCACTAAGAAGGGTATAACCCTGAGTCAGAGTCATTACATCAAAAATCTACTAGAAAAGTGGGGTTATAATAAGAGCAAAAAGATTGAGACTCCATACGACTATAACAATGGGCTAAAACCTAATGAAGGTTCATCTATTAGACAGTTGGATTACTCCAAACTCGTAAAAAGTCTCATGTATGTTATAACCTGCACTAGACCTAACATCGCATTTACAGTAGGCATGTTAAGTAGATTTACTAACCCTGGGAGGACCACTGGGATGTCTTAGAAAGACTAATGAGATACTTAAAGTACAATGAGAAGTATGTTTTATGTTACAGTGGACATCCTCATGTGCTTGAAGGGTATTTTGACGCCTCATGGTGCTCAGATATTGGTGGTAGTAGATCCACTAGTGGTTTCATGTTTACACTAGGAGGAGTTGCCGTAGCTTATAAGTCTAAGAGGCAGACGTGCATTGCACTATCCTCTATGGATTCCTTGCACTATCTGCTTATATTTAAGCATCTGAGTACACTGAAGTACTTCAGATGCTACCTGATGAAAGCCTGAGATGAATAGTTGTCAGTCATTCCAAATTTGATGACTTACACAATTATTTATATTTAAAGACCGAATTTGGTATCATTCCAAAAAGGAATATTGATGTTGTTGTTTTGTGTCCTTATATTAGGATTATTAATTATATCATTTCAAACTTGTTGATATAATGATCACAGCTTGTTGTATCATTTCAAACATGATAGTATATCACAATTGTGAAGTGGTTAATACTAATCTTAATAATCGAAAGAACATAGTTTGATTTTATAAAATCAAATATTCTAATTTTCCGTAAATTAGATAGAGATGTTGATATGTCATTCTATCTTCCTGTTTAGAGTATTACGTTCTTTTACTGATATAACTAATCACTTTATTTTGAGAGCAAATATTTGAATTTATAGTGTTTTGTCTCATGACATTCTTTTGTAACTATTTGTAGATCAAAAGAAAAATGGATAACATGCCCGTTTTTCAAGCGTAGAATGATCGCCTTGTCAAGTTATGGAACATCATCATATCAAATCAATTCACATGCAGAGGCTAACTCATTATATATATATATATATATATTCCACAAAAGATCGTAGTCATAAGTTTATACATACTGCCCGACTGGGCTACAACAAAAGTACAAAATCTCTCGCTCCCACTCTGGTCTAAGGTCTCACATCTCTAAAGTCGAAAGGTAAGGTAGTCGCATCTACTCGTGCAGGCTCGATAGCGGGTAATCCTTCACGCGTTGGCTGGGCCTCACACTGCTCCATCTCCTAAAAAGAGTATATGACGACATGTTAGTCATAAAGACTAATGGATCTCACCCTTCCCCAAGATCCTAAGGCTTGGGGACGAGAGTGAGCCTCTGTAGGTTATCAATAGCTGAAACAATATAGGAATAGTAGATGAACATCATTAACATATATATATATATATATGAATAACATCATGAATATATACAAGTTGAATGCCATTAAGCTAGAATAAATAATGTCGGCTAAATAGCTTAATAACATAGAAATAAACATTCATTTAACACAAGCACATTTAGCTAGCATGCAACCCAATAGGTGTTCACAACTTGTAGCAAACTCTATGTCGACATAGTTTGACCTTATTGCTTCCAACGGGGTAGCTAACCCTGCGGGCCTCACCGATGTGGCAGATCAGTGACAGTGCCCGGTCTTGTCACTTATGGGGGTATTCATACCACACTACCCAAGCCATGGTGTACAACATGATGTACTCATGGACGCGAGCACTCATGACATGAGTGACATCCGACGATAACGAGAATCTGGCTAACTAGTGGAGGGACCTGACAGGGCATAAAATAAAAGACGAGCACCCGGGGTTCACTCTCCCTAGTGCCTAGAGTCATCAACCTTCTCGTACCAGTACAACGGTATACGGGCATGACTGACCCGCCACTTTAAATGCAAACCAAATTACAAGCATTACAATCAAAGAACATGTCTGCACCTTCCGGGTCAACGGTCGCTTCCCCTACTTGACATAAAATAATTCGGGGACGCGACTTCACCATGAGGCTTGATCGTACCGCACAAGCTTTACTTAAAAAGCGTGGCGATTAAGAGTTACCTCTGGAGGAATGTTCCGTCTCCAAGTGAACCATAACTAATGAACAAATTAAGTCAAACCGCTTAATAATGTGAAACCCTTAAAAAGGTGCAAAATAAGTGCAATAGTAAATTGCAGTAAATAAATGATGTAATGGAAGTGCGGTAAATAAAATGCTGAAGTACTATAAATAAACTGTTGGAATGAAGTGCAGTAATTGAAGTACTGAATTGAAATGCAGTAATTAAAATACTAAACTAAAATAAAAATAATACTAAAATGAAGTGCAGTAATTGAAATACTGAAATAGAAGAAATTTAAATTCCAGTAACCGTTGTTCACTCTCCGTCCCAAGGAGACAAGTTTAGTTCTCCTCTTAATTCCAAGGAGGCAAGTTTAGTTCTCCTCTCCATTCCAAGGAGACAACTTCGTTCTAAGAAGGCATCTATGTTCATTATAGGCAACTCCGTTTCGATGAGGCATTTCCATTCCAAGGAAGCATCTCTGTTCCGAGGAGGTAGGCTTTTCAATTTGCGGCGAATTTTACAGGTTATTAACCATATTAGAGTTTGTGCGCAGAATAATCTATTCATAGATTTAGCATTTATATGACATTATGACTCATCCCTAGTTTGTTTGACGGCTTTATAATAGTTATGTTCCAAACTTCTATATCGAGAGAAATTAGGAATCGTTTCATTAGAGTTTTCTACTCGTTATAGTTTACACAGGTAAATAAAGGTGGTGCTAGAGAATTTTCATTGTATAAAATTCCATCCTTGGTTTTTAAGTTATTCGAATCCGATAGTTATTTCAATCGCACCTTTTAGGGTTGTTATCGGTCGTCGAGTCTTTTCCAAGATTCAACTATTTATTTGAGCTTGTTATAATTCCGGGCCTTTCCCTTATGATTCAATATAATTACTCGATCAAATTGACAAGACTCCCATATCTTCGCAGGAGTTTTAATATGAAACTTTCTACCACAATGGTTCGAGTTCATCAATTATAAGTGATATTATTTCTTCTGAGTTCAACCCCTCTTTTATTCAATAAATATGAAAAAGGGTCGAAAAATTATGAAACTTGATACAAAGGTTAGATTTGCCCTAACTCATTCCCCATAATTTCCTCAAATTATTTTGAGATTTGATTTGACTACTAATAAATTATTTTCTCCAAATAATTCACCACCTTTACATTTAAAAATACCACGAGTATTCAAAAAAATACCAATTTTTTTATAGTGGGTTTAAATCACTGACACCGCCCTGCCATAAACTTTAAGGCATTTTATTCAACAAAAACCCCCTTTGGAAAAATCAAATCCAACTAATTTTTTCCTATTTTAATCACTTAAATAGTAAAAAACCTCCAAAAATTATCAATTTTTTTTACTAAATTTCAATTATCATTTGTCTGTTTCCATAAATATTTGAGAGCAATTTGAGGTTTTATATAGTCTCTCTCAATTTTTTTTGCCCCTTTTAGTTTCTATTTATTAATTTTCCACTGATATTTGAAATATGTCTCACTTAATTAAAAATATTAATATTTAGTCATAAATTCTTAAATAATTACAGAGGGTGTAAGCATACTTTAAATCCATACTAAAATTTTCTCAGAATTTTAGCACTCAATTTAGGCTCTCTAATAAAGGAATTTCTCCTTATTAATTTCTCACCGATATTTGGAATATGTCTCACTTAATTAAAAATATTAATATTTTATCATAAATCCTTAAATAATTAAAGAAGGTGTAAGCATACTTTAAATTCATACCAGAATTTTCTCAGAATTTTAGCACTTAATTTAGGCTCTCTGATAAATCAAAAACAGGAAAATCTTCCTTGCTTTATTTATTATAAAAACTAAAATTTATTATAAAAATTCCAAATTTTTATCTGTGATAGATCATGCCATGACAAACAATTTCTATGTTCACAATTTCTCTATTTGAGCCATAGATTAGCCTCTGTAAAATGAATTCCCTTAATTTGCTAACAACAACACAAATCCCAAGCGATCAACGGCTGAGATCGAGCCGCATTCTACTGAAAAGGCGCCCTCCCCCACAATGGATCTGGTGTAGATCCGCTGTGGGAGTTAATCAACGGTCATCTGATCTCATCCTTGAGATCAGACGGTAACTGTAGCGCGACAGTGGCCAAAAGCTACCGTGCTTCCGCCACCTCCCGCCGGTCGCTGAGGTGTCGCGCCACCGCCCTCGACTGACTCGTCGGGGGCCACCAACGCCCCTTCAAGTGATGGTCCGGCGGCCTGGCTCCGCCGGCCGTTGTCGAAAAATCTGTATACAAAGCCAAGTACACGGGTGCTGTCAGAGCTCTGTTCTCCGCCGACACCGCCGCCTTATTTCCTCCCGGAGAGGGTCATTGACCCCTCTCCGGTGAGGCACGACCTCCCAGCAACTTAGGGGGAGAGCTTGGAAGGCTCACCTTGTTTGGCCCCCACCCGCGCTCAAGACAGAGCTCAGTGGCGACGGCGGCGCTCCGGAGCGCCATGCAAGTCGTCAGGAAGATTGGGAGGGAGGGGGGAGAGAGATCCACCTGAGTAGGGGGTTGTGGGTGCATCCTGACAAGTCTGCCATGGAAAGTGTCGAGGTGGAGGAGGGCTTGGGCTTGGCGTTTTCCGATGAGGTGGGGCTCCGACAGGGTGAGGCTGGGGTTGGGGCTCATTTGAGCTGGGCAGTGGGGTGTCTTCCCTCTAATGACAGGGGGTCCCTTATATAGGGGAGGCAAGGCCTCTCCCTCCTCTCTCTCTCTCTCTCGGTTAGGTTAACTTGAGGGAGGTTTGGTTTAGCCAAACCCAAGTTGGGTTGAGGGTGAGGTGGCAACCTCTAAGTGGAGGGTGGTACCTCACTTGAGGACATAGGCTAGGCTATTTAGCATGTAGGGAGAGAGAGAGAGGGAGAGAAGGAGAAAGAGAGAGAGAGAGATAGTAGGCTTTGTTTTCCTCCTCCTTGAATTGGCTCAAGCTTAACATCATGGGCTTCGGCCTTAAAATTAGAGCCCATTAGGATTGGTGTGGGCTTGGTGGTGGGATTCAAGTGTATGGAGTTTAGTGTAGAATAATCCAAAATTAGGCTTTAGATAGGTTTGACCAAAGCTAACCATAGGGTGGGTCCCCTAGATGGGTCAAGATCAATGTAGGTCCGCGTTATCGAGTGATGAGGCAATGTTGGTGTGTCAGAGTGATATTGGTGTGTGCGCACTTTTCGATGCACCACTAAACACGACGAGACTCGTTTTGGTCAAACTGACTAAATGATGTTGGAATTGAGCGAAACAAATTCTGTTGCACTCGTATAGACCATACGAATCCAATGCAGCTGATGGAAGTCGATTCAGAGATCATCTGCTCAATGTAACTATTCGGCGTCGTTGCAACACACAACATTATTCAAAGTAGTCGTATTCTCTAAATGACCTCGGATTGGAACGAAATGAGTTTCGTTGCACTCATATTAATTATACGAGTCCAATGCAACTAACGAAAGTTGATTCAGGGCTCGTTTGCTCAATATACTAAGTTGGTGTCGTTGTGACGCACAACGTTACTCAAAATAGTATTTTCTCCAAAGGACCTCTGATCGGAACGAAACGAGTTCCGTTACACTTGTATTGCTTATAGTCCATGTTAGAATTTGTGAAGTGAGCTAATGCCCAGCGTTAGAGTCAACGCCGGCGTTAGCCCCGCCTTTTGGTGGCGACTCCAGACTCTATAAATAGGGGCAATCCTCCCTCAGAGAATATCAGAAAGAGTGGTCGACTTGGACGGTCTCTATTGGCGATCTCAAGTAAGAGCGAACTTGGAGTGAGTTCAGAGGAGAGATTGGGCAGTCTAACCGGGCGGTCTCAAGTGGAAGTGAACTCAGAGTGAGTTCTGGGCGACCTGGAGCAAGAGTTGTGAGCTGTGCAAGATCGTGAGTCAACGCCGGCGTAGCGACAACGCGGGGGGCATTAGCGACTTGTGTGAGGTGGCAGTTTGCATCTGCGGTCTCGTCAAGAGGGTGTGCTCGCAGCGAGCTCGTGCGGTCTGAGTAAACACCGGCATTAGCGACAACGCGGGGCGTTAGCGAGCTGTCGAGAAAGCGGACTCTGTCCGCGACCAGTTGTTATTTCTTATTCTCGGCTGTTGTGAATCAAGTTGTATGCGACTTGTATTCAGCATGCTTCTGTTGTAATTCTTGTAACAATTTTTCAATCAATAAAGAAGTGTTTTTTGTTCATCCTTGGTGTGCTTGTCTCAGTGTTCCATCGATCTAGAAAATCTCACATGGTATCAGAGGTAGGTTGGAACAAGCACTGAGTTACAAGTACTGAGCAACCAAGATGGACGACGGAGGAGGTTATGCGAGAGGTCTTGGCATTGAGATACTCACTCAGACGAATTACAAGAAGTGGAAGTCTTGTTTGGAGAGTTACCTGCTTGGAGAGGACCTATGAGAGGTCGTTGGAGGAGATGCGCAAGAGGAAGTTGTAGCTGTCAGAGACATTGGTCTAGCTGTGAGGGCTTGGAGGAAGACAAACGCCAAAGTGGAGTTCACCTTGAAGAGAGTTATTGCTCCTGACTTGTTCGACCACATCTTGGGTTGTAAGTCAGCGTCAGAGATCTGGAGAGACCTTGATGGGCTGTTTAACAAGAAGAATGTAGCGCGGCTACAGTTCCTGGAGAATGATTTGGTGAAGTCCACTCAAGAAGAGTTGTCGATATCCACTCAAGGAGAGTTGTCGATATCCACCTTCTTCCTGAAGGTAAAGAATCTGTGTGCGGAGATCTCGGCTTTGGATCCTAACGAGCCGATCTCGGAGGCGAAGTTGAAGAGGCACATACTCAGATGCTTGCGGAAGGAGTATGTTCCGCTTGTCACGTCTGTGCAAGGATGGGCTACTCAGCCCTCCTTACTGGAGCTGGAGAACCTGCAGTACGGGCACATGGCAAAGGACTGCCGGTCTAATCTGAAGGCCGGTCATGTTGCTAAGAAGGAAGGAGGCCACTGGAGAGGTGGAGCGAGAGGTGGAGGTCACCAGGGTGGTGAAGGCGGAGACAACTGCTTCCTGGCTGAGATGACGACAACGTCTGTTGATGCCTTAGCCTCCGTGAACTCTGAGAACGACTGGATAGTGGATTCCGATTGCGGGCACCATCTCACTGGAGACGTGTCTAAGTTTGTCTCCTTGAAGGCATACGGAGGATCGGATGATATCATCACTGTGGATGATACGGTGCATCCTGTGGAGCAAGAAGGGATGGTATCCCTGGGAAGTGAAGAGAAGCCTGTGACACTGAAGAGCATGTATCATGTGCCAGGCATGAAGAAGAACCTCTTCTTGGTTGCAAATGCAGTGGATACAGGATACCATGTGTTGTTTGGACCGAAGGAGGTGAAGTTTCTGAAGAATTTAATTGTCGTCTGTTGATGCTGACATCACACTCACCGGGAGAAAGGTGAAGGATTTGTATGTATTGTCTGCAAATGCCTATGTGGAAAAAGCTGAAGACGAATGATAACGCTGCGATTTGGCATGAGAGGCTAGGTCATGTGGGGATGGACAAGTTGAAGATGATGACTGCAAAGGGTCTGGTGAGCGGCCTGCCTAATCTCTCTTCTTGCGGCGACGACCATGTATGCGAAGACTGTCAATATGGTAAGTCACATTGACTTCCATTTGACAAGTCGGAGACAAGGTGTAAGGCACCTCTTGAGTGCGTACACGCTGATGTGATAGGTCCGTGTGCCACCCTGACTTATGGAGGAAATAAGTATGCGCTGGTTCTGGTGGATGACTATACCCGCTACACGTGGGTTTACTTCTTGAGAGAGAAGGCGGAGGTGTTTGAGAAGTTCCAAGAGTGGAAGGAACTTGTGGAGGGGAGGCTGAACCTGAGGGTGAAGAAACTGCGAAGTGATAATGGGGGGGGGGGGGAGTTTACCTCTAACTCATTTGCTTCTTTCTACAGGAAAAATGGCATTCGGCTAGAGCTCTCCTGCGCCCACACCCCTCAGCAAAATGGGGTCGCAGAGAGGAAGATCCGCCATCTGGTGGAGACTACTAGGAGTTGGCTGCATGCCAAGGGGATTCCCAAGGCCTTGTGGGCGGAGGGAATGACGTGTGCCACCTACGTGATCAACCGGCTACCTCTGAGTCCTAACAGGATGGTGTCTCCACACCAACTCATGTTTGGGGAGAAGTCAAATGTGAGTCACATGAGGGTGTTTGGCTCTACCTGCTTCGTGCACGTTCCGGAGGCTGAGAGAACCAAGTTGGAGCCGAAAGCAAGAAAGTTTGTCTTCATCGGCTACGACGAACGGAAGAAGGGGTGGAAGTGCATGAATCCGCAGACTCACAAGTTCATCGTCTCGCGCGACATGGTGTTTGACGAACTGATCTCGTATCAGGGAGTCTCTACTGTGGTGCTGTCGGAGAGTGAAGGTTCTAGCAGGTGTGAAGAGAGGGTCACTGAGGACTCTACTGTGGAGTTGGAGCTATCTCTAGTGCCCCATCGCCATCTGGCTCAGGGGGAGCTTCGAGTTCGAGAAGCAGGGGGAGCAGTGCTCCAAGAGATGATAGGAGAAGAGTTGTAGAGGAGGTGTCTACCGGAGCGGTAGATAGTGGCCAAGCCTTGAGAAGGTCGAAGTAGACCATCGTCCCGCCTTCTCGCTATAAGGAGGGGAACTTCGTGAGTTTGGTCTCTTGCTTCTTCGCAGGACCACTTGACGAGAGGGAACCTGCCCGCTTTGAAGATGTTGTTGGCACCAAGGAGTGGGACGTGGCCATGGATGAGGAGATGAAAGCCTTGAAGAAAAATGAGACATGGGACCTTGTTCCTATGGTAGAGGGCATCAAGCCTGTCACCTGCAAGTGGGTGTACAAGGTGAAGAAGAGAGCTGATGGAGGAGTAGAGCGGTACAAGGCTAGGCTTGTCGCTCGAGGTTTCTCACAAACCTATGGTGAGGACTATGACGAGATATTTAGTCCTGTGGCGAAGATGACGTCGGTGAGGACGGTCATAACTCTTGCGGCGTGCCAAGGGTGGAAGCTGTGGCAGCTTGATGTGAAAAACGCGTTCCTGTACGGAGAGATTAACAAGGACATATTCATGCTGCAACCACCTGGATACGTGTCCAAGTCACACCCACATCATGTGTGCAAGCTGAAGAAGGCCCTCTACGGGTTGAAACAGGCGTCGAGAGCCTGGTATGGGAAGATTGCACAGTACATGCAGTTCTGTGGTTATAATGCCTCAGACTCGGACTCTAGCATGTTCGTGAAGAAGAGTGGAGATCTTCATGTGTTGGTGCTGTTGTACGTCGACGACATGATTGTGACCGGGAACAACAGTGAAGAGGTCGCGGCGCTGAGACTACAGTTATCTATCCGTTTTGAGATGAAGGATCTTGGTGAATTGCACCATTTCCTCGAACTTCAGGTAGAGAAGAGAAGTGGTGGACTGTTCGTTTCCTAGAGGGCTTACGCTGAGAAGATCGTCGAAAGATTCGGCATGAAGGAGGGGAAGAGCAGCTCTGTTCCACTGGAGGTTGGGCTGAAGCTTCAGAAGGAAGAAGGGAGGATTCTTTCTGATCCGAAGATCTTCCGGGCACTGATGGGGAGTTTAATCTACCTGACTATCACGAGGCCGGACATAGCTTTTGCCATCGGCCGAGTTAGTCGGTATATGCAGGAGCCGTGAAAGCCTCATCTGGAGGCAGCTAAAGGAATTCTGAAGTACGTGAAGGGGACCCTGGAGATGGGGTTGTCCTATGGAGAGAAGTCTGACTTCAAGCTGTATAGGTACACGGATGCAGACTACGGTGGTGATGCTGATGATCGCAAGTCAACTTCAGGTCATGTGTTTCTTTGTGGAGCTGCTGCTATCTCGTGGTGTAGCAAGAATCGAGATTCTATCTCCTTATCCACCACAGAGGCTGAGTACAAGGCGTCGTGCTTAGCAGCCCAGGAGTGTGTCTGGCTGAGGAGGCTGGTGGAAGACGTGGACGAGAAGGTCAGCGGACCAACTATTATTCGCGGTGACAACGAGAGCGCCCTGAAACTGGTAACCAATCCAGTCTATCACGCGAGAACAAAGCATATAGAGATCGAGCATCACTTCATCAGAGAGAAGGTGTTGGGTGGCTTGATTGCGGTGGAGCATGTGCGGAGCGAAGACAACATAACGGATATCTTCACAAAGCCCCTATCTGCGGGGCCGTTCAGGAGGCTTCGCTCGCTGCTCGGAGTGGTTGACGAAGCTCACTTCAAGGGGGAGTGTTAGAATTTGTGAAGTGAGCTAACGCCCGGCGTTAGAGTCAACGCCGACGTTAGCCCCGCCTTTTGGTGGCGGCTCCGGATTCTATAAATAGGGGGGCAATCCTCGGAGAATATCAGAAAGAGTGGTCGACTTGGACGGTCTCTATTGGCGATCTCAAGTAAGAGCGAACTTGGAGTGAGTTCGGAGGAGAGCTTGGGCAGTCTAACCGGGCGGTCTCAAGTGGAAGTGAACTCGGAGTGAGTTCTGGGCGACCTGGAGCAAGAGTTGCGAGCTATGCAAGATCGCGAGCCAACGCCGGCGTTAACGCAACGCGGGATGTTAGCGACTTGTGTGAGGTGGCGGTCTGCATCTGCGGTCTCGTCAAGAGGGTGTGCTCGCAGGCTAGCGAGCTCGTGCGGTCTGAGTCAACGACGGCGTTAGCCACAACGCGGGGCGTTAGCGAGTTGTGGAGAAAGCGGACTCTGTCCGCGACCAGTTGTTATTTCTTATTCTCGGTTGTTGTGAATCAAGTTGTATGCGACTTGTATTCAGCCTGCTTCTGTTGTAATTCTTGTAACAATTTGCCAAGCAATAAAGAAGTGTTTTGTGTTCATCCTTGGTGTGTTTGTCTCAGTGTTCCATTGATCTAGAAAATCTCACATTCCACTGCAACCGACGGAAGTCGATTCAGAGCTCATTTGCTCAATATACTAACTCGACATCGTCGCGACGCGCATCGTTGCTAAAAATAGTCATTTTCTCTAAATGACCTCGGAACGAAACGAGTTCTGTTGCACTCGTATTGCTTATACTAGTCCACTGCAACTGACAGAAGCCTTCAGAGCTTATTTGCTCAATATACTAAGTCGGCGTCGTCGCGAAGCGCAACGTTACTCAAAATAATGTTTTTTTCTAAATGACCTCAGATCGGAACGAAACGAGTTCCGTTGCACTCGTATTGCTTATATGAGTCCACTGCAACTGACGGAAGTCGATTCCAAGCTCATTTGCTTAATATACTATTTTGAGTCACCTCCTAGCTTCTAGGGTACCTTGTAGGTGATCAGGTTGCTTTTATTCGGTCATCTAGGGTCTCATCGACCCAATAAAAGTTGGAATGTTACATGAACCGCTTGGCAGGTGCACTATAGAGAGAGGTTTAGTAGTTGTGCTATTTCAGCTATTACTTTTTTTCCTCGCTGCTAGTAAGGTGGCTTATGAAAAGGAAAAGCAATGCTCGGACGAAAAGTGGGAGGCGCATAGTGTATTGTGAAACTCTTTTCTAATCAAGGACAACCTAATGATTCTGAAGAACCCTTTGAATTTCATACCCCTCTCTAGAGTAATGTAATTTTTGAAAATTTTGACGTGTCCGATACTCTAAGGAGACCTACTAATTTAGGTCTCGTTCAAATTCTCAGCTACAATTATGCATTTGCATGTGAAATTGTTTTCATGTGCTCATGGGGAATCATCCTCTCCAACTCAAGATTTTAGTGCATGCAATTTTGAGAAGAAAAGATTGTGAGAGAAGCACGATAACAAATCACAAGCAAAGAGCTCAAAGGATGCGATTTATAAACAATCTCTTAAAAACTGAAAAATTAGACTGAACTGTTTGGTAAAACAACGGTGGCAAAATTATCATTTATCATTAAATTAAATTTAGAATAATTTTTATTAATTAATATTAATTTAATTAATAGAAATTATCATAGCTAAGAGGCCATAATTTATTATAATTGTAATAATAATGCTATATGATGAATTATAAGTTCACTGTTCACCCTCTTCCTCGAGCTGTCCAAGATTGAATCTGTCCATCCTCTTCCTTGAGCTGCCCAAAATCAGAGCTATCCATCTTCTTCCTCGAGCTATCCAAGATCGGAGATGTCCTTCCTCGAACTGTTCATCTTCTTCCTCGAGCAAGAAGCGGTTCCACTTGTTGGACTCCTCCCCTAAATCCTACTTGCATGTCCTTACTTATCATAAAACAGAAGCTACATCAATGGAACAGAGATGCGCGTTGGAATGGAGCACGTGGCTAGATCGATGTCGAGAAAGCGTCGTTGGAACGACATCTTCAGGGGCAAGGAATTAAAAATGCTTGCTTGTGTATTGTAATTGTGCAAGAAATTAAAAATGCTTGCTTGTGTATTGTAATTGTGCAAGGAATTAAAACTTGCATAAGTTTATTACCTACACTACATTTGAATTGCACTTAAGAAATTAAGAAAAGTGGTTGTTTTAAAAAAAAATTATGTTGGGTTTGCAAAACAAGTGTATTCGGAGAATGTTGTCTCACAAAAGTGAACAAAAAATATAGATAAATATAACTCCATCAAGTACTACTTGGAAAGAATAGTAAAGTGTTTTGTGCAAACCCTGGTTATTACACAACTTTGTTAAAAATAATGTGCATTAAAGTGTGTGAAAGTTAATATACTTGTGTTTTATTGTGCACTTTACTCTACATATGTCTTGTATTTTGTGATTTAAATCAATTGTTAACATTGCTCAAAATGCACTTATGTGCACTTCATTATCTTTCATAACACTTCTTCTCATGAGTATTGGATTCTAATGCTTTATCTATACTACTCTTTATATAATAAAAGATAACCTAGCATAATCTATACAATGTTTTGGTATCTCTTGAACTTAAAGTTAAGTAACATTGTAGTATATTCTCTTTAGATATATTCATTTCATGCTTGGAGCGCCGCGGTAGAGACAACCGCTAAACCTCAGATTCACTCTAGCCCTATGTGTAGTATTCCAATGCCTAATATTTGCATGTCCATTGAGGTATCAATTATTGGTAGGACCATCCTTTGACTAAGTCCCCTTGGTATTGGCTAGCTCGCGGGAACAAGGCAGGATGCTAGATCAGTATCTTTCTTTGAGCAAGATGTAGGTACAAGGGCAAGGCAAGCTAGCAGCCCATAAACCACTATCCATTTTTCGGTGTTGCAATCATGAAACTCATTTGTCATTGCTAAACATGTCTGTTGTCCATGCCCGAGAAAGCGTCCAATAAATTGTCACGTGCCAACCCTATTAACGTTGTGCCGACCTTTGGCTTGACGACGCGTATGTGTGATTGAGTCACCCGCCTCTTGCTTTGTTAGCAGTCCCTGCTTCTATGCAACCGCCTCGTGGGCCCCTCATTCCCTAGATTGATGTACTATCTGCCTACTTTGAATCACTCCTCCATTTTCATCGCTTCATTCTCACCACTCACATTCTCACCGCTCCTATTCCCATCGCCACCGCCGAAACAAACAGTCAAAGACTGTCTACGACTTATTATACTCAAAAGATAGGGAAGACTGAAAGAATACCAGAGGTCATCAAAACTAGAACATGCCTCTATGATGCCAAGAAGTATACTTAGGGGCTTGGAGAGGCTTAAGATGAGACCCGTTGATAATAGGTCTGCTAAACGAAAGGCTAATGAGCAGTACTCTGTCAAGCTTATTGATAGATATTTCATAGACAAGCTTTAGAGATTTGGGTAATGTATAAGATGAGAGAATTTTCCAAACGTATAACGTATGAAAATTTCATGTGTCAATCAATAGCGTGGGGCCCACCATTTTGCTTCATTTATTTTTTTTGCATTTTTCGTCTGTTGTTCGCGCCAGCTGAAAAGGAAACCCACTCCCCTCCATTGCCAAGTTACAGTGGTTCTCCCTCGCCATTGCCAAGTTACAGTGGTTCTTCCTCAAAGCTGTGGCGGTCTGGTGTGATCGCACAGCTTGTCCCAGGTTTCTCCAGAATGCGGTCTGGTGGTTGACCGGGCTTTCTGGTGGTGTTCGCGGACTAAGGGTCTTAGTCGCGCGGTCTCAGGTTGCGGTCTCAGGAGGAGACTGGTATGCAAGCTGGACGCTGTTCGCGGTCTCAGGTGGAGACCGGCATGCGGACAGGAGTTCGCGGTCTGTTGGCGAACTGGCTGTGTTCGTGGTCTCGGGTGAACACAGGAGGTGAACAGCTTCGGGTGGTCAGGCGATCTCCTTTGGAGTCGCGATCTGCTGTGAGAGTGGCGGTCTCTCATGGTTGATGTTGGAGCTGGCGAGTTCACCAAAATGGAGCAGGAGTACTGTTGCTGATCGCGCGGTGTGACTGGTCAGGTCGCGCGGTCTGGAGGGTGGTGATCCTATCTCATAGGGTGGTGACTGGATCAGGTCTCACGCCTATAAATAGGACCCATCGGCAGCAATAATAAAGACACACCAAGTGTAAGCCGAGTTCTCTTCTTTCCTGCGGTCTCTATTTGTCTGACCGGGCGGTCTGCTGATTGAACTCTTCTTGTGCAGCTTCTGCGGATAGTGTGGGCAGCATCGATCACCTCTTCCTCTGAAAGTGTTCGGGCGGTCTGCGGCTTGGAGTTGTGGTGCTGGAGTTAGGGAGAATTAGGAGTTCGGAAGAAGGAGTGCGGTTTGGTGGTGTTCTGTGATCGGCAGGTCGCTGCGGTTTGGCAGCTTGCTCAAGTCACAGGGAGGTCGCGCGGTCTGAGCGGTCTCAAGTTATCTTCAACTTTGTAATTTTCTCTTTGGTGTTTGTGCTGGCGAAATCATGTCTCGCCAAGCATGCCTTGCCTTGTAATTGAAGTACTGTTATCAATAAAGATTTCTTGTTTGCTTCCATTTGCTTCTGGTTGTTTGGCTTGTGATCTCTAAGTTGTCTAACTCCTGCTCGCTTCATAAAGATTCGAAAAATTTCACATGGTATCAAAGCAAGGTTGGAGTGGTTGAGCAGTGAGTAACTTAGAGTAGCCATCGCCTTTGTGAAGAAGGAACCAATGGTAGAGCAATAGAAGCGAGGGGTCTTGGAATTGAGATGCTTACATCGATTAACTTCAAGAAGTGGAAGTCGTGTATGCAAAGCTATCTTCTAGGTGAGGACCTCTGGGAGGTAGTTGGAGGAGATCAGACGTAGGAAGTTGTCCCGGAGGGGGATAATGGGGCAGAGGTGAGAACTTGGAGGAGGACGAATGCGAAGGCAGAGTTCACTCTAAAGAGAGCAATTTCACCTGATCTGTTTGATCACATTTTGGGGTGTGGATCAGCTGCGGAGATCTGGAGAGCCCTGGATGGGCTGTTTAACAAGAAGAATGTAGCAAGGCTACAGTTCTTGGAGAATGAGCTGGCAAGGTCGGCTCAGGGTGATCTTTCTATATCCACTTTCTTTCTGAAGATGAAGAACTTGTGCGCTGAAATCTCAGCATTGGATCCCGATGAGCCTATCTCTGAGGCGAAGCTGAAGAGGCACATCATCTGCGGCTTGCGGAAGGAATATGTTGCCTTTGTGACGTCGGTGCAGGGATGGGCAAATCAGCCATCTCTGTTGGAGCTGGAGAACTTGCTTGCATCGCAAGAAAGTTTGGCAAGGCAGATGGCGGGGATGTCAGTGGCTGGGGGAGATGGCGAAGTGCTCTTCTCAGGCAAGAAGAAGAAGTGGGATAAGAAGAAGAAGACCGCTGGAGGAGGCTATGGGCCTTCAACTTCTGGGCAGCAGGAAAGGGGGTATGCTCCGAAGGCTGACGGGAAGAAGAAGGGTGAAGGTCCGAAGTGCTTCAAGTGTGGCAAGTATGGCCACATCAGGAAGGATTACATGGTGGTCACCCAAGCTGGGCATGCTGCGGAGAAGGAGGAAGCTGAGGCCAGGCACTTTGAAGGAGGTTGGTGAGGAGCCTTCTCGGCTTCTGTTGGAGCTTCTGCTTCTATCAACTATCTGGAAGGCTGGATCGTGGACTCAGGGTGTGGTCATCACCTCACCGGAGACGAGACCAAGCTTTCTTCTGCACAGCCCTACACAGGTAACAATGCAATCATTACTGCTGATAATAATGTGCATCCAGTAGAGAAGGTGGGGGTTGTTTCCTTGGGCAGTGATAGAGGGCCACTTACTTTGAAGAGTGTCTATCACGTGCCTGGTATGAGGAAAAACCTCTTCTCCGTGACCAACGCTGTAGACGCTGGGTATCACGTTCTGTTCGGCCCAACAGAAGTGAAGTTTCTACGCAATTTTGAGGCTGTAAAGGCCGAGGTCGTCCATGTCGGGAGACGGGCAAAGGACTTGTTCGTATTATCGACAAGTTCCTACGTCGACAAGATGAAGACGAATGATGGTGCCGTTATATGACATGAGAGGTTGGGGCACGTAGGGATGGACAAGCTGAAAGCTATGGCGGTGAGAGGTATGGTCAAGGGCCTGCCAAGTCTATCTTCCTACGGTGAAGGTCATGTTTGCGCGGGATGTCAGTTCGGCAAGTCTCATCGACTACCATTTGACAAGTCGCAGACGAGGAGTAGTGTGCCGTTGGAGTGCATCCACGGTGACTTGATGGGACCAACTGCTACCCCAAGCCTCGAAGACAGCAGATATATGCTGGTGTTGATCGATGATTACACCAGATATGTCTGTGTATATTTCCTGAAGGAGAAGGCGGAGGCGTTTGCCAAGTTTGTGGAGTTCAAGGAGCTCGTGGAGGGTCGGCTAAGACTGCGGGTGAAGAAGCTGAGGACTGACAACGGAGGGGAGTTCACCTCCAGTGAGTTCTCTACTTTTTGCAGGAAGGCAGGCATCCGGAGAGAGCTCACTTGTGCACATACTCCACAGCAGAACGGAGTTGCAGAACGGAAGATCCGTCATCTGACGGAGACCTGCAAGTGTTGGCTGCATGCCAAGAGTATCCCAAAGTCCTTCTGGGCGGAGGGAATGTCTTGTGCTGCCTACGTCATCAACAGGATGCCTTTAAGTCCCATCAACATGTTGACTCCGCATGAGATGATGTTCAAGGAGAAGCCAAGCGTGTCACACCTTAGGGTGTTTAGATCCACCTGCTACGTGCATGTTCCAGATGCTCTTCGGACGAAGCTAGATGCGAAAGCAAGGAAGCTAGTCTTCGTGGGATACGATGAGCGGAAGAAAGGATGGAAGTGCATGGACCCGGAGACGCGGAGATTTGTGGTATCTCGCGACGTCGTGTTCGATGAGGTGACATCTTACAAGGGGTCTTCTGATGTGGAGCTACCAGAGAGCAGGGTGGAGGTGCCAGAAAAAGCTGTGGAGGATCTTCAGGTGGAGCTACCTGTGTCACCAGGTGGTCCATCTCCTTCTAGTTCCGAGACGGGGGCTTCTGGTTTAGGGAGCAGGGGGAGCGATGGTCCTAGCACGTCTAGAAGGGGAGTTAGGGAAGAAGCAACTGAAGATAATGCGGTTCAGGGGAAGGAGCTGAGGAGGTCGAAGCGAGCGATCGTCGCACCTGATCGTTATACAGGAGGAAACGCAGTGAACTTCGTCTCATGTTTCTTCGCTGGTCCCTTGGATGAGAGGGAGCCGTCGAGCTTTGAGAAGGCCAGAGGTGTGAAGGAGTGGGACGTTACAATGCAAGAAGAGATGGCAGCTCTTGAGAAGAATGAGACCTGGTCTCTTGTGCCCAAGCCCAAGGGCACCACTCCTGTTACATGCAAGTGGGTCTACAAGCTTAAGAAGAAGGCTGACGGCATCATCAAGCGGTACAAGGCTCGCCTTGTAGCTCGGGGGTTCTCGCAGCAATACGGTGAAGACTACGAGGAGACATTCAGTCCGGTGGCAAAAATGACTTCAGTTCGGTTCATCATTGCCTTGGCGGCATTCAGTGGATGAGAGATTTGGCAGCTCGACGTCAAGAATGCTTTCTTGTACGGAGAGATTGATAAGGATATCTTCATGGTCCAGCCACCAGGCTTTGTGTCTGAAGATTTTCCGGAGCATGTCTGCAAGTTGAAGAAGGCCCTGTATGGGTTGAAGCAAGCGCCGAGGGCGTGGTACGGGAAGATTGCAGAATATCTCCTATCTGTGGTTTTGGTGCTTCAGACTCAGACTCAAGCTTGTTCGTCAAGAAGAGCGGGGAGCTTCAAGTCATCGTGTTGCTATACGTCGACGATATGATCGTGACAGGGAACTCGAAGGAGGAGGTAGCGCAGCTTCGGGCCGAGCTGTCTATCAGGTTCGAGATGAAGGACTTAGGTGAGCTGCACCACTTCCTTGGACTCGAGGTGCAGAGGAAGGAAGGTGGAGTGCTAGTGACCCAGGCCGGTTATGCGGAGTGGATCGTGGAGCGATTCGGCATGAAGGAAGGGAAGTG
This sequence comes from Dactylorhiza incarnata, assembly GCA_033032865.1. Taxonomy (NCBI): domain Eukaryota; kingdom Viridiplantae; phylum Streptophyta; class Magnoliopsida; order Asparagales; family Orchidaceae; genus Dactylorhiza; species Dactylorhiza incarnata. The sequence continues at coordinate 3,047,096 of JAWHQI010000217.1, forward strand.
CACTTCCACACCTCTGGAGAAGGCCACAAAACTTCGCAAGGATGAGGGGAGGATTATGCAAGATCCGTTGGTGTTCCGAGCTCTGGTTGGGAGCTTGATCAATCTGACGATCACGAGGCCGGATATTGCATATGCAGTTGGCAGAGTGAGTCGATATATGGCGGAGCCACGGGTACCTCATCTGCTAGCAGCCAAGAACATTCTGAAGTATGTCAAGGCGAACTCGGACATGGGTCTCATATACAGGAGGGATGCGGGCTTTGAGGTGCACGGGTTCATGGATGCTGATTACGGGGGAGATTCGGATGATCGGAAGTCGACGTCTGGATTCGTCTTCATGGCGGGCCCTACAGCTATATCATGGTGCAGCAAGAAGCAGGATTCCGTGTCGGTCTCCACCATGGAAGCGGAATACAAGGCTTCGGCCTTGGCAGCTCAGGAAGCCATCTGGCTTAGGAGGTTGGTGGGAGACATCCACAAGGAGGTTCGGGAGCCGACTCTGCTACGCGATGACAATGAGAGTGCTCTCAAACTGGTTACCAATCCAGTTTGTCACGCGAGAACCAAACATATCGAGATCGAGCACCACTTCATACGGGAGAAGGTGCTGGAGGGATATCTTTCGGTCGAGCATGTGCGGAGTGCAGATAATGTCGTGGACATCTTCACAAAGGCGCTGGCAAAGGGGTCATTCACACGGCTAAGGAGCCTACTGGGGCTGGTTTCAACTTCCCACTTCAAGGAGGAGTGTTGAAATTGTTGAAGTGGAAGTTAGAGGACTTTTGGACCTGGGCGGTCTGGGAGGAGGTCAGGCGGTCTGGCGTGACCACACGACTTGGCGGTCTGTCTCTGCGGTCTGGCTTGTCTATGCCTAGCTGCGGTCTCCTGGCTTGATCGCTGGTTTGGGGTCCAAGGCGGCTGAAGGTGGAGGCCGCGCGGTCTGTCTCTGACTGCGTGGCGGGTTGATCGTCTTCAGGTGCGCGCGGTCTGTGCGTGACCGTGTGACGGGTTGTCTTCCTCAAAGTTGTGGCGGTCTGGTATGATCGCACAGCTTGTCCCAGGTTTCTCCAGAATGCGGTCTGGTGGTTGACCGGGCTTTCTGGTGGTGTTCGCGGACTAAGGGTCTTAGTCGCGCGGTCTCAGGTTGCGGTCTCAGGAGGAGACTGGTATGCAAGCTGGACGCTGTTCGCGGTCTCAGGTGGAGACCAGCATGCGGACAGGAGTTCGCGGTTTGTTGGCGAACTAGCTGTGTTCGTGGTCTCGGGCGAACACAGGAGGTGAACAGCTTCGGGCGGTCTGGCGATCTCCTTTAGAGTCGCGATCTGCTGTGAGAGTGGCAGTCTCTCATGGTTGATGTTGGAGCTGGCGAGTTCACCAAAATGGAGCAGGAGTACTGTTGCTGATCGCGCGGTGTGACCGGTCAGGTCGCGCGGTCTGGAGCGTGGTGATCCTATCTCATAGGGTGGTGACTGGATCAGGTCTCACGCCTATAAATAGGACCCATCGGCAGCAATAATAAAGACACACCAAGTGTAAGCCGAGTTCTCTTCTTTCCTGCGGTCTCTATTTGTCTGACCGGGCGGTCTGCTGATTGAACTCTTCTTGTGCAGCTTCTGCGGATAGTGTGGGCAGCATCGATCACCTCTTCCTCTGAAAGTGTTCGGGCGGTCTGCGGCTTGGAGTTGTGGTGCTGGAGTTCGGGAGAATCAGGAGTTCGGAAGAAGGAGTGCGGTTTGGTGGTGTTCTGTGATCGGCAGGTCGCTGCGGTTTGGCAGCTTGCTCAAGTCACAGGGAGGTCGCGCGGTCTGAGCGGTCTCAAGTTATCTTCAACTTTGTAATTTTCTCTTTGGTGTTTGTGCTGGCAAAATCATGTCTCGCCAAGCATGCTTTGCCTTGTAATTGAAGTACTGCTATCAATAAAGATTTCTTGTTTGCTTCCATTTGCTTCTGGTTGTTTGGCTTGTGATCTCTAAGTTGTCTAACTCCTGCTCGCTTCATAAAGATTCGAAAAATTTCACAAGGCTCACGAGATCCCCTTCTGCGAGTGGCCCGTGAGGGCACCGCTCGCTAGCCCCCTGGTGCCATACACACCTGCCTTGCTCGCTTGCGTGAGGTGGCGAGCCATTCCTTTCCTCGCCACTGCTAAATGCACACCAAAAGTGTCGAGCCCACAACTGTTTCATTTTCGTATTACACTCGCACAGATATTATCCTGGCTCGAAGGCCCGCTCGCCGCAGGCGACAAGCCCTTGCACGCTTCACCCTCGCGGCCCGCTTGTCGCGAGGCGGCGAGCCCTTGCCCGCATCTGGGGCCCTGCGGAGACGGCAACCTGAGATTTTTGTCGAGCCAACATGTAAGTTTATATATAATGTAGTTTAAATCACCTAGAGGGGGGGGGGGGGGGTGAATTGGTTTCTTATATTTTACACTGGTTATCCTAGCTGTTTTCTGGTTTAGTATTAGTAATTAATGAAGCACACAGAAAACACACAAGCATTTATAGAGGTTTCTCAAGACAGGGTGTCTTGAGTAGTCCTCTTTTCCCCTTCACCTTTCTAACAATGAGTTAGACAAGGCCAACTTCTCTAAACTCATCTCCAAGAGCTTACAACACAGATCCCTCAGGATCTCTCAGGTTTGCACAAACCCTACCTCAGGCACACCAACCCCACCTCAGAGGAATCCACCTCCTACAACTCAGACCACCTGCTGGTCCTACCTCAAGCTGACCTCTCAGCTCTACAACTCAGGCAAATCAGCCCTACCTCAGATCACACAGATCCTACCTCAAGCTGACCTCTCAGCTCTACAACTCAGGCAAATCAGCCCTACCTCAGATCACATAGATCCTACCTCAAGCTGACCTCTCAGCTCTACAACTCAGGCAATAAAGCCCTACAAACTCAGAACCCAAAGCCTCCTACAAATGAAATAATAATGTTTACAAATAGAAAGAAGAAGAGGTCAAGCCTTGTTCTTCTTCTTCTTATCAGCTGTTGTTGCAGACTTGAACCAGAGAGCAGAAGTGCAGCTCCAACTTGTTCTTCTTGATCATCCCTTCAGATGATCGACTGGATCTACTGCTCTATCTTGAGATAAATCAAGATGAGCTATCTCTTTTCTCCTTGCAGCCTTGTGTGTGTTCAGTTGTTTGCTGCCGACATTAGAACAGTAATGTTCTCGATTTTGCTTGCTGGAGAACTAGCAAAAGTATTTGCTCAACCCTAATTTATCTCTTTTATACATCCCAGTTCTTCAACGGCTCTCAGTCGATCTTCTGACAGACATGAGAGTGATTGGTGGACCCCACAATGCCTTTCTGCAGCTTGCGCCAAGGGCAGAACCCGCCAGGTTACTTTTGAATCTATCTCAGCGGTTGGGCTGAGATGGCTTCCTCTTCTCAGCGGATTCAGTCGATCTGCAGAGTAAGTTTCTGGGTTCGACGAAAAATGCATTCTGCGTTCGACGAACTGCATTCTGCGTTCGACGAACTACATTCTTCGTTCGACAAACTCGTCAAGTCTCAGCGTTCGACGAACTTCATTCTTCGTTCGACGAACTTCATTCTTCGTTCGACGAACTCGCCAAGTATTAGCGTTTGCTTCTGTCCCGTCTCTGCGTTTGACGAACTCCATTCTTCGTTCGACGATCTCGCCAAGTCTCAGTGTTTGCTTTTGTCCCGTCTCTGGATTCGACGAACTTCATCCTTCATTCGACGAACTCCATCCTTCGTTCGACGAACTCCATTCTGCGTTCGACGAACTTCATTCTTTGCTCGACGAACTCCATTCTGCGTTCGACGAACTTGCCAAGTCTCAGCGTTTTCTTCTATCTGCAGCTCAGCTTGCCCAGAAGCCTTCTCAACAGCTCCTGGTCTTGTCTCAGCGGTTCAGCTGAGACAGTGAGACCTTCTCAACTGATTAAGCATCACACCTTTGAATCTATTCCATTGTATGTAATATCATCTCCCTGTACAATACTTGAGACAAAATAGATTGTATCAAATACAATATGTACTTAGTATTGGAGTGATGCCTCTTCAAATCAAAGGAATGTTGAGGGCAATATTCCCAACAATCTCCCCCTATTTGAAGAAGGCAGAACATTCCCAATGCTAAGGTACATAGCCAACAAAAACCTATCATGAAAATGATTTATATAGCATTCATGATAACATTGCTTCTAGAAGATAACATTGTTTAAGTATTCTATCAAAACTCATGACAGATTATATTAAGCTTTGACTAACTCAGAGGGCAATCCTTGTACTCAAAGCTAACTCTGAGTTGGTCTTAGCATTGGTCATCTCCCCCTTTCTGGTTTCTTCAACTTTTTTCCCTCTAGGGATTGGGATGCAGCAGCTACAGACCCTGAGAGGGTTTAGAAAGCATTTTCCAAATCCCATTTAGGTCATCCTTCATCTTCTCTGACTCTCTTAGCATTGGCCATCTCCCCCTCAACCTGAGCAGGAACTTGCTCCCCCTCAATGTGAGTATTATTATCCTTATTAGCTGTTCTTGTTCATTTTGAATAACCCTTTCTAGCTCCCCCTCATTTTGAGCATTTGTATTGTTCTTATGATTGTAAGTGTAAATTAAGCTTATGTCATAAGGCTGAGTTCGTCGAACTCAAACTCGACGTTCGTCGAATTCAGGAAAGAGTTCGTCGAACTCAAACTTAGTTCGGCTAAAACTACAACATAAGGCTGAGTTCGTCGAACTCAAAGTCGACGTTCGTCGAACTCAGGAAAGAGTTCGTCGAACCCAGATTTTTCCAAGCTGTCTAAGTGCAATCTGAAGCTCAGCTGAAGCAGATTGTTCTGCTTAAGCTGGTCATCCTACTTTAAAAATCATTAGAAATAGGATTGTTTGAATGCCTTGAGGTTGTTGTCCTCTAGCTGGTGTTGAATCCACAATAGTTGTGCACAACAGCTCCCCCTTGGCTACCAGCCTTGCCTTGTTCTTTATGATTTTGCCATTTTCATCTAACTTGTTCCTATCATGTGCCTTGAGCACCCACTGTCCAAGTACCAAATTTGGGTAAGGATGGTACTTGAACTATCCTGCAAGAAAGAGTTTAGTGATCCTTAGGATCCCAAATAGCTTTGGGTCCTAGGTACTTGTTAGCATGATAAAATGACCTTACACTAGCTGCACCCTTTGCAGGAAGACTCATCTTTGCACATGGCACATTAGGATTGTGCCAACAGTCTATGACAAAGTGCCCTACCTTACCACAACACCAACATTCATGAATGTTATATCTCCTCTTCTGAACATTTCTTGAGGAATTAACATTACTGTGCCTGTGTTCAGGAGGGGAGACAGCTGCAATCTTCCTGTTTCTCTCAGCAATGATTTGACTAAATGTCAATCTATGTGCTGTCTTGATGCTCTTTGTCCTGATGACATCAGCTTGCTTTGGCTTTTGGGCAGTGCAAGATTTGATGTCATCAGACACTGAGCAATTAGACATGTCCACTGATTTGACAGCAGTCATGTTCTTGGTTGATTCAACTTTAGAAGGTGTTGGAACAACCCTATTTCTGATTTGGGCTAGGATCACTATCTGCTGACTAGGATTTAGTTTACCCCAATGTATAGTTTATGGGTCAAGGTTTTAGGTTGTTAGAACTCAAAAAATCATTCAGGTTCTGCGTTCGACGAAATGCTATCTGCGTTCGACGAACGACTTGCTCTCTGCATTCGACGAACGGCTTACATCCTGCGTTCGACGAACAGCATGCTCCTGCGTTTGACGATCTTCAATCTCAGCGTCTCAGCGGCTCAGCGGACGACGATTTTGCTCAGTTTAGCGGCCGACGAATTTGCGTTCGACGAACTCAGTCTGTGTTCAACGAATACCTTCAAATCGACGAAATATCTTCACAGCTCAACAAATTTAATTCTTCCAGCCAGATTCATTTGAGGTCGACAAACTCAATTTTGTGTTCGACAAAAATTCTTGAGATCGACGAAATTTCTTATTTCAGTTCAGATTTATTTCAGAAGATTATATTATTCATTCTCTGAACTCATATCGATTACAGCAATGGATCTACTCCAGATAAGACAAGATTTATTTCCTTCCTTATTATATTCTTTTCCATCTCTTCCTAAGAGAAAATAGCCGTTGACATTTAATGGAAAAGGAACATTTCATGGAAAAGGAAAATGGTAAACGGCGCAGCAGATTTGCAGTTCCCAGATATATTTATTCCTTAATTCAAGGGATTTGATTTTAAAATATTATCGAAAGAATAAGGAAGAAGATATACAGTATCAATAGACACAGTTTTTTCAAGACAGAACATTACAGTACAACATCATAAGGATAGTTGTACAGACAAAAAGAAAGAAGAAGGTTACAGGAAGAAAAAGAAGAACATAAGCTTTACAGATCTTCATCTTCTTCCTCTAGCAGCACTCATTCACTGAGAACATCAACTCTACTCTCTCAGTCATCAGCTGCAAGTTTAGATCTTCAAAAGAGCAACAACAAACTGACGAACTTATTCTCTCAGTTTAATCAGCTACAGCAAGATCATTCATTCAAAAGGAAGCTTCCATCCTCAAACTGTCAACAACTCTACATCAGACAGTGGGAGCTTTGCAACATCAATTTTCATTTGCCTTCTCTCAGATTATTGACAGAGAAGAACATTCTAAACCCTCTTTATCCCACTATGTAAAGGGTTAAAACTCCCTTCAAAAGTTTACCTCTTTGTGGCAAGACACCTGATCAAAAAATCCTGTTTGGTTTTTGGGCACCTTATCAAAAGCTCATTGGTGTTAGGACACCTGATCAAAAATCCTAGTGGAATCCTACCAAGGGTGGTAGAAGAGTAGACGTACCCAGGTTTATTGGGGAACTACTATATTTCCTTGTGTCCTCTGTGATTGCTTTACTTTTCTGTGTTGTCGTGCTGTGTGCCTTCTTTGTGTTTGTTTTTATTACTCACTCAATATACATATATATATATCACTAATTTAATTCCGCTATAAAATTAAGGGAAAAAGTTTTTAATACTCTATTCACCCCCCTATAGAGTTAATTTAAGATCTAACCTCACTTTCAATTGGTATCAGAGGTAGGTTGATTCTTTACAGGCTAACACCTGAATCACAAAGATCAATTAGATCTTAAATTCTTTCAAGGTTTTATTTTATTTATTTTTGTTTAAAAACTCATGGCACAAAACAAAGAGTATTCAAGCACAAGACCTCCTATGTGCAATCTAAATAAGTTTGCACTATGGAAAGAAAGGATTAGGTTATATATGAACTTTATTGATGAAGAAATATTCAATGTTATTTTGATAGGACCTCCTACTCCCTCAGCATCAACAAGTACTGATGCAACAGCAAATAACAATGCTGTCCCACCTCCTGAGTGGATAGATGCTCAAAAGAAGCAAAAGAGTGTTGATGCAAAAGCCATGAACATTCTGGCTCAAACAATGTTTGATGACATTTTTCAGAAAGTGGTGGAATGCACTTCAGCAAGAGAGATCTGGACTTCTCTCAATAATATGGTTGAAGGATCTGCTGATGAAAGAAAGGACAGAAGATCACATCTCATCTCTCAGTATGAGAATTTCAAGAAAGGAGAAGTTGAGACAGTGGCTGATATGTACAATAGGCTCAGTCTCATCATCAATGAGCTGAAATCTTTGGACAAAGTGATCTCTATCACTGAGATCAATGACAAGATCCTAATGTGCTTCCCCAGCACATGAGACTCTAGGATCTGGCCTATCAAGGAAGCTAGAAGCCTCAATGAGATTACTACTGAGACATTGCTAGGCAAGCTCAAATCCTACGAGCAGCTTGTCAAATCCAGAGAAGCTGAACAGTCCACTTCATCTCCAGCAACAAAGAAGGAAAAGAACATTGCCTTCAAAGCTACAGAAGAAGAAGGAGAGACTCTTGACAATGAAAAGTTGATGAGTCTACTTGCCAAAAGATTCTACAAGATGACAAGAAAAGACTTCAGGAGAAAGTAATCCAGGAGCTATGAAAAACCAAGGTATGACAAAGCTCCATCTAAATAAGTTATATATTTTGGTTGCAGGAAACCAGGACATATTGTACCTGACTGTCCAGAGAATCAAAACAAGAAGGACAAGAAGGAAAAGAGAAAAGAAGAAGAAGAAAGAAGACACTCCAGCAAGTCTTCCTCCCACAGACAAAAAAAGAAGGGAAGAGGATTTGTAGCTGAAACCTGGAGTGAAACAGAATCAGAATATTCATCCAGTTCTTCTGAAGATGAAGAAGAATCAAAAGAAAATGACCAATGCTTGATGGCCATTTATGACTCAAGTAGTGAGTCAGGAAATGCAACATCATCCAGTGATGATGAGGATGATGAAGAAGAAAGAAGTTTCTGCATGATGGCTATCAATGCCTCAGGACATAATTCTAAAGAATCAGAATCAGAAGCTGACAATGATGCTGATCAAGTACACAGCTATCCAAGAATAAAAGAACAATGGTACTTGGATAGTAGATGCTCAAAGCATATGACAGGAAATAAGGCCAATCTGAACAACTACAAGGCAAAGCTTGGACCAAAAGTGATATTTGGAGACTCCAACCGTGGACAAACAAAAGGATATGGAAAAGCCAAGGTTGGAGAAGTCACCTTCAAAGAGGTAGCTTATGTCAAGGGACTGAAGCACAACCTCATCAGCATAAGCCAATTATGTGATGAAGGGTATCATGTAATTTTTAATAAATCAAAATGCCTTATTAAGTCTTCTGATAATATTACTGTTTTATCAGGTATTAGGCAAGAAAATATCTATTTAGTAAATTTCAACTCATCAAAATCAGAAATCTGTTTATTTAATCAATTAAGCAAACCTAGTGAACTTTGGCATAAGAGATTGGGACATGTAAATCTTAAGACCATTACTAAATTATCTAAGGACAATCTTGTTAGAGGATTACCTTCTGGTTCATACAAGAAGGAAGGTCTTTGCAGGGCATGTCAACTAGGCAAGCAAACTAAAAATAGTTTTAAATCATTATCTAAAAGAGTGAATCACCTAGAATCTTATACTTGCTACATATGGACCTTTTTGGACAAATATCAACAAAGAGTTTAGGGGGAATTCATACACTCTAGTTATTGTAGATGACTTCTCTAGATTCATTTGGGTGTTCTTTTTGAGAGAAAAGTCAGATAACTTTAAAGTTCTTACAGACTTTCTTAAGAGCATTCAGATTGAGTATTCTACTCAGATTGCATTGATCAGAAGTGATCATGACACTGAGTTTGAGTCTCTTCTCATGCAAGAATTCTGTGAGAAGGAAGGTATCAGGCATTGCTTCTCAGCTCCTAGAACTCCTCAACAAAATGGGGTCGTTGAAAGGAAAAATTGAACCCTAATTGAATCAACAACAACATTACTTGCAGATGCTAATTTGCCCCTATCTTTTTGGGCAGAGGCTGTTAGCACAATAAATTATGTGTTGAATAGGAGTTTGACACATAAACTTAAGGGTAAGACTCCCTATGAGTTACTTAAAGGGAAGAAACCTAAAGTTAACTATTTTTGAACATTTGGTTGTAAATGTTTTGTTCACAATAATGACAAAAAATACCTTAGGAAATTTGAACCAAAATCTGAAGAAGGAATTTTTTTAGGTTATTCATTAATCAGCAAAGCATATAGGATATTTAACAAATCCTCTTTTAAAATTGAAGAATCTATGCATGTTTCTTTTGATGAAACTAACATGTTTTACAAGGAGAAGAATTCTTCTACCAAAGAAAACCTGTAGGAACCTACACTCTGTGAGCAGCTAGATCAATTAGCTCTACAGAAGGAAGGATCTCTAAATCCTGTACAGCAGGATGGTGAAGAAAGTGATGAAGAAATTAGTGAAACTGTACCTGAAAAGGAAGCATTAAGTAACATTCCACAAGAGGAATTAATTACAAATAATGTTGATCCCACTATGCCTGTTGATTATGTCAATAATAGAGATCACCCCAGATTTCAAATAATTGGAGACATATCAACTGGTGTCCAAACAAGGCATCAAGCTAATCAGAATCTGATGCACACTTATTTTCTCTCTTAGATTGAACCTCAATCCCTACAAGATGCAGAACAAGATCTCAACTGGATCATTGCTATGCAAGAGGAGCTCAATCAGTTTGAGACAAACAAAGTGTGGGAATTGGTTCCTAGACCAAAGAATCATCCAGTCATTGGAACTAAATGGGTCTACAGGAACAAACTAGATGCAGATGGCACTATTGTGAGAAACAAAGCTAGACTAGTATCTCAAGGATACTCACAGGAAGAAGGAATAGATTATGATCAGACCTTTGCACCAGTTGCAAGGTTAGAAGCAATCAGGATCTTCCTTGCATTTGCTGCATACAAGAAGTTCAAGGTATATCAGATGGATGTGAAGAGTGCTTTTCTTAATGGAGACATCAAAGAAGAAGTCTATGTGGAGCAACCACCAGGTTTCATCTCTCCAACTCACTCCTCCTATGTATTTAAGCTTAATAAAGCTCTCTATGGTCTCAAACAAGCTCCCAGAGCATGGTATGAGACCTTAGCTAGTTTTCTTTTAGAGAATAAATTATGTAGAGGCATAGTTGATAAAACCCTATTTTTCAGGATACATAAAAATCAAACTTTCCTAGTTCAAATATATGTAGATGATATCATATTTGGCTCTACTGATTCAAATCTATGCCGAAGATTCTCTAATCTAATACAATCTAAATTTGAAATGAGTAGTATGAGTGAGCTATCATACTTCCTTGGTCTTCAAGTGAAGCAAACTCCAAATGAAATCTTTATATCCCAATCTATGTATGCTAAGGAATTAGTGAAAAGATTTGGTATGTCTGATTCTTCCACCATGAAAACACCCATGCCCTCTAATGATGTTGTTGATAATGATGAATCAGGGAAACCTGTTGTTCAAATGGTATATAGAGCAATTGTTGGATCATTACTTTATTTAACAGTAAGTAGGCCTGATATAATGTTTGCTACTTGTATTTGTGTTAGGTTTCAAGTTAACCCCAAAGAATCTCACCTAATTTTATTAAAAAGAATTTTGAGATATATAAAGGGTTGTCCAAATCTAGGACTCTGGTATCCAACAACATTAGAATTTGAATTAACTGGATTCTCAGATTCTGATTATGCTGGACGCAGAGTAGACAGGAAAAGCACATCAAGAACTTGCCAGTTTCTTGGTGATATGCTTGTGTCTTGGTTTTGTAAGAAACAAACATCTGTGTCTACATCAATAGCTGAAGCTGAATACATAGCTGCAGGCAGTTGCTGCTCACAGATATTGTGGATACAAAATCAGCTCCTAGACTATGGTGTCAATCTAAATAATTCAATTATATTTTATGACAATACTAGTGCAATATCTATAGCACAAAATCCAGTTCTTCATAGTAGGACTAAACACATAGAAATTAGGCACCACTTTATCAGGGATAATGTGGATAAAAATAAAATTTACCTACAATTCATCTCTACTGATTTGCAAAGGGCTGATATTTTCACCAAACCCTTGGATGAAAAGAAACATATCTTCTTTATAAATCAGCTAGGAATGATAGATGGAGATTCAATCAACTAAAAATTAAATCTTCTATTTATCCCCTCATTCCCTTCAATATCAAACTAAGTTTTTCTGATTATCTGAATGACTACATAATTGCTTCTCTTTCTAGTTCCCTTTGCACTTGATCTCTATTTCATTTTGCAGGAGCAATATCAATATAAAGATGGCATCCTTCCCTACCTCCTCAAATGTCCCTTCTTCTAGGGGCCTAGCCTCAGACTTTTCTGAAACTAGGCAGGGGGAGATATATTGAAGAAGCTCCTTGTTGTCAGGGGGAGATACTTTCCTTTTTGACAGGGGGAGTTATTTTCTGAAGATGCTCAAGCTTCAAGAGGAAATGCTGATGAAGCAGCATGTCTTCAGTTCTATGAACAAGCTTCATTTGATGCAATTTTTGCCCAGGGGGAGATGTTCTATGAACTAGGAAAGGAGAGAAAGCTGAAGAAGCTCCAGTCTCAGGGGGAGATGCTCTTAGGCTAACATATCTTATGAAAGAGATAAATGATGCATGAAGAAGCAACAGATTCAATACAGATTCAGTTCAGATCAACAATTCAGAAAGCTGAAATATAGCAGATACAGTTCAAAATTCAGAATTCAAAAAAATCAGTTCAGACAATATCAGAATTCAGAAATTCAGAAAGCAGATTTCAGAAAGTCAAAAGGTTTTTATTATTTCTCTTTTCATTGAAATGTTTCAGAACTCAGAGTATGATTTATTTTATATTTGATGAAATATTTAAAATATATCAGATATATATATGCTCTGTTGTTCTGTTGTTGTTTTGTTTGTTTTCATTTTTTGTCAAATAGTGTCCTAACCCAAATATGGGGAGATTGTTGGAACAACCCTATTTTTGATTTGGGCTAGGATCACTATCTGCTGACTAGGATCTAGTTGACCTCAATGTATAGTTTATGGGTCAAGGTTTTAGGATGTTAGAACTCAAGAAATCATTCAGGTTCTGCGTTCGACGAAATGCTATCTGCGTTCGACGAACGGCTTGCTCTCTGCGTTCGACGAACGGCTTACATCCTGCGTTCGACGAACGGCATGCTCCTGCGTTCGACAATCTTCAATCTCATCGTCTCAGCGTCTCAGCGGCTCAGCGACTCAGCGGTCGGCGATTTTGCTCAGTTTAGCGGTCGACGAATTTGCGTTCGACGAACTCAGTCTACGTTCGACGAATACCTTCAGATCGACGAAATATCTTCACAGCTCAACAAATTTAATTCTTCCAGCCAGATTCATTTGAGGTCGACGAACTCAATTTTGTGTTCGACGAAAATTCTTGAGATCGACGAAATTTCTTATTTCAGTTCAGATTTATTTCAGAAGATTATATTATTCATTCTCTGAACTCAGATCGACTACATCAACGGATCTATTCCAGATAAGACAAGATTTATTTCCTTCCTTATTATATTCTTTTCCATCTCTTCCCGAGAGAAAATAGCCGTATTAGGCAAGGAAATATCTATTTAGTAAATTTCAACTCATCAAAATCAGAAATCTGTTTATTTAATCAATTAAGCAAACCTAGTGAACTTTGGCATAAGAGATTGGGACATGTAAATCTTAGGACCATTACTAAATTATCTAAGGACAATCTTGTTAGAGGATTACCTTCTGGTTCATACAAGAAGGAAGGTCTTTGCAGGTCATGTCAACTAGGCAAGCAAACTAAAAATAGTTTTAAATCATTATCTAAAAGAGTGAATCACCTAGAATCTTATACTTGCTACATATGGACCTTTTTGGACCAATATCAACAAAGAGTTTAGGGGGAATTCATACACTCTAGTTATTGTAGATGACTTCTCTAGATTCATTTGGGTGTTCTTTTTGAGAGAAAAGTCAGATAACTTTAAAGTTCTTACAGACTTTCTTAAGAGCATTCAGATTGAGTATTCTACTCAGATTGCATTGATCAGAAGTGATCATGGCACTGAGTTTGAGTCTCTTCTCATGCAAGAATTCTGTGAGAAGGAAGGTATCAGGCATTGCTTCTCAGCTCCTAGAACTCCTCAACAAAATGGGGTAGTTGAAAGGAAAAATAGAACCCTAATTGAATCAACAACAACATTACTTGCAGATGCTAATTTGCCCCTATCTTTTTGGGCAGAGGCTGTTAACACAATAAATTATGTGTTGAATAGGAGTTTGATACATAAACTTAAGGTTAAGACTCCCTATGAGTTACTTAAAGGGAAGAAACCTAAAGTTAACTATTTTAGAACATTTGGTTGTAAATGTTTTGTTCATAATAATGACAAAAAATACCTTAGAAAATTTGAACCAAAATCTGAATAAGGAATTTTCTTAGGCTATTCATTAATCAGCAAAGCATATAGGATATTTAACAAATCCTCTTTTAAAATTGAAGAATCTATGCATGTTTCTTTTGATGAAACTAACATGTTTTACAAGGAGAAGAATTCTTCTACCAAAGAAAACCTGTAGGAACCTACACTCTGTGAGCAGCTAGATCAATTAGCTCTACAGAAGGAAGGATCTCTAAATCCTGTACAGCAGGATGGTGAAGAAAGTGATGAAGAAATTAGTGAAACTGTACCTGAAAAGGAAGCATTAAGTAACATTCCACAAGAGGAATTAATTACAAATAATGTTGATCCCACTATGCCTGTTGATTATGTCAATAATAGAGATCACCCCAGATTTCAAATAATTGGAGACATATCAACTGGTGTCCAAACAAGGCATCAAGCTAATCAGAATCTGATGCACACTTATTTTCTCTCTTAGATTGAACCTCAATCCCTACAAGATGCAGAACAAGATCTCAACTGGATCATTGCTATGCAAGAGGAGCTCAATCAGTTTGAGACAAACAAAGTGTGGGAATTGGTTCCTAGACCAAAGAATCATCCAGTCATTGGAACTAAATGGGTCTACAGGAACAAACTAGATGCAGATGGCACTATTGTGAGAAACAAAGCTAGACTAGTATCTCAAGGATACTCACAGGAAGAAGGAATAGATTATGATCAGACCTTTGCACCAGTTGCAAGGTTAGAAGCAATCAGGATCTTCCTTGCATTTGCTGCATACAAGAAGTTCAAGGTATATCAGATGGATGTGAAGAGTGCTTTTCTTAATGGAGACATCAAAGAAGAAGTCTATGTGGAGCAACCACCAGGTTTCATCTCTCCAACTCACTCCTCCTATGTATTTAAGCTTAATAAAGCTCTCTATGGTCTCAAACAAGCTCCCAGAGCATGGTATGAGACCTTAGCTAGTTTTCTTTTAGAGAATAAATTATGTAGAGGCATAGTTGATAAAACCCTATTTTTCAGGATACATAAAAATCAAACTTTCCTAGTTCAAATATATGTAGATGATATCATATTTGGCTCTACTGATTCAAATCTATGCCGAAGATTCTCTAATCTAATACAATCTAAATTTGAAATGAGTAGTATGAGTGAGCTATCATACTTCCTTGGTCTTCAAGTGAAGCAAACTCCAAATGAAATCTTTATATCCCAATCTAAGTATGCTAAGGAATTAGTGAAAAGATTTGGTATGTCTGATTCTTCCACCATGAAAACACCCATGCCCTCTAATGATGTTGTTGATAATGATGAATCAGGGAAACCTGTTGTTCAAATGGTATATAGAGCAATTGTTGGATCATTACTTTATTTAACAGTAAGTAGGCCTGATATAATGTTTGCTACTTGTATTTGTGCTAGGTTTCAAGTTAACCCCAAAGAATCTCACCTAATTTTATTAAAAAGAATTTTGAGATATATAAAGGGTTGTCCAAATCTAGGACTCTGGTATCCAACAACATCAGAATTTGAATTAACTGGATTCTCAGATTCTGATTATGCTGGATGCAGAGTAGACAGGAAAAGCATATCAAGAACTTGCCAGTTTCTTGGTGATATGCTTGTGTCTTGGTTTTGTAAGAAACAAACATCTGTGTCTACATCAACAGCTGAAGCTGAATACATAGCTGCAGGCAGTTGCTGCTCACAGATATTGTGGATACAAAATCAGCTCCTAGACTATGGTGTCAATCTAAATAATTCAATTATATTTTGTGACAATACTAGTGCAATATCTATAGCACAAAATCCAGTTCTTCATAGTAGGACTAAACACATAGAAAGTAGGCACCACTTTATCAGGGATAATGTGGATAAAAATAAAATTTACCTACAATTCATCTCTACTGATTTGCAAAGGGCTGATATTTTCACCAAACCCTTGGATGAAAAGAAACATATCTTCTTTATAAATCAGCTAGGAATGATAGATGGAGATTCAATCAATTAAAAATTAAATCTTCTATTTATCCCCTCATTCCCTTCAATATCAAACTAAGTTTTTCTGATTATCTGAATGACTACATAATTGCTTCTCTTTCTAGTTCCCTTTGCACTTGATCTCTATTTCATTTTGCAGGAGCAATAGCAATATAAAGATGGCATCCTTCCCTACCTCCTCAAATGTCCCTTCTTCTAGGGGCCTAGCCTCAGACTTTCCTGAAACTAGGCAGGGGGAGATATATTGAAGAAGCTCCTTGTTGTCAGGGGGAGATACTTTCCTTTTTGACAGGGGGAGTTATTTTCTGAAGATGCTCAAGCTTCAAGAGGAAATGCCGATGAAGCAGCATGTCTTCAGTTCTATGAACAAGCTCCATTTGATGCAGTTTTTGCCCAGGGGGAGATGTTATATGAACTAGGAAAGGAGAGAAAGCTGAAGAAGCTCCAGTCTCAGGGGGAGATGCTCTTAGGCTAACATATCTTATGAAAGAGATAAATGATGCATGAAGAAGCAACAGATTCAATACAGATTCAGTTCAGATCAACAATTCAGAAAGCTGAAATATAGCAGATACAGTTCAAAATTCAGAATTCAGAAAAATCAGTTCAGACAATATCAGAATTCAGAAATTCAGAAAGCATATTTCAGAAAGTCAAAAGGTTTTTATTATTTCTGTTTTCATTGAAATGTTTCAGAACTCAGAGTATTATTTATTTTATATCTGATGAAATATTTAAAATATATCAGATATATATATGCTCTGTTGTTCTGTTGTTGTTTTGTTTGTTTTCATTTTTTGTCAAATAGTGTCCTAACCCAAATATGGGGAGATTGTTGGAACAACCCTATTTCTGATTTGGGCTAGGATCACTATCTGCTGACTAGGATCTAGTTGACCTCAATGTATAGTTTATGGGTCAAGGTTTTAGGATGTTAGAACTCAAGAAATCATTCAGGTTCTGCGTTCGACGAAATGCTATCTGCGTTCGACGAACGGCTTGCTCTCTGCGTTCGACGAACGACTTACATCCTGCGTTCGACGAACGGCATGCTCCTGCGTTCGACAATCTTCAATCTCATCGTCTCAGCGGCTCAGCGACTCAGCGGTCGACGATTTTGCTCAGTTTAGCGGTCGACGAATTTGCGTTCGACGAACTCAGTCTGCGTTCGACGAATACCTTCAGATCGACGAAATATCTTCACAGCTCAACAAATTTAATTCTTCCATCCAGATTCATTTGAGGTCGACGAACTCAATTTTGTGTTCGACGAAAATTCTTGAGATCGACGAAATTTCTTATTTCAGTTCAGATTTATTTCAGAAGATTATATTATTCATTCTCTGAACTCAGATCGACTACATCAACGGATCTATTCCAGATAAGACAAGATTTATTTCCTTCCTTATTATATTCTTTTCCATCTCTTCCCGAGAGAAAATAGCCGTTGACATTTAATGGAAAAGGAACATTTCATGGAAAAGGAAAATGATAAACGACGCAGCAGATTTGCAGTTCCCAGATATATTTATTCCTTAATTCAAGGGATTTGATTTTAACATATTATCGAAAGAATAAGGAAGAAGACATACAATATCAATAGACACAGAGTTTTTTCAAGACAGAACATTACAGTACAACATCACAAGGATAGATGTACAGACAAAAAGAAAGAAGAAGGTTACAGGAAGAAAAAGAATAACATAAGCTTTACAAATCTTCATCTTCTTCCTCTAGCAGCACTCATTCACTGAGAACATCAACTCTACTCTCTCAGTCATCAGCTGCAAGTTTAGATCTTCAAAAGAGCAACAACAAACTGAAGAACTTATTCTCTCAGTTTAATCAGCTACAGGAAGATCATTCATTCAAAAGGAAGCTTCCATCCTCAAACTGTCAACAACTCTACATCAGACATTGGGAGCTTTGCAACATCAATTTTCATTTGTCTTCTCTCAGATTATTGACAGAGAAGAACATTATAAACCCTCTTTATCCCACTCTGTAAAGGGTTAAAACTTCATTCAAAAGTTTACCTCTTGGTGGCAAGACACCTGATCAAAAAATCCTGTTTGGTTTTTGGGCACCTTATCAAAAGCTCATTGGTGTTAGGACACCTGATCAAAAATCCTAGTGGATTCCTACCAAGGGTAGTAGAAGAGTAGACGTACCCAGGTTTATTGGGGAACTACTATATTTTCTTGTGTCCTCTGTGATTGCTTTACTTTTCTGTGTTGTTGTGCTGTGTGCCTTCTTTGTGTTTATTTTTATTACTCACTCAATATACATATATATATATATCACTTATTTAATTCCGCTATAAAATTAAGGGAAAACGTTTTTAATACTCTATTCACCCCCCTCTAGAGTTAATTTAAGATCTAACCTCACTTTCAGAAGAGATTGCTTTCTTATTCTTGAATGAGGGGGCTGATGTACCAAATACAAATGGTCCAGGCTGGGCCATTTAAATTTACTCATTGGGAGCCTTCCTAGCACTCAATCCCATGCCATTTCTTCCACTATAGGAAGGAGTGTTTTCCTTCCTATAGGTGCTTCCATTCCTCCAGTGACCACAAATGCTTTCATGGTCATACATGTTAGAGGGAAGTAATACCATTTGAAAGGTGGAATGAGGTTTAGCCTTACCCCTACTCTTTTCTCCACTCCCTTCTCCTGCTTCCATTTTATTGAATCCAGATCCTCTTCTATTAGATTGAGAAGAGAAGGAGCCAATAATAGGTAGCACAAATTTTGGCTTGGAGAATTGAGCCACTAGGCTTCTTTCTTTTACAAGCTTCTCCTCAAGATCCTTGATGACCTTGTTCTTCAGGGATATGGTACTCAGATGGGAGATAGTTATCCCTTTCATATGGCTAATTTCCCTAAACATCTGATTCATCTTGGTAGAAGATTCAATGTATTCTTGTTTTTCCATCTTAAGAATCAATCTCTTGGGCTTGCCTCTTGGCTAGTTTTTTGCTCCTTTTTAGGGCTTCCAAGAGAGCATCATACTTGCCAATCAATTGATTGACATCCACTTCAGCTTCTGAATCACTTCCATCAATTGATGAAGGTCCTCCAGATTTTGGTCCAGTCACATGATCAGAAGAGGATAAGGAATGAATTAATGCCTGTTCATTTTCTGAGATGTTCTGATTGTCCTCCTCATCAGAGATGGCCATGAGGCCTACCCGAACATTGTCTTCTTCATCCTCCTCTATATCACTATCTGAGTGTGATAGGGGGCCCTGACTCCAACCTTGGCAGCTGGATAATCTTCATCTTCTTCTGCTGCAAACATCCATACGTAGGCTTCTTCTTCATTCTCTGAATCTGAAGGTGAAGATTCAGATTCACTCTAGCTTTTTCCTTTCTTTGCTAGGAAGGATTTTTCACCCTTCTTATCCCTTTGGTGATGATGCTTCTTATCACCATTGTGAGGACCCTGACCACAACCTGGCGCACCAGCGCTGCCTTTCGTCCCAGGCCCCCACATGGGACGCAGCCCATGCCACCCCAACCCCTCTCCGCGCCCATTCGGCCACGGTGGGTTGTTGGAGACCGCAGCCTCCCTTTGACGAGAAGTGATCCAGTTAAGCGTCTCTACGTGGACTTCCCAGGAGGTCACCCATCCCAGAATTGCTCCCGTCCAAGAACGCTTAACTATGGAGTTCTTTCACTTCTCATCACCATTTGAGCTGCAGCTCAAATGGTGATGAGAAGTGAAAGAACTCCATAGTTAAGCGTTCTCGGACGGGAGCAATTCTGGGATGGGTGACCTCCTGGGAAGTCCACGTAGAGGCGCAGCTCAAATGGTGATGAGAAGTGAAAGAACTCCATAGTTAAGCATTCTCGGACGGGAGCAATTCTGGGATGGGTGACCTCCTGGGAAGTCCACGTAGAGGCGCTTAACTGGATCACTTCTCGTCAAAGGGAGGCTGCGGTCTCCAACAACCCGCCGTGGCCGAATGGGCGCGGAGAGGGGTTGGGGTGGCATGGGCTGCGGCCCATGTGGGGGCCTGGGACGAAAGGCAGCGCTGGTGCGCCAGGCTGTGGTCAGGGTCCTCACAGATCAATTGGTGATGAGAAGTGAAAGAACTCTATAGTTAAGCGTGCTCGGACGGGAGCAATTCTGGGATGGGTGACCTCCTGGGAAGTCCACGTAGAGGCGCTTAACTAGATCACTTATCGTCAAAGGGAGGCTGCGGTCTCCAACAACCCGCTGTGGCCGAAGAGGCGCGAAGAGGGGTTGGGGTGGCATGGGCTGCGGCCCATGTGGGGGCCTGGGACGAAAGGCAGCGCTGGTGCGCCAGGCTGTGGTTAATGAGTGACTTTCTATCATCCCTTACTTCAGCTGTCCCTTCCATGTATACTACTAATGTATCCCACATTTCCTTGGCAGTAGTGCAGTGAACCAAGTTTTGAAATGTGGAATCATCAATAGCATTAACTATGATGTTCTGGGCTCTTTTGTCCATGATGAACAATTCAAGTTCATCCTTGGTCAAGTCATTGAATGCCTTGGCCACTCTTCTTGTTGGATCTATAGTGGAAGCAGTTTGAAAGATGAAAGGTCCTTCCTCAACTGTAATGTAAATCCTTGGATCAGATGCTTCCATAAACAGTCTGACCCTTTGCTTCCATATGCCAAAGTTTTCTTTGTTATATGGGCAACTTCATGGATCCCATTTCCTTCTTCAATCCAGAGGAGGCCATTGGATTGAGATTAGACTATTCCTTTATAGGATCTGGTCAGACAATTATGTCTTTCTTGACCAACCTGCCTCTGATACCACTTGTAAGTTTATATAGGATGTAGTCTAAATCACCTAGAGGGGGGGGGGGGGGGGGGGGGGGGGGGGGGGGGGGGGGGGGGGAGGGGGGTGAATAGGTTTCTTATATTTTACCCTGGTTAGCCTAACTGTTTTCTGGTTTAGTATTAGTAATTAATCAAGCACACAGAAAACACACAAGCATTTATAGAGGTTCCTCAAGACATGGTGTCTTAAGTAGTCCTCTTTCCCTCCTCACCTTTCTAACAATGAGTTAGACAAGGCCAACTTCTCCAAACTCAGCTCCAAGAGCTTACAACACAGATCCCTCAGGATCCTCAGGTTTGCACAAATCCTACCTCAGGCACAGCAGCCCTACCTCAGAGGAATCCACCTCCTACAACTCAGACCACCTGCTGGTCCTACCTCAAGCTGACCTCTCAGCTCTACAACTCAGGAAAATCAGCCCTACCTCAGATCACACAGATCCTACCTCAAGCTGACCTCTCAGCTCTACAACTCAGGCAATAAAGCCCTACAAACTCAGAACCCAAAGGCTCCTACAAATGAAATAATAATGTTTACAAATAGAAGGAAGAAGAGGTCAAGCCTTGTTCTTCTTCTTCTTATCAGCTGCTGTTGCAAACTTGAACCAGAGAGCAGAAGTGCAGCTCCAACTTGTTCTTCTTGATCAGCCTTTCAGATGATCGATTGGATCTACTGCTCTATCTTGAGATAAATCAAGATGAGCTATCTCTTTTCTCCTTGCAGCCTTGTGTGTGTTCAGTTGTTGGCTGTCGATAGTAGAACATTAATGTTCTTGATTTTGCGTGCTGGAGAACTAGCAAAAGTATTTGCTCAACCCTAATTTATCCCTTTTATACATCCCAGTTCTTCAACGGCTCTCAGTCGATCTTCTGACAGACATGAGAGTGATTGGTGGACCCTACAATGTCTTTCTGCAGCTTGCGCCAAGGGCAGAACCCACTAGGTTATTTTTGAATCTGTCTCAGCGGTTGGGCTGAGATGGCTTCCTCTTCTCAGCGGATTCAGTCGATCTGCAGAGTAAGTTTCTGCGTTCGACGAACTGCATTCTTCATTCGACGAACTCCATTCTTCGTTCGACGAACTCGCCAAGTCTCAGCGTTTGCTTCTGTCCCGTCTCTGCGTTCGACGAACTCCATTCTTCGTTCGACAAACTCACCAAGTCTCAGCGTTTGCTTCTGTCCCGTCTCTGCATTCGACGAACTTCATCCTTCGTTCGACGAACTCCATTCTTCGTTCGATGAACTTCATTCTGCGTTCGACGAACTGCATTCTTCGTTCGACGAACTCCATTCTGCGTTCGACGAACTTGCCAAGTCTCAGCGTTTTCTTCTATCTGCAGCTCAGCTTGCCCAGATGCCTTCTCAGCAGCTCCTGGTCTTGTCTCAGCGGTTCAGCTGAGACAGTGAGACCTTCCTAGATGATTAAACAACACACCTTTAAATCTATTCCATTGTATGGAATATCATCTCTCTGTACAATACTTGAGACAAAATAGATTGTATCAAATACAATATGTACTTAGTATTGAAGTGATGCCTCTTCAAATCAAAGGAACATTGAGGGCAATATTCCCAACACAACACCCTGCGAGATCCTCTATACTCGCCCCAGGTGGGTGAGAACTTTTAAGCCGCCCTCGATCTACTTTGACCTCGACGAATTACGGGTTATACACAATCCCCGTTTTTTTTTGGACTCGGCACGAGGTCGGAAAAAACAATGGAGAACCCGTGGTTCAGAGAGATTGCAGCTAGACCACATACCACCCTGGGCGAGGGCCTGATGGAGCCGGCACTCCCCTGCTTCCCTTACACCTCTGGGCGAGTTCCTGATAGAGCCGACACTCGCCTTCTCCCTTTTAATCTCTGGGCGATTGCCTGATGGAGCCGACACTCGGCTGCTCCCCTTTCATCTCCGGGCGAGTGCCTTATGGAGCCGACACTCGCCTGCTCCCCTTTCATCTTCGGGCGAGTGCCTGATGGAGCCGCCACTCGCTTGCTTCCCTTTCATCTCCGGGCGAGTGCCTGATGGAGCCGGCACTCGCCTTCTATCCTTACACCTCTGGGGCGAGTGCCTGATGGAGTCGACACTCGCCTGCTTCCCTTTTAGCCTTTGGGGGCGAGTGCCTGATGGAGCCAGCACTCGCCTGCTTCCCTTTTAGCCTTTGGGGTATGCCCCTTTTCTTCTCATTTCGCTACCTAGCGCTTTCTTAAAGGCCTCATTCGTCCGTCTGCCGATTTTCATATAGCCATGCGTGGGCCGAGACCTTGACCACCCGCCTTGCTCAACTCGCCTTAAATCGAATGGCAGACCTTACCACTACTCGCGTGAGACTCGCTTCCCACTCGCCAAGCGGTATTATATTGGCGAGTGGACGAGATCTCGATCGGCGAGTAGCTCTCGGTACTTCACTCGCCCCCTTTGCTTCCTTCCTGTGCTAAGTGAAGTTCACCTATTTCTGAGTGCTGCCAGTCCTTCGCCAGCTAGGTGAGAGTCTGGTCGTCGGGTCTGCACCAAGCCAACTATATTTTGAAACTTTCCTGCCACCGAGCGATCCTACGACCCTGCCATCTTTGTGGGAGCCTGTTCAGTGGGTCGACATTGGGGCTAAGTACCTTTTGAAACCTTCCTGCCACCGAGCGATCCTACGACCCTGCCAGCTTGGTGGGGGCCTGGTCAGCGGGTCAGCATAGGGGTCATGTACCTTTTGAGACCTTCCTTCCACCGAGCGATCTTACGGTCCTGCCAGCTTGGGGGGATCCTGGTCAGCAGGTTGACATCGGGGTTAAGTACATTTTGAGACCTTCCTGCCACCGGGCGTTCCTACGACCCTGCCAGCTTGGTGGGAGCCTGGTCAGCGGGTCGGCATCAGGGCTAAGTACATTTTGAGACCTTCCTGCCATCGAGCAATCCTGCGACCCTGTCAGCTTGGTGGGAGCCTGGTCAGCGGGTCGGCATCAGAGCTAAGTACATTTTGAAACCTTCCTGCCACCAAGCGATCCTATGACCCTACCAACTTGGTAGGAGCCTGGTCAGCGGGTCGGCATCGAGGCTAAGTACATTTTGAGACATTCCTGCCACCGATCGATCCTACGGCCTTGCCAGCTTGGTGGGAGCCTGGTCAGCGGGTCGGCATCGGGGCTATGTGCATATCAAGCATCATCATCTTATAAATTGACACCACCCATTCATAAAAGAAAAATAAAGTTCGAAAGCACGTATTTTTACTGTTAAAATTCAAGGATAGAAATATTTTAAGTCCTCACCGCTTAGCTCGGGATATCCCTTCTGCCTCTCATTCGTCTCCTCCTCCCACGCATGGACCTCCTCAATCCTCACCAGTTGTTGTTGTTGCTGCATCGGATCCCTTGTCCCCCTCATTTCCAAAAACTTTGGGCAAGTGGCCGTCACATGACCTTCTTCCTGGTGGAAGTCACAGTAGGGTAACGCCACCCTGCCCCCTACTCTTCCTCTTCTTTCTGCTTTTCTGGCTCCCCCCTCTTCCTCGGCCAATCGCCAGGGCGTGCTGAGGTGGGGGGAGGAGTGGCCTCGGGCCCTGCCTCCACCATGGCTCTGGAACCCTCAGCTCGTCCCTCCTCCTGACTTCCTGTTGCCTCGTCTCCAACTCACTCAACTTTGCCAACCTTTTCGCGAACTCCGGGTTGGCCGCCTCCCCTTCGATCTCCTCCACCGCCCTTTCCATCAACTCTTCCAAGGATAAGGGGGGCTTCCGCTTTAGGTTCATCTTAAAGAATCCCTCTCGCACCCCCACTGTGAAGGCAAGCTGGAGGGTGAACCCGGGTACCTCCTGAACGAGCAGGGCTTCCTCCCGGAATCTGTCCACATAATGGGCTAGCGACTTCCCTGGCTCTTGCTTAATTTTGAAGAGTTCCTCCAAATCCTTCTTCCTCTTCTTTGATGTT
This sequence comes from Dactylorhiza incarnata, assembly GCA_033032865.1. Lineage (NCBI taxonomy): Eukaryota > Viridiplantae > Streptophyta > Magnoliopsida > Asparagales > Orchidaceae > Dactylorhiza > Dactylorhiza incarnata. Next base: position 3,071,754 of record JAWHQI010000217.1, read on the forward strand.
GACAAGCGCAACCGGAAGCTCCGACGCAGATCCTCGAACGCGTAAATAGAACCCACGGGGAGCTGGTTGAACCAGTCCCTCGCCTTCTCCTTCAAAGTGGTGGCAAAGAGCCGACACTGAAAGGAGTCCAACATGGGTAGGATAGAGACCATGTCCTCGAACCACTGCAGGTGTAGGACTGGGTCATCCTTGCCGGTATAGTAAGACATTTCCGGCCCTCTAAACCCCTCCGGAACCGGGGCAGAGAGGATCAACTCACAAAAGGGGCTTTCCTCCCCCATTCGGCGAGTGGTTCACTCTCGCGGAGTCAGCATGCAGACCTCTGCACTCGCCTGGCTACTGAATAGCTGCCGCCCGGGGAGATCTCGCCCACTTGCTTCCGCCGCCACCTCCTTCCCGGGTCGCTGGCCGAGAGCGTTCTCGCCTATCTGCTGGGGCGGGACCACCGGGACTGCGAGAGTCTCGAACTTGCTCCTCGTGGCGAATGCGAGCTGCAAGGTCTGCAGGATCTCGCGCCTGAGATCCTCAAAAATTTCCAACGTTACCTCTTTCGCGGGTGGTTGCGAGTGGTCTGGGTCAGATCTTTCTCCCTCACCTCCAACCATGGAGCTCAGCTAGAGATTTTCCTGTGTATGCTACGATCCTCTCTCACCCCACCAAAAATGTTGAAACCTTCAACCAATCTCTCGAGTTCTGACCCACAGGGGGGTGTAGTCTACATCTACTTCTCCCTCACTAGCACTCTTGACTCTGGATGAAGAACTATGAACAGACCCAAAGCTGTAGCGAGGAGATCCCGCCACACACCCGGAAGATCTTAGAGAGCTTCCCCTCCCAGACCAATGCTCAGCCGGGCACGTTGGAGGGCATTAACAACCAACCAAAAAATGCCTAGGAGGAGAGCCCAAAAGATCGGATCTCCTCCAAAGTGCCCTTAAGGGTCTATTTATAGGTTTTCTAGTCTAACCTGCAAATAACATAAATCCGCCTTTTAGTTTTACTAATCGTACCCCAAATGGGTCTGCTAACATCCAAACTCCACTGTCCTGGAGAGCTATTGGTAGCCCACCAAGGGTAACTAGGTAAATTTGCCTCCGGACCCTTACTGGGCGAGTGGTCTACGAAGGCGCCACTCGCCAGTCCTTCCGTGAGTGAGCCTCGCGAGATCCCCTTCTGCGAGTGGCCCGTGAGGGCACCGCTCGCTAGCCCCTTGGTGCCATACACACCTGCCTGGCTCGCTTGCGTGAGGCGGCGAGCCATTCCTTTCCTCGCCACTGCTAAATGCACCCCAAAAGCGCCGAGCCCACAACTGTTTCGTTCTCGCATTACACTCGCACGAATATCAGCCTGGCTCAAAGACCCCCTCGCGGCCCGCTCGCCGCGAAGCAGCGAGCCCTTGCGCGCTTCGACCTCGCGGCCCGCTTGTCGCGAGGTGGCTAGCCCTTGCCCGCTTCTGGGGCCCTGCGGAGACTGCAACCTGAGATTTTTGCCGAGCTAGCACCCTGCGAGATCCTCTTTACTCGCCCTAGGTGGGCGAGATCTTTTAAGCCACCGTCGATCTTCTTTGACCTCGACGAATTACGGGTTATACAAGTAAATTTACGACTGTATTTTAAATAACAATTTTCTAACTGTATGAATTTATTGAATTTACGACTGCATAATTAGAAAATTTCAGACTGTATTTCAGTCAACTTTTTTGAACTGTATAAGAGCCGCATACCTCAGACAGTAATTTTAAGTTTTTATTACAGTTCCTTGCATACTGAACTGATTTTTTTTTCTCTCAAGCCAAGAAAGAACCTGTTGTGTTTTCCATCGTCCATTCAGATGAAGAGGCGTACACGATGTAGTGTGATTATGCCCACATGACAGACTTCAACGTTCATAATCAGGTCTGTTCAGTACGATGTACTGTGATTATACCCACAGGACAGACGAGAACGGGAGGAAACTCCGGCACGGGGCGGAGTTGGAGCGAAAGAGCAAAAAAATTTCGAATGAAATGAAATGAGACGGTGGACTCACTAACATATGAATTTTCCATAGATTGTTATAGAATTTTTTTGGGTATACGACAATATACATTGAGCACCCGCTTAATGTGTACATGTCAGCCTCCTTTATACCCTTGTATCCCCCCTGATTACCCGCTCCTTCCCCTCCATCAGTCCATCCCTCCGCACGGTTCAGTTGCGATCATTCCCCCCCAGCCTCGTCAATCCCGCTGCCGCTTCACCACCGTCAAATTTTTTCTGCAAACCGCTCGAATCCCTCCTTCCCTGCCTGTAACCGCAAATCCGCCCGCAGTTCCATCTTTCCCCAGCCCGACGACCTCCCTCTTGCAGCCCCTACCCCTCGATCCCCCCTACTTGCCGCAAAATCTATTATCCCTACCAGCCGTAAACCCCAACTCCCGATCTACCGCAAAAACCACAGCCCCAAGCCGCAGACGACTCACCTTCCAGCCCTCACTCACTCCACCGGATCGCAGTTTCTACAGCGGGGGAACATTGGATCTCTACCCTACAGCACCCCCTTACTTCGTGAGTATTGCTTTGTTGCATGAATTTTTATTCTCTATATTAGCATATGGTGGTGTGGGCTTTTTCCTTTTTGGGGATCAATAGTATTTGTCGAATTTTGTTCTAGATCAATCCTTGATTTTCAGGAACTATTTGCCGCCCTCTCTTGCTTCAACCTTCCACGAATTTGCTACATCAATATGCATGATATCAGTTGACTTGTCTTTATTTTGCCTACCCTGTTTTGACATATGAGTTGCTTTAACTTATTTCCAAGCTCAAAAAATCTGAACTTGAAGCTCTGTTGTATCTACTAAAGCATACTTCATTGGTTAGTGTGTTGGTCTATGAAGGAGCTGGATGGTGTTGTGTATGGCCTAACAATTTCGCTCGAGATAGGGTCAGTGGGTAGGGGTGAAACTGGTGCGGTTTGAGCCAAAACTGCAACCGCACCGAAGGGGATCGGTTTTGGACTGAACAAAACCACATTGCACCAAAATCGTGCGGTGCGGTTTGACATTGGTGCGGTTTGAAGTTGGTTTTTGCGGTGCGATTTCGGTTTTTGTACAATTATATAATGCATTTTCAATTTTACTCGCATATTTTTATGAATTATTTTGTGCTATAAATTTCCAGAGCATACAACTGCTGTTTAATAACAATCATGAAAAACAAATTTAATTGTAGCAGATAAATTAGTCAAATTGGAATTGCTAATACATTTCTCCAAAAAATTATTAAATGTAAAAATTTCAAAAGCAATAAGTCAGTCATTTACCGCATGTTAAATCTTCAGCCACATGAATAATTAAACATTGCACCAATTTTACAAGTTACAACTCTTCATCTTCCTCTGCAAAATGATTTGGACTCTCCCGTGTTTCTTTTTCCAACTCTAAAACAAAAAAAATATATTATCCAACACACACATTATAAATTTATAATGTAATATGCTAATAATAAATAAAAATAATAAAATGAAAATATATTTACCTTTGTCAAGTTCTTCGTATTTCTCAGCATCGATCATCATTTCTTCTATCTCATTGAGACTTGTCTTGCAACACAATCAATCACGACAACATACAAGAGCTTCAACAATTTTTAGTGCTAGTGAGCTTCTAAACGGATCTAGTATATATTCTGCCACCAGTACTAAATGCTGATTTAGAGGACACAATTGAAATTGATATCGCCAAGACATCTCTCACAATTTGGGATAGTATTGGAAACCTTGATGAGTTAGCTTTCTACCAATTCAATATGCCAAAGTTGAGTTGCATTTTAAGTGCATCTTCCTTTAAATATAATGCCAACTCCGATGTACAAATTTTAGGTTCTTCTTCATCAGAATCATCCAACCACATTATCTTTTTATACTCTAGAGAGCTAAATTCAACATCTACATCCATACACTTTGCAGAGCTTGATGATTGACCAACATGAGTTTGACTAATAGTTTGACGGAGGGAGGGAAAACTGAGGAGGCGCTCAGGCAATGCTTTCTCTTGGACCGGAAGTCGGGCTAGGGAAAATGGAAATGGGAAGTCCGCAGACAGCGCGGGAAACATAAAATGATAAAAATTGGAGATTTTTATTTAATCCCGTAGGCAACCAAATATGCAATGCTATTGCTTTCTCCGATGTACAAATTTTAGGTTCTTCTTCATCAGAATCATCCAACCACATTATCTTTTTATACTCTAGAGAGCTAAATTCAACATCTACATCCATACACTTTGCAGAGCTTGATGATTGGCCAACATGAGTTTAACTAATAGTTTGACGGAGGGAGCGAGGACTGAGGAGGCGCTCAGGCAATGCTTTCTCTTGGACCGGAAGTCGGGCTAGGGAAAATGGAAATGGGAAGTCCGCAGACAGCGTGTGAAACATAAAATGATAAAAATTGGAGATTTTTATTTAATCCCGCAGGCAGCCAAATATGCAATGCTATTGCTTTCTCAAAACATAAAAATTATAATCTTAATTTTTTTTATTTAAAGCCTTAACTATAGAGAAATCTCAAATTCAAAAATATAATATAATACAACAACAACAATAACAACACTCAAGCCTTTATCCCACCATAGTGGGGTCGGCTATATGGATCCTCTGTCGCCATTGCGCCCTATCTTTAAGCATAGTCTCATTAATGCCTAAGTACATCATGTCTTTCTTTATAGTTTCATTCCAAGTCTTTTTTGGTCTACCCCTCCCCCGTTTAACATGTCTAGTGACTAAACTCTCACAACGCCTAACAGGTGCCTCTAATGGTCTCCTATGTACATGTCCAAACCATCTTAAACGAGCTTCTCGCATCTTCTCTACAATTGGCGCCACTCCTATCTTATCCCTGATACATTCATTCCTAATTTTATCCAGTCTCGTGTGACCACACATCCACCTAAGCATTCTCATCTCCGCGACTCCCATTTTTTGCTCGTGTACACCATTCACTGCCCAACACTCAGAACCGTAGAGCATTGCAGGCCTAATTGCAGTACGGTAAAACTTGCTCGTGTAAATATAATATAATATATAAATAAAAATTAAACAATATATTTAATATATAGAAATAAAATTAGAATATATTATATTTATAATAATTGCGGCGCGGTTTATTCGGTTTCATCAAGACAAACCGAACCGCATCGCAAACAGTGCGGTTTTCCAATAACCAAAACTGCACCACAACCAAACCGTTCGGTGCAGTTCGAAATCGGTGCGGTGTTGCGGTTTTAGTTTCACCCCTATCAGTGGGTCCTTGATCTTGGGGTAGGGATTAATGGGTCCTGTAATGAGGGCTTCGACAGGGGTGGTCCCACATAGGGCCTAGTGTGGGCGTCCGCCCACACTAAATGTTAAAAAAAATATTTTCCACCGATAGAAATTAAATTAAATTTAGTTTTATTCTCATATATTTTATATATTGTATCTATTCATTAAACCTTCAATGAAATTGGATTGGCATAGTGGTCATGCTCTCATTGTTTCGAGTGAAAGGTCATGAGTTTCAAATCTTCATGACATTATAATATTGGCAAAAAATTTTTGTTCAAAAATCATTAAAAATGTAGATATTTTTCTATATGTAGACATACTGCAAAAAAACTGTGTTAAAAAATTTAGACATATTTTTTCTATATTTAGACATATTATACAAAATTTGATTAAAAAATATGGACATAAAGGGCAACCCGGTGACAAAGCATCCCCGCGCAACGAGGGTTCGGGGAAGGGTCCCACCACAATGGTGAAATGTAGACAAACCTTACCTTGCATTTTTGCAAGAGGCTGCTTCCAGGACTCGAACCTGTGACCTCAAGGTCACACAACAACACATCAACCGGTGTGCGAAGGCTCCTCTTCCATTAAAAAATATGGACATAATGTAAAAAAATGTGACATTAATATAATATAGGCAGTTTTTTTTTATATTTGCTCATTATTTTTTTTGAATAAATTAGTACTTTGGCCACACAGATTTTTTTTTTTGCGTCCACCACTGATCTTCGGCCTGTTATCCAGTGGTAAGGACCAGCATACCTAACAGATTTATAATCTATATCTACTTAACTTGGATAGGTTAATCTGTACTATTCTTTATTATTGACATAATCTTTTATAATGATCTTTAATCTAAGCCTATTGCCTTTAATATAATATGTATGACCTTATCTAAATTGATATAGGTGATATAATTCTTTGTAATCTCATATACTTCAAAATATATAAATCTAACACATGTTGATTGAGCCAAATCTATTTTTGCTTCGTCTGTATAATCTTGTCTTGTGACACTCATTATCTGATGTTTGAATCTCTCTCTCTCTCTATATATATATATCACCCTACTTTTTGTGTGATGTTAAAATATATAATTGTTTCTCCTATTTGTATATCATGATTAAGGCGTCGTTTGGCACGGCGGCGGCGGTCATGAACGCGGTGGTTATGAACCGTTGTTTCTGAACACTCGACCTCACCTAGGGAACTTCATCCACTGTTATGTTCAGAACTAGTTTTCTTTTCTTGGTGGTGGTCGTAACCGTTGTCATGCCAAACATCATTCTATGACGGTGGCGTTTTTGTTCATACTCACTGGAGCAAAAACGCCCCGCCAAACGGAGCCTAAGTAGCTTACTAATTTAACACCCTACTCCTTATCAGATATGAACAATTAACATTCTTAGATATGATGTGCATGGTACAGTTACTGAAAGCTAAGAAAAATGAGGGTATGCTAGTTGGGTGATATTACTGTGCAGGAGACGTTATGACTTAAAGCCTTTGTAAGTTAAAGGTGTGATAATTGGATTTTCTATTTATTGTGCATATAAACTGCATGTTTAATTGGATTTAGTTGCTCATAGACTGGTCGATGGAAATTAATACTAATATAATTATATATATATATATATAAATTTTTATATGATGTCTGGACAAATGTAAGCTGTGAAAGCCCCTATTGTCTTGTTGTTATTGAACAATTTTTGAAAACAGTTTTGCGGGGCATGGTAATAATGGTGCATAAATTGTCTTTAGCATATTGTTTTGGGCTCTCCCTATTTTGTGTTAATTACAGTTTTTTTAATTATTTGGTGGAATAAATCTAGAGTTTATTTTTTACTCTTCACTTGCAGAAACTCATTTTTATTTTATTTTTAATCCAAGTTTATTTGCTAATCAATTCCTTTGATTCATTGTTCAGGTCCATTGCTGCAGAGTGCAGGCTACTTCTTTAAATAGAAACCAAAATAAAAAAAAATGCAGCCTGGGGCAGATAAAAACTCAAATCCCCCAGGCGGACCAGGTCCATTCCTTCAAGCCAACCCACTGAAATCATCTCCTTTTACCTCTTCAGGACCTATGGTTGGGATGCAAGCATCCGGCGGTTCTCGACCTACTTCTCCCTTCATACTATCAAGGCCAACAGCTGGCTCTGTTACATCAACTACTCCTGTAGCCTCTATGCCAAAGTTTCCAGGGGCCATGGCTGTTCCAGACTCATTGAGGATGCCTTCACCGGTTACGTTTAACGGCAACGCTCCACCATCAGCTTACAACAAACAAGATACAAGCACATATCAGCAAATTCAAGTTCCAAGGTTTATGCCACCTGCTCAACCTTTACCTACTTTTGGCCTTACACCTCAGTCAGGACCAGTTATACACCATCCTGGGTCTGTTCACCCGATCCAAACAGTTCCAGTAGGCCTTCCGTCCCAAGCTTCAAACCAGATACTTCAAAGCAGCGCTTCTCGTCCACCTCCTTTCCAGTCATCTTTATCTGCACCAAGACCTCCACAGACACCTTCACCGGGAGAATTTAATGTGTTTCCAAGAGGTAGTGTTCCTCAGGCACCTGTAAATATGAGGTTTACTACCCCTGGTTCAATATCACAACCTCCTCCACAGACTTTCCCTATGACTAGTTTTTCTTATCATCCTTCCCAAGGAGGATTTGCAGTCCCACCACCACGACCACCACCTATTGGAGTACCTATAGGCTCTGTTTCCAGAGAGCAACTGCAATATCCTAGTGCTCCTCCTCCTTTGGGAGCTTCCCTTCAAGGACTCATTGAAGATTTCCAGTCAATAACACTTGGCTCCACTCCTGGGTCGCTTGATCCTGGAATAGATTTTGATGCGCTGCCTAGGCCACTGGATAGTAATGATGAGGCCATTCCAATCCTTGATAAATACCCTTTAAACTGCCACCCTAACTTCTTGAGGTTAACAACTCATGCTCTACCGAGTTCTCAGTCATTGCTTGCACGGTGGCATTTACCTCTAGGAGCCGTCGTTCATCCTATGGCAGAAGTTCCAAATGGGGTGAGTTAATTAAATTGATTTGGGTATCTTGTTCTGTTACTGGGTACTTTTTTTAATAACAGCTTTCACAAAGTGGGATGTATATGATATTCTTTTTCATGAAGTTATTATAAATCATGTCTACTTCTGATAAATTTGGGCTTCTTTCTGTATTCGTTAGACTAATTGTATATGAGCTCGATCTTCTAGGGTGAGGTGCCTATTGTCAATTTTGGACCAGCAGGCATTGTTAGGTGTCGAAGATGCCGAACCTATATTAATTCATATGTGACTTTCACAGATGCAGGAAGAAAGTGGCGTTGCAACATATGTGCTATGATGAATGATGGTATGTGCAATTTAAGATCTTCAGCTTTAAAAGGGATCTGCCTGTTTAGTATTTTGTTTGAAATTATTGCTTAATAATCATTGGGCCTGCTGATAAGTTATTTGTATGCTAGCTATTGTATATTTGCGCTTATATGATACTTTATAAGTGCTAATGAAGCTAGCCAATTTAATTTGTAGTTGATATTAACTAGCACAAAATCATGAATATTTCCTTGCATATACAAACTGGTTTTAGTTTATATGTGATTATACTTACCTTTTTTACAAATTTATTTGCTTTACTGGATAACCTGGTATAGTCTTGTCTAACTTACCATATTTAACATATAAAAACATAGATAAGTGTTGGAAAAAATATTATTCAGGCTTAGCAAGACTCACATTAGTGTGGTATATATTCAAGCAAGTAATATTAGGGCAATATCATCATATACATAAAGGGCAGCCCGGTGCACAAAGCATCCCCGCGCAGCGAGGGTCCAGGGAAGGGTCCCACCACAAGGGTGAAATGTAGGCAAACCTCACCCTGCATTTTTACAAGAGGCTGCTTCCAAGACTCGAACCCGTGACCTCAAGGTCACACGACAACACCACAGCCGGTGCGCCAAGGCTCCCCTTCATCGTCATATACATAACAGTAATAAAAAAAGGTCAGAACTGGCTCTCGACTGTAGGTATCGTGAGAGGCGAAAAGTATCTCTCCTCAATCTTTTCCTCATCTTATCAAAGAAGGTCAAGGGGATCTATGTCTTCTTTGTCGTGGATCTAATGGGTCACACGGGCTTGTTCTCCTTCTTCATCGTTGCTTCGTTTGGGATCGACGTTTTCGCACGACGATGTCGAGGATCGAACGCAGTTCTCACTCTCGGAGTCGTGCCTTCACCGGCGATTGATTTCGAGTACTCCTATTTCTGAGATCCATTGGATATTCTTGGGCTACGACCGTTGATTCCCAGGTCAGGTGAACTTCTCCGAGGTCATTTCGTTCCTTTCTTCTGGTTTCACTCCTCCGTTTGGCTTGCTTGTTTTTGCGGCTTGTTTGCTACGAGGAATTTAATAAATCCAAATATACTGAAAAAAGGTAAATTGTCTCCCATGTGTTCAGTTTGAATGCTGATTTTTAATAATGGGGGTCGCTGTACAACCCATATTTGTCGAGGGTGGACCCATTTAGGCCACATAGGCAGGAGTCAAAGGTCAAAGTAGAAGTCAAAGAGAAGGCCAGCAGGAGCAGTTGAAGGCCTGGGCGACTATGTGCGAGCATCCTCCCATACTCGCCAGGTGGGCGACTATAGGAGCTACTCGCCAAAGTCGCGAGAGATCCTCTCATAGTCGTATAGTCGCCGAGTCCAGAGAGGCAATCTCGCCGGGTTATAAATAGACCCCCATGATTTGCCTATAAATAGGAACCCCCAGGGGTAACATGAATTGCATCTTTGGCTGAGCTTTTAGAGCCCGTTTTCGAATACTTGGACCTTGATATCTTGACCATCCCTCTTGGTCGCCATTTTAGATATTCACCGCCTTGGAGGCTGGCAGGAAGACCCCAACACCAATGTCAAGGAAGAAGGTTCTCCCAAGAGAGGAGGAATGTCAATCATCAAGAGAGGCATCAGGGAGGAGGACGCGGAGAAGCGATGACCATTGCCCGACAGAGCAATAGACATCACCGAAGGAACGATTGAAAGAGGCACCAAATATAGGAGATCCCTCTCCATTGTGAGTTGCATCAGGTGGAAGGACACGCGACAATGACTTGCCCAGACTTCTGGGAAGCTAAGAGGAGACTAGGAGCAGGAGGAAGAGAGCAGTAATGGCAGGAAGCCCCAATCGAGCTGGTGGTGTTTCAAGCTCCCGTTCGAAGCAGTAACGAAGACTGAGTCCACCAAGGAGATTGTGGAGGAGTTGTCCAAGGAGGAGGAGTAGGAGTGATCCATGGGGGAGCCGGGCTAGGATCTTTCCGCAAGGGAAGTCTCCATCAGATCTACCGCAATAATGTTGCCTCGACCTCTCAAGCACCGCCCCCGTTGGATGAGATCACCTTCTCAAAGGAGGACATGTTGGGAAATGAGAACCCCTTTCATGATGCCCCGTGATCCAGACATCAATGGAAGACTTCACCGTCGACTGGATCCTTGTGGACAATGGGATCTCGGTAAACGTCATCTTCAAAAAGACATTCGGCTGGTTGGAAGTAGAGGCAGGTAGAGTGACAGCTTCAGATAGTCCCCTCTTTGGCTTCTCGGGTGAGAAGAAAGAGGTGGAGGGAGGAGTAGACTTGCTGGTAACACTCGACGACACTTCGATCAAGTGCCGGTTCGTCATCGTCGATGCACCGAGTTGTTACAATGCGATCTTCGGGAGACCGCTCATCAACTTCTTCAAGGCCGTCCCATCCTCCTACCATCAGTGCTTGAAGTACTGCCAATGAGACGTCCAGGTGAGGATCAGGAGCGATCCAAGAGCCGCTCGAGAGTGCAATCTGAACGCAGTAAGCACCATCAGCTGGATGGAGGACGCGGAGGAGATGAAGAAGGTGATGGAAGAAATGGATATGCTAGAGGCCGCAAAAGAGGTAGAAGAGGTGGAAGTGTTGTCTGATGGCGGGAAACCCGGGTTGCTAAGGATCAGAGAAGCTCTGAAGACCAGTGAGAAGGTAGAGATGGTGGCATGCTTACAGAGGAACGTGAACATCTTCGCTTGGAGCGCTGCAGAGATGTCAGGAATCGATGCAGAGCTTGCCTGCCACTGCCTTAATTTGGATCCCGAGGTTAAGCCCATCCGACAGAAGAAGAGGGCAAGCGCCTCTGCGTTGGCTGAGTCTATTAGAGAGGAAGTGATGAAGCTGCTTGAGGCATGCTTTGTGTCAGAGATCCAGTATCCAGACTGAGTCTCGAATGTTGTAATGCTAAAGAATGTCGGAGGGGGCTGAAGGATGTGTGTTGATTTCTCTCTTCTTAATAAAGCTTGCCCAAATGATTGTTATCCCTTGCCTCGAATCGATGCGCTGGTTGATTCCGCCGTCAGTTTTTCTGTGATGAGCTTCCTTGATACCTTTTCAGGATACCACCAGATCCGGATGCACCGCCCCGATCGTCGCGATGTTTCCTTCATCACCAACGATGGTTGCTACAACTACAAGATGATGCTCTTCGGGTTGAAGAACACAATGACTACCTACTAGCGGATGATGAATCAAGTCTTCAAGGAGCAAAAGGGGCGGAATCTGAAGGTGTACGTGGGTGATCTCTTGGTTAAAAGCAAGAGCATCCAGGAGCATGCCATCGATCTGGTAGAGACCTTTGCGACGCTTCGAAAGTTCAAGATGAGGCTCAACCCGGTGAAGTGCGTGTTCGAGAGGAAGAAGGAAGTTCTTGGGACATTTTCTCACCCCAAGGGGAGTGGAGCCCAATCCTGACAAGATTAAAGCTATCTTGAAGATGGCGTCCCCGAAGTGCACCAAAGAAGTCCAGAGGCTGACATGAAGGTTGGCAGACCCTAGTTGTTTCTTGTCGATGGCCGGAGAGAAGTGCTCTCCTTTCTTTAAAACTCTCCGAAGCAGCTGACTGTTCGAGTGAACTGAGGAGTGTGAGAAGGCCTTCGAAAAGCTCAAACAATAGCTAACCCAAACACCTCTACTCCAAGGCCCGAAAGAGGGTGAAGACCTACTCCTCTATCTAGGAGTAGGAGCGGAAGCGGTAAGCTCGGTGCTAGTCAGAGAAGAAGGGAAGGGGCAGCTACCCATCTACTACATGAGCAGAGTGCTCCGAAAAGCAGAGATGTGGTATCCCATCCTTGAGAAGCTAGCTTTCGCCTTGGTGGTGTTGGCTAGGATGCTCCGACCTTATTTTTAAGCTCACTCCATCCGAGTCGTGACTGATGAGGTGGAGCACTCGGGAAGGCTGTCGAAATGGTCCGTAGAACTCAGTGAGTTCGACATTTCTTTCTCGCCCAGGGTGGCGATCAAGACGCAAGCTGTAGTGGACTTCCTTACAGATTTCTCGGCCGAAGGCAGTAAGGAAGACGACTCATCAAGCTTGGTTTCCTAGAAGATGTTCGTGGACGGAGTTCCAGGCAAAAGCTCTGTGGGAGTGGGCATCGTGCTTGTCAGCCCACAGAGAACTAGGATCGAGCAAACAGTCGAGATCCTCTTCCTCGTCACGAACAATCAAGCAGAGTACGAGACCTTAGTAGCAGGTTTGCGTCTTGCGAAGGAGTTGGGCATCCAAGACATCAGAGTTTTCACAGATTCTATGGTGGTCGTGGCGCAGATCCAGGGAGAGTTCGAAATACGTGACGCCATCCTGCAAAGCTACTTGGTGAAAGTAAAGAGGTTGATTGGAGACTTTCAGTCCTTCTTTGTCCAAGTATGGCCCGAGGGTCGGAGGAATGATCTCCGAGTTGTTTCGACCATCCATCGAAAAAGGAGAAATGATGGAGATCGAGCAGCTAGATTCTTGGATAGATCTGTTCGTAGCATTCATAGCTACATGCCAACTCCCAACGGAGGTTGGAGATCAAAGAAAGTTCAGATACAAGACCGCTTACTATCTGCTGCATGACGGAGAGCTGTATTGCAAGACCATATCAGGCCCCTTGGCCAGATGTGTGCCAGAGATCGAAGTACCTCTTCTGGAAGAGATCCACTTCGGAGGGTGTGGAAGTCATTATGGGACTCGCACTTTGGAGTAGAGAATTCTGAGGCAAGGTTACTTCTGGCCAACAATCCGAAAGGATGCCGAAACTTTCTCGAAGAAGTGCCAGCTCTTCGCTCCCCTTCAGTTGCTGCCAGCCCAGCAGCTTCGTTCGATCACGACCCCTTGGCCATTCACCATCTGGGGAATGGATTTGATAGGACCCTTCCCCCAAGCTAGTGGTCAGAGGAAGTTCGTTCTCGTCATGATCAACTATTTTTCCAAGTGGATCGAAGCTAAAGCTCTAGCCAAGACCACATCTCAAGTCGTGAAGAACTTCATCTGGGGGGAGATCGCTTGCAGGTTCGGGATTCCTCTCGTCATCGTCACCGACAACGGTCCGCAGTTTGCTTGCCTGGAGCTGACCGACTTCTGCCGTCAAGTGGGAACATATCTTCTGTTTGCCTCAGTGCATCATCCTCAGAGCAATGAATAAGTGGAGGTCGCCAACAAGCTAGTCATCAACCTCTTGGAGAAAAAAGTCGAGAATCTTAAGGGGAGCTGGGCAGAGCAGCTCCCTTCCGTCCTATGGGCCTTGAGGACCACTCCTTACTCAGCCACTGGGAGACTCCTTTCAAGTTATCCCACGGGTCTGACGCTCTCATCCCTGTGGAGTTCGAGGTCAGAAGTCCAAGAATGGTTGCTGCAGAGGAAGGAGATGAGGAGTGGCGCTTGGAAAACGAAGAAACCCAGAGGCTTTCCCTCGACTACATCGAAGAGCTTCGAGACCTTGCATCGGCTCGGTAGGAAGAGATCAAGAGGAGAATGATCAAGCACTTCGACAAGTTCGTCCGCATCAAGCAGTTCCAGGCAGGGGATCTCGTCTTGAAGAAGGTTGATGCGGCAGGAAGATCGGCCGCTGTCGAGAAGCTAAACCCAAACTGGGAAGAGCCATTCATCATCGACTGGAGGATATCGCCTGCAAAACCATGACGGAGAACTGCTTGGAAACACCTGGAGCGGTGACGATCTGAAAATGTTCTACCCCTTGCAGGAAAGGGTATGCTCGTTTTTTGTACATATTCATTCATATAAACGAATGGTTTCCTCACACCCTGAAACATGAGAATTCATGATCTTTCTTTCGAAGAATATCTCAAAGGCAGAGTAAGTGAGATCGATCTCCACGATCAGGTTGGGAAACGAGCCTCCGACTTGATTCTCATAAAACCCAGAATGGATGATGAGACCGTGTGTCGGGTTTTTAATGCGTTCTCTTAAGATCAAGCCTCTGCATTGACGGTCGAGATCAGCTCCCCCCTTGCACGTTGACTGAGCTACTCCTCGATCACACATCTCATCCGACTGGAGAGGTTATTAGGAGAGAGTCTGGAAGCCAACCTCCCAACTCGACGAAGAGATGATCGATTTAACTGACAAAAAGACCCTTCTAAAAAGTGTCATCAGCTTCGAAGAGCTGGAAGCCTGATATAGAATCAAACTATCTCTCATGCAAGACTTACTGTCATTTCTTATAATCATAGGGGTTGGTGCAGTTAATCCCCTTTGATTGTTGAGTGACATGGCAAATACCTTCAGGAAGGAAGTAAGCCAGAGATAAGAGGTAGGCCTCGAGAGTGTGTGTCCCGCGGGACCCTTCGAATGTCATTCCCTATTCAAATGTTTCTTCATCTTCCCACCATGGAGATGGAGTAGAAGCCTCGAGAGTGTGTGTCCTGCGGGACCCCCAAATGTTATTCTTTTTACATGTCTCTTCAACTTCCCACCATGGAGGTGGAGTAGAAGCCTCGAGAGTGTGTGCCCTGCGGGACCCCTCGAGTGTTAATCTCTACTCAAGTCTTCCTTCAACTTCTCATCATGAAATAAGGTGGAGTCGAAACCTCGAGAGTGTGCGTCCTGCGGGACCCCCCAAGTGTCGTTCCCTATACAGATTCTTCTCAACTCCAGGCAGAATAAAAGCCTCGAGAGTGTGCGTCCTGCGGGACCCCCCGAGTGTCGTTCCCTATATAGATTCTTCTCAACTCCAAGCATAATAGAAGCCTCAAGTGTGTGCATCCTGCGGGACCCCCTGAGTGCCTTTTCCCAGTCCAAGTGCCTGCAGCTCAAGGAGTATGCTAGTTTGCGAGTATGCGAGTATGGCGAGCATCTTTGAAAGTCACAACATCCAAGACAACGATCACTCAAACTCGCCTCGAGCCTATGAGCCTAGCGAGCACTCATCACGTTCGAGCCTATGAGCCTAACGAGCTCTCATCACGTTTGAGCCTAGGAGCCTCATAAACAGGCGAGCATGGAAGAAGCAGACGAGCAAAAAATCTCTTTTCCTTTCAGTAAGACGAGCCTATACATTAAAAAAAACCATAATAACACCTTGTATAAGGTCTGTCCAAAAATCTGCACAAGTCTAACATGGTTTGTCAAAAAGATTCCTGTCGACTTGGCGTCATCGTCACCTGCATCATCCTCAACATCCTCGTCATCATCGGCTTCTTCATCCTCATCCTCGCTGAAGTCCTCGTCGTCATCCTCGTCCTCGCCCTCCTCATCCTCGGTATTATCCTCATCGTCATCATCTGACCTGGGAGGTAAGGCGCGATCCAGAGAATGGGACTCTTCGGCGAGTAGTCCTGGGATGAGGTCCATCACTGTCAAGCTGCTCGCCTCCGGTATAAGGTACCGTCGACCTTTAGCTTATTCAGGATGACGTTGCCAGTTGCTCGCCCGATGCCGCGTCGAATGTGCGACATCTCATCAGTGATTATCCAGATCTTCTTGCCTTCCCTGGCGGGGCCCTCCAACGATGGCTGCTGTTCGGCCAGACGAGTTTCTAACTCAACAACTTTTACTTGAGCGACCACCAGAGCTGCTCGACAATACGTCAGGTCTTGCTCTAGCTTCGACACCTTCTTCGCAGTATAGAGCTCGACATTTTGCGAGCAAGGAAATAAGTAGTCAGTAAAGTGGCTCGCGAGTATCAAGAAGCGATGTTGTGGAAGTGTTTTAATCAAGCCGAAGTTACCTCATAAGCCTTGCACTTGGTGGCTTTCTCCCAAAGCTTGTGGATAATCGTGTTCTGCGCCTTTATCCTCGCCTCAACGACGAGTAAGTTCCTCGCCGTATGGTGGGTAAGTTCCAGAGATCGCAGGAGCGATCTCGAGGATTGGTGCGCGAGATACTCCGAGGTGACATCCAAGAGCGAGTCTGTATCCTCGCGACCATACAGGGCGAAGGCGACGTCATACGCCTTGCCATTATCCTCCCAGTCTTCCGACCAGGGGGGGCAGGTTTGTGCTGAGAATCACCTCATTCTCGCCGTCGGCCCAGGTAACCAGTTGACGACCATATGCATCCGCGCCGCTCCCCCTTCGCCGAAATTAGGATGTAGGTGGGGTTCGCCAGGATCTGATGGGTCCGCATCCTCGCTTAGGTCCCTACTCGCGATTTTCTTTCTCTTCCTCGCAGGTTCCTTGACCTTCTCCTTGGCCTTATCCTTTCCTTTACCCTTCTTCTTCTGTGAGGAATTTGCCCTCTCTGGGCGACTAGTCCCCACTACAGATGGCGAGATGCCGGCCTTTGCCGCGATGCCGTCAGGAAGCGACGATAGGTCTATCAGGGATTCCGACGACTCCTCACCATCTTGCGGGCGATTCTTCGCGCCTTGCCGAGAAGGAGCGACCTCCTTCGCCGCTGGGATAGGCTCACACGGAAGAATGCAAGAAGCTGCAGAAGGCGAGAAGATGAGGTTGGTCACCAAACTAAAGTGAATGCGAGTATGACAAATGCTCGCCCAACCATTACCTTCACCAGGGAAGATCCTCCCCAGCTTATTGACGCGTTGTCGCCAGAAGACAACGTAAAATTTGTGACCTCGGAAAGCTTTGAACAGTTGCTCCCTCGGGTCCTTCCAGCAGGGGGGAGAAAGGCGACTGTTGAGATTGGCAAGGAACCCCCTCAAAGTCGCCGCTAACGACGACTAGTCACTCACCCCAGCGATGAACCTTGTTCTCCGTGCCGACTAAGGTGCAAATGTGGTTGCACAGGAAGACGACGCCTTCATTAGCCCCCCGGAATGCGAATATCTTTCGGAAGACTGATAGATCGAAGGCGATCTTCTCAGATCGCAGGAAGCAGAGGAAGCCGATGATCGCTACCCCGTTGGGATTGATCTGGGCGGGGACTATCCCGAAGTAGCGAAGTATCTGTCAATATTCCGGCCACAGAGGAAGTCACATGCCGACTTCGAAGTGGCAAATAGGGAGGATGAGCTCATCCTCTCGGAAGGTGTTGATCCGTTCACCGTGGCGAGGAAGCCTGGCCGAGTATCCCTCCGACAGAAACCTCTCATTGAAATCCTCCAACTCCTTTTGGTCAGTGGTCGACTTCTTGAAAGTCGCCGTGACGAAGTTCCTCGCATGGCCCACCCGTCGAGCAACAACATCATCGCGATCGACCATCTTTGCAACGCGCGAGTATAAAGAACGCGAGCAGCAGTTGGCGAGATAGAAATCGACTGAAGATACTCGCAGGAGGAAGGAGCAGGTCGCCGATAGCGTAATAAGATACTCGCAAGAGGAAGAAGCATCAACTATCCAGAAGCAAGGAATTACCAGGTCGCAGAGTGTGAGTCCTCGCATCACGGCGAGGATTGCGAGGCCGATCCCGACGAGGAGTGCGTGCCCGACGAGGAGTGCGTGCCCGACGAGGAGAAGGGCTGCGATGTGTCGAATCTCGTCGCCCTGATGAGGAGCCCTCGCGATGGTCCCTTTCCGTTTGGAGAGAACGCTGTGGCGACGATCCAAGTCGCCTGGAAGGGGAAATGACATATCCTTGGCCGCGACCATCAGATGCTCGCCCTCCCCCGCTAGGCGCAAAGAAGTGGGAGGATCTCTCGTTCCCCTTGCCCTGCGACAATCCCACAGGAGGAACTCCGGGAGTGGAGGCCGAGGGGGGGGGGGGGGGGCGGACGTCGGTTGGAGCGGAAGACTTTGATGGCACAAGAGGTGGAATTGGAAGATTGCTCGCAGGTGTTGGTTGCGAGGTGTTCGCATGCGGTGGATGCAGGTTACTCGCTGGAATAGCGTCTTTGTCGCTCACAGGCGGCGAAGGTTTCTTGCTTGCCTCAGGCTGCGGTGTCTTAGCCGGAGGAGGTTGTTTGTTGCTCGCAGAAGGAACCTCCTTTCCAGAAGACTTCGAGAAAGACAATCCAAAGAGCGCCTTCCCGCCGCCGAGGTTGAGCCGGGCGGATTGACCAGTTCGCTGTCTCTGCTGAGAATCAGGAGTGACCAACGAAACTGATCACAGATGAGACACCACCAGACACTCGCCAGGAGTTCCAGTAGTCGGCGACACTGCAAAGAGAAGGAAGACCATCAATGCAAGTATAGCGAATTCGGCGACGATCTAAAGCGCGAGAATGAAGCCCTAACCTCGCAAGGCGAGCTCTGGTTGCGGCTGGGTCTGGAACCCGGTAAGGCCCACAACAGGATCAACCCGCTGTGCGGGAAGGCGAGGCATCAGGAGCAGGTTGTTCGACATCCTCACCAAGACCCATTTGTTCGAGCATCTCCCGGGTACTCATGGGAGTCTCAGGCTGGTTAACACTTGGTGCGTCGACATTCTCAGGAGCGGGTTTCTGGTTCTTCTTCTTCTTCGCAACCTTCATTTTCTTCTTCTTCGGTGCGAGAAGCTCGACGACATCGTCGCTCTCGCGATGACGTGTTTGGGTGTTCGACTTCAAGAATTCTTCCAACTCGGCCATGCTCGCCTGAAGTTCTTCCTCAGCAGTAAGCGACATCCCGTGCGAGTTTAAAGAAGGTGCCCAATGAGAGAGCCCCCCCCCCCCCCCCCCCCCCCCCCCCCCCCCCCCCCCCCCAATTTATAGAGGTCGGGAGTCAGCAAGACGGTGTCGAGTATGCTAGATACTCACCAGTAGCAGCTCGCCGAATGAAGGGTTGAATGTTTCTTTCCGAGCTCTTTCGTAGCTCGCAAAGAGCGAGGATTGTGTACAACCCATATTCATCGAGGGTGGACCCATTCAGGCCACGTAGGCATGAGTCAAAGGTCAAAGTAGAAGTCAAAGTCAAAGAGAAGGCCAACAGGAGCAGTTGTAGGCCTGGGCGAGTATGTGCGAGTATCCTCCCATACTCGCCAGGTGGGTGACTATAGGAGCTACTCGCCAAAGCCGCGCGAGATTCTCTCATAGTTACATAGTCGCCCAGTCCAGAGAGGCAATCTCGCCGGGTTGGGCCGGGTTATAAATAGCTCCCCAGGATTTGCCTATAAATAGGACCCTAGGGGTACCATGAATTGCACCTTTGGCTGAGCTTTTAGAGCTCATTTTCGAGGACTTGGACCTTGAGATCTTGACCATCCCCCTTGGTCGCCATTTTAGATACTTGCCAAGTAGGTGCCTTCCTCGTACTCTGCTCGATCATTTTTGATTGTGGAGGGGAAGTTTCTTCTAAACTTCCAGGTATGTGGTGGGACCTCCCCGCCACAGCACCTGGGGTCATTTTTGAGTTCTCTTAGTCTCTTAGCCCTTGCCCTTCGATTCGTGGAGTTGGATCGCCAGATCAGTAACCTTAGGCTGCCTAAATCCGAATATTTGGAGCCGGGATTTTTCAGGCTTCAACAGTCGCCAAAGTCAAATTGAATGAGAAAATATTTACTCCGGGAACAATCCATGAAGATGGTTATTGGAAGTAGGAGAAAATTGTTTTTTAACTTGATTAAAAAACACTCCTTTCATGGATACTTCCTTTAAAGAGTGGCAGCTAGACAATCTAACCACTGTGACATGGTTAATTCACTCTATGGAAACTACCATTGCTTGACAACTCGTGTTTTGTGAGACCGGCAATAATTTGTGAGATTTGGTTGAAAAGAATTAATCAAAAAACGCGACCTAGCTCGAATCTATCAGTTGAATACAAAGTTCATATGCATGGAAATCGGGACTTCCTTTGAGGATTACTACGTGAGACTTGCCCCAAAATGGGATGAGATATGCCAATATTATGGTGTTAAAATCTCTCCCACTTGTTCTAGGTGTGAGGATAATTAGAGAGAGCTGAGCCAAAATAGAGTGTTTGAATTACTTTCTGATTTGCCCCAGAACTTGAATTTGAAGAAGTCTAACTACCTTGAAGAGATGTTGTCCTTGATTTGGATACTGTGACATTTTATCCCGTGTGGAATCACACAAGATCTTGATAAGCAAAATCTGTGGTGAAGGGAACTATGAAAAATGAACGATGGTAGTTGATAAAATGAGATGGATAAATTACTTAAGAAGTGGGTCTAGTATGAGTCGACCTTGGTTGGCTGTGTTTGAGAGCCAAATTGGTTTATTCTCATTTGGGGGGGGGGGGGGGGGGGGCAAAAACATGTGAGAATATTATTGGGAGCTATATTCCCATTTTGTTCTTAAACACTTCACAATGCATGTGAAAATTTCAACAAAGCAAGATGACCCGAGTTTATGACATTGTAGATTGGGACATGTGCCTCTAAGGATTATGAAAACTATGTTTCATTGACTCTTCTATTTGTAGTTTGAACTTGTTTTGTGAGCCTGTGAAATGACTAAACACCGTAAACTTCTTATTTTCCCAGCACTACGAGGACTAAATAATTTCTTGATCTTATTCATTCTGATGTTTGGAATGCTTCCATCATCTCTTCAAAATGGTTTAATTCTTTTGTTCTCTTTATTGATATTTTTCAAGATTTGAAGGAAGAATGATATTTTTTGAAGTGTTTCAAAATGTTAATGCTCTTGTTGAAACCCAATTTGAAGTAAAGTTGAAGATCTTAAAATCTGACTTATGTGAGGAATTTGTCTAAGAAATTCGAACTTTTTTGAGCAATAAAGGAATTATCTTTCAGAGCTCATGTCCGCATACTCAACAAAATGTGATATCAGAAAGGAAGTATAGACATTTGTTGAATGCATCAGATGCATGTGCCCAAGTTTTTGTGAGATGAAGCTGCTTTGACTTTTGCGTATCTGATTAATTGCATTCCATCACCTGCCATTGAGGACAAGATCCCTCTTGAGATCCTAAAACCTCATGAGTGCACCTTTCACTTGCCTCCAAAACAGTTGTTCTTTGATAGAAGAAGAATGGTATGAGATGTCTTCTTGTCTTGACGAAAGAAACAACAACCCTTCAGTTTGAGATGAGAAAGACCATTTAAGAGAGATAAAAGAATTCAGAAGAAGAATAAAAAGTAAAAAGAAGAGCTACATTTTCTTTCTGAATGAACTTATATATATTGATCCTTAGTCAATATCCTTCTTTTATTTGAATGTGGCAAATATGAATATACCAAAACTGATATAGGGCTATGGGAGTTCAAAGTATAAATGGAATGAAAACAAAATAGTACATGAGGAGTTTACGTTGTACCTCCAAGACGGGAGGTTGAAGTCATTGGGGAAATCTTGGAGGAGGTTAGTGTAGGAGATGAAAATAGTAAAAGCATCATCGAAAAATCCCATAAAACTGTTGAATTGGCGCAAAGTTATGTTGTGTTCCAAAAAAGATGAGTAATTATAGAAAACTACAATAACTAGGAGGTTAGTGTAGGGGATGGAAATAGTAAAAGCATCATCGAAAAATCCTATAAAACCGTTGAATTGGCGCAAAGTTATGTTGTTTTCCAAAAAAGATAGAGTAATTTTTTGGGCTTGTTATTAAAGAAAACTACAATAACATATTACATACCCGCTTGATTCTAATCCGAGAACCAAAAAAACTCGCCCGACCCCGACAACTCCACTCCCGTGCGATGGAAGCTGAGAATGGTGTTGAGAAAGTTAATGCTGAAGACGTTGAAGAAGAGATGAAGACGAACAACCCAGTTGCAGCAATCAAGAAAGGAGACATTAGAGCTTACCAAAAGACAAAGGAGAACCACCGCCTAGGAAAATACCTGGACTGAAGTCGAAGCGCCCACATTTAAGTCTTTCGTTTTCTGTATTCCTGCATCTATAAGTATGAGAACAACAATGTAATAGATTATGATTCTATGAATGAATGAAATCCGCTTTGTCTCCCTTTCCATGTTGGGTTCTTCTTTTACTGCTCATTTCCGTGGATCCACCCCTAAAAATGAACAAATGGATCGTACTGGACGCGCGTCGGCCTAGGGCAGGCGGAGACGGGGTCGCCGACGTCGGAAGCTGATAATGGATCGGTACTGGACACTACGTCGGCCCAGAGCAGGCGGAGACGGGGTCACCGACGTCGGAGGAGGCCTTTGGTGGCGTCGTCGGGGCGAGGGAAGCAGTCGTCGGGTGTCAGAAAGAGGCTTCGACGAGGTTGTCACGGGTATTACCGAGCAGAGGAGAAGAAACCAATGCTCGATTCTAACCCCGGTCTGCCTATTTCCTGGACCGGCTGACTTTTAAAGAGATTAGGGAAGAGGGGGTTTCTTTTCTAAAGAATTTATGGCCTTTAATAGTGTTAAATGAGGGGGTTTCAACTTTCAAATCTAAATACAGATCCCCAGATCTCATGAGTACATATCGTATTGAACCTTGGTCCAGTTCAAGCATGTTGTAGCCGTCGCACTCTTATCGATACATGTTATCTCAAGCGCCTCCAAATCACGAATTAGGCATTCATCATGCATAAAAATCAAATTTGCTGGAGTTAGAGCCCGCTGGCTCAACACGTCTGCAAACACATTACCCTTTCTCAGAGCGTAATGGATATTGAAGGTGTAGCCCTGGAGGAACTCTATCCACCTCCTTTGTCGCATATTCAACTCCCTCTGATTCGACAGGTATTTGTGGCTCTTGTTGCCCACAAAGATGTCGATCTTTACGCCATATTGATGTCCATAAACATCTTTTAAATTGGCTCTTGTTGTCCATACAGATGTTGATCTTTACTCAGGAGGATCAGTCCGGTAGTAGTCAGATTGCCCAGAATTAGAAACGATACAAGTGTTATTGCCCTCACCTTAATAGAAGGATTGTGTCCAAGGATGTTACCTTCTTTGAAGAGATACATTTTTTTCTAGATCAAGGGCAACATTTTCCCCTTCATTTTAGACCCAACAAGCCTTCCGACATTGTGCTTCCTCTTCCATCATTATCTGAGCATGACACCGTCCCTATCGCTGAACCTACCCAGGAGACTGTTCTTCCAGATAATTATATTCATAATGGCATTGTCAAATCACATAATTAACTCCAAGTTTACCAAAGAAGAAGACAAGCCTCAGAACCATCCATCACTCATACCCTGCCATCAGATACTACTCCCCAGATTCCTGCCCTTGATTCTACCACATCATTGCGTCACAATATTCATACTTGGTATCTTACCGAGAGGTATGTAATTTATCATTCTCCATCTCCCTTTTTCTGTGCTTACCTTACAGGTGCTTCGTTTGTATCTATTCCTAACAAATTCTCTAATGTCTTTATCATTCCTCAATGGAAAGATGCTATGTAATGTAAAATGATGTCTCTTAAGAAGCAAAAATACTTGAGAGCTAATGAAATTTTCCCCTGGAACATGTTGTTTGCTGTCGTTCGGTGTTCATAATTAAACATAATTAGGTTGGATCCATTGAAAGGTATATGATCAGATTGGTGGCCAAAGGCAAAGACTTCACTCAGATTGATGACATTGACTATCATGAAACATCTACTCCGGTAGAAAAATTTACTTGTGTTCGTGTTCTTCTCTCCATTATGGCCCAACAATCATGGCCCTTCATCTATTAGATGTCAAGAACACATTCTTGCATATGAATCTTCAAGAAGAGGTTTATATGGTCCTCCCCCAAGCTCCTTTATCCATGTTTAATCATGTTTGCAGGTTAAGAAAGCTATTTATGAACTCAAACAATCCCCCGAGTCTGGTTTGGGAAGCTTGATACTAAACTTCTACAACTTGGTTTTTTTAGAAGTGTATATGTTCACTTTGTCTTTATCCACAAGACATACTCCCATACTACTGTCCTTGTTGTGTATGTGGATGATGTCATTCTCACTGATTCTAGTGATTATCATATTGCTAATGTTAAAAAATGGCTTGTATCTGCCTTCAATATTAAAGACCTTGGTGCTTTTCGGTACTTCTTGGGGATTGAAATGTCTCGGTCTACGCGCGGGGGGGGGGGGGGGGGGGGGGGATCTTTATTGTGCAACATAAATATGTTCTAGAACTCCTTGAAAAGACACGATATGCTGGTGCTAAACCCGTGAAGACTCCTATTGACTTGAAATATGACAACCAAACTTGATTCCCTGGTTTTGACACAAAAATTGAAGTTTCAATGATTAATGGAAAAATTTATCTACTTGACTATAACCAGACCTAATATTGTATTCGTTGTATCCATGGTAAGTCAATTTATACATGAGCCAAAGTACATCAATATGAGAGCGCCCTTAGGATAGTGAAATACTTGAAACGTTCACTAGGGAAGGGAATTCTATTTAAAAATCGAAGACACTTGAACATATCTGGGTACTATGATGTTGACTGGGCTAGATACGGTATGCATGTTCTTGGTAGGGAACCTTGCTTCTTTAAAAAGCAAGAAACAAAATATAGTGGCATGATCATTCACCGAAGCTGAATATAGAGCTATGGCCACCGCTACCTGCAAACTAATGTGATTTAAATCCGCCAAAATATTGAGGTGTATTGTCATTCCTTGGGAGAAACAATTCAGGCTAGAATCATATATACACATTTTGTTACTTCTGAAAATCAACTCGACATTTTTTTTTACTAAAGCTCTATCTGGAAGAGGGTTACAAGACAATGGTACCAAGTTGGGTCTTCATGATCCCTAAATTTTACGCTGGTATTGAACAAAATATTATTCAAGCTAAGTGGGACCTACACAAAGCTCTATCTGGAAGAGGGTAACAAGACAATTGTACCAAATTAAGTCTTCACGATCTCTGCAAAATTAGCTTGTGGGAGTGTTAAACAAAATATTATTCAAGCTAAGTGGGACTTACACTAGTGCGGTATATATTCAAGCAAGGAATATTAGGGCAATATCATCATATACATAACAATAGGGAAAAAAAGCCGGAACCGGCTCTTGGCTGCAGGAACCATGAGAGGCGGATATCCCTCCTCCAATCTTTTCTTCAAAAAGTATTCTAACAAGTGATGGGGTGAAACATAAAAAAGCTCTAATGGGTAAAGCAGCTCTCAAAGAAGAATCTGGCGAAGTGATACCAGCGGTCTAGATCTGGAGCACGACATTCGCTTTTTTGGCTGCTCTTCATTGTGCAAGATGAAGCATGTTTTTATGGTTGATCCACACTTCTTATGTTGATACCACCAAACCAATAAAACCCTAATACATGGAGAAATTAACTTAAGCTTAAGTTGGGCCCCATAAGTTGATATGGTCTAGTTAATTGACTCGAAATGGGTCTGGTGGCTTCTATGTTGGATTGTCCTGGATAAGTGATGTGGTTCAGGTTGTTTAAAAGAATGAAAATCTTGCACCAAAATCTGTCCGGGAACCAAGAACTTAGAAATTGTGAACACATCACAGAACAACCCCCAAATTGTTCCTAGTACTTGTATGCAATATGTCCAAAATATTAGCCCTTTGGAAGCAATGAAAAACGTAAAAGACAATCTTATATGCAGCAAAATCAATGCTAGCCAGCCACAACTTCAATATACGTTCAAAGAAACAAATTGTTTCCCCAAAACATGAGCTATCAACCACCAATGATTAAAACAACAACTACAAAATATGGACAAAATCCTGGGAGGAAGAAAGATGTGTAAGGGATAGTAGCTCGACATCGTAGGAAGATAAGGCTCACACTGACATTTCCACTGATAAGAGCACTCACTGCAATTAGGGGAACACCCAATTGATAAAAGCAAAGTGGGGCAGAGAAGCACTACTACTAGCAGCAGCCATAGCAAACCTTATGCCCAAAATCATCGATCCCAAGCCCCTAGGGCTCATGTCAGGATAAAGATAGTCTCAGTTTTTTTCTAAGAAGACCCCACCACATGAAAATTAGATTCCTTGGACCCCCCACATGGGGCAGCTATGGTGTTCTATACTTATCTCCTTTAGGGAGTGATCCTCCGCCCAAACTACTATATGCCTATGCTGGTGTTCTCTGCCTAGGAGGTGTCTGTTTATCAAGTATCAATTGATTCATCTATTCACGAATCACATCAATGCACTCTACATACAAACCAGTCCCTAGAAATGATGTGGTTAAGTGAGCAATAACCTTGCACAAAAGCTATCGGTGAGCCAAGAGCTTGAACACAATGAACATAATGTTATGAACAGACTAATCACCCTATTATTGATGCAGGACAAACGTCACACCCGCCTGCCACCCTGCAGCCTGGCGTCACACCAGCCCAAGGGGCCCACCTTGGCGTCACACCAAGGCGTCTTTAATCAGGTCCGCGGCCCGTACACCCCAACCCATCCCTGGCCCCACCATAGGGCCGATAGGTTGTTGAGGCCGGGGCGTTGGTGATGAGAGTCTGCCTGAAGGCTCTTTATCAAGGAGGTCGGGGGATCGAGCCCCGACCTCAACAACCTATCGGCCCTGTGGTGGGGCCGGGGATGGGTTGTACGGGCCGCGTACCTGATTAAAGACGCCTTGGTGCGACGCCAAGGTGGGCCCCCTGGGCTGGTGCGACGCCAGGCTGCTGGGTGGCAGGCAGGTGTGACGCCTGTCCTGCATCAATTATGACATAAATTATTTTATTAAAGTCATGTCACATCTATATTTAATGTCGTATCACGTCTTTATTCATTGTGTTATGTGTATTGAGTCTATCATAAGTTATCTTATTTCATGTAAGGGTATTTAGGTACTTGAGTCCAAATCATGTAATCTTATTTAAAGGACCCTTTGGCTAGTGAAATGGTATCCAAAAATTAAGACGGTTTCCCTTGTTTTTGTTATGAGATTGTGTAGCTATCTCTTTCCCTCCCTCTCTTTCTCGCACACCAAGCCTAGGCAATCGTTGTTCCAGTCACCTCCTCCAGGGAAGCCACTGACGAATTACGGGTAAGCCCGTAATAACTTGGTATCAGAGCTAACATCTCGCTCTCCCCCTTCCTCTACTGAAGTTGTCTCTCTCTCCATCAACCGATGTCCACGAATCCAACCCCCCATAGGTGATCGTCTTTCTCCAACCTAAAAAATGACACATTCTTCATTCCAGATCCTTCATAGTTTCTTCTAGCCCACTGGGCTATTGTTGATTGCACATGAGTCTCGCCCCAAGCTCATGTGCAGAGACCCTCCTCAAGCTCAGGGGCCATCGAGATTCTCATAGCTGGAGTTGCCTTTCCTGAAGCTCAGTTTCTACTACTGTGGCCATGCTCCTTCATCCCTGTCAATTCATCCGAGCCTAGCAGAGATGCCGAGCAGAGATTCCAACTCAAGACCAACGTCAGCCCGCAGTGCGCGCCTCCTTCATCTCCATCGACGCGCCTGCTTCAGCGCTGGCCTGCGACGCACCTGCTTTACTCTGGGCATGTACGACCCCATGCTTTCAATGACCCTCGAGCCGTCTCCGCACCGTCATCCCAACACCGACTTCCTCCAACATCGACATCCGCTCCTCTCTGTGCCAGTGCCAACACTTCAATTGTCGAGTACTAGCGTCATTGAGCCCGCATTTCTAACACTTATTTCCGGAGCCATCAATGGCCCTGCACGTCTTCAAAATCATTTCCTCGAGCCCACGGGCCAACATAGAGCACAATACCTACAAATTACCTAATTAGTCCTTTCCCAACAAGCTTCATTCATTATGAGGCAGATTTTTTTCAACGCCTCTTAATTAATTAAATAATTTAGAACTAAGTTAATTAATCAATTTGTTAATTAGCGATTGCACCCACCATGACATCATATGAGGTGGGACAACAAAATTTGTCCAAGTCCATGACAAAATGGAAAGAGATGACGACGACCATTGAAATCACTCACAAGACGACACTGGCTATTTACGCCACCGCCCTCGCTAAACTCAATGGCCAACCCAACAGTCATCCAATAATCTTCATTTATTGCTGTTCTCATTTAGAGGGACACCACGCTATAATACATCGACCATGCGATGATCTTCGATGACTCCCCCCTCGCATGCATGAAAATCGATATGGTTCTAAGCAGTCACCGAGCATATGCAGATTATTCACCATCCTTTAACTGGTTTTCAATGATGACATTTTTTTTGAAAATGCAATACCACACTGCATTGTTTTGACGAGAATTTAAGGAACCAGCTGATCAATCCCTACTTCACACTCAAAGTTCTTACCATGGTTCCGAGCATGAGAACAAGTTTTAACAAAAGGAGGGATGGTATGTTATGAGTATACGCTATCAACCCTATTTGTTACGGGCATATGCTAATCACCATATTATGAAATAAATTATGTGTTTTATTAATGCCATGTATTTATTTAATACCGTATCTCGTCATTAATCATTGTGCTATATGTATCGAGTCTAGCATAAGTTACTTTATTTCATGTAAGGATTTTTTTGGTACTGAGTCCAAATCATGTAATCTTATTTAAAGTCCCCTTGGGCTAGATAAATGATATCCAGAATTAAGTCTATTTCCCTTGTCTTTGTTATGAAATTGTGGTAGCTCTCTCTCTATCTCGAGTATGCCCCGCTTAGGCATCCGTGGTTCCAGTTCCGCAGTATCTTCCCATGGTCTTCTCCACCTTCGGTTACCTCCTCCAGCAAAGCCACCAACGAATTACGGGTTATCCCATTACACCTACACTACAAAAATGACCTCAAAACTATCCCCAATACCTGAATAAATTTTATCCGTGAAATCATCTCTTTGGCAGCAATGAAAAACACATAAAATGATCCAAATACAGAGCAAAATCAATACTGACAATCCACAACTTCAATATATGTTCAATAGAACAAATATTTGTTTCTTAACGTTCTTGTTAGGGGTACACAATAAGGCAATAAACTGACTAACAATGCTCACCCAAAAAATTATGTCTGCTCGAGTGATTATCAAATAGTTTAGCTTAGCCACTAGCCTTCTTTATTTCCCAACATTAGGTGTCAACTTGCTCTCATCTTTTTATCAACTTTGTATTATAAAAAAAGGGCAGCCTGGTGCACAAAGCATCCTTGAGTAGCGAGGGTCCGGGGAAGGGTTCCACCACAAGGGTGAAGTGTAGGCAAACCTTACCCTGTATTTTTGCAAGAGTCTGCTTCCAGGACTCGAACCCGTGACCTCAAGGTCACACGACAACACCTCAACAAGTGCGCAAGGCTCCCCTTCATCAACTTTGCATTATGACCCATAATATTATTAACATGTTTGTAACCTAATCCTTACTTTTGTCAACAATTGCAGAACATACTTTCTTTGCATAAGACATAACTTTCAATGTTCTGACAACCTCAATTCCAAAAAAGTACCTTAATTTTCTTGATCTTTTATGTGAAAGTAATTATAAAACTTATACTCATGAATTCCTTTACAATCTTCCTTCGTCAACTTCGCATTGGGATCCATAAGATTATTAACATGTCTGCAGCCTAACATCCTTAATTTTGTTGACAAATCGAAAATATACTGCCCTTGCGTAAGACATAACCACTTTCAAAGATTTAGTAACCTCAATTCCAAAGAAGTACCTCCACTTTTTAAATTTTTGCATTAAATTAATTAAATAAACTCCTACTCGTAAATTTACTTCTCGGTAAGAACTATGTTATTAGCATGTATTATAAATTCCCAACATTTGCATGATGATAGAAACTTAGAGTGGTCAACTGACTATCGAAGCATTCCAAACTTTGTTAAACACTGGGATAATTTTCAAACCGTACTTTAGGACGTTGTTTCAGTCGGTACGATACTTTTCATGAAATCACTATTTAGAAAGACAGTTGATATATTTAGCTATATAATGCCCAGGCTTGGGAAGTAGCAAGAGAAATGATCAATTGTATGAAGTCATTTTGACATCACTATGTACTTAACTTTAAATGTTTGGATACTCCTTTGTAATTAAGTGGTCCTTCAAGCGATTTAAGGTTTGTTTGTTTGGGCGGTGAGAGTGGGAGAGGAGGGAATGAAGCGGAGGGAGATGTTGGGGTTTAAAAAAGGGTCAAAATGGTGTTTTTGAGCAGTGGCAGTGGGGAATGGGAGGTTTACCAAACAACTTTTTTGAGCGGTGATGTTTTTCTCCTACCTGAAATGGAGGAAAAACGCCCAAACAAACATACCCTTATAAATGACTGTTAGACTCAACAACAATGAATAATCTTATCTCTTTAGGAAGAGAGATCATCTCCCATCTATCATTAGCCTCATGGACATCCATTTCACTCATCATTTCTAGGTGTTATCTGGTATGCACCAAATTGTATTGCATTAATATTAGAATAGATACACTTGCAAGGTATGCTAGCGCCAAAGATCTTGAGGGCTGGTTCCCCAAGAATCCTCTTTAAAGAGATCCTAAACCAAGACTTCCAGGATGGAATCCCAAGGCTCCAGACCCCATTTTATATAGGAAAGAATGTTACTGTAGTTACTGAAACGCCACTAATGCATCACTAGACGCTCCCAAGTGATTGTTTGGATCGCACTAGTTGAAGGAGGTCACCCAATGGCGCGTATATGTATCAATACTCCGCCCTTCAAAATCGACCTTATCCTCAAGGCCTAGTGTCAGTGGTGACATTCTTGAGCTTCAGGGCCTCAAAATTAGCAACTGTAATGTCGTTGTCTTCGGTCACGAGCAACAAAAACAATTATGTATGAGGACATTTGTGCTGAGGGGAGTAGGGTTGTTTGCAATAGAAACAAAGACCATGACGACGGAGTTCAATGTAATCTTGCTGGGAGAGGTAATTTGTTGGAGGATCTGACTTTGATGGTGGAACTAGAGGCGGGGGCTGGAGAAGGGGCATCAACGGAATCTGTGGCAGGAGAGCTTCATATGGTGGCAGAGTGAAGGCATGTGCTTGCTTGGGTGGTATGGTGTGCGCCCGCAATTGGGATGCCGCGATGTTATAGTGACTTGGGATCCCCTATGTCGTGGTAAACTCTGCTTCCACAAAGCTAGCCTGCTGGATGGCCACAATGAGCGTGTTCGAGTTTAGAGTGCGCACGCAAGCACGAATATGCGGTTGCAAGTTATGCATGAAATACATAGGGTAATGGGCCATACATAAACTGGAGACAAGATGTGCCAACTCCACAAAAAGCGTCGATGTATGCATCTACCGAATGGTTGTACTGAACAACACAAAGAAGCTTGAAGGCATTGAAGGGACATGTGTCGTAGTGAAGGATGAGCTCCTCTTTGAGCATGACCCACATCATGTGCGACGTTGATTGGTGTATCCATCACATCCATTGAAGAGCAACACCTTTCATGTAAATCACCGCGAGGGAACCTTGTCGTCTTTCACAGTCAGCTGTGACTCAAATGATTGCTCCGCACTGACGATCCAACTGAGCCTGTCCGAATTGTCGAACATGGGCATCTCTGTTCGTTGGGATGCCATGTGCGGGGGAATCAACAGGGGGGGGGGGGGCAAACGTAGGGATCATTTGAGCTAGCGAAAGCAACCAATTTGACAACCGCATAATTGGTGGTCGGAGGGGGGGGGGGGGGGCACCTGGGTTAGTCGAGTGTAGGTTGCACAATGACCAACAAGAGTAAGTTGAAGCGTTGCTAGGCAGCACACTATGATGAGGCTTCATAGCCGGCAATCGAGGTAGAGGGACGTAGACGAGTGGAGGTTGAATGCAACAGAAGGAGCTGAGACTATCGGTGCACCAGAGGGCGATCACTTGATCACCGCTAGGCACGATCAGACCCGTGATATTGATGGCACGATGGTGAATCCCTCAACCTAGAGTTTGACGAAAGGAAAGTGGCAGATCAGACCAAGTTGTTATGTGCCAAATTATATTGCAGCAATAATAGAATGAATTCACTCTCGAGGTATGCTCGCGCAAAAGCTCCCAATCCCCCAAGTGGTCCTCTCCAAAGAGAGATCTCAAATCAAGACTTTCAAGATTAAACCCTAAGACTCCACACCCCTCTTTATATAGGGGGAGATGTTACACTAATTATTGAAATACACTACTAATACATAATATACTACTAGACACTCCCGTATGATCAGGTTTGGATTCCATTATCCAAGGACGATCATCCCAATGGTGTGTATAGACATCATATACATATCAATATCTCTCATTATTGATAGCCTCTTGTGCAGTTTTTTTTTTGGAATGGAGTGGGTGGTAATTCAGTAGGAAAAATTTGAGAATTTAGGATAATGAATCTAAAGAAACATAGCTAGCAGTAGAGTAAGCAGTGCATGTGCGCTAGTCGCTTACCTATGCAGCAAAAGTCATTACATGTACCTGAATATACCAACAATTCAGAGAATGATGAATCAATGGACGTTGTCAAGTCTTGAATAAGATCAGTGGCATAAAAAAGTAGATGAATCGTTGGTAGATCTTATTGGCAGCTGTGGGTAAAAGGAGCAAGAGACTCATTTTTAGGAGATATGCAAACTCATTTGAAGGAGAAATGATTGACTCATTCACAAGAGGAGGTTCACTAGCCTCAACATTAATAGTATCACTCTGTATATACGAAGGATTAGGATAGCCCAGAGTATCACATAGATTACTAGGGAGTCACAATAATAATTGTGGACTCAAGAAAGTCACAATTTTATAGACAAAGAAACAATGAAGAATGAGGCCAGATATCTTTTCTAAGTGCGAGAATACTCTTAGAACATGCACTTTATGGCTTAGGCTTCAGTTTGTGAGTCCCAAAGTGTAACTAATGAACAAAATGCACGCATCCAAGAGAGAAGTCCCTTTTCAGGACCATTGTAAGTAACACAAAGGGCATATTATTAAGAAGGTGATGCGTAGTTATAGCAACATCTCCCTAACAAATTGGGCACATTTATTTGAAACATCATATATTATATAACCTCTAATTAGTATGTAAAATTATTCTCTACCACTTCATATTGAGCTTGAGTGTGACCAAATGAGGTATAAAAGAAAACTATCCTGTTTCAAATAAGTTTGAAACTAGGTAGGCATTTTGTATACAGTCATTGGTACTTTGCAAAATCTTCATATGATTAATATACCGAGTTTGGATTTTTAGTTAAAAGGGTGTGAAAATAGAGATATACCGAATGAGTATTCACAGGAAAAAGATAACTTTAGAACAATCGATATACTTCATAAAATATCTAAAATCATCGATATATGTAGTCTGACACAGACCCAAATATCATTTTGGACAGGGCTAAAAGGATTCTCAACTCTATTATGAACTTTATGGGAGAACGAGACACATTTTTGGTTCACTAACTGACTTGATGAACACTTTAAGACAACTTATTTGAAATAGGAGCAAGTTTCTCAGGTGTGCTAAAGAAGGGTGGACAAAATGATTTGATTCTGAAGATATGAAGATGTTGTGAAGGGCGAAGTTTTAATATGACATGCAACATGAGGGTCAGATATCTAGTTAGTACAAGTTTCCGGACTCAACCAGTGCCAATCCTCCTCATGGTAAAGTTATGAAAAACACAATATTCAAGGAAGGTTATTGAGTAATTTAAAGTGCGAATAAGAGTACTACTATGTAGAAGGCTTAAAATAAAGTGCGGAGCATATAAAACAAAGGATGGTGATAGACCATCATATAGTGCAACAATGCCAATACCTTTAGCAGAAGGGGATGCATCATCTGCTGAAGTCATATTAGGCAATGATGAAGATGAGCTGGAGAATATAATTGTAACCATTGTCATATAGTCTGAGGTAACCAAACTAATAACATAGTTAGAAGTAGAACAAATGCATATAGTGTAAGTACTAGTCCCTAGGAGTAATCACTTGTTCCACAACAGAGTCTCCCACATTTCTCTCAAAGACTAGTACTTCGATTACTCCCTTGACCGAGATTCTCTTCCTCACAATGGAAATATGTTGGTATCTCCCTATTAGCACCTCCACACCTTCCACGAGCCTCTCTTAACTGAAATGTTATGCGGTTTAACGAAGCAGCCTTATTACCTAACTCGTTCGACAATAATCTCACTAAATTAAAAAAAGGTTAATTGTCTCCTTCATTGGAGGAAAAACTGATTGCAGGGTATCAAGACACCAAAACAATTCTTCACGACCTGTACAACTGCAGGACAAAAGCAATGCAAAAAGATAGAACAAGCATT
The DNA here is from genome assembly GCA_033032865.1 of Dactylorhiza incarnata. NCBI lineage: Eukaryota > Viridiplantae > Streptophyta > Magnoliopsida > Asparagales > Orchidaceae > Dactylorhiza > Dactylorhiza incarnata. The sequence goes on from JAWHQI010000217.1 coordinate 3,106,379, forward strand.
GCTGAATGCTAGAAGAAGCAGATACAAGTAACCATGCAACATAGCCCGCTTCACTACTATAAGAGACAGGCATCGCTGAACTACTCCTTCATTGCATGTACCAAAACCATGCTGCGCGACCTGCATCGGTTGTGGAGTCCGAAGGAGGCAGAGGATGGACATGGTCGGAGGAGCTCAATAAGAAGCAACAAAGAATAAGGTCATCATCGACAAACATATCCTGAAAGGACTGCATAAGCTTGTCGTCGTTGATCCTCAGAGAAAAGTTCAGAAGCTCTTCAAAGAAGATATGGTAGATGTATATGGATTTGATACCATGTAAAAGAAGATCGTGGAGTTACCTGCTGCCCTGCTGGAAGATGACTGTAACTAACTTTGCCTATGGCTGGTTGCTGTGTGTATTTTTAAGATGTCTTGTAACACCTTACCTGCAATAACTGTATAAAATGGGTCCGGCGCCGGTCCCCCACAATATACACTCATCACAAACATAATATTAAAACATAGTATGAAAAAGTACTCCCATCTAAAATCTGATAATCAGATTTAAATCGCAGTGGAAAAATATTAAAATAGTAAAGAGTGTCCACAACTATCCAATATGCAAGTTTATGGCCTTATGGCCTATACATCACATGTCCACAAAAGAAGCAATCGTACTTCTTCATCTACCTCGACACGCAGGCCGGAACATCATCAAATGGAAGTACCAAAATCAAGAAAGGAAAACACTTCATGAGGCTTATTTTTCTTTTAGCTCAGGCAAGCTAGCGTGCATCTGCATGCGAACTGTGCCCTGCAACCAGAGACCATGAGAGAGTAAACGAGGGTCAACTATGAGCTGACCACAAACCTCGTAACAACCCCACTCCTCCTGGCCGTCCTAGCGGACCCTGGGGAACCACATCATCGTGCATGTTTGTACTTCGTATAATAAAAATAGACAAATAAATAATGCTTGTAAAAGAGAACTAAACTAGGTGGCACAAGCAACAATCACGTCTCTATGCGAAACATTAATACAAAGGGTCCTACATGCAATCATGAATGCAACTGGGTATCCCCTTACGAATCCACTGCGAGACCTAGCATAGCGTGCATGAATCTAGCACATCTTCATCATCAAACCACAAGCATCAAACGCTCTCAAGACGTTCCAAACATACAAGTGAGGATCTAGCCGGTTATACCCTCATTAGGGCCCTTCTACTAGAATCCTAACTTAAACGAGTGAGGTCGGTTATACCCATGCTCTCGGGCCTTTCTACCAACACCATATAAATCGGAGCGGCCGACCATATCCTTTCTTGGGCCCTTCTTCCGACTCCTAGCAATGTATCAAATTCATTTCAAATAATGGGAGAGGCCAGTTAGGTTATACCCTTTCTCTCGGGCCCTTCTACCAACTCCCAATCATTAACAATAAAATGTTTGGTTATACTGCTCATGTAGCTCCTACCATTTACTTAAAATACGAAGGAGTCCGGTTATACCTTCTCAAGGCCTTTCTACCTACCTTCGCATTTCCTGCCAGAGTCAATCAATGTACATAGGCATTCCTACAACGGTTACACCCAGCCATTTACAGATTTCACGTGCATCTCATGCCCTAACCCTAACATGGCGATTCCTCACGAAAAAGGAGCATTATGACGGCGCTATGGCCGCATTCGCACCTCAAATAAAATCCCTAAATGCAACGTCAAACAACATCGGGCAATCTAATGCAAGCATGTCAGGGTCACAATCCCACGGCTCAGTGGTTCACAATGAACCATGACTACTCCAAACCCTCTAATTCGAGGCACTGGATTCCACCATAACACAAATGCATGAAGGACAACAAAGAGAACAAAGGCGTATCCTAAGAACCATGAAGAGGGAGTCGTTACCTTACTCATTTTTCTCCCCTCCATGAAAATCCTTGCACGAGTGCTTGGAGAACGATCGTGGAAGCCCGATCTATTTGCTGTTGGCAACGACTCTTAGTTTGAAGTTATAGAACTCCGACGACCTCCACTTCTTCCTCCTCCAACCCCTCATCTTCCTCCCCTCTTTCATGGCCTAAGTGAGAAAGATTTTTTAGAAAGTGGAGACTTAAAGCACCCAAGTTCAAGCTAAAGTTCCCCAGTAGAGATTCCTAGCCATTAGATCTTAAAGTCTCAATCTAATGGCTGAAATCGGGTTACGAAATGAAATAGCATGAAACCTGCTCTCCACCTAAACATGGAGTCGGTCAATGATTGACCTGTCGGTCTATGTTCGCTGATCGGCCATTCGATTGGAGGTCGACGATCAATTTGTCGGTCGGCGATCGCCGATCGGCCCCCAACGGTCAACGATTGACCTATTGGTCGACGATTGCTGGTCGGCCACCCAATCTGCGGTCAACTGAGAATAGCCATGCGTGAACATTTTTCAAGCAGAGAAATTGGGGTGTTACAATTCCCTCCCCCTTAAAAGTATTGTCCCCGAAATTTCGAACACTTCTTAATAAAACCTCATACCTGAAGTGAAGAGTTCCGGATACTCCTCTAGCATCGCCCGTTCTCTCTCCCAAAAGAATTCGTCGCGCCCACAATTGTCCCATCGTACTTTCACGAGCTTGACTTATTTGATCCGAAAATCCAGAATCTTCATATTTTCTATGCAAACTGGACGTACAACAGTTGCCAAGTTTTCTTCTACCGGTACATCGGTCGGCTCATCCACCGCATTAGGCTCCACCAAGGCCTTTCTTAGCACCGACACATGGAAAACATTTTGTAGACCGCCCAGCTCTGCCGACAAAGCAAGACGATATGCCCTCTTCTTTTGTCGCCAAATCCACGATACGCCCTTGAAAAGCTTGATCTTCAAATAAACTCTGTCGTCAACCATAAATTCCACTTTTCGGTGGCGTGCATTATAATACTTTGCTTGTCGGTCTTGAGCGATCTTCATATGCTCACGGATAGTCTCGATAATCTCAAAAGCATCCGACACTTCTTTCTTTTTCAATAGCCGAGTGCCGCCCGCCTCCACCCATGACATTGGAGTTCGACACCGCCTTCTATAAAGTGCTTCAAATGGTGCCATCTTTATACTTGACGGAAAGCTATTGTTGTATGCGAACTCGATCATGAATAAGTGGTTCTCCAACTTCTTCCCAAATTTGAGTGCGCACATTGTAAGCATATCCTCCATTGTACGGTTTGTCCTCTCCGTTTGACCGTCAGTCTGCGGATGAAACGCCTTACTATATTTGAGTTTTGTCCCCAAGTTCTTCTGAACCAGCCTCCAATCCTTAAAGGTAAAGCTCCCGCTCCTGTCGCTGATAATGCTCTTTGGAATCCCATGCAGCCGAATAATGTTTTGCATATATAGTTATACCAATTTCCCCACATCATCATCCCCTCGATTGGAAGTGAGTCACCTTAGTCAGACAGTACACAATCACCCATATGCTTTGTTTTGAATGTCCTCCGACATGTCCGACATGTCTCCCGACATGTCATTTTTGAGGGCAAAACGATAGTTTTTTCTAAAAAAAAAAATAGATTATGTCCTTCTGTAAAATATAGGCCGACATGTCTGATTTTTTCTGATATATCGGCCGACATGACTTTTAAATATATCGTCCGCTATTTTATTTTATGTTATATTAGCAGACTAACAACATATGTTTAAATCACACACATATATATATATATATATTATATTATGTATGTTTAAATCGATTAGACTTATTGTTTCAATTTTTTTAACGTTTAATTCTTACAACCAATTTTGTATAATTGTTTCATAATTTTTTGATTTCATATTACAAAAAATATGAAAACATTTATTAGTGGATTGTTTGTATGTTTTTAATATAAATTTATAAGTTTGAAAAGACTTATAAGTTATAATCAATCAAGAATATTTAACTTTTAAATCTTCTTTATTTGCAATAAACTTATTGTAGAATATTTCATATATTTTATAATGTATTATTTTGTATTTGTTAATAATAATTTATCTTAGATACTATTCGATTTTATTTTGTAATATAAATGACTCATTTTTATCTATTTGTTATATTATTTTTCTACTTTTATAACATATAATTATAGTTAGTATACATAAAAATAAAAAATTTATTTATAAAACATGGAAATCAGATATTTTATAATATCCCCGCATGTCTCCGACTTCCGACATCCGATATTTAAAAACTCAATTCGATATGCCGCCGACATCTGATATCTACAACATTGCCCATATGACATTCCCTTGCTGGAGTTTGGGCAAACCTTGTACAAAATCCATGGAGATATCGTTGAACTTCCACTCGGGGATTGGAAGGGGTTGTAGAAAACTACCGGGTCTTTGGCATTCCGCCTTCACCAATGCACAAGTCTGACACTTACTCACATACAACGCCACGTCCTTCATGCCAGACCACCAGAAGGATTTCTTCAAATCCATGTACATTTTTATACTTCCCAGATGAATGAAATCTCAAACATCAACTTCTCACGGAGCTTGCCAAAACTCAGAATAAATACCCTCCCCAGCCCGTCGACCATTTCCAAGTCATCATTTCTGCCGTCTTGAGCTTTCAACACCAAAGGTTGAAACTCTTCATCTATCACGGTCGCACTCTGCACTCTATCCGCAATATCCTATTGTAGCTCAATCCAACTCAAGCATGCTACAATAGAGCCGCTACGAGCAACACACTTGATGTCCCAAGACTTAAAGTCTCGCACTAACTGCTCGCAATGTACCACGATCCAATTTTCTTGCCCCAAGTACTTCCTGCTCAAGGCGTCGACTCCCACACTTGCCTTCTTAGGCGTATATTGAATCTCATCTCGTAGTCCCTAAGGAACTCGATCCGCATGCATTGCCTCATATTCAACTCCTTTTTATTTAGGAGGTACTTCATGCTCTTGTGATTTGTAAAGATCTCCACCTTTGCCCCATAAACATATTGCCTCCAAAGCTTCAAAGCAAAAGTCACTGCCTCCAACTCATTCACAGGGTAGTTCTTTTCATTCGACTTCAACTGCCTCGAACCATACACGATTACCTCACCATGCTGAACTAGAACACATCCAAAGCCATAGCTCGACGCGTCACCAAAGGTCTGGAATCCGTCAGTCCCACTCAGGAGACTCAGGATTGGGGCAGACATCAAATTTTCCTTCAGCGCTCCAAAAGCTTGATCACACTTACGCGTCCACTCGAACTTGTGCTCCTTGCAAGTAAGAGAGGTTAGGGGCAATGCAATTTGAGAGAAGTTCTCCACAAACCTCTTGTAGTAACCGGTTAGTCCAAGAAAGCTCCTGACTTCCGCCATGGTCTTCAATACAGGCCAATCCCGAATGACTTTAATTTTCGCCAGATCCACTGTCACCCATTTACCACTAAGCACGTGGCCCAGAAAGACAACCTCCTCAATCCATTACTCGCATTTGGAGAACTTGACATACAACTGATTCTCCCTCAACGTCTGCAACACCTACCTCAAGTGAGCTTCATGCTCGACCTCTGATCTCGAGTAAACTAAGATGTCATCAATGAATATCACAACAAACATATCCAAATACCTTCAGAACATGCGGTTCATGAGATCTATGAACAATAACGACGCATTCGTCAATCCAAATGGCATAACAGAGAATTAAAAATGGGTATACCGTGTACCAAAAGCAGTCTTCGAGATATCCTCTCCCTGAATCCTCAGTTGATAGTACCCCGACTTCAAATCCAATTTAGAATACATTGTCGACCCAATTAACTGGTCGAAGAGCTCGTCGATACATGGAATCAAGTACTTGTTCTTCATCGTTAGCTTGTTTAGCTCGCGGTAGTCTATATATGGCCGCATACTACCGTCGTTCTTCTTCACAAATAACACCGGAGCACTCCACGACGGACGCCATCTCTTTTGTTAAAGGCGCGCCTAAGGCTCAAAGCTCACCAGGCTTAGAGGTTTGCGCTTTGTGCGACTTATTTGCGCCTTTGGAACATAAAATGCATGCCTGAGTGAGATTTTTGTTGTAAATTTTTTTTTCAAAAATAAAGAAAAAATAGTGTAAGAATTGAATAATTTTTTATTGATTTAGTGTTTGTGAAAGTTAATTGTGCGTTGGGACTTAGATATGATGCAAGTGATCACATTAATTCTATTTTTTAAGAGATATGAACGATAGTAATGAATGATTAATTAGTAGACTAGATGAATAATTTGATCAAGAAGCTGAAATGATGTTTGATGTTGATTATTTTAAATGGATGTGGTTGCGTCTTGCCTTCGTTAGGCGTGCGCCTGCGCCTAGGCTCCAAGACCTTTTTGTGCCTTGGTGCGTCTTGCTCCTTTAATAACTAAGCGCCATCCGACACAGAGCACGTGATACCAGCCTTATACCAGACACCAACTCTATTGTGAAATCGATCTACCTCTGGGGTGGTGCTCCAGGAAGCTCATCATGGAACACATCCTCAACTCTGCCACCACCATCACCTCACGAAAGACTAGCTTCGGGGAGTGAGTCTCCAACAAGGCTACAAATGCTTCGCCTCCCTGGTTCACCCCGCACACCACTTGCATGACAAAATAGAGAACATGCGACGTTGGTCTCATTCCTGAACTGGACTTCATCTCGTCCCCCACTCCTCAAGATCACCACTTTTAAGTTACAATCAATATTAGCCCGCTGCTCCGCGAGCCCTTCCATCCTTAGAATTACGTTGAACTCCACTAGAGGTAACACATCCGCTTCCAAATCGAAGTTGTGGTCCTCTATCCTCAGGATAATGCCACCCCTCATACTTGTGCTCATACAGGACCCATTCGACATCCGCACGCTCAGCTCAACTCCTGCATTAAAGGTTCCACACCAATGCTTTAGATAAAGTTATCCGAAAGGAATGAATGTGACGCCCCCGTGTCAAATAAGACCTTCGCGGGTACGTTGAACACTTAGACGATGTCTAACAACACATACATAAAACAAACAGGTGGTTGCAATCTAAGGTCATAAAATAGGCAAACCTAAACATGTGACAAATTCTACATGTCACTACATCTGCCTGATGGACGACCTCCTACTGCTTGAGACTGTAGGCTATGAGTTGCAATGGAGCAAAACGTGAAGCGCTTGACTCCACCGCCTTGCTCTTCTCAGCATAACTTGACCCTGTCTGCGCAGTGGGCTCTTGCCTCCGCTCCTTTGTAGGCGCACCCTGATGAGAACTACAAACAATGTGGCCCACACTGCCACACTTAAAACATGTAGGCCCTTTGAAGGGCCCTCCACCATTCACTACTCTGCTCCCTCCGCCAAAATGTTGAGGTGGTACCTCTTCCTCCCTTTCTCGCCATCAGACTTTTCGTGTGTTTGAGAAACTCCCCCTGCTTGGCCGTGAATCCCTTACGGCGCTGCGTCCTCTCTATGTTCATTTCCAAAGTCCTGGCGGCTTCCACCAAAGCGCTGAAACCTGACCCCTTCAAAGCATTTAATGGTTGCCTCAAATTATCCTGCAACCCTTCATAGAAGTGATGCCTCTTTTCCTCATCATCAACTATAATGTGCCCCACATATCGGCTTAAGCGTGTAAACTCCTGCTGGCACGCATCTACACTCATGTCCCTCTGCAACAATCTCAGAAATTGCCCCTGAAGGGCCAGTCTCATCGCTGTGGGGAGATAGCGTTGCAGGAAAACAGTCCCAAACTCTCCTGTAGAAATCTGAGTAGAAAGGCGCGCGGCAAAGCGCCTATCACGCTCCTCCAACCACCATAATTTGACATCACCTTCTAGCATGAAGGTGACAAGTTGCACCTTCCGCTTTTATGAAGCCTTGACGGCTTCTAACAACCCCTTAATCTTTGCCAGCCAATCCTCCGCGTCTGTCGGAGTACCATCACCCTTAAACGTGGGAGGATAGAAGCCAAGAAAGTACTTTAACTGTTGGTCTCTCTGACCAACTGTTTGTATTGCAATTGGCTCCACCCGCTCCGCTACTCCTTATGGTGCGACAAGTGTCACACCAGCTACAACCCTGGTGGTTTGAGCCGCCACCACTGCATCTGCTAGGATCCTTCAAAACTTTACGGGCGACATGTTCACGTTTGTGTTGAAGCCAGGAAAATCCCGATCCCAAAAATTCAGATCAATGCAGCCAAAACTTACTCGTCTAGCGATCCGGCTCGACGGCTCGACGGGCAACAACGAAGGGACTGAGAGAGTAACAACAGAACCCCAGGTGCTGCGGCAGGGAGGTCCCAACATGTACCTAGAAGCTCAGAAGCGACTTCGCCTTCACAACCAAAGATGGTCGAGCAGGGTATGAGGAAGGTACCGACCTGGCGAGTATTAAGAGTAACGACTATGGATGACGGGTCCGAGAGTTCGAAAGTAGGGTTCCGAAAGCTCAGCCAAAGGTGCCAATCCAAGTACCCCTGATGTCTTATTTATAGGAAAACCAAAGGGGAGGGGGCTCTTATTTATAGCCTAGCCCAACCTGGCGACTATGCGACATTTGAGGGGATCTCGCCTGGCTTCGGTGAGCATCGCTTATGTTCACCCACCTTGGCGAGTATGAGGGGTTGCTCGCACATGCTCGCCTATACTCTCCTAGGCCTAACTGTTCCTGCTATTTGAGTTGTCCTTAACCTCTGACTCCTGACTTTTGCTTTGACCTTTTGACTTTGACTTCTGCCTATGTGGCCTGAATCGGGTCCCACCCTCGAAGAATATGAGTTGTACACAATCCCCGCTCTTAGTGAGCTACAAAGGAGCTCGGAAAGAAACATCCAACCTTTATTCTGCGAGCTGCTTCTGGCGAATATTGGTCATACTCGGCATCAGCATGGATGGCTCCGAGACTCTATATATATGGGGGGCTCTTTTATTGGGCTGTCTTTCTGAACTCGCACAAGATGTCGCTCGCTGTGGAGGAACAATTTCTGGCGGATGTCGCTGCGTTGGAGAGCTTGCTGGGGTCTCCTACTCGCAAGCGCGCTCGTGAGGATGACGACGTCTGTTTGCCCAGAAGTTCGCGATCTCAAAAGCTCAGTAGAATTCCCCTGGTCTCGGCGGTCACGACGGTCTCCATTTTTTCAGACCGCCTGCCTCATTCTCAGCAGTGAAATTTCGAAGCTCTCAGCGGTCAAGGTTAGTTGAGACCGTCAAACCGCGCGGCCTGGAACCTGTGGCTTGTCTGCTGTTGGCCGCTCAGGTAACTCCTTTCCACCATCCTGACTTCCTTATGTCCTGGAGCCCGTATTTTTCTGAGATCTTCCCGTTTGGGCAGGCTCCTGCTTCTATAAATAGAGGGGTAGGGGTCCCTAAAAAGGACTTTTGGTTGGAGCCTAGATCGTAGTATTAGCCTAGTCGGTCTCAGTTTTTGTCCTCCCTAAGGTTCCTCTCGTAGCCTGGCTGTCTAGTAACATCCTTCTCAATAGCTCCAGACCCTTACTAATCGGTCGTCCACAGTTCTTTACTCCTTTTTCTCCAGTGTAAGTCGTGTGGGTGCAATTTTTGTATCAACAGACGAACACGCGACCTTCAGATTTGGACGTACCGGCGAACTCAACGGTCTTAGGATGTCAGACCGAGAGTTGCAAAATCAGCCTTTTTAACGGTCCCACAGGTCCAGGTCGTGCGACCCCGAAAGACCTTGAGTTTCGTTTTGAGCGGGCTTTAGAGCGAACTCAACAAGAATTCGCTAAAGTCCAGTTAGAGACCGCTCAGCAGATAGAAACGATGAGTCATGCCTTGGTGGCGATCTCCCAGCGTCTCACTCCTCAGACCGCTGAGGTCGCCACACCCATCGTCGGTCTACCTGTCAGCGGTCATGTGCGAGACCGCTCAGCCCCTCAGCCCGCAGCTCCTCTACAGTCTCAAGGGGAGGAGTTCGCCGCTCGACATGATTTCTATCAGGCAACTGTTCAAGGAAGTCCAGCCAGAGCTCTGAACTTTCAAGAGGATGTTGCTCATCACCTAGCTGATCGTTGGGAAGAGCCATCCCCTTTTGTCGACCAAGTAAGGTGGGAGCCAGTCCCGATAGGGTTCCGAGAACCTCGACTCCCAATCTTCACTGGTAGAGATGATCCAGTCTCTCACCTGCAGGCTTTCAAAGCTGCGGTATCAATGAGAACTCTGTCAGAAGGCCTCCGTTGCAAGTTGTTCATAACTTCTTTGGGAGGCGAGGCTAGGGAATGGTTCTTCAACCTTCCCTCCAGATCTATCTCATGTTTTGCAGACCTGCGGAAATAACTTCTTCTGAGGTTTGCTACCTTGAAGAAAAGAAAGAGTGGCCCTGCAACCCTCTTCAAGATCAGGCAGGGTGAAAATGAGACTCTAGCCTGCTTCGTAGCATGTTTCTAGGAAGAGATTCTGAGTATCAGAGATGTAGGTTCAGTTCTACATCAAGTGCCTTTCATTAATGCCCTCCGAGAGGGTCCACTGAAATTTGAGGTAACCACCCGAGAGCCAAATTCCTATCAGGAGCTGATAGCCATCGCCAACAAGTTCATTGAAGGGGAGATCTGCAATCCAGAATGTCTCCAATCTCTCCAACTTGGCTTATCAAGGAACGAGTAGTTCCTCTTCAGGTCCTCAGCGTTTCCAGAAACCAGCTCGTCAGGACTATCAGCCTCCAGCCCCCCGAGGAAGGAATTTTCGTCACCACCGTCCATCCGTCAACCACCAGCAGTTTAACCAATGGCATCAACCTGCTCCAGCCCAGCTTCCAACTCTTCTTCCTCTACCGCCAGCTGCTCGTCCCAGACAGCAATTTGATGACTCTCAAGACGCCTTCACAAATCTTGCTCTCCCGATCAGTGAGGCGTTAGAGATTATTCAAAAGCAACCCTTCTTTAAGAAACCAGCGCCAATCAAATCTGACGTCCGATCCAGAAATCCAACTTTATATTGCGAGTATCATAAAGAAAGGGGTCATCAGACTGAGAACTGCAGAGCTCTCAGGTTCTTGATTGAGAAGTTGCTGAAGGAAGGAAAACTCCAGGATTTAGTAGCAAAAAGAGTTGTGGAGCAGGCAAAGAAGGCGAAAACTGTGGCTGGAGTGAGTTGGGAGTGTGAAGAAGTGGAAGATGTCGGCCTCTTCGGTAGTCTTCACTTTGGAAATGAATGCGTGGATGCTGACGACGAAGGAGAGTTCGGTCGTCTGTTTTGCATCCACGGGGGGGGGGGGGGGGGGGGGGGGGGGGGGGGGGATTGGAGTCCTCGAAGAAGTCTAGTGTTTCGAGAGTCTTCAGATCGGAGGTAGCAGTGGCCTCAACCTTAGCTCCCGAACCGGAAGTGGTTGTGTTTGGAAAGGAGGATCTGCCCTCTCATGGCAATTCTTTTAATGATGTGGTGGTGATCAAAGCAGTAATAGAAAATTTTACCGTAAATAGAATTCTGATTGATACTGGCAGTTCAGTGAATCTCTTGTTCAAACCAAGCCTTTGAAGGTCTCAAGTCTGGGAAGCCTCTTCTCTATACCGAGGGACCTCTCTACGGATTCTCGGGGGAAAATAAAGAAGTAGAGCAGAAGGTGATCCTCACTGTGGTAATGAGAGGTGTGATCAAGCAAGAGAGTTTGTAGTAGTAGATGCACCTAGCAGCTACTATTGCATCTTCGGGAGACCTATACTCAATGAATATAGGGCCATCATGTCAACTTTCCATCTAGCTTTGAAATTTACTGCCAAAGGGAAACAGTTTAGGGTCCGGAGTGATCCAAAACTCGCCCGAATGTTATGTCAAAACGGTTAATGCCGTGGAGACCTCTCCCCCTGAAACAACAATGGTGGAAGAAGTTCCTGAAGCCGAAGAGATGGACTGTGAGGTCCCTGTTGAAGAAGCTCTGGAAGAGCCAGTCCAAAACCTGCCAGGGGAGTTGACAGCGGGAAAGAAGTCTGAAGGGACTCACCTAGAACCTGCCCAGGTAGTCCAGAAAGCGCCTGTTGAAGCTGACGATGAAAAGAAGGAACTCTCCATTAATGGAGAGCTCGCTGAAGCTGAAAAGAGGGAGTTGATTTCCTGCCTTATGAGGAACTTGGATGTATTCGCTTGGTCAGCGAATGACATGCCAGGGGTTGATCCTGACGTAGCTTGCCATCACCTGAATATAGATCCAGCCTGCAGGCCTGTGAAGCAGAAGAAGCGTGCTGTTGCTGAGACGCTTGCTGAACCAATCAGGGAGGAGGTGCTGAAGCTTCTTCAAGTTGGCTTTGTCCAGGAGATTCAGTACCCTGATTGGGTTTCAAATATTGTAATGGTGAAAAAGCCAGTTGGCAAATGACGTATGTGTGTGGACTTCACCCGTCTTAATAAAGCTTGCCTAAAAGATTGTTACCCCTTGCCTCAGATAGATTCTTTAGTTGATTCTGCGGTTGAGTATTCTTTTATGAGTTTTTTAGATGCATTTTGGGATGTCATCAAATTAGAATGCATAAGCCCGACATACCTCATACATCATTCATTACGAACGATGGATGTTTTTGTTATCGCGTAATGCCTTCGGGCTTAAAAACGCTGGTGCAACCTATCAAAGGATGATGAATTCGGTGTTTCAAAGACAGAAGGGTAGAAACCTTGAGGTTTACGTTGATGACCTACTCATCAAAAGTAAGGCATTTCCAGCTCATTTGAAGGACCTCGAAGAGACGTTCTCAACCCTCCGATCCTTCAATATGAGGCTGAATCCTTTGAAATGTATTTTCGGAGCAAGTAAAGGCAAATTCTTAGGTCATCTTTTGACCCCGGAGGGACTTGAACCTAATCCTGATAAAGTGAAAGCGATTCTCGAAATGGCACCTCCGAGATCTCCAAAGGAAGTACAACAACTAGGAGGTAGAATGGCAGGGCTGAGTAGGTTCATATCTCGTTCAGGAGTCAAAAGTGCCCCTTTTTTCAAAACCCTTTGGAAGGCCTCTAAGTTTGAGTGGACCAAAGAATGCGATATAGCTTTTGATCAGTTGAAAAAACAGCTAACCTCAATTCCTCTTCTTCAAAGCCCCCGAGAGGGTGAGGACCTCTTCTTGTACCTGGGTGTTGGAGTTGATGTTGTTAGCTCGGTGCTAGTAAGAGAAGAAAAGAAAAAGCAGTTCCCGGTCTACTATGTTAGCAGGATCCCGAAGAATGCAGAAATCAGATATCCAATCCTAGAGAAGTTGGCGTTAGCTCTCGTTGTCTCAGCAAGAAGGCTCAGACCATATTTCCAAGCTCATTCTATTCAAGTAGTCACAGACTTACCTCTGAAAAATGTGTTAGAAAAGCCATAACATTCATGTAGATTAGCCAAGTGGGCGATAGAACTAAGTGAATTCAATATCTCTTACGTGCCCCGTATGACGATCAAAGCCCAAGTGTTGGCAGACTTCATGGTTGATACAACAGATATTGGTTTCGAAATTGAGGTTAAGAGACCTCTCCCTTGGATCATCTTCGTCGATGGAGCTGCAAGTAAAAACTCTTCAGGAGCAGGAGTAGTATTGATCAATCCGAACGGTGTAAGGCTAAATCAAGCTTTAAAGTTTCATTTTCCAGTTACTAACAATCAAGCCGAGTATGAGGCTCTTTTGGCAGGTCTACGCTTTGCCCGAGAACTAGGTATTGAGCATGTTGAGGTGAAAACGGACTCTCTAGTCATGGCTTCTCAGGTGAACAGTACATATGAAACTCGAAAACCTATTTTAAAGAAGTATCAAGAGCTGGTGAAAAACAAAATTGGAAGGTTTAAAAATTTCACAATTCAACACATTCCCAAAGCATATAATTCTGAGGCTGATCAACTTGCAAAATTTGGATTGCTATCTGGAGGAACTACCTCAGATCTGTTTCATCCAGCAGTAGAAGAAGAAATAGTCATGACAATTGATCAGAGGCCATCTTGGTTGGACCCTTTTGTTCTGTATCTTTCAACAGGGGAGTTTCATATCAGTGTCAAAAATAAGAAAAGATTCAGGTTGAAAGCAGCGCATTATTATCTGAGTGCAAGAATTATATATCGAAAGAATCTCTTAGCTCCTCTAGCTAGATGTATCTCAGAAGAAGAAAACCCGATAGTTCTTAGAGAAGTTCATTCTGGTGAATGTGGAAGTCATTCAGGTGCCAGAACCTTAGAAAAGAGAATTCTAAGGCAAAGATACTTCTGGCCTAACATGAGGAAGGATGCCAGTGCTATGCTAAGAAATGTGTTCAATGTCAAAAGTTTGCCCCCCCTTCAGCATCAGACTACTTAGAAGTTGAGATCGATAATGACTCCTTGGCCGTTTGCAGTTTGGTGAATGGATCTTCTCGAACCTTTTCTATGGCAAGTGGGCAGCGTCGTTTTATTCTAGTTATGATTGAGTATTTCATCAAATGGATCGAAGCAAAAGCTTTAGCTAGAACTACCACCTAGATAGTAAAAAGCTTTATTTGGGGTGAGATTATTTGTAGGCACGAGATTCCTATGGCTATCATCACTGACAATAAGCCTCAATTCAACAACTCAGAGCTGATTAACTTTTGTGATGAGATAGGAATTGATCTATGCTTTGCTTCGGTACATCATCCCAGAAGTAATGTCAGGTGGAAGCATCTAACAAATCTATCCTGAACCTCCTTAAGAAGAAGGTCGAGAACATCAAAGGTAACTAGGCAGAACAACTTCCATCAGTGCTCTGGACCTTGAGAACCACCCCTACCAGAGCTACTGGAGAGACTCCCTTCAAGCTATCTCATGGCTCAGAAGCCCTCATTCTAGTCGAATTCGAGGTTAAAAGTCCAAGAATTATATTCGCTAAGCAGAATGAAGGTAGCTGGATAGAGGAGAACGATGAGAACTTGAAATGTAGTCTCGACCTCATTGAGGAGTTGAGAGATGAAGCTATGATAAGACAAGAAGAAGTGAAGAGGAGAATGACAAGGCATTTCGATAAAAACATATGAATCAGGGAGTTCACTGTTGGAGATCTAGTAATGAAAAAGGTAGATGCTGCTGCCAGGTCTAGTTCAGTGGGAAAGCTGAATCCAAACTGGTCAGGGCCTTATGTTGTAAAGGAGGTATTGAAGAATGGAGCCTACCACCTCAAGTCATATGACGGAAGGGAGATCTCCAACACCTGGAGTGGGGATGATTTAAAACGTTTTTACTCCTGATATCTTCTTTACTCCTCTCAATGTTTAGTATCTTTTTTATCTCGTCTTTTACTATCAATACACATGCCGACACTTCTTCTTACGTATTTTGTGGAGAATGCCACGAGATGGAATTGGGCGCGAGCCTAAGACACATCAAATAGGATATCGCCGAATCCTACTTGAACTCCCACGAATTGAAGCTAGAGTTGTAACATCTACATTGACCACGGATTGCCGGGAGATTTCGCCTCCGTGTAGTAGTAGCTCGCCAATCTCGTGCTGCAGATCTTTAGGATTCCGGATCCAGGGCGACACGTGAACACACCTCTGCATCAAGGGAGGTCTAGGTGAATGTCACCTCTGTCGTGCCTACGGATAGTGTCCAACAACGTTGATGACCCTTCTGAGGAAAGCAATGTGGTCGCTTTTTAGTACGCACTTGCCCAACTGGTCATCATAGCCTGTTACACTCGGATACTCCCTGACTTAGCCTTCTTGGTCAAGTTTTCTCTAAGAAGCGGTCTCGAGTGTTTTAAGACCGCCGAGATCGTCTCTTCTCCCATGACCAAAAAGGTCACTTCGTCTCTTTCTAACCTCTTGACCTCCGAGGTCACTTCTTCTATTTCTCCCCCATGACCGCTGGAGTCATTTCTTCTTCTCTCTTTCTCACGACCGATGAGATTGTTTTCATTAACAATGATACAACTATGATGACCTCTCTGAGGAAAGCAATGTAGTCGCTTTTTAGTACACACCTGCCCAATTGGTCATCTTGGCTTGTGCATTCTTTTTCTCCTTCTTAGGATCGCGCGGTCTTGATCCAGTTATTCTTGACAAACTTAAGACTACTGCCTGCGGAATTTTTCCTGAAATGATCATTTTATGTCTCGAGATAATGACGGTCTCAGTTTTCTTAGATCATCACTCGCGATGATCTTGAAGAAATTGTACGCTCACTATATTCTAGTAGTGGAATAATCTGTGAATTGTTAGATCGCCAGAGGTAGATTCTAGAATCGTTTGAATCAAATATAAACGATCTAGATATACTTAGATCGCATGAATTTCGCTCTGGATGTCTTGGATCTATGGAAGCTTATTTGTTCTACAAAATATTTCAAAGTATTGATAATATGCGGTCTGGAGGTTTTTAAGATCGTAATTATCACATCCCTGGTATTCATTGTGTTAAGATCGCTGTTATCTCATTGGCGTTCTAGGTCTATTGGAAAATTATCATTCTTTTTAGTCTCTCAAAACATGAAGAAGAACTATGCTAAGATAAAAGTATTGTTCCCAGAGAAGAGAATATCGAACTCAAAATTTGAGACCGTTCGGTAAAACGATTACTTATTCTGAGGATATCATCATTAGACCAGATATCAGAAGATCGATCAGATCAAAAATAGTAAAGAATGTACATAAAAGAAGCTAGACCGACATTGAACAACAAAAGGTATGTAAAAAATCTGGTTCATCTCTATTCATATCAAAGTCAGGGTTACAGATCGCGCGGTCTGCAAAATATTGTGACCGCGACTTTTGAAAAAATCAGAATACAAATTTGACAAAACGAAAAATCTATTTGGATTGCCGTGGTTTCTTGGGTGAAGGCTCTTCTGAAGACCTGGTGTCAGCTGAGGTTTTTTCCAAACTATCAGATGACTCCTCAGAATTAACACTTGAGTCCGCCGCCGAACTTAAGTCAACACCGGGCTGATACTGACTGCCACTGGCCTGGCCGGTCTCATTATCACTCTCTCCGACCTCGACCTCATCGGTCTGGGAAACCGCAGCTTCCTCTTCTCCTTCTTCCTCTTCTTCCCCCCTTTCTCCTTCTCTTTCTTTTACCTCTTCTTCCTCTACAAAAGAGACAGCGTCAGGAAATACGCTGGAAAAATTAATATCTTTAGGAATGATAACTCCGCGGTCTCGCATCCGAGTGATCGCAAGTTCGACAGCCCCCTTTACTTCCTCCAACACAATCCTTTGATAAACTGGATTGTCATTGTTATACATATCTTTCCTCGTTTTCTGCAAGGAAGTAAGTCAGGTCAGGCGGTCTGAAATTTATAAGGCCGCGCAAAGGATTGTAAAGATCCTCACCTCGTGTTCGTCGATAAGATCTTTATTGTCGCGGAGAGCCCGACGCAGAAGCTGCCCCATGTGGTGGTTCAAAACTGTGCTTTTGACCGTCGCCTGCGCGCACATGTCAGGTATAATCTCTTCATCCAAGTCAGACAACTCCCTTTGATTCTTTTCACCATATAGGGCAGATGTGACCGCATCTGCATGGCGAGTGAGACCGCCACTCCAAAGGGGGAGAGCCGTGGAAACTTTCACACTCTTTCCTTTCTCATCCCACTCGAGTAACGGTCTCCCCTCAAGGTCCTTCAACTTCCTCCTGTATCCAGCCAAGGGGAATTTTTTCTGAGCAGGAGAAGATGGTTCAGCGGTCTGGTTCAACGACCTCTCCCTCTTTAATCTCAGCTCGCGCTGAGTAAGAGCCTCCTCTTTTGGAGGGACCAGAAAGATCGACGGAACCATCAGGGTCGCTGCGTCAGAAAACTTGCATCATATATTAAACACGAAATCAAAGAGTTTTAAGATTGCAGGATGTTTCTTACTCTCCTCAGGCGCGAGCTCAGCGACCTCATCCCAGTAATTGATGTAATAAAGAAGATCGATCGTTTGTAGGGAAAGCATCTCTTTGATAGCGGTCTCCACCCTTAATAGAATTTTCGGCTTCTTGAAGACCGCCTCAGCTCGGGAGCAGGTCGAGTCTCAAGACCGCCGAAATCTCCCTCAAAGATCAAAATTCGTTCTGGCCAATTCGGGATCTTATTCGGGAGATTGACAATCTTCACCCCCCGACAGGAGAAGTACATCAACCCTTTGAACTCCTCTTTCTTCTTTCCTTCTTTTAATGACTTCACATCAAAGACCGCGCGGAAGAGGTCAGGAGTGAAGGTCACCCTGGCCGACCTCAGATAGCAGATGTAGGCGAACATCAAGGCTATTGAGTTCGATGGCACATGAGCGGACACAACGCCATAATAATTGAAAACCTCAACCAACTCCCAAGGTAAAGGAAAGGTGAACCCACACTCAAAGTGGTCGATGGGAACGACGATCTTCATCAGCGAGCAGGTGCTTAATCCTTCACCTTCAGCAGGCAGTCGAACCAAAATCTGCGAGCTGAGCTGATATTTTTCCAAGAAATCTCAAAACTCTGCCTGAGAGAGGCGATTTGGCTTATGTTCGGCATCATGAAAATCTTAGCTGCAGCACATCGCAGTGTCACCATCTTTTGAGACACCGTGGAGACCGGTGGGAAGTTGGACTTTTGAAGAATGCATTTATTAAGCCACCAAACACAGTATTTATAGTTTCCCAGGCAATGATGGCGTAATCATGACGGAGGGTAGAACCGACAAGATCGCGTGGGAAGATCGCGCCACCTGTTTACTTGGGCAAAAAAGGAGTTTGGCAAGAAGAATATAAATCATTCACCGATTATGAGACCGTGCGATCTCAAGCAAAGGAAACTTGAAAGAGAAATTTTCATCACACCAGCATAGTAATGAAGAGATCACATAAGCAGAAAAAGGAAATTATAATTACAAAACACAAATTGTCTCAGAAAATTACAAAGTTATTCAATAGACACAATACAAAAGCTAAAGAGCGTTGTGAAGGACAAGACGTCATTTCTTTTGATCGCGCTTCCTGCCAACATGAGCGGTCTTGTCCTGTATCTCACCGCCGACAAAGTGATCGCCAGACCGTGGATAGTGCTCAAAACTGACTTATGAATGCCACCTAACTCTTTATCAAGTTAGTCAAGAGGAATGACGATCTCAGAGGCCGGGCGGTCTGCAGGATGATTACTAGGGGACCCAACGAGTAGACCAGGAGAGTTCGCCTGCAACCGCTCATTCTCAGCAAGCAGAGCGTCTGATTTCCCCCTGAAATAAGTAGCATCTTCCCTGGCCTTTCGGAGAATTCTATGGAGGTCAGCTATTTCATCATCAAGCCTCTTCTTGATTTCTTTTTCTCTCTGGTCTGCCTGCTTCCTTGTTTCAACAATCTTCAGCTCGCCTTGAGCAGAGACCGCCTGAAGCCGCCTACTAAACTCAGCTTCCTTCTCCTTGAGCTTGTCATCTTTTCCCTGCAACTCCTTCTCTAACACTCTCTCCCTAGCTTGTGAAACCTGAAGCATCTCAAAAAGAGGTGTCAGAACCTCTGAAAGCAAAGGAGGAGCGACCTCCTGCTGAGGTAGTTCAACCTTCTGCGACAACTCTTCGGTCTCTACTAATCCATCTGCGGTCAAGAGAAACAGCAGCATCAGACGACGAAAAGAAAAAAGAATCGCGAAAGGAAAGCCCATACTCGAAGAAAAGGAGAGACGGCGATTGCAAGAGAAGTCCTGGGCGACCTCAGTGACCGCAGGAAACACGGGCGACACAAGACGATCAGTCAGCCTCCAACGCTCAAGGTCCATCTTTTTCAATTGTCTCTTTCACGATCTCTCACCTTTTCTTCTCTTTTTTAGCTCTTCATGGCTCAGAAGAATATCATCAGTTGGGATGATGACAACTCACGACGTCGCTTTGGTGATTGAGGTCTAATATACACTGGAAGGGAGAAATTAGGTTCAGCGATCGATTTAACCTTACTAGACTGAATAGCCGAGATCGCAGCCACACGGTCTGCAACCGCCTGGGTCAGCTTGGCATCTTCCGCAGCGGTCACCTTCTTCCCGCGAGAAAGAACCTCTTTTTCTTTGAAGAGTTGCGCCTCCACACGAGTTCGCGCGGTCTCTTCCTTCTCTTCTTTCTCTTCCTCCTCTCCCTCTTCTTCTTCTTCCCCCTCTCCCTCTCCTTCTCCCCTGTCTCTTTCCCCTTCCTCTTTTTCTCCTCTTCTTTCTTTTCCTTCTTCTCTTTCTCCTTTTCCTTCTTCTTTTTCTCCTCCTCTTCTTCATTTTTCTTCTCTTTCTCCTCTTTCTTCTTCTTATTCTCCTCCTCCTCCTCCTTCCTCTTCTTCTCTCCCTCTTCTTTCTTCTTCTTCTTCTTCTTCTCTTCATCCTCCTCCTTTTTCCTCTTCTCCTCCTCTCCTTTTTTCCTTCTTCTCTTCTTCCTCTGTCTTTTTCCTTTTCTTCTCCTCCAACATTTTCTTCTCTCCTTTTTCTTCTTCCCTTTGTCTCTTCTTCCCTTCTTCCTTCTCTTTCTGCACCTTCTCAGCCAGTTCAGCTTTAGTCTTCTCGTCCAACAACTTCATTCTTTTCTGCTCCAGCTCGATCTTACCCTCCTCCTTCTCCGTCTTCACCTTCTTAACTTCCTTGTCGGTCTCAATCTTCAGCAGCTCAGCTTCTTTCTCCGCCTGCTCTACTTCAAAATGATGTAATTCAACCTCAAAAGGATCGATGGACTCCGCAATAAAAGGGGAGGAAGAATTATTTAAAGAAGGGTCGTCGAGATATGCCTTTAGTTCAGAGCTGAGACCGCACGACGATTGCAAGACCGCAAGAGAAGAATGAGTTGCTTTGTTAACTACCTGCAGAGGAGCGACCACAAGAGCTTCAGAAGGAAGACGAGCGGAAGTCGGTTTAATCGCAACAATTTTAGCTAAAAGCTTCTTATCTCCTTTCTTTTTGGTCTTCCCGATCTCAGAAGGAGAATCGGTCTTTGACTTCTTTCTACTGATTTCAGCAGTTTTTTCTTCTTCACCAATCCTTTTTCTCAAATTTTCAGCAGAAGCTATGCTCCTCTGAAGGCCGGCTTTTATTTCCTCAGTAGTGATCTGACCGCGATTTACATCGGTCTGTTTGAGCATCTCTAGCGATTTCTCCGAATCAAAAGAAATCTTCACACCAGCTAGGTCAAGTTCTAGCATCTCTGAAGAAGATCCTGTGATGTCCACTATATTCGAGACCGTCTGCGATGGTGCATCGAGTCTCTTCATCTCTGGCTTTTCAACAGTCTCAGCGGTCTCCTTGACCGTCATTTCTGAACACCCCGTCTCAAGTATCTTCTTAGAATCAGCTAACTCTGCGGTCTTAGGCTTCTTCGCTGAAGATTTCTGCGAAACTACAGGCGGAATTGCAACATTCTTTTGCTCCAAGTGCCTTATGAAACTCATTGTCAAGACAACCTCGACGATCTCGAAAGCTTAAGACCGCTTGTCAGATTTTCAGCTCAAGTTTTGAAATTTTTTTCAGAATGATGGGATTCTGCAGGCCTTTTTATAGCCGTCAGTCACATCAAAGGTAATCGCGATCTTCGCGGTCAAAGCGAACATTTCCGAAGTCTTTTAGAACTTGGAAATGTCCGGGGATTATGTTTGCCCAGAAGTTCGCGATCTCAAAAGCTCAGCAGAATTCACCTGGAACTCGCTACCTCGCGAGGTAGAGATTTCATACTCGCCGGCTAGATTGTCGCCACGCTGTTTCTGTTTTCTGAGATGATGACGGTGTTTTCTTTATTCGCAGATCCGTCGATTTCTGGGGCTCCTGGCGAGCCTCTGGCCGTTCCTCCCTTGCAGTCAAGTCCAATAGTCGCACTGGGAGCTCAGTCGGGGGTGTGAGTTGGTCGATCTGTGCGGATCCACCATGGCTCATTGTCGGCGTCGGCGAGCAAGATGCCTTCTGTGGAAGGGTCCTCGCGGCCTCCTATGAGCGATCAAGGGGGTCCTTCGGCGAGCAGTCTACCTCTTCCACCTCTTGTTACTTCTCAGCCCGCCTCTGCGAGTACTTCGCAGGTACCCGCAAGCGACCTTCCACCGCCGCCTCCCATGCCGGCATCGGTCAACGCTCCTGCTGACATCCGCCCTTCCTCGGCGTCTACCCCCTTGGTTCATTCGGGGGGATCATCGCGTCGCGGGGGGAACAGGGGCTCTTCGAGCTTATTTGCCCCGCGAGGAGGTGAACGACCACTGGATGGTCGCGGCAGGGGGTACGCCGATGTTGTCTTCCAACGACCTGCCATGTCGTCGATGCGCCAAGCTCCGGCGAGCCGAGATCATTCGGGGGGTTCCTCGTCGGGTCGGTGAGATACCACCCATCGCAACCCTTCTCCACGCCGGGGCCGGTCTCCTCGTCGGGGTCGATCTCGCAGTCCTCGTCGCGATGCGAGGAATGAAGCTCTTCGGGTCGGTACTTTAGTCTCCTCAGCGTAGTCTTCTTTTCTACTTTCTGGAATTCTCGCTAACCATGCGGTCGTCTTCTTAATTGACAGCTCACGCATCCACTCCAGGGGGAGCGTTGATTGATGCCATCAGACTTCCGCCCCGCGAGTATCAGGAGAAGAATGCTCGCGCTTACATGGAGCTGTAGGCGAAGTTCGATCAGCTGGCCATCTGCGAGCCTCATCGTCGTATCTCCGCACTGGAGGTGCGAGTAACGAAGTTTGAGGAGTTCTAGACGAGGCTGGTCGGTGCTGAGTCCCGGTTCCATTAGATTAATGAGCTGGAGCGTCGAGTGATGATGATTGAACATCGCCAGCAGCTCCACCATGAGGAGCTCGTCAGCATGCGAGTGAGCATGGGCTCGGCGGGAAGGCTGGAGAGGATCGAGGATCAACTTCGCAAGGGCGAGGACACGATGTCTGTGGCCTCCGAGCACTTCAAGCGCGTGCGCAATATCGGCCAGGCCGGGCGACATCCTCCTCCGTCGGACGCGCATCCTCTAGCCCTTAGTAGATTTTTTTCCTTTGTTTCTTGTTTGTTGAGTAATCGCCGTTTTGGCGACTATGTAATCAAAACTTTATTTAATTCATAATATCATTTGGCGAGCATTCAATCTCGTGTTTGATTTGTTGTCTTGATTCTTGCGATGATATGCCTGCCGTGTCTTCTTTGATATTGTTTTTGCGAGCATTGATGAGGGATCGTCGCGCATCTTCGACGAGCTTCTATGTATTTCTGTGCAGGTCCTCGCGAGCTGTGGGTCGGCGATTCTGGAGGCGCGGTGCCGCTACGTCGACTTTCCGTGTTACTCGCGACACCCTTATTTCTACTCGCGGAGGGCTAGCCCATACCCCCTCCCTTGCCTTTGGTTATAAATGGGTGGGGGGGGGGGGGATATTAATTACGCTATCGGCGACCTTCCACCTCTTCTCGCGAGTATCTTTGATTTTCCTTCTTCTCGCCTTTGATACCCGCTTTTCTTCCTTTCCTTTTTCTCGTCTGCGATGAATGACGAAGCTGCTGCTCAGCGTGCCAATCACGGGAAGAACTTCGCTGCGGCGACGTTCAAGAAGTCCACCTCTACACAGAAGGACTTGGATGAGTTTAAGGGGATATTCCTCCCCGAGGGATACTCAGCAAGGCTTTCTTGCCAGAGCGAGCGACTAAACAGCTTCATGGAGGGCGAGAACATCTTCCCGATCCGCCACTTTTAAGTGGGCCTACGACTACCACTGTGGCCGGAGCTTCGCCAGATTCTCTGCTACTTTGGGATAGTCCCGCTCAGCTCAACGCGATGGCGATGATCGTCGGGTTCCTCTGCTTCTTGCGAGAAGAGAAGATCACCTTCGATCTTTCTGTCTTCAGGAGAATCTTCTCCTTCATGGCGACCGGCGAGGACGTCATCTTCTTGTGCAGCCATGTCTGCACGCTGGTCGGCACGGTGAATAAGAATCACCGCTGGGGGAAAGCTGATAGTCGCTGTCGGCGGCGACTTCGAGGATATTCCTCGCCAATCCCACCAGCCGCCAGATCACGTTTTCGCCACCCCCTTCTTGGAGGGACCTCAGGAGAAACTCCTCAACGCCTTCCGAGGCCGCCGTTTTGACGTTGTCTTCTGGCGACAACGGGTGAACGACCTCCCATGGGTCTTCTCGGGTGCAGGTAATCTTGGTCAAGCATCAGCCATACTCGCGTATCTACTATTGGTTGGCGACTAATATTTGTCTTCTTTCTTCTGCAGTTACTCACATTCTATCTCGCGAGCCTCTCCCCGTGGCGAAAGAGGCGATCCCTTCTCAGGAAGGCACAGGGATCCTTTGCGCGAGGATGAGGGGAGGCCGTCATCCCCCATCGATTTGTCGGAGATCCCCGATGACCCGATGGATGTCGGCATGAAGGCGGGCTCCTCGTGAAAGAGGAAGGATAAGGGCAAGGTCAAGCCCGGGGAGCCGACGAGGAAGAAGAAGGAGCTCGCGAGCAAGAAGCTCGACGAGAAGGCCGACCCCGCGGAGGCGGGCGAGCTCAACTGTCACCCCAACTTTGGGGAGGGTGAGCGCGGCGAGGATGCCTATGGTCGCCCGCTGGTGACCTGGGCGTAACGTGCACATGAGGTGACTCTGAGCACCAATTTTCCTGCTTGGTCGGAAGATTGGGAGAGGCATTCGACGTCACGTTCGCCCTCTACGGCCGCGCAGACGCCGAGTCGTTGCAGGAGGTCTCGGCCGAGTACCTGGCTCACTAGACCTCGCACTCGCTCCTGCGGTCGACGGGGCTAAGTCATCAGACGACGAGGAGCCTACTCGCCTATGAGGAGCGAGTAAGGGTGCTGAGCAGGAAGCTCATCGCTTTCGAGGCCAAGGTCGCAAATGCAAGGCCTACGAAGTACTCGCACCCTTCTCTTGAAGTACATGCTTCATACAGTTGCTCGCTTTTTGTCGATCATTACACCAACGCTTTATTTTGTCATGCTCGCAGGAGGCCGAGGTGGAGACCGCGAATAGGATGTCGCGGATCGAGGAGCTGGAGGACACCCGGGCGGCCCTGGAGGCCGCTCAAGTAAGGATCGCCGAGCTGGAAACTCGGCCTACCGAGCAACAACCTGCGATGACGGGTCCTTCCCGGGTGGGAAAGAAAATAAGGATCCATGGCGACGAGATGCCAGTGTTCGTCGCAGCATCGCGCGAGCAACCGGGGTCCGGGAATGTCGTCCTGAGTCGGTTGAGAGCTGACGGCTACTTAGTGCCTGAGGTGATGAATCTGACGGAGGTAAATGCTCGGTCCATTCATGCCAAGCGTAATGAGTCTAAGGATCTCAAAAGAACCTCTTTTCGCCTTATGAGCTTCGAGGTGATGGACATCATCCCTGCCCTGCTCGCGGAGGAGTCCACTTCCCCTACTCACGTTCCCACTCCTCGGGTGAGCGATGACGAGGATGAGGACTCTGAAGATGATGAGGACGAGGACGGCGATGAAGTGGAGATTGTCAACGTCAACGACGAAGACGAAGACACCGACGAGGATGAAGGAGGTGATGATGATGCCTAATCGGCAGGGCCCCCTTTTTGATCGCCCTGTCGGACTTTTGTAAAGCTTTTGTGAATGCAATACTCGCACGCATATATGAAAGAAGATATTCTTTTGTCTGCTTGCTCTTCTTATACTCGCTGGTGCTGTGGAAATCAGTAGGCTCTTAGGCTCGAACGCGGTGAGTGCTCGCTAGGCTCATAGGCTCGAAGTGAGGTTGAGTGATCGTCGTCACGACATGTGTGACCTTGAAAGATACTCGTTATGATCGCCGTCACGACAGGTGCGACCTTGAAAGATACTCGCTATGATCGCCATGCTCGCACTCTGGAAACTCGCTTTCTTCAAAGGATGATGTCAGCTATGGGCACTCGGGGAGTCCCGTGAGACGCACGCTCTCGAGGCTTCTACTCCACCTGGTGAGAATATTTTTAGAGTTCATAATCATAATGATAACAACAAGGGCAAGCAGGGGATGATGGTCTGGGGGGTCCAAGGGGACGCACAATCCCGAGACCTTCATCCTACTGGGATGCTGGATGCTGATAAGTAGGGAATGACAGCCGGGGAGGTCCAAGGGGACACACCATCATCCCGAGGCCTCCGTCCTACCATGATGTTGAATGCTGACGAGTAGGGAATGACAGTCGGGGAGGTCCAAGGGGACACACCGTCCCGAGCATTCATCCTACTGCGATGTTGAATGCTGACCAGTAAAGAATGACAGTCAGGGAGGTCCAAGGGGACACACCGTCCCGAGGATTCCATCCTACTGCGATGCTGAATGCTGACAAGTAGGGAATGACAGTTAGGGAGGTCCAAGTGGACACACCGCCCCGAGGCCTCCATCCCACTGCGACGTTGAATGCTGACCAGTAGAGAATGACAGTCGGGGAGGTCCAAGGGGACACACCGTCCCGAGGACTCCATCTACTGCGTTGCTGAATGCTGACCAATAGGGAATGACATTCGGGGAGGTCCAAGGGGACACACCGTCCTGATGCCTCCATCCTACTGCGATGCTCAATGCTGACCAGTAGGAGTGACAATCGGGGAGGTACAAGGGGACACACTGTCCCGAGGCCTCCATCATATTGCGATGCTGAATGTTTTGAGAAGATCTTCCTTCTGATTACTTAACAATCAGAGGGGATTAATCGTACCGACTCAGTGATTGGAAGAAGTGATGGTTAAACAAGGCTTTGCCACGGGCCTTTTTGCCATTTGAGGTTTAAACGACACCTTTAAGCAAGGGTCCCTCAGTCAGTTAAACCGATCATCTCTTCGTCGAGTTGGGAGGTCGGCGTCTAGACTTTTCTTTGATAATCTCTCCAGTTGGATGAGAAATGCGATCGGGGGGGGGGGGGGGGGGGGGGGGGGTTGTTTCGGCCAACATGCAAGGGGGGAGCTGATCTCGACCATCAGTGCAGAGGCTTGGTCTTAGGAGAACTCGCTGACCCGACGCACTGCCCTATCACCCGTACTGGGTTTTACGAGAGTTAAGTCGGAGGTCTGTTTCCCAACCTATCGTGGAGATCGATTTCACTTACTCTTTTTCTTTTTTGAAAAACATTTTGCTGAAAGAGAAAAAGGACTCACGCCGTCTCATGTTTCAGGGAGGGTGCATAATTCATTTATACAAAAGGAAATATAATGAGGGAGGACATACACACTCCTGTCAGGGATATAACCTTTTCAGGTCGTCACCGCTCCAGGTATTTCCAAGTAATTCCCCTTCGTGATTTTGCAGACGATACCCGCCAGCGCTAATGACTCGTGGATGATGAAGGGCCCTTCCCAATTCGGGTTAAGCTTTCCGACAACGACTCTTCCTGCTGCGTCCACTTTCTTCAGAACGAGATCGCCTGCTTGGAAATGTTTGATGCGGACGTGCTTGTCAAAGTATTCGCCATTCGTCTCTTGATCTCCTCTTGTCGAGCTGAGGCTAGATCTCAGAGTTCTTCGATATAGTCGAGAGATAACCTCTGAGCCTCTTCATTTTCTAGCCTCCATTGCTCATCTCCGTCCTCGGCCGCAACCACCCTAGGACTTCTGACCTCAAACTCCACTGGGATGAGAGCTTCTGACCCGTGAGATAACTTGAAGGGAGTTTCTCCCGTGACCGAATTAGGAGTGGTCCTTAGGGCCCATAGGACTGAAGGGAGTTGCTCTGCCCAGCTCCCTTTTAGATTCTCGACCTTTTTCTTCAGGAGGTTGATGACCAGTTTGTTGGCTGCTTCCACTAGCCCGTTGCTCCGAGGATGATGTACTGAGGCGAACCGAAGATCAGTTCCCAGCTGCTTGCAGAAGTCCTCCAGCTCCAAGCTGGCGAACTGAGGACCGTTGTTGGTGATGATGGCGAGAGGGATCCCGAACTTGCAAGTTATTTCTCCCCAGATGAAGTTCTTCACGATTTGAGAGGTGGTCTTGGCCAGAGCTTTGACCTCGATCCACTTGGAGAAGTTGTCGATTATGACTAGAACGAACTTCCTCTGTCCGCTAGCTTGGGGAAAGGGGTCTATCAAATCCATTCCCCAGATGGCAAACGACCATGAGGCAGTGATCGAACGAAACTGCTGGGCTGACTGCAACTGAAGAGGGGCGAAGAGTTGACACTTCTGACATTTTTTCGAGAAAGCTTTGGCATCCTTTGGGATGTGTTGCAATTATTAGTTTTAAATTAATATGTCGAGTCAATGTCGGTTTATTAGAGTCTTTAGGAGTGTGGGGGTTTTGTCCCACATCTTGTATCGGTGTTTATGAGTCTGATTGTAATCCTATAAAAAGCCCCTTTGAGGATGAATATCATAACTTCTATTTCCCTTTTATTTCTTTCAACATGGTATCAGAGCCAAAGATCTGAAACCCTAAATTTTTTTTTCTGGCTGTCCGCCACTTTCGTTCTTGTTTTTTTTTCAACCCCGCTATCGTCGAGCCGTTCTGCCCGTGGTCCCCCGAGAGATTTCTCTCTCGCTCCCGTCGACGGTCTCTGATTCAGTCGACGGGAGCGGCATTCTAGCTTAGTCGATCTCGTCGGCCAATCATCTGCTCGCTTCCATCGACGCCGTCGTCGATGCCTGGTTCTCCCGTCGAAGTCGATGCCTGCTTCTCCCGTCGAAGTCGGCGCTTGCTTCTCCATTGGAAGTCGCCATCTGCTTCTTCCTGCGACAGTGTGCTCTGCTTCTCTTCGTTCTCGTCGTCGACTGGCCTGCTGGTTATCGTCGATCTCTGCTCATCCTCTGCGCATTTGCCGATCAAGCCCCCGTTCCGTCTCCTGCGCCTGATTCGACATCCTATCCGCGTCCTTGACGTCGGATCCCATGGAGCTCGTTTGATATGGCTCTCACTGCTCTCGTTCTCATCGACGGAACCTCACTTCTCCCGATCACTACAGATCCAAGCAGCGTGTGTTCCTGCAGTTTCTATGCTTGACCGCAACTTCGTGGATATCTGCCCTTCCAGTCATGGCAAATCCGACGCTGGCTACTCATATTTTCCAAATCCTGTCGAGCTACTTCCTGTGCTGCTGCCTCATATGATCTTACCTGTCGTCATGGATCACGTTGCTCGCTTCTTTCGTCGATGATGGTGATGATGGAGTGGTTGCTTTGTTTTTTAGTGTTTTTTTATCTTAGTTTTATTATGTTGTTTTGCCTATATGCACGTGCTATCCACGTGAGGGGGGAGTGTTGGGACAAATGCGACTCGAATGATCTTTCCCGATTTTTCGCTTTCGTTCCACATGGCCTCTAGGCTTGTTGTATGTGTGTTTGTCTCCCAAGTTTGTCTTTCAAATTGGTCGTGTGTTGGGACACAATTGTGTTGGTTGTTATAATCTCAGCGGGTTGTGTCGTGTGGGACCGTGTCGTGTGGGACTGCGTCGTGTGGGACCGCCCTTCTTGCGGATTATCCCCGACAGATTATCCTCGACGGATTATCCCCGATCACTCGTTTGATGATTTGCTCCACATCTTTCGTTCTCTTTCGCATGTTGTGTGTGTAGGTGATGTTGGTTGACCTTTCTATCCAGCAGGGTGTATCGTGTGGGAATATCCCCGGTAACCCGTCTGTTGATTTCTTTCTTGCGAGTCCACGTCGTGTGTGAGACCTGCGTCATGTGTGGCTATGTCCCCGGCATGATTCCTCGGTTTGGATTTTCCCCCGGTGGCTCGTCTGTTGTTTTGTCCCGCATCACCTACCTTCATTGCCGTTATTTGATATGTCCAAGCTGAAGGTTCGCCCTTCAGCTTGAGGAGGAGTGTTGGAATTATTAGTTTTAAATTAATATGTCGAGTCAATGTCAGTTTATTAGAGTCTTTAGGAGTGTGGGGGTTTTTGTCTCACATCTTGTGTCGGTGTTTATGAGTCTGATTGTAATCCTATAAAAAGCTCCTTTGAGGATGAATATCATAACTTCTATTTCCTTTTTATTTCTTTCAACAGGATGGTTGGCCAGAAGTAACCATGACTCTGGATTCTCTGCTCCAGAGTGTGAGTTCCAGAATGACTTCCGCACTCTCCTGAATGGATCTTCTCAAGAACTCCAGGTACTTCGACCTCCAAAACGCATCTGGCCAAGGGGCCCGAGATGGTCTTGCGAAACAGCTCGTCGCCATGCAATAGATAGTACGCCGCCTTGTGCTGAAACTTCCTCTGATCCCTGTCATCTGCCGGGAGTTTACCGGTAGTCAGGAATGCCACGAACGGGTCCATCCAGGAAGGGCGCTGCTCGATCTCCATCATCTCCCCTTCTTCGATGGACGGTCGAAACAACCCGGTGATAATTCCTCCAGCCCTCGACCCATACTTGGCCAAACGATCTGTCGCCGAGTTCTCGTCCCTCGGCACGTGCTCGACGAAGAAGGATTGAAAGCCTCCAAGGTACTTCTGCATGGTATCCTGAAACAACCCTTTCACCTTGACAAGGTACTTCTGCAGGATGACATCGCGCACTTCGAACTCTCCTTGAATCTGCAACGCAACCACCATTGAATCTGTGAAAGCTCGAATATCCTGGATGCCCAACTCCTTGGCGAGACGCAAGCCGACCACTATTGCCTCATACCCTGCTTGATTGTTCGTGACGGGAAAGAGGATCTCGACTGCTTGCTCGATCATAGTTTCCCGTGGGTTGACAAGCACGATGCCTACTCCCACAGAGCTTTTGCCTGAAGCTCCATCCACGAACATCTTCTAGGAAACCAGATTGGAAGGTCCCTCACTCGGATCCGCTTCTCCCGAGAAGTCGGCTAAGAAATCTGTCACCGCTTGCGCTTTGATCGCCACCCGGGGCGAAAAGGAAATGTCGAACTCAATGAGTTCTACCAACCATTTTGCTAGCCTTCCTGAATGCTCCACTCTTTCCAGGACACTTCAGAGGGAATGATCAGTCACAACACGGATGGAGTGAGCTTGAAAATAAGGACGGAGCTTCCGCGCCGACATCTCCAAGGCGAAGACAAGCTTCTTTAGGATAGGATACCGCAACTCCGCCTTCTTTAGCACTCGACTTACATAATAGATTGGTAGCTGCTTTTTTCCTTCTTCTCTGACGAGCACCGAGCTTACCGCTTCCCCCTACTCCCAGGTAAAGGAGTAGGTCTTCACCTATTTTCGGGCCTTGGAGGAGAGGTGTCTGGGTTAGCTGATGCTTTAACTGTTCAAACGCCTTCTCGCACTCTTCGGACCACTCAAAATATTCATTCTTTTAGTGCGTCTTGAAGAATGGAGAGCACTTCTCCCCCGCCTTTGACTGGAAGCGGCTAAGGCCTGCCAGCCTTCCAGTCAACCTCTGGACTTCTTTGGTACTCTTCGGCGAGGTCATCTCCAGGATCGCCCTGACCTTGTCAGGATTGGGCTCTACTCCCTCCGGGGCGAGGAGATGCCCCAAGAACTTCCCCCTGCCTGCCCCGAACACGCACTTCACAGGATTGAGCCTCATCTTGATCTTTCTAAGTGTTGCAAAGGTCTCCACTAGATCGGTAACATGCTCCTGGGCGCCCTTGCTTTTGATCAAGAGGTCGTCCACATACACTTCCAGATTCCTCCCCTTTTGCTCCTTGAAAACATGATCCATCATCGCTGGTAGGTAGCCCCCACGTTCTTCAACCCGAAGGACATCATCTTGTATCTATAACAGCCATCGCTAGTGATGAAGGAGACATCACGACAATCGGGAGGATGCATCCAGATCTGGTGGTATCCTGAAAACGCTTCAAGAAAGCCCATCACAGAAAAACCGACGGCTGAATCAACCAGCGCGTCGATTTGAGGCAGAGGATAACAATACTTCGGGCAAGCTTTATTCAACAATGAAAAATCGACACACATTCTCCAGCTTCCCCCAGCCTTCTTCATCATTACAACTTTCGAGACTCAGCCTGGATATTGGATCTCCGACACAAAGCCTACCTTAAACAACTTCCTCACTTCCTCCCTAATAGGATCGGCCAACGCGATTACACTCGCCCTCTTCTTTTGCCGGATGGGTTTGACCGTGGGGTCTAGATTGAGGCGATGACAGGCGACCTCCGCGTCAATCCCATGCATCTCCGCATCACTCCAAACGAAGATGTTGACATTCTCTTACAGACATGCCGCCATCTTGATCTTCTCTTCGGTCTTCAGAGACCCTCCTATCTTCAGCAGTCCAGGTATTCTGGCCTCAGAGAGTACCTCGATCTCTTCCACCTCTTCACGCTGCTTCCAGCCTTGCTGCGCTCTTCAGCGCTTTCTCCATCTCCTCTGCATCCTCTATTCAGCTGATGGTGCTAACCGCGCTGAGATAGCACTCACGGGCTGCTCTCGGATCGCTTTGAATCCTCACTTGGACATCCACCTGACAGTACTTTAAGCACTGATGATAGGAGGATGAGAGGACTTTGAAGAAGTTGATTAGCGGCCTCCCAAAGATTTCCTTGTAGCAGCTTGGGGCGTCGACGATGATGAGCCGACACTTGAGTGAGGTGCCACCGAGTGTTACCAGCAGATCTGCTCCTCCTTCCACTTCTTTCTTCTCTCCTGAGAAGCCAAAGAGGGGACCATCCGAGGCCATTACTCTTTCTTCCTCAACACCCAACCCGTCGAACGTCTTTTTAAAGATAACGGTCACGGAGCTCCCATTATCCACCAAGATTCGATCGACAATGTAGTCCTCTATAGCTGTCTGGATCACGAGGGCATCATGGAAGGGATTCTCATTCCCTAACATGTCCTCTGAGAAGGTGATCTCCTCCAATGGGGGGGGGGGGGGCTGCTAAGTCAAGGCGACTCTCTTGCGGTAGATTTGATGGAGACTCCCCTTGCGGGTAGCTCCTAGCCCCCTCCCCCATGGATCATTCTTACTCCTACTCATCCTTGGACAACTCCTCGACCTCCTTGGTCGACTCAGTCTTCGTTCCTCCTTCGAACGGGGGCTTGGAACGCCATCGGCTCGATAGGGGCTTCCTGTATCTGCTGTCCTTCTCCACCTCTGGCGGCTAGCCTTTTTCTGGCTTCCCAGAAGTCCGAGCAGGCCATCCTCCCATGCCCTGCTACTTGATGCAGCTCGCAGTAAAGGGGAATCTCTTCCGCCTGCGGCTTTCTTCGGGCTGGCCTGTTACCCCGTTGGGCAACGACCATCGCTTTCTCTCCATCTTTCCTGACGCCTCTCTGGCTGGTTGAAATTCCTTCTTTCCGGGGAGAATCTCCTCCCGGACCTTGGTGCTGGGGTCTGCCGGCCAGCCTCCACGGGGGCCTATTAACGGGGACCTGATAGCGCTTTTCTTCCTCCCGACTCTCCGGAGTCACTATTGTCCTCCTCTCCTCCTGCCTCCTTCGTTCCTCCCTCCTAGGCTCTTCTCTCCTCCTCTCTTCCGGCTTCTTCCTCTCTTGCCTTCGGGGCTCCTCCTTCTTCCTGGGTACGGGGACCTTCTCCTCTTCTTCCTCCTCCCTGGTCAGCTTGGTGAGTTTGGCCAGGAAGCCGCGATTCGAGGCCTCCCCTTGGACGAACTTATTGGCCCTCTCAATAAGCTCCTCATAGGACATGGGAGGATCCTGGCTGATTTCCAGCTTGAAGAGGTCTTCCCTCTGGCCGAACGTTAGGGCAAGCTGCAGGGTGAAGCCATCCACCTCCTGGATGTCCAACACTTCTTCCTGAAAGCGATCGATGTAGTTCCCTAATGTCTCCCGCACTCCTTGCACCAGATAAAAGAGGGTCGTTGCCTCCTTCTTCCTCTTCTTGGCTGTGGCGAATCGCATCGTCACTCCCCGACGCAGGTCTTCGAAGCAGTAGATGAAATCTACCGCCAGTTGGTGGAACCAATCTCTGGCCTTTCCTCGGAAGGTGATGACGAAGAGCTTGCACTTAAAGGCATCCGACATGGTTCAGATGGAGGCAACATATTCAAACCACTGGAGGTGGCGGACAAGATCATACCTCCCAGAGTAATAACTCATGACTGGCTCCCTGAACCCTTCCAGAACAGATGCAGAGAGGATCTCTTCACAGAACGGGCTCTTACCGCTTTGCTGGCGACGATCCTCGACCTAGCGAGAAACCCCATCATACTCGCCATATGGGCGAGGATCATGGTACCTCGCCGGATTCTCTACATCGCAGAACTGGATTCCCTGCAAGCTTGGCTGGTAGAATTGCGGCCTCCTTGGTCGCCCTGGCTCCTCCTCCACATGCTCCTTCCCTGCTCGCTGAGAGGGACCACCGTCTTCTGACGGAGTCACGCGACGAGGCGAGGTCGCCGTGCACTCCGTGCAGGGAAGCAAGGCTGCTCGCAAACTTCCCTCCATTCTCCGCGCGAATTCCTCGAAATCCGCCTTCGTTACATACTCGCCTCCTTCTGCCGAGTTGCCGGCAGCTCCTTCATGATCGCCAACTTCCACCATCTCGCTTTCTTGCTAGCCTTTCTTACTCTGACTACGATCCACACTCACCGCTGGTGCAGGGAGCCAAAGTGCTGAAGCTAGGAAAATCCCGACCCCAAAAATTCGGATCAATGCAGCCAAAGGTTACTCGTCTAGCGATCCGGCTCGACGGCTTGATGGGCAACAACGATGGGACTGAGAGAGCAACAACAAGACTCTGGGTGTTGCGGCAGGGAGGTCCCACCACGTACCCAGAAGCTCATAAGAGACTTCCCCTCCACAACCAAAGATGGCCGAGTAGGGTACGAGGAAGACACCGACTTGACGAGTATCATGAGTAACAGCTAAGCATGACAGGTCCGATAGTTCGAAAGTAGGGTTCCGAAAGCTCAGCCAAAGGTGTCAATCCAAGTACCCCTGAGTTCCTATTTATAAGAAAACCAAATGGGGGGGGGGGGGGGGGGGGGTCTTATTTATAGCCCAGCCCAACCCGGCGACTATGCGACATTTGAGGCGATCTCGCCTGGCTTCGGCGAGCATCGCTTATGTTCGCCCACCTTGGCGAGTATGAGGGGTTGCTCGCACATGCTCGCTTATACTCGCCTAGGCCTTCCACTGTTCCTGCTAGTTGAGTTATCTTTAACCTCTGTCTCTTGGCTTCCGCTTTGACCTTTTGACTTTGACTTCTGCCTACGTGGCCTGAATCGGGTCCAACCCCCGAAGAATATGAGTTGTACAGTTTGGAAGGCCCGAGATAATATTGTTACTGCCCATAGAGTCCTCCCAAGCCCTTGAAGTCCCCGCTTCCCCACTAGCACCCTAGCGCAAAGAACACAACACGTCAGATCATCATCAAAAATCAAACATCAAGCATATGAACACAAGGTTCCAACAAACAATCCTATGTGGACAACTTTTATTAATGGTCTAGAACCCCTAAACCTATCTCTGATACCAAATTTGTAACACCCACCGTCAATAACTGTATAATATGGGTCCGACCGGGCCCCCACAACATACACTCATCACAAACATGATATTAAAACATGGTATGAGAGAGTACTCCATCTAAAGTCTCATCATCAGATTTATATCGCAGCGACAAAATACTAAAATAGTAAAGTGTCCACAACTATCCAATCAGCAAGTGCATGTCCTTATGGCCTATACATCACATGTCCACAAAAGAAGCAAGTGAACTTCATAATCTACCTCAACACACAGGCCAGAACATCATCAAAAGAAAGTACTAGAACCAAGAAAGGAAAATACTTTATGAGGCTTATTTTTCTTTTATCTCAGGCAAGCTAGCACGCACTTGCATCCGAACCGTGCCATGCAGTTAAAGACCATGAGGGAGTAAACAAGGGTCAGCTATGAGCTAACCACAAACCGCATAACAACCTCACTTCTCCCGGCCGTCCTAGCGGACCTCGGGAAACCACATCATCCTGCAGGGAAGCACTTTGTATAATAAAAATAGACAAATAAACAATGCTTGTAAAAGAGAACTAAACTAAGTGGCACAAGCAACTACACGTCTCTATGTGAAGCATTAATAAAAAAGGGCCTACAATGCAATAATGAATGCAACCAGGTATCCACTTACGGATCCACCACGACACCTAGCATAGCGTGCATGAATCTAGCACATCATCATTATTAAGCCACAAGCATCAAACGCTCTCAAGGCGTTTTAAACATACAAGTGAGGATCTAGTTGGTTATACCCTCATTTAGGTCCCTTCTACTAGAATCCTAACTCAACTGGTGAGGTCGGTTATACCCATGCTCTCGGGCCCATCTATCAACACTCTATAAATCGGAGCGGCCGGTTATACCCTTTTTTCGGCCCTTCTACCGACTCCTAGCAATGAATCAATTTCATTTCAAATAATGGGAGAGGCCAATTAGGTTATACCCATTCTCTCTGGCCCTTCTACCAACTCCCAATCATTCACAACAAAAATGTTTGGTTATACTTCTCATGCAGGTCCTTCTACCATTTACTTAAAATACGAAGGAGTCCGATTATACCTTCTCAAATCCCTTCTACCTGCTTTCAAGTTTCCTGCTAGAGTCAGTCAATGTACATAGGCATTCCTGCTGCGATTACGCCCGACTATTTAGAGATTTCACTTGCACCTTATGCCCTAACCCCAACATGGCGATTCCCTACCGAAAACGGGCATTATGACTGGGTTATGGCCGCATTCGCACCTCTAACAAAATCCCTAAATGCAACGCCAAACAACATCACCGAATCGGGCCACCTATCGCGATTAGGCTTCACCCACAATGCCTAGCCCGAAATCGAAATCAGGCAATTTAATGCAAGCACGTCGGGGTTGCAATCCCACACTCCGGTGATTCGCAATGAACCGTGGTTACCTCAAGCTCTCTAATTAGAGGCATCAGATGCCACCATAACTTAAATGCAAGTAGGACAACAAAGAGAACAAAGGCATGTCCTAAGGACCGTGACGAGGGAGTCTTTATCTTCCTCGCTTTTCTCCCCGCCATGAAAATCCATGCACGAATGGCTGGAGAACGACCGTGGAAGCCCGATCTATCTGTTGTTGGCAACGACTCTTATTCTGGAGTTGTAGTGCTCCAAGAGCCTCCACTTCTTTCTCCTCCTGCTCCTCTTCCTCTCCTTTTTCACGGCCTAAGTGAGAGAGTTTTTTAGAAAGTGAAGACTTGGATCACCCAAATTCGACCTAAAGTTCCCCAGTAGAGGCTACTAGCCATTAGATCTTAAACTTCCAATCCAATGGTTGAATCGGATTACGAAATGAAATTACCCGACACCTGCTCTCCGCCTAAACTTGGAGTCGGTCAATGATTGACTTGTCGGTTGGCGATCGTTGATCGGCTACCCAATCAGCGGTCGACGATCGATCTCTCGATCGATGATTGCCGATCGCCGGTCGACCCCCCGATCGGCGGTCAATGATTGACCTATTGGTTGGCGGTTGCTGGTCAACCACCCAATCCGCGGTCAACGATCGAGTCAACAGAGGGCACCCATGCGTGAACACATTTCAAATGTAGAAATTGGGGTGTTCACGTCTAATGTTTGAGCATTTGATTTGGAGTTATGTTGTTGGGTAGAACAAAGGGTTACTGATTATAACTAATATCTTACTCATCAAAGATGTCTTTTTCTTCAGTTAACATAAATCTTCTGTACACTCCAGTTTCATGCAGTGCTTCTCGATATATTGTTTGTCTTCAAATCTCATTCTATCATCCATTAAATTAAAAGTATAACTTTGAACTGGTTTAGACTTAGTAAACATCATCTTTAGTGATTTTTTTTTATATTTGAAACTTATAGATTTTTTTTGTTCTTCTTTAATTAAGAGTTGAAGAATTATTGTTACACGCGCGCGCGCGTGCACACACACATATATAAAACACTCTTTGGTGAAACATTCATCTTTCCAAATTTACCCTTCTTTATTATTACTTCTACAACATTTTAAAATGTGCTTAATTTGTGTTTTTAAAATGTGCTTAATTTATCCTCTTAATTTCTATTAAGTTTTATATTTGTCGAAACAATTTTTTCATGGGGATGAGGGCGATGAACTACGAGTGTACAATTTTTTCTACCCCATGCACGGCTACTTGTATATATATGTATGAGAGTTTATCTAAGCTATTCTTATTTCTAGTTCCTGCGGAGTACTTTTGTGCTTTGGATGCTAATGGCAGAAGATGTGATATGGACCAGAGGCCCGAGCTTTCGAAAGGAAGTGTCGAGTTTGTTGCTCCAACAGAGTATATGGTGCGACCACCAATGCCACCATCATACTTTTTCATTATTGATGTATCAGTTTTTGCAGTTCGGAATGGTCTCCTTGAGGTATATATACTTGTTACCTTTTAACATTTCAGTCTAAATTCTGCTTTATGCCATTCCATCGCAAAGTTTTTTTTACAACATGCTGTTTGCTCTTTGGGACCATGTGTGCATTATTGTCCTTGCGTTTTCTCAAAATTAATCTTTAGTCTTACGATTCCATGCAGGTTGTGTCAAAGACCATAAAGTCTTGTCTTGATGACCTACCTGGCTTCCCAAGAACTCAAATTGGCTTCTTAACTTTTGACAGCACCCTGCACTTTTATAGTTTGAAGGCATGTTTCTTTGTCCTTCCAGATATATTTGTAGTAAACATATCTCATAATGATAAACTAAGTTCAAGTTTCTACTCATTTGAGCTTTTATTTTTGTTGTGTTAGTCTAGGAAAAAGTGTGTAATTTGCTCTTTTCCTTGCACCAGTCTTCCTTGTCGCAGCCACAAATGATGGTTGTAGCTGATCTTGATGATATATTTTTACCTTTGCCGGACGACCTTCTTGTGAATCTCTCCGATTCAAGATGCGTTGTGGATGCATTTCTGGATAGTTTACCGAGTATGTTCCAGGATAATACAAATGTAGAATCTGCTTTTGGTCCTGCACTAAAAGCATCATTTATGATTATGGTATTTTTTTACTCTGCAATTTCATCACTATATTACCTATATTTCATAGTTCTAATACCGGAGAAATATTTATATGAACTTTCTCACCTTTTCCTTCAGAGCCAACTTGGAGGAAAGTTACTTGTTTTCCAGACTACTTTACCTTCTCTTGGTGTTGGCCGTCTTAGATTACGAGGAGACGATCTTCGAGTATATGGAACCGATAAGGAGCATAACTTGAGGTTACCTGAAGATTCATTTTATAAACAAATGGCTGCAGACTTTACAAAAAATCAGATTGCAGTTGATATTTATGGTTTCGGCGATAAGTACTCCGACATAGCTTCTCTAGGTGACAATTAAAGAAAATATGCATATGGAGTGGTAGTTATGAAAGCATGACCTCAATTAGTTACATTTGGGTTATATTCTTATTTGTAGGAACTCTTGCCAAATATACTGGAGGTCAGGTGTACCATTATCCATATTCTATGACAGATACACACCAAGAGAAACTAAGGCATGAACTTGCTAGGAACCTTACACGGGAAACTGGTTGGGAAGCTGTGATGCGCATTCGATGTAGCAAAGGTCAGTAGATGATATAATGCTGTTTACTTGAGCTACTTTATGTTTGTATTATTTTGTTGAAGTATACCATAAATATCCTTAAGATTGTATTTTACTTTTACAGGTGTACGGTTTACCGCTTATCATGGGCATTTCATGCTAAGATCTGCTGATTTGCTAGCCCTTCCAACTGTTGATTCAGATAAGGCCTTTGCAATGCAATTGTCTTTAGAAGAGACCTTGTTGACCACTCAAGCTGTGTTCTTCCAAGTTGCTTTACTGTATCCTTAACGTAGAATATCTTTTAAGAACTATTTTCCCAAACTTGTGAAAGTAATCCTAGCATTGGTATCACATTATAAATCAAAATAGGTTTTACACGCATTTATGTAGATGGAGAAAATTAATGCACAATTACTATCATTTTGGTAATACATTGTCTACGACATAAATAGACCCCAAGTAACACCTAATGCGCAAACATTTGTATCACATTATAGACCAAATAAGGCTTTAACACATTAATGTAGATGGAGAAATTAGTGCACTGTCCCTCTCATTTTTGGTAATACACATCATAATTGAAGGCCCTGAGATGATATGTTTTTCCTGCCTTATCTCTCAGCCCTTATCATTATCATTTTATTTGTCTTCATTTTGAATTCGTACCCAATCACTTTACCAATTCTATCAATGTTACCTTAGCTTTATCTCTTTAATTTCCTTATCTTCCTCATTAAATTTATCTACCCATCCAATGAGTGCATTGTTACGGATCGGTTACGACTCATCCACTAGTTATCTATGTTATTACTAATATGTATTCAAGTCAACGTATGTGTCGTGTTGCATCGAGTCAAGTTAAGTAGTGTTTTAATATTTTAATATTTCCATGTATTTACGGGTGAGCCACCCGGGGTCCTATAAATAGACCCTTAGTCTTGTAAGGAGAAGTCAAGTAATGAAAGAGTCTAATTCCCGTCTTTGAGTGTGAGGTCTTGGTAGCTCTCTCTTCCAGCGAGCAAGCACCGCTTAGGCAGTCGCGGTCATGACTTCATAGTATCTCCATACCCCGCATCTCCACCTCCGACCACTGCCCCGACGATCTCCGACCAAGGCCCATAACAACTTGGTATCAGAGCCATCGGTCCTCTTCCGCCAAACACGTCAGCACCTTCCACCAGTCCGTTCCAACCGTCGGCAACCTTCGCAACTTCAGTCGTCATCAACGCCCTCTTCCGCACGCGTCTTCGCCTTCCCCCAAGCAGACCGAACCACCGACAAGCCTCCCGCGAGACCCTAGTCTGTTTTCTGCAGGGCTGGGCAGCCTCCTCCAAACGCAACTGCCCTCCATCCCCGATCAGCTTTTCCGACAAGACTCGGCTTCGACGACGCCCTACGCCAGCAACGATCCTCCGAGCTCGCTCTACAGCCCAACCATCGACTCTTTTTTCTGCTTCTGCTTCGTCTTCCACAGGGAGAACAGGCATCGGCTCCTCCATCCCGGCATCCGCGCCTTCCTATGATTTTTTCCTCGAGCCTTGCGCCAGTAAACGCCCGCAGACATCCTTCGACGCTGTATTTCCTGCACGCTGCTATGCCGCTACCTTTACCCCTTCCAGCACACCGTTTAATTTTGTTTTACTTTCCGTGGACCCCACCACCACTCTCTCCCACTTTTGCCTTTCCCATACACGCATGTCATATCTGACATAATATGTACACCAAGCCACCCTTTTTTATTTTTATTTACAAGTCCCATACAACCCACGCCATTTTCTATCCTTTCATTATTATTATTATTATCCATTCTCTATCCTGCATCCTACTCACATCAAGCCATCACCTTTTGCATTAAATTCCTTTGGCCACCTCAGCCCACTAATTAATTGACTTAATTATTTAATTCTTAACTGAGTTAATTAATTACTTGATCCATTAATTATAATGACATTGAGGTTTAGTGCCACGGATGAGGCCGCAATCGCTTCGATGAGTTCCAAGTTACAAGATCTCATGGCCTCCATGGACGCCCGCCTTCGGGATGCCGACACACTCCTCTATCACATTAAGAATCCGACAACCGTCTTTCTATCGCAACCCATGTCAATGCCGCTTTCACCGCCGCCTCTTCTTGTGCAATCGTCATCTGCGCCGACCGCTGAAGTACCACCGCTCTTAGCGGTGATTGACCTTCTGCCATCATGTTCCGTGGTAGTACCGCCCCTCCTTGGGCCACCTTCGTCAAACGTCGTGGCTGCCTTTCCCCCAGCACTTGCTCTGCCGGCCCCCGCTCCACCGACCCCGCCAGACTTGTTCCTGCCTCCGACCACCTCACCGTCTTCAGATTCGTTCCTTCTGCCGGTCGTCGCTTCCCCGATCTACTTGCTGCTGCTGCTCCTCGCCGCTCTACCGACCTTGCCGAAACTAGTACTTCTGCCACTCGTCTTTCCAACGGCGCCGCGGCTACTCACAGTCTCCGCCGACATCGCTACGCGATATCATCCATTGTTCTAGCGGGAGATCAAGTTGCTAGATGATCCGATCACCACGTGGAGCTCGAGCTTGAGGGCAAGCTCGTTTTCGAGGGCGGATGAGATGTTACGGATCGGTTACGACTCATCCACTAGTTATCTATGTTATTACTAATATGTATTCAAGTCAACGTATGTGTCGTGTTGCATTTAGTCAAGTTAAGTAGTGTTTTAATATTTTAATATTTCCATGTATTTACGGGTGAGCCACCCGGGGTCCTATAAATAGACCCTTAGTCTTGTAAGGAGAAGTCAAGTAATGAAAGAGTCTAATTCCCGTCTTTGAGTGTGAGGTCTTGGTAGCGCTCTCCTCCAACGAGCAAGCCCCGCTTAGGCAGCCGCGGTCATGGCTCCATAGTATCTCCACACCCCGCATCTCCACCTCCGACCACTCCCCCGACGACCTCCGACCAAGGCCCATAACATGCATTTTCTCCGTTTCATTGTACATGCTCATATTCCCCAAGTTTAGTTTCAATTACCTTATGTTCAAAGGGTGTTCACTTCAATCGTTTCTTTTATGTAATGATTTCTTAATTTTTCTTGCCTAATTTTTCTACATCCATCTTTTTGCTCTCATTTTTGGCATACTCAACTTAGCAATCACAACCTTTTAATACCCAACCCTTGGATTTATATTAATATAACTAGCCTATTTGTAGTTCTATAAAATTTTACCTTTAAGTTTGCTATTTTATCCTTGATATCTATGAGGTGCTTCTTCATTTCTATCTTCCTCACTGGTTAAAGTTAGGGTGCAACTCAGATCGGTTTGGTTCGGTTCCACGGTTCCAAATTTTTGGAACCGGAACCGACCCACGGTCCGAAAGTATAGAACCAGATCTGAAACGTTCACTTCGGTTCGGTTCCTGTTCGGCTCTCGGTTCTACCCATCTCTTTAAACAATTGAAAAAATGACTCTTCTAACTCATGATTCTGTCATACAACTACCAATGTCTCAAAATAATTGAATTATGACTCTCTATAACATTGAGGTCATACAACTACAAGCCTACAAATGAAGTTAAAAGTTAAAATAATAAATTTATAAACTTTATATATTATAAAGTTATAAATAATAATAATAAGTATTATTTATATAACCGGTTCTCTTCTCCGTTCTCTCCTTCTTGGCTCTCGGATCGGTAATGTAATAAGCATTGATTGCTGGTTCTCGGGTCGGTTCTGGGTAACCGACCTGTGGAACCAGGAACCAAACCGAATTGTCAGTTCTGGTATTATGGGAACCAGACCCGAACCGAGCCTATTTGGAATCGGCCCGAACTGTCTGGTTCGGTTCCGGTCCGGTTCTCAGTTCTTTGGTTTTGTTGCAGGGTTTAGGGTATCTACCAAGACGTAAACTTTAGATGTTCATTTGTATGCATCTCCATAGAAAATACAATAGATATGGACTTTGAATGGTTTTTCACGTAATCTTATTGGATCTGGGCAACAACTACTTATAACACCATTCATTGTTGAATCATCCGTATCTTTGGTAATCAACATACCTTTGACACTAATAGGGTGTAAGCAGAAGAATCCGGCAAAGGGAGGGCCGGTGGTGTTGAGAGAGAAGCAAAGAGGAAGAAGAGAAGAAATTCAGGGAGCAACCCTAAATCTTAACATTCATCCAAGATAAAAAAACTAATACAAGCATACTCCCCTTATATAGCCATGAGGGTGCGAATAACAATATCCGATCTGCGGATAGCGAAAGACAAAATGACATCAAAATGAAAACAATCCCTAGGTCGAACATCGACGGTCTCCTCCTCAATCGGTGGACTAGCATCTGTCACCTTCCTCTGCGCGTGAACTCGCCTTGGCATGCGCGACCGTAACAATGCCGTCGTCTGGAAAATATGTCTTGTCCTCAAGGCAGTAGTCAACGAACCGGCGGTCGGAGTAGCCCTGGAGGAGTTGCGTGGCTTCAAACGTTGGATGGGTAATGCAAGCAGCATGGGTCTCCTGCGAAGTATACTCCCCCGGAAGGTGATAGCGGCGAACAAGTAGCTTGGCGGGGTAGTACGTCACCACTGGTCGACCTTCTTCCGGACTGGAAGACAAGGGATAGAAAAAAGGCGCGCGCCGGGACGAAGGAGGCCCCCATCCGCATCACTTGCACCAGATGTTCGAGTCTATCCTTCTGCACCTGATCAAAATGGTACGACCGCGCCGAGACTGCTGCGGTCCTTGGCTGGAGGGAAAAGGCGCGGTCGGTCAACCGGGCCGGTGGTACTACTGTCAGAGGCTGGACGACGTCGTCGAGCGCGATGGGAAGCTCCGGACGGTCCGGTGGGGACGAGGGAGGCACATTGGACAGTCCTGAGAGGGGCCGCAGCCCCGCGGAAAGGTCGGCGTCCGTGGTCCGCTGGATCGTGCAGGGGGAGACCGGAGAGCAGAAGAGAGCGGAGTCACCGACGAGGTGACATGGCCGGCTCCGTAGAGGAACTGCATGGACATAGTCGCCCAATTGACGCGCACTTCGCCAAGCGTGCGGAGCCAAGCCACCCCCAAAATGACGTCGATATCGCCGAGGCTAAACTCGGAGAAATCCGTGGTCACGGAACAGGACCCCACAGAGAGAGTCACGGTAAGGTAATGGCCCTGCGTCGGTCTGCGTCGCCCATCACCAAGGCGGATCGAAAAATCTGGGGATGGAACTGCGGAAAATTGGAGCTGCTGCATCAGGCGCTCAGAAATAAGGTTGTGGCTCGCGCCGCTGTCCACCATGACAATGATCGGGCGATCACGAAGCGTGCCCGAGAACGTAGCTGAACGTAGCCGTGGAACATAGCTGTGGCGGTGTCGAATGGAGGACCCTCCGCTGAAAGCTCAAAGGCCTCAAAGTCAACCAGGGTAACTTCAGGGTCGCCGTCGCTAATGATGACGTGGAAC
Source organism: Dactylorhiza incarnata (assembly GCA_033032865.1). Taxonomy (NCBI): domain Eukaryota; kingdom Viridiplantae; phylum Streptophyta; class Magnoliopsida; order Asparagales; family Orchidaceae; genus Dactylorhiza; species Dactylorhiza incarnata. The sequence goes on from JAWHQI010000217.1 coordinate 3,151,033, forward strand.
TCCTTCACGGAGCACTCATGGTTGGGGGAGTAGGGTTGGCGGCACCGAAAACACAGGCCCTTGCTGCGGAGCTCATTGTAATCAATATTTGAGAAGTGATGAGGGGCTGAGGGCCACCCTGGGCGGGGTCCCCCATGCGGAGGGCGTGGCAAAGGAGCCGAGGCGGGTGGACGCCAAGGTGTCTACGGAAGGGGGTGGCCGGCCGGAGGAGCAGGAGGTCTAGGGGAGAGGTCATCCGCCACCAAACGCGCCAAGTCAAGGGCGTCGGCGACCGTTCGAGGGTGGTGTGTGCGGAGACGAGAGCGAATCTGTGGCAACAGACCCTCTACATGAAGAAGCCCATGTAATGGTCAGGCTGAAGGTCGTGAACGTGGGTGGCCATGGCGACAAACTCATCAATGTAATCGTCCAGGCCGTCTGTCTGGCGGACGCCGCAAAGCCGCTCTATGGCGGAGCCTGAGTAGCGGGTGTCATAACACCAGATCATCTCCTGCTTGAGCTCGGGCTAGGAGAGGAATGGGTTGGATTGGAGGAGCCACCGAGCCCAGTGGAGGGCCGAGCCATCCATGCCAACCACGTCCGTAGACACCTTGCGGAGGGCGTGGCAAAGGAGCCCAATGGATGTCATCAACAACTATGCACAATGACTTTAGGTTATTCAAAAAAGTGAAAAATAAATAAATTATAACATATGAAAAAAATAACCATCAATATATCATTATACCTGCCACTATGCACCTTTAACCTATGGCAAGGAGAATCGCCAACAACAATAATATTATAATTGTTCCTCAACAATGCCATTGTTCTTTAGCAGTTCAAGAAATAATATTGCATTATTTTCAGTACTAATAACTCAGAAATTGTTTTGACCTGAGTCGTCAAATTTGGCACTCGCTTCCCTCAAATTCATGCAACAAGATGAGGTATACCCTTGATTGTCCAAATATTAATGCATTATTTTACCTGGCCAAAAAATGTTCATGTGGTATAAACGTGCATTAAAAAATTTGGCCAAATCAATGCCAAATCACATAAACATAGATCAAGGAAAAAAAACCAGACTGCTCGCTTTTACCTTCCTGGCTGCCGGATGGAGGCGTGGAAACTGAACAGAAATCTGGAGCTTGCTTTGTGAACGACCCTTGTTCGTTGCTGGTCGAGGAATGAGGATGTCGAGAAGGACTTCGTTGCTGGTCTTAGTAAGAAGAGGAGATCTGGTCGAGGATGTCGAGAAGGACTTCGTTGCTAGTCTCAGTAAGAAGAGGAGCTCGCCGGAAATGGAAGGAGAGCTCGTCTAGGGTTTCGCCCTTTCGCCGTTTCAGCGAGACCGAGAGCCAACACTGGTGACTGGACAGCCGAGAGGGTTCGGTTTTAATTTTTAATGGGGTTAACCAGTTAATTCTTTATATCTTCATTTCAGACCAACTAACACTGGACTTTCGCCGCGCGGTTCCGCCGGTTCTAGCTAACCAAGTTACCAAACGGTCCAAACTCAAAGTATTTCAGACCAACTAACCGAGTCACGGTGCGGTGCGGTGTGGTCGGTTTTTAAGAATCCTAAGTCACGCCGAACTGCACATGTTCGGTTTTCAGACCCCTGAAACCGAACCGCACCGCACCCGATCGGTTCGGTTTGAAATGGGGTGCGGTGCGGTTTTGCGGTTTGGTGCGGTTTTCGGTTTTCCTGTACGGGGCTAAGTTGAGGTCAAAATATTGCTCCAATTTGGCGATCCAACCCATCAGTTCAACGCCGACAAAAGAGGGAATGTCGAGAGAGAGGGAGGACAGATCCGGAATGGGCGGAGGAGTGGCCCCGACGGGAATGGGCGGCGGCCCGACGCCGAGCAGAGAGCCGCCGTCCGCGGGTGAGCCGGAGCCGGATGCGGCAGAAACGACGGCGGCGGACGCCTGTATGGAGTCAATCTTGGAGTGGAGGGCAAGGAAAGAGATATGCATGGAGGCGACCAGTTGCTCTTGAGCCTCCACTCGACGGCTAAGGGCATCAACGACGGAATCTGGAGCGCGTTCACCATAGGTGCGAAGATTGGGAGCCATTGGAGGAGGGAGGGTCGCTGGCGGAGCGGAAACGGCGGAGCTGGAAGGGATCGACAGCTGGAGGGAGCAGACAGACTGTCGGAGGCCGGAGGAGAGCAGACAGAGCGGGATCGGCACAGTGAGTTAGTGATCGGTGCCGATCGGGACTGAAAACTGCGGATCAACGACTCGTGCGGGCTGGGGACCGGCGGCCCATGCGGATCGGGATCGAGCGGATCGGCGGCTCGTGCGGATCGATCAGGACGGAACTGCAGAGCGGGATTGATCGGCAAGGGCAGAGCGAAAGCGATCGATCGATCAGGAAGAGCGGAAGCGATCGTGCAATGGCGCTGGAGCGGCACAGTTACCTGCGACAATAGGCGGGCGGTGTGGCAGGTCAGACCAATTAATAGGGTTTAAGCAGAAGAATCTGGCAAAGGGAGGGTCGGTGGTGGTGAGGGAGAAGCAAGGAGGAAGAAGAGAGGAAATTCAGGGAGCTACCCTAAATCTTAACATTCATCCAAGATAAAAAAACTAATAAGCATACTCCCCTTATATTGTCGCGGGGGTGCGAACAACAATATCCGATCTGCGGATAGCGAAAGACAAAACGACATCAAAATGAAAACAAAACCTAGGTCGAGTATCGACGGTCTCCTCCTCAATCAGTATACTAGCATCTGTCACCTTCCTCTGCGCGTGAACTCGCCTTGGCGTGCGCGACCGTAACAGACACACAACAAGTCAAATCTTGTGATACTCGATCATATGCTTTCTTGTTATCAATAAACTTTTTTTTTGAAGCTTTTCTCGGTTTTCTATACATTTTATAAGCGTCTTAACAAAAATACCATGCTCATTGTTGATCTTGCCATTTTAGTATAAAACAAATTGAGTCTTGGGATGACATGCAAGTCTGTGTTCCATTAGTCTCAGTTAGCTTAATTGTGCGACTCACGTGACTCTATTAGTAGCACGATCTCGATTAGTGCTAATATATATTTCTCCAATCATTCGACTATTTTTGAACCTTCAAATTCTCCGTAAACCGAAGCACTGTAGTAATCTTTTACTCTCCAAATTTCAATAGTTATTTCATCTAGGTTTAAAACTTATGTTTTTGCGCATGTTCTTCAGATCTATTTTCACTTTATTTTCGTTTGGCTTAATTTTTATATATAATTTATTATTTTATTTATTACGCACTTCTAAAATAACCTCTTAAACTCTTAATTTAATAATTTCTAATAGTAATATTTTCATCTTTTCATGATATTATTTTTAACTAATATCTTATTATTATCTTCTCTTCTAATGCATATCTAATTTTACCATATGTATCTTGACCTCTTATTTCTTGCCTTACATATTATATATTTCTCTCTTCCCTTAATATCATGCCTATTATATAAATCAAAATCCGTAATTATATCATGCCTATTATGTATGGGTTAGGAATATTTACTGCCATTAGCTAGAACATTTCAGTTGCATGCAGATTACTAGCACAAAATTGACTCTTTTTAAAATTAGAGTACAAAGTGTTATTGTTTTACCTTTAGTCAGGTTTCAGTTATACTTCTTCTTTGGGTGAAAGGCGTATTAGAGTCCACACAGCTGCAGTTCCCGTGGTACAAGATCTTGCTGAAATGTACCGACAAGCTGATACTGGGGCCATTATTTCATTGTTGAGTAGATTGGGTAAGTACTGCTGATACCACATAGTTTTTATTGGTTTTATTGTTTACTTTGCATCCACCATATACATATTATGTTACAAACTTCCTGCAGCAATTGAGAATTCTTTGTCAAATAAGCTGGATGATGCCCGGCAGATGATACAGTCAAAGATTGTGAAAAGTCTGAAAGAGTACCGAAACCTTTATGCTGTTCAGCATAGGTTAGGCGGGCGGATGATATTTCCAGAATCTTTGAAACTATTGCCGCTGTATGCATTGTGTCTTTGTAAATCTGCAGCACTTCGTGGGGGTTTTGCTGATGTTGCTCTAGATGCCCGGTGTGCTGCCGGTTACAGCATGATGATCTTACCTGTAAGAAGGTTGCTCAAACTTCTCTACCCTACCTTACTTAGAGCAGATGAGATCATTTCAAAGGTAAAAACATACCCTATAAGATGTTATACTTTGTGAAATGAAATGAGCATCTTGTCTTAGCTTTGCAATATGATTGCTTTGATGTTTATACACGCTCATATGTTTCCATAGATTTCCAAAAAGTAGTTTTGTGGATATTATATCAGTATAGTATGATACCCTTTAGCTACTGAAAATATCCAGCAAGTTGTATATATTTATGTGTGATTAATGGTTCCTATTATTATGCTTGCAGGCAGCTGATTCTGAAGACCGTCTTAAACAACTACCTTTAACTGTAGGAAGCTTAGATTCCAGAGGCATATACATCTGTGATGATGGATTCAGTTTTATTTCTTGGCTTGGACAAATGCTTCCATCGGATATCATTAATAAAATTCTTGGCATTGACTTATCCATGTTTCCTGATTTATCCAAGGTAATATTGCTTGTAGAATTTGTTATGATTATTCATGTCTTATTGATTACGTTTTGGCATAAATTTATTATAGAAATATTTCATTGCCTTTATATGAGAAATTACTGTACATCTAGATTTCTCCTCGATCACATAACCATTACTAATTGAATGGAATGTTCACTGAAGTAATAGTTCTTTAAATTTCACTTACTCTACCAATGTTAGTCCAGAAAGCTTTTTTATGTAAAGCTATGTAGTGAATAGTACTGCCTTTTTCCGTGTAGAAAATATGATTTGGAAGTGGAGAATAACTTTTTGCATGTGGTTTTCATCTTTGCTGGAATATGATTTTGGAGTAAAGGAAGCAAGTGTTTCTCAGTCTTTTGCATTATCTCATCATCATATTAAGTTATTTCAACTATTGGGTCAACACATAAAAAGGTTGATTGGATATTGAATTAATGTCAGATGATGATGTTTTCTGTTAGCATCATAAAAAAAATTCCTTCAGAGCATAGGACACAGCACATACTAGGGACGTACTCGAGAAATAAAGTCAGAGGTAAAATGAACTCAGAATAGTGCAACTATATAGTTAAATGTTCTTTCTTGTTGCAAGGAATAAGGTCACTTCAAAAATGTTGAAATCCAACACCCCCTAGGAGTCTAATCATTTGATTCAAGATGAATCAAAATGAAACTAAACCAAACAGATCTATCCTTCTTGTGTGTGACCCTAGTTGCATGCAAGTGGGGTGTGGCTGTTAAATAGAACGTTATGCTGTAATCCCACATTGTATTGAAGCTTTAAATGAGCCTTCTTCTCTCTTTTTTGGGGATCACCTGACGAATAGGATCATCGGTCATCGGGGCCCACACATGTACTTCCATAGGAGGCATTGATCGGATCGTTATCTGGTCGATCCGAGTCCGTAGCTGTGTCCAGAGCGGTGTTTCCATAATTTCTCTTTATTGTCTGTTACTTTTATCATTTAATTTGGAGTGATTTCACAACAGTTAACAATCCTTATTGGTTTCCCAGGTCTCTTAGAATATTTCTATGCGCATGTGATTTCATTTGGAGGCATCAAGGATTTCATAGAACCGGAACCTCTCGGTCGCATAGGAGGCCTCGCTTGATCTCGACGTCCACTCCCATCTCCTATCCATGTGGTGCCGACTTCATATGACTGCTATCCCCTAGCCCAACCTCCTCTAGTCTCGCAGTCGCAGCCCACAAACCTTCCGCCGTCAACCACAACCCACAAATCATCCCTACATCCCATGGTAAATCCAACTGAACACTTCCACACCCTCTCCGACCACCACTATCTCCTTCTAGCCCCTTTCTGACTACCACCAGCTCCTTCCTGTCCCTTTCCGACCACCGCCAGCCCCTCCCAACTACCGCCAGCCCCCGCCACCACCACTGACTCCTCCATAGCCTTTCCCGGTTGTCATAATTCAACCCTGCAATTCCACAGTTGTTGTAGCCCTTCCAGAGCCTCCTACCAGCCTTTGCTATGCCTCTCATGTACTCATATGCGCATGTAAGCCTCTATCACTCACCTCTTGTTCTATATCATTGTACTAATGGACATTTTATATACCAGCCTTTGTCATGCCTCTCATGGACTCATATGCGCATGTAAGCCTCTATCACTCACCTCTTGTTCTATATCATTGTACTAATGGACATTTTATATGATTTGGGATGAACCTTGCATGACTATTTTGTTTTTGTGATATCATTTTATTTGCAGGACTCCTTCGCTAAGCACTTGAAATATTTCGTGCTCTCGCTCAAATTGCGAGATAAATTTGTCTAAATTCTAATATAAAATTGTGGCTTGATTATGTTAATTTGCATGGCCTTTTGATTTCTTAATTATGATTTGCAATGCTCTATCGGATAACACTCACATTATGATTTCCATTCATACTCATATTATGGCATATAGAATTTTTCCGACACCGCACCATTAGGGTTCATAACCTAGGTCGGCACACATTACCCTATCCTGCTTCATATTAATTCTCATATTCTCGTTAACATGATATTAGAGCTCTCTGATTTCTCTTAATAGTTTATAGTTGTATTGCCTTTCCTGCTCGATCCCCTGCTCCTGCTCGGCTGCTCGATCGAAAGCTCCTTTTTCTTGATCAAAAGCTTTGGCTTGCTCGATCCCTTTCTCCTCTTGCTCGAGTGAAAGAACGCATGTTCCAGTATCGATTGCAACACTCAATTATTCTTGCTTTTCCATGCTTCTTGCTAATCGTGAGTTGCTTCCCCTTTCTCCTCTCTCACCTAATGGTTGTATTGCTCATCGATTTATTTCAATGCTCAACAATCCTCTTGCAATATCGTATAACACTCTAAGACTTTTCAGCGATATCGTGCAGCGTTCGACATTCCTTGTTATTGATTACAGTGCTCGACGCAAAGTTTGTGTGCTCCTCTGCAATTCATCTCTCACGGTGTATTTCAGCTGCTCTCAAATTTCTAAGCCATGTCAAACATCGTCACCACTACAGAATCTCCTCTTCATGTTATTTTGGAGAGCCTGCACCAAATTATCGAGTTTAGGTGCTTGTCATTAGGATCCTTTTGATGAATGAGGAGCATACACCTTGGGGACTTCTTGATGGCATTGCTCCTTTATTGCATCCTGGTTCTATAGAGAAGGAAACAGTTTCCAAATTCTAGTGTTACCTCTGATAATACTTCAATCAAACTGATATTGCTATGAGTTTCTACTTCTGCAGTCCATCCAATCCCTCATTAGGGAGATCGTGTTCTTATGGAAGGTCCACACTTTCATGAGGGATCTATGGAGTCAGCTTGCCATCATGAAGCATACTCCATGGCCAATTGCCACCAACTCCTTTTACTACCAGTATCTCGCCCTTTGTGATCATCGGTGTCTGCTCCAATTTCTTATGTATCTACTCCCTGAGTTCCAGATCTTTGCCGTATCTTACTACAATGTTCCCCAATTTCATCCAAATACAACGAGGAATGAGCTGAGGGTTGAAGAGAATCAATGTACTGCTCTTGAAGCACAATCCTTTGACAGTCCCGGTGAGCTCTGTTTTGGTTGCTCGACTTACGTTGATTATTTGAGGTCACTCTTGCCCTGCTGCTCGCGGCCATCGACAGTTCCGTTATGGTCAGAAGTGGTGTGCTAGGCACAAGTACTAGAGCATTCACATCATTTAGGAGTGTCAAGCCCTTACTCAGCAACCTAGGAGATTGCTTCTTGCCAGTCCTTTGTGCGTCCTCAGCTCAGTCAGGCTGCGATCATTGCTGCTACATCTTCTACCTCCAATGATTCCTTAAAACAAACCTCTTCTATTCCTGATCAAATACAACAAATGATGACCATGTTGCATATCTTTAACTACTATATAGAAGAAGTTGCCTTTGGTGCAACATTCAAAATTGCCAAATATATCCTCATTCTTTTACTCCAATGACTTAACATATATCATAAAAAAATTGGAAATTCATAAAATGTAATGACTATTTGTGTAATTACATCATATCTTTATAATAAAAATAATTATGGAAATTCATAAAATCCAAAAGTTTTTAGTAGACCTCCTAGACCTACTAAGGTAAGTTATCATTTGGCCTACAAAAACTAATTTCGAAATATAATGACTTACTTTAAAATGATTTTTTGTTAAAATATAAATGTTTTTAAAAAAATAATTATAAAATATTGATGTACATTTTTTTTACGGCCATTTTGAGTACTCATATGTATATGTTGCGGGCGAAGCCGGCCGGGGGCGGGCGAAGCCCGCCGTCGCCAGCCGGGCACTGTCGAATGCGGGCGCAGCCCGCTAAGAGTCAGCGAGCACGAGCGAAGCCCGTGCGGAGCTGCTCGTATCTTATAAGCCAATACTCACCTTTGCGAGCTCCACATTTACTGCCTTTGTAATTTTATACTCTTCCTCGATACTGGACTCTGGGATTCCTATCATATGAGCCACTAATATCCAAGGTTTTAAATGTCGGATGTCGGAGACATGTCGGATTGGGTTCTTAGATGTCGGATGTCGGATGTCGGAGACATGTCAGGGATATTTTAATGTCGGATTCCTAAAAAATATTTATATTATAGGTTATATCATATTATCTTAGCTCTATAAACTACATTAATTTGTTCTACTCAATGGACACATTTTCTACTTAGTTGTATTACTTTCAAAATACTCAAATCTATCTTCAATCACCATTATCTTCTAACCATGTATCTATTTTCTTTGTATGTATATCTCCATTTATTATTTTCATTTTTAAGCACTTAAATGTTGAAAATTATTTTATCATTTTTCCTCATTGTTGGAAACGGAAATGATATCAACCTGTATTAAATAATGATTTTTTTTACTTCCATATAAACGTGCAAATTAAATGTACAATACTAAGAATAAATGTGGCAGGCTTGGTGACAATGACAAAACTTCATGGAATAAATTGCAGCAATCAAATACGCAACTGATACTCCATACATAAAGCATGCAAGAAGAAAGCATTGGAAGGAGACAAGTGAAAATCAAGTATAATCCACGTGCTCGGAAATGTGCAATAATAAAATGGGAAAAACTTAGCAAAAAACTCTTCCAACGGCGAGGGCGGAGAATAAGCGGAGAGAAATCTCTGATCGTGGGACATTTAGAAATGTCGGCGACATTTAGAAAGGTCGGCGGCGGCCGATATATCGGATTTAATCGGATATGTCGGCCGACATAATGAAAAATGCTATATCCTTTAAATTCTCATTATGCAAGTCGTTTTTGGTTCAAACAGGACATGTCGGCCGACATTTAAAACAGTGCTAATATCCCCTATTTTAGTAATCATCTTCCTATTTGACCCACTTTGTTCATTTGAACATCTGATTGGAACTCAATTATCCATTGCTAATCGTAGTCATATTATCACATTTCTACATTTTACTAACTCTGATGTCTATCATGTTCATCGGCTGACAATGACTCTTCTGTCTATCCCACAGTTTATTGATGTCATATACCATCTCATCTATGACTACTTGCACCATACATGATCATCATATGAGGAAGATTGTTGGGACCGGTCATAGGCGTGATGATCTATACTATATGGACCACTTGACTCTTCATCTACCCACCATTGCTGTTACGACTACTTGTTGGATCTCTCCACTCTACCATTTACATGTAATATCTGACACAAGATTAGTTCATAGCTCTCTTTCTATGATTCAGTATGTCTTCATTGGATGTTTCAGGGAATTTTTCTGCAAAGTCCGTTACATCGTGTTCTGATTGCAAAGTTGCAGATATCGGATGTCAGAGACACGTCAGTTTGAGTTTTTTTATGTTGGTTTTAATATGTCAGGGATATATCAGGGATATTTCATATATCGGGTTTCAATATTTAAACATTTATATACATAAATATATATTTATATATAATCATTTTTCTAATTTATATATTTTGATATATTAATAATTTAATATTTATTGAGATTCTAAATCTACAAAAATAAGAATAAATATTTTATGTTGCACGTAAGTAATAACAGTATAATACAGGAAGAAAGTCAGCATAAGCAGGAAATCCGGAAGTCGTCGACAACAATCGAACATAAGGAATCTTTAGTACAAAATCCAAAGGTCAAACAGAATCAATGTCGACGACGTACATGCGTATAAAAGAAAGTCAGCGGAAACATGAAGTGGGTCGAGAGCTAAGTCACAAAACAATTCAGATACAACAACACTCAAGCCTTTATCCCACCATAGTGGGGTCGGCTATATGGATCCTTTGTCGCCATTGCGCCCTATCTTTACTCATAATCTCATTAATGCCTTTAGTACATCATGTCTTTCCTTATGGTTTCATTCCAAGTCTTTTTTGGTCTACCTCTCCCCCGTTTAACATGTCTAGCGACTAAACTCTCACAATGCCTAACAGGTGCCTCTAATGGTCTCATATGTACATGTCCGAACCATCTTAAACGAGTTTCTCGCATCTTCCTACAATTTGCGCCACTCCTGTCTTATCCCTGATACATTCATTCCTAATTTTATCCAGTCTCGTGTGAACACACATCCACCTAAGCATTCTCATCTCCGCAACTCCCATTTTTTGCTCATGTACACCATTCACTGCCCAACACTCAGAACCGTAGAGCATTGCTGACCTAATTGCAGTACGGTAAAACTTGCCTTTAAGTTTTAATGGTACTTTAGTTGCAGATGTCGGATGTCAGGGACACGTCGGTTTAAGTTTTTCATGTCAGTTTTAATATGTCAGGGGATATATCGGGGATATTTCATGTCGGATTTTGAAAATTAATTATTTATATACATAAATATATATATATATATAATTATATATATAATCATTTTTTTATTTATATATATTAATGCATTAATAATTTAACATTTATTGAACTTTAAATCCACCAAACTAGTATGAACATTTTATATTATATAATTAATAACAGTATAGCGCATGGAAGAAAGTAAGAGGAAGTCAGGAAGTCGTTGATTACAATGAAAGATAAGGAGTTTTCATTCTTAAATCTGATGGCCAAGCAGAATTGAAGTCAATGACGGATGGGGCAGGGAAAAAAGTCAAAGGAAGGATACAAAACAACCTAGCAACGAGACAATTTCGATTTATTGTTTATTAGACCATAGACAGTAATTTTTTTTTAAAAATAAGTCAGTTGATATAACGTCAGGATACATCGGCCGATATATCGGCGAATATATCACTTGATAGAGGATATATCATATGATATATTCCAAAAGGATATTTTGTAAAAAAATATCGGAAACGTGTTGTTTTGTCCCTGAAACCTTTATGTCGGCCGACATGTCGGCCATGTCGGAAGATATCCACAATATTGCTTTACGATCCCAGATGCGCCCCTCCACTTCAACCAACCTGCTTGGATTCTATATATTACATCTTTATCTACACCTCCGTCTTTTTGAATTATCGATCCCAGATATTTAAAGCACTCACTGCGGGAAATATCTTGGTCACCCAATTTAATGACGGTGTCATCCGACCTTCTTGCACTACTAAATTTAAGCTCTATTTACTTCGTCTTTGTCCTGCTCAACCTAAAACCCTTCTTTTCTAAAGTGTCTCGCCAAGATTCAAGTTTTGTATTTACACCCTCACGCGTCTCATCAACCAAAACAATATCATCTGCAAATAATAAATACCAAGTTATTGCTTGTTGGATATGTCCGGTGAACTCATCTAAGATAAGGGTAAAGAGATAAGGGCTTAAAGCTGACCCTTGATGTAAGCCAACAACGATAAGAAATTCATGTGTTAATCCTCTAGATGTCCTCACCCCTGATCACTGAATTTGTATACATATCTTTGATTACGTCAATGCATGATACATTTACACCTTTCTTTTCTAATACTCTCCAGAAGACCTCTCTTGGAACCCTATTAGAAGCCTTCTCCAGATCGATAAACATCATATGCAATTTTTTTTGTCTTTCCCGATAGTTGTCAATGAGTCTCCTCAAGAGGTGTATAACTTCCATGGTTGACCTCCCTGGCATGAATCCAAATTGATTCTCTGAGATGCTAGTCTCTCGTCTTACTCTTCTCCCTATTACTCGTTCTCATAGTTTCATAGTATGACTCATTAATTTAATTCTCATGTACAACAACAACAACAACAACAACAGAACCCATATAGTCCCCAATCATTGGGGGTATGGGCGGGGGAAGATTGGAAACAGACCTAACCTTTGGCACTATGCACAAAGTGGCTTCTCTCAGAGGAGAAAGACCTAACCTTTGACAATAAATGCACAAAGTGGCTGCTCACAGAGTACCACTGAAATAGTGGCCCCCTATACCATCGCGTTTGCTGCGGAATCATGCCCTCAAATCAAAGCCAAAGACATCAGAGAGGGCAGACCCAAGAATCCATTTTGATTTATGTGCACATAACCATGCTTCCTTCATTCAGCATCCAGAGCATTGGTGAAGCACAAAATTTAATTCTCATGTAATTGACACAATTTTATATTTCTCCCTCTTTCTTATATAAAGGTACCAAAATACTTTCTCTCCATTGGTCTGACATCCTCTTTGTCTTCAATATCTTATTGAAGAAACTTATAAGCCATAAAATTTCTTCCCTTCCTAAGCATTTCCATACTTCAACGGGTATATGGTCTAACCCAACCGTCTTTTCATTTTTCATCTTATTCAGATCGTCATTTATCTCTGATGCATGAATTTTACGATTAAAAAGTTATGTTTTTATACTTCCTTGATTTACTTAACTATTCCAAGTTCAGTTCATTGTCTTTTCCTTCATTGTATAGTTGATAAAAGTATCTTTTCCATCGCTCCTTAATAGCCACATCATCCATCAAAACCGTATCTATTTTATCTTCTATGCATTTAACTTGGCTTAATTATCTTGTCTTCCTCTCTATAACTCGAACAATTTTATATATATCATGCTCTCCATCTTTGGTATTTAGTCGTTTGTAAAATTCTTCATAAGCTTGACTTCTTGCTTTACTTACTGTATTTTTAGCTTGTTTCTTGGCGACTTTATACTTTGTTAAGTTTTCATCATTCCTACAAACATATAATATTTTGTAGCTGACCGGCTTTGCTCTCACTTTGTCTTGCACTTCCTCTTTCCACCATCAAGATTTTTTATGTGGGGGCGCACGACTTTTGACTCTCCGAGTACGTTCTTTCCACTTATCCTTAAATGAAAAGATATAACTTCTCATGTGACACTAGGATCAACATAAGGATCATCAACTAGTTATTCTATAATTGCTGCCTTGAAAGCAACCTGTTTTTTCTTCTTCAAGTTCCACCATCGAATTTTTGGCAACACTTTTATTTTTCTCTTAAAGTTACTATATTTAATTTGCACATCCAACACCACTAGCCTATGTTGCGTTGTCAAACTTTCTCCTGGTACGACTTTGCAATCCTTACAAATCTTTTTATCCATTTTGCGAGTCATAAAATAGTCAATTTGTGACTTATTTTGTCCATTCTTTAACGAAATTAAGTGTTCTTCTCTCTTCATGTAGAATGTATTTGTCATAATTAACTCATGTGCTATGACAAAGTCTAAAATAGTTATTCCTTCTTCATTTCTTTCTCCATACCTAAATCCTCCATGAACGTTTGTATAGTCCGTATTTTTTTTCCCTATATGTCCATTTAAGTCCCCTCCAATGAAAATTTTCTCGCTTTGTGAAATTTCTCTTAACAAATCATCTACGTCTTCCCAAAATTGTACTTTAATAGCTTCTCTTAATCATACTTGTGACGCATAAGCACTAATTACATTAATATTTTCCTTTCCTACGATTAATTTAAGAGCTAAGATCCTATCACATTTTCTGCTTACCCCAACAACTCCATCCCTCCAAGTAGTATCTACAATAATACCGCTTGTTTTATTTTTTCTGTGTGCCATAATTTAAAACCTGAATTATCTAGAAATTTAGCTTTCTCACCAATCCATTTAGTCTCTTGCAGACAAAATATTTATCCTTCTCATAATCATTGTATCCACTACTTCCATCGCTTTTTCCGTTAACGTACCAGTCGTACCTATATTCCAACTTCCAACTTAAGTCGATCACAAATCCTACGATCTACTTTTCTAGGACGCCTAATATGTGAGGCTCTTGCATATTTAACACTACACCTAAGTCCTCTTGGAGGTGCAGCGGTCCTTTCCAAGACGCCGCATTTGGACCATATGACGAGGACTCTTATCTATTTAACACTACACCCAAGTTCTGGAGATGTAGCGGTCCTTGCCTAGACGCCGCATTCGGACCATACGACGCGTTCCTTATGGGGAACAACCTAGCTTTAGCACAATTTCTTAAAATCCATATTCATAAGGGTGACCAAATTTTACGCTGACCGTCTACCTAACACAACCCTCATCATTTTTCATCCGGGCTTGGGACCGGAATCAGCTGGTTTACAAAACAATCCAGATAACAAAACAATTTTGTCTTATTGTCTGTTAAACCATATATGCTATAAATAAATAAATCAATTGATATACTGTTGAGATATATCTATCGATATATCGGTCGATAGTCTATATATCGGTCGATAGCTGATATATCAGCATTTTGGAAAAAAAATGTCGGAAACGTGTCATTTTGTCCATGAAACCCTTATGTCGGGACAAAGGCAGATATTCACGGTCGCCGTGTTACTAGCTCTTTTCCTCATAGTCAGTCTATTTCTTTTTCTCCTTTTTTAAGTTTTTCACATTGATGTATGAGAAATTTCTCCTCACCTCACACCTTGTACTGGTTATAGGAGGAAATAAATATTAAATTATTTTTGTTGATGTTTGTTCTCTTCTTACAGATTTATCTGCTTTCTAAGAAATTTGAGATTCTTATGAATATCTTGAATTTGCACGAATGATTAAGATTCAATTTTCCTGCAAAATCAAGATACTTTCTCAGACTCGGGGGAAGTATACATCTTATCAATTTCATGACTTCCTTATTTTATAATGAACTCTTGTTTACTTCTCTTTCCCTTTGGTCATCAACAAAATGAGATAGCTAAGCATTGTCATCACTACATTCTTGATAGTAGTCACCAGATCTCTTTTGTAGTTAGCTTTTGTTCATGTTCAGTTTTTTGCTAAAGTTGTTCTCACTAGTGTGGTTTTTATCAATAAGGTTCTCACTCCTATTCTTGAAGGTGTTGTCTCCTTATCAGAGATTATAAAGTTGTATATCTGATTATTCTTCCCTCAGGGTCATTGGCTTTACATGTTTTGTTTAGTTACCTTTAAACAAGCGAAACAGATTATCCTCTAGATTTGTTGCTTGTATTTTTCTAGTTATAGATCTCATCATAAGAGATATAAATGTTATGATCTTGTTACCAGACGTCTTTGTATACCTTGTCATGTTGTTTCTTTGAGATAATACCACACACAATAAAAATGATAGGAGAAAGTACAAAATCCAATAAAGGGCACCACAGGTAGAATCAAACGCCTTCATCCACTAAGTAATAGAGAACTTACTACAACGCGTTCAACAACGGATGCACAAGGTTCGCACGAACCTTCATCGTCATCAAACGACCAACCACCGTCGCCACCGGAGAGGAAGCCCCAACAGATCTAGATCTTGTTGCGGATTCACTGTCCACATTGGATTCGTACTCGCAACCTCTGCAATCCACCTGGAGGACCTGCTCGATTTCAAGCCTGTTGCAGTCGCCCAACCCATGAGCACCTGAGCACGACCCTGCACCTACGCAACTGGCTCACTGCTCCTAATCACGCTCGACTTACTGCTGTCTCTCACTTGGCCGATCGAGCCTTTTACACACAACACACCACGATTCACATGTCTCCTTTCACGCCACCGGTGGCCACTCATATGCCTCACTGCTGCTACTACTCCAGCTCCACCAACTGCCTGCTATAGCCGAGCGAGGACATGGAGCATCCACCTCTCGTCTTTGGATTGGGTTCTGCGTGATCGACACTTATGACCACTGCTGCTATCCTGGATCCATCGGGGTTGTGTCAGGGCATACACTGCTAGGCCTTCAATAAAGACTTAAATAAAATGGGTCCAAATCCAGGTTGGATCCAGATCTGGGTTAGAACCAATAACATAATACACTGCACTATCTCTTCGTCGTTCTACTCATCAGCATCATCCTCTTACTCGTTTGACCTTGTTTGCTACCCCGACTCATGCACTTTTGTCCTTTCTTGCAACCTCATTAGTCATTGAGAGCTCCGGACATACTAGGAAGTTGTTGCCACACTTGAGTGGTAATCAATTGTGGATGAGGATTTGAAAACCTTAACATAGACGCACGTATGGGATCTTGTATCCTTACACACTAACACATGTTTTATCAGTTACAAGTGGGTGTATGATCAAGTCCTTGATTAATGACACCATTAACATATACAGGGTCATATTAGTTGCTAAAGGCTTTCTTCAATAATATGACGTTGATTATGATGAGACACAACTGTTGCTAGGGTGACTACTATATAGACTAGGCTTATTGTTGATCAGATCGTTCTTGGCCTATTTTTCAGATAGATGAGAAGAATGTCTTTGTTGATGGTGATTTTGTTTGAAGATGTCTACACAACACCTTCTAGGTGGATTATTATATTGGATAAGCGATCATCTCCTCAAGGCCCTATACGGCCTTAAGCAGGCCCCTTGAGCATGAATCTCTAGATTCATCAATGTCGTTTAGGTTGTTGGTTTCTCTGCGAGGTCTTGCTCTGTTCGCGCAACCTTTTGGTTGTATGTTGATGACATGATTATTACCGGAGGATATTCTAAACATATCAAAGAGATTAAATGACACCTGGGCACTTAGTTTAAAAATGTAGGATATTGGCTATCTTTGCTAATTTCTGGATACCTTCTATCATAACATAAATTCATTGGTGAGATACTCAACAGTATGTATTTTTGGTCCTCATATAACAGCTACACCTCTTGGTCGAATATTTACGTACGTTTTGATTATGGTAATATCCTACCCTATCTATCCAGATACAGACAACTTGTTAGCATGCTTGTCTACTTCACTATCAGCCGCCAACATCTCTCATGTACTTGACATTGTTGGTTAGCTTGTCCCTGCACATTGTATTGCTCATTATGCTACTTTACTGAGGGTCATTTTTTACATATGATGCCCCAGATCTAGCGCTCTTCACAGATATTTTTCTCCTCGACCTCACGGCTTGAGCTTCACAAATATTTTGTTCTTGATTGGGCAGGAGATGTCAGTGATCGACGATCCACTATGGGGTATTGTGTGTTCCTTGGAAATTCTTTGATTTCTTGGAAATCAAAGAATAAGGATGTGATATCTCGATTTAGTACTGAAGATGAATACGGATCTACTACTCTACGCTTTTGAGGCTACATGGTTCCATTTACTTATTACTGATATTAACATGACTGTTTCCGACCATACTCCTTTATATTGTGACAACACTAGTGCTATTCAAATTACTTATTATCCAATTTTTTTACGAACGGACGAAGCACATGGAGATTGACTCTTGAGGTCCTTCAAACGACATGAAAATTGCATAAACAAACATTTCGATATAAAATTAGAGCAATGTTATAAGCAGTCCGAATTGGGCTACGAAGGTGTGATCTGCATTGTCTGTTAAATCATTTACTGTCAAAAAGTGCTCAGTTTCTCTGACTCTATGTTAGGCACAGTTAAATCACATGGAAGGACAAAGCTATTTTCACCCCCGTAGCTTTGTTCCTGTTCAGATTCCTCACTGATTCCACTGACCCTACCATAAAGCCCACATGGATGTCTGATGCCAGATTTACGGAATAATTATTTATGGGTATACTGACCAGTACTCAGCACCTACCATGACAACTACGACACTGATCGTTATTTTTTTTGCATATTGTATTGAATTCCTCACTAGTTGTGGTGAGTGACTGTGCCTTGTATTCGTCATCAAATGGTAGTTGTTCAACTGGATCAGTGTCCCCTCTCAAGTTTAACACAAAAAGCATCTCACTTTTTGCATTATTTGATTGTTTGTGTGATCGGCCGGTGATTCTTCCCAGGTTTAGACCAACCCAATCTTCTGCATACTGTACGTTCAGCAATATTTATGCTAGATCCTTAGGTCATAACATGAAATAAGATATGCCACATGATGTATCTATCATAGAGTTCTGAGCGTGCTTTTATGTTGATTGTGAAATAATGATATCTTACTATTTTTTACCCAGACTTAAAAAGAGCACAGTAAAATATTTGTGAAGCTGTGATGCATTTTAACGTCTTTCGATCCATAAGTATTGAACCTGCAGATTTTTAAAGGGAAAATTAGCAAGAAAAAAAACTAAAAGAAGAAGATGATGATTATAAGCTTGTGTGCATATTTAATGTAAATTCAGTTCGTGTGAATACTTAGGGGCTCAATTATCTGTAGTAATTGAGCTAGCAACAAAATCAAGGTTTATTTATGTTGCATTGTTATAACCAAGGAATCCAGCTTCTGTAGAGTTGGTACAGGTGACCAGATTTAGATCAGGTTTATTGTTTCTTTCACGGGACGTCAAAATGTACCTTCGTAAGTTAGATTCATGCTAGCTTTAGG
Organism: Dactylorhiza incarnata; assembly: GCA_033032865.1. NCBI lineage: Eukaryota > Viridiplantae > Streptophyta > Magnoliopsida > Asparagales > Orchidaceae > Dactylorhiza > Dactylorhiza incarnata. Next base: position 3,169,785 of record JAWHQI010000217.1, read on the forward strand.
GCTCGTTTGGCACGGAGGTGACGGTCGTGAACACTGTGGTTAGGAACCGTCATTCGTGAACGCCCGACCTCACCTAAGGCACTTCATTCACTTTTATGTTCAAAATTAGTTTTTTTTTCTAGGTGGTGGTCATAGCCATTGTCATGCCAAATGTAGTTTATATGACGGTGGAGTTTTTGTCTAAAACTCACCGGAGCAAAAACGCCGCGCCAAACGAGCCCTTAGATCATTCAAGTTCCAATGCATCTCTTTTCTCTTGATAATTATAATTCCATCACATGCTTTGCATGCTCTTTTCTTTCTTCTCCTTTCCCCGTAAAAAATCACGATATATTATTTTCCGAAGATGGCAAGACATGGAAACCATAATACACAACCGTGTGCTGAATTATTGGTAGTAAATGATTGTTTCTTCTTTTCACAGGTTCAATTCTGCGCACAGGATAACGAAGTTACGAGAAAGATAAAGGAAATTATGAAACAGTTGAGGGATGAAGACCCTTCTTACTATCAAATGATCCATGCAGTAAAGCAAGGGGAACAGCCTAGAGAGGGTATTTTATTTCTCTCCAAGTTAGTGGAGGACCAGGTCGCCGGCGGCAGCAACTACGCCGATTGGATTCTTCAGATCCACCGACAATCTCAGAGCCCATAGAGCCACCCCCATCCATCTTCTCTGTTGCTGTAAAGGATTCTTTTCTGCAGCTTTAGTTGAGTTTGTTTTGGTACTACCCCCTTCAGAAAGTTATACTTTTTTCCAGTTTCTCCATAAAAAGAAGTATTTATTGAAATCATAATGCGGGAAATGCCGGCTAAGTCGTAATTAGTTGTCTATCATTTCGCCTCTTCTCTTGCTTATTCGGCGACAGAAATCCCGGATTATGTACTTGGCGGATCACCGGAATGGGGGTTGATTGCTGTGTTGTGATCTATATAGTTCATGAAGCAACAATAGGCATGTGGAGTTTAAGCATGTTTCATTGAACTCTATCGTGTAATAACAAAGTGAGAGGGATGTGAAGCTCGTGAAGGTGAGAAATGATTCTGACGATGGAATTATGCTCTGCATATTTTCCTTTGATTCATTTATGTTTGAGATGAGCATAGTTTGTTTTAGCTGCATCATTTTTTCCTTTCTGTTTTGCTGCACAGATCCTGTTTTGATTATAATAATGGAAATTTCAGTTACAGTTCCTTTAGTCATGAGATAAATTTGAGTGATTATAATTGAATTTCTCAGTAGGGGAGCCTTGGCGCACATGTTGAGGTGTTGTCGTGTGACTTTGAGGTCACGGGTTCGAGTCTTGGAAGCAGTCTCTTGCAAAAATGCGAGAAATTTTTTGGTGCGCATGACACACCTTCCTCTATGTGCGCATGAGTCTTATTACAATTGTAAAAAAAATTTAAATTCCAGTCGGATTTTTACAACTGTAGTTCCAGTCGAAAAATTTACCACTGTAATAAGACTCGTGCACGTAGAGGAAGGTGTGCCGTGCGCACCAATTTTTTTTTTGCAAAAATGCAGGGTAAGATTTGCCTACATTTCACCCTTGTGGTGGGACCCTTCCCCGGACCCTCGCTGCGCAGAGATGCTTTGTGCCCCCCCCCCCCCCCCCCCCCCCCCCCCCCAAAATTGAATTTCTCACATTGACAGCAATTTTGAGGAAATATGTCGATTATATAGATGGGATAATCTCATGGTGTACTTACTATTATACATTTAAAGCATAATCTATAGTGTGGCATCCCCCTCCTGGTTAAGGTAACGACTTCGAGCATGGCCAACTCCTGTAGTGTGACAGGCAGTTTGTGCACAAGGCCTGAGAACGAATTAACCGCGGCTGTCCGTTTAATTACTAGCAATTTTGGCTTCATGCAGGCGAGTTTCAACCAGCAATCCGAACTGAGGACGAGTTTTGGAGTTAGGTCATCCTCACGGGAGCACAACCCTTTGTCCCGCCCATTGTAGCACGTGTGTTGCCCAGGGCATAAACGACATGATTGACGTCATCCTCACTTGCCTCCGGCTTATCACCAACAGTTTGTTCAGGGTTCCAAATTAAATGGTGGTAACTAAATTAGTTCTTACACCACTTGATTTTGGGGTTTAAATTACCAAAATTTTGTGGTAGTGCAAGTCCATCCCTCTTTCAAATCTAGAATTTTACTTTATTGTGCTAAAATGAATAATATTAATTGGGAAAAGTTTTGATAAATTTCAAAATTGGGCAGTAGATATTGAGGTAATTATACAACACATTCATAGGATGTTAGTATAATTAACCTTTTATACTTATTATCTTATGATGTATATATCCCTTTCTCTACCCCAATTATGAAAGAAGGGGGGTAAATGGGAAGTTCCAATGCTGCATCAAAGAGGATTTTTCTTTAGTGACTAGTGCATTCGGCATACACGGGGTACCCTATGCAGTGGCGAAGCCAGGATTAAAGTATAAGATGGATAAACTTTGTATTATAAAATATTTAAAAATGAATCAAAGTATTAAAACCTAAATTTTTTTCAAAATGTAAAGCATGATGTAAAATTTTAATGCTAAAAATATAATTGCACACATAATAACTTTCAAAGTTAAAAATTTATCTAAAATACTTCAACATCTGATGAAACATTTATAGTATTTCTCATCTAGACTTCATATTCTGAAAACAAAGCATGATCTTCTCATCATAGATAGAATTAAATGCTTCTTTTTCTATATATGTGATTAAACAATCAACCATAAACTGATCTGATATTCTATTACAGAGTCGATTCTTGATAATCTTCATTGCAGAAAATGCTCTTTCAATTGTCGTATTTGCAACTGGTAATATAAGTGCAAAAGTTATTAGAATATAGACAGGAGTTGTAAGAACATAAACTGATGCTTAGTTGGTTGGCAAGGACCTCTTAATAAGTATATTCTTCGAAGTTTCTCTCTATTCTTAAGTTGATAGTCTATGATCGGCCTAGGAATGAGTCAGGATATTAATATTAATACTTTGCTATTGTCATTTGTCGGTCCGCCTAAATGTCTAATAATTCAATAAATCACATATTAATACTTTTTTATTTTTCAAATTAATAAGGTGGGCATTTGCCCACCTTATAATGACTATAGCTTCGCCCCTGCATGAAGTGCCCTTAACAAAGAGCTACATTTTGTCACCGGGAATTCATTGGCTTCATAAACTTTGTGAGAGTTAAGCATCCAAATTTAATAATGTTACCGAAATCGAGCACGAGATGGAGGGTTTTTCTTGCATGGGAGCATCTTGCACTCGATGCACTAGCATGTAGAATTATTTATATAGCTGATTTTTGTTTTAAATAATATAAAAAATATATTTATGTTTCAAATTTTTACTTGGATAAACATCATGCCTGTTTAATTTTTATTTTTGTTCTTAGATTATATATTTATATTTTACTTTTTAAATCACAAACCGAAGCACACTGCTCCATTCAGTTCGGTTTGATTTCAGATTTTTGGAATCATGCATGGGTGATTTCGTTTGTGTTTTTGCTCAAAAATAGAACCAAATTGTTACACCCCTAATAGACTCAATGATTAATTGTCAATCGGTCTTGAGTTGGATATTTGCATTATAACATAATAATTCACATAATATAGAATAATTGAAAGAAAGAAAATGAAAAATAAATTCAATAATGGAAAATTGTTCATATTTTGTAAATGTAATCAACAGCTTGTTGGATTTAATAAATGTGAATTAAGTAAATATAATAGATAATTACACATATCCAAAATTCAGTTAAATAATTTGCATGAATTATAAGAGGATGCAATCAACAAATAAACTTATTCCATTTTCAGCAAATCTAATGTTGCCAAATATGTAGCCGAATTTCGAAAGCAAATTTTGCGAAGAATAATAAATAAAAAAAATTAAAAGAAATAAAATAAGCCAATGATATCTTTCTCCCCCAATTCGAGAAAATCAACCTTGGATCCGAACCGCCCTCTTGTAGGTGTACACTTTCGAAATCCAGAGGTAGGCCAGAAAATTCAAGAGGCTGAGCACAGCAAGCAGCCAGTAGAAGTAATCGAGATGGCCGCGATTCAGATCATCGGGAATCCAGCCGAGCTTCCCGTTCCTGGTAGAGACGGAGGTGACGATCGTAACAAGAAGCGAGCTCAGGTAATTGCCGAGCGCCACCGTGGTGAGCGACAGCGCTGAGCACAGGCTCCTCATCGCATCAGGCGCCTGATCGTAGAAGAACTCCATCTGCCCTATGAAGGTGAAGACCTCGGCGGCTCCGATGATGAAGTACTGAGGAATCTGCCAGAATATGGACATGGGAAGGAAGCCCGTGTAGTCGTAGAGATTATGCCTGGCGATGATTTTGAGCCTGACGACCTCGAGAACCCCGGCGGCCACCATGGCGAAGATGGAGACGAAGAGTCCGATGCCCATTCGCGTCAGTTGCGTGAAGCCGCGCTCGTTGCCGGTGATTTTGCGGACGATGGGGACGACGATGCGGTCGTAGACGGGCACCCAGACGATGACACTGAGGGTGTCGAAGATGGAGAGGGAGGCGGCGGGGATCTCGAAGTTGGGGCCCATGTGGGGGTCGAGCGTGTTTCCCTGGAGGACGAACATGGTGCTCATTTGGCTGTAGACTGCGGAGAAGATGATGCCGGTTGCCCAGATGGGGAGAAGACGAAGGACGCTTTTGAGCTCTTCGACTTGGGTGACTGTGGTGAGTCTCCATTGATTTATTACATGGGTATTGTTGCCTCTATCCTCCTCTGTTTCTACTGCTGCTTTGTCAAAGAATCTGGATCCAAATTTAATGTCATCTATATGGCGTGAGGGTTAAAAGAGAAGGAAAATCACAGGTTAATGCTGCAAATTTCTTTTTTACTTTTTAAGTAAAACTAGGTGTTTATTTATGGATAAGGTTTTGCAGAGGCATTTCACCAGGAGAACAAAGAAGATGAAGTAACTACTTGACATTAGTGATACACCACACTTGTCTAAATTTCACAAATTAAGTAATACAAATCTCTTTGAGCATCAAACAATTCACAAAAATAAGAAAATCCACCGTCATTAAGCATGTCCGATCATAAAATTCTTTGAGTAATACTGATACGATCCTTCTCGGAAAGAATGGACAAACAATTGCAATCGAACTGACAGTTCTAAGTAGAAACATAACTTCAATTCATTTCAGCAAACAATTCATCAAACAGATTTAAAATAGCTCAAGCAAGCGGTTAAGGTCAATCCTAAGAGACGAAACGCAGTGTCCCTGAACAGATGACCGCCACAGCAGGAGCACATATAAGACTCAGCTCCTCTCAGCTGTTAGCACCAGAAAAAGGGGAAATTTTTCGCCGGTTCCGAAGTCTCCGTCCGGGATGTGCTCTATTCTGCCACGTGGAATTTCGAATGGAGGAGATTAAAACTAAAAAACAGTAACGGAAAAGTGAACCCGTTCCGTTTATTTGCTTAGTAGAACCCGGAGTCCGGGCATTAGACCGAAAAATTTTGCCAGAAAAAAGACACTAAGGAAATCAATTTTTCAGAACTTACTCTCCTCTCCTCGCATCTTACCCGCTATTTATAGCATTATTTCAAAAGAAGCAAAATTAAGTTCTCAAAGGATATAGTAAGTCTAGCTTGGGCTGCTTTAATGGTAGTGTTTACATTTTCTCTTTCACTTGTAGTATGGGGAAGGAGTGGGCTTTAGAACTGGGAGTCTTACTAATTTAGTAGTTTACTAAAGAATCTAATTCTATCAATTGTGATCGTTTTGTGGAAGCTGAAAAAATGGGAATGGGCTGGAGTTATGTACTTATAATTATGGATATGTACTTATAATTATGGAATCGACTCGATCATTAGACTATAAGTTAATTCCAGACCGGACCAGTCCGGGCTCTTTCTTTCACTGCTAATCCCATTTTCTTTATGATGATGCTCGTCGAGCCTCAAGCTTATGGTAGTCGTTTATGATGATGCTCGTCGAGCCTCAAGCTTATGGTAGTCGTTTTTTCTCCCAGCGAGACGAGAAGCAATTTCTTTCTCTTTGGTGATAAGGAGAGTTGCTTGGTTTTGGCGAAAAGTCCTGACATGAGAGAGATTTGTCATTTTTGAACCAGTTTCCATTTTGGTGGTAGCTGACTCAACTAACTGCTAGTCTGAATATGATTCATCAAGAGATCAAACCATGCAATCAAAAAAGTCACTTTTTGATTGCATGGGGTTAGTGCATGCAAATACGAGCCAAGGTTGAAATACAAAAATGCCCTTGGTAAATTCATTTTCAAACTTTCGCCTTTTCGTCCTTTTCTTCAGATCTCAACCGCCTCCAGGACCATTCAAACCGTATCAGGAACAAACTGCGGATAACGCCTCTGCAACAATCATAAATCTTCCCACGTAGCATCTGAGGCAGTCCCATTGACCCATTGCACCACAAAATGCGTCATTACTTTGCCATTTTCTGGATAATGTGCATGTCTAGAATTGCCCATCAGCTCCACCAACAAGTTGCCGTCCATTGTAACCATTGTTGGGAGGGAGATGATTTGAGTTGGAGGGTTGCCTTTATGTTCCCTGAGCTGATAAATGTGAAACGTGTGGTATATTTTGGCATCCTCCGGTAAATCCAGGCGATATGCTACCGCTCCTATCTTCTCCACCACCCTGAATGGACCAAAAAACTTAGGAGACAACTTGTGAAACTCATGGGCACGGAGACTGACTTGTTTGTAGGGTTGTATTCTGATAGACGCCCAATTTCCATAGACCTTTCCCTCCTTTTTCTTGTCGGCAATGACCCACATGCGATTCTGAGCTTGATTTAAGTTGTGTTTTAGGATTGAGATCACTCTCTCCCGAGCTTCTAAGGATCGATTCACCTCCCCGATAATTGCATAGTCTTCAATGTAAAGAGAATGCAGGGTGGGTTCTTGTCCGTATAAAACTTAGTAAGGGGTCGTTTTGATGGCACTTTAAAACGTTGTATTATACAACTGATGAGCATCCGTAAAGATGACGTTCGTACATGGATTTATAATAACTGATATGCACTCATATTATGAGTGAGAATCTATATGTACAAAACCGGGTGGCGGTTATTCACAAACCCCACTCCACCACTAGGGTGATGAGGGATGAGTGAGAAAGTGGGCCAAACCCACCATCTCCACAGCCAACCGCCCGTGCAAAGACGCGCGCAATATGCGCTGCAGGGCCGCGCACAACCGCGTGCGGCTGTGCTGCGCTACCGCACGCGGTAGCGCGTGCGCTACCGCGCACGACGCGTGCGGCGGTACCGCACGACGCTACAACAAGGTAGCGCGCGCGGTAGCGCCAAACTGCCCGCTTGGGGTGCGGCCTGGCCGCACCCCCCATGGGGTGCGGCCTGGCCGCACCACCCTTGGGGTGCGGCCTGGCCACACCCCTCTTCGGGTGCGGCCGAACCGGGCGTCCTGGCGAAACCCAGTTTCCCCTTTGGGGTGCGACTTCTCATTTCCCCGTTCGCCGCAGGATACTCCCACGCTCGTTGCGCGCTCAGAACGCCTCTCCGTTCGCTCAGAACGCTCTCGTGTTCGTTGCGCGCTCAGAGCGCTCCTGCGCTCGTTGCACGCTCAGAACGCCTCTCCGTTCGCTCAGAACGCTCTCGTGTTCGTTGCGCGCTCAGAACGTCTCTCTGTTCGCTCAGAACGCTCCCAAGTTCGCTGCGCGCTCAGAACACTCCCGAGTTCGTTGCGCGCTCAGAATGCTTCCCCGCGCGCTCAGAAGGCTTCCCCGCACGCTCTGAACGCGCTCAGAACGTTTCCACGTTCTGAACGCGCTCAGAACGTTTCCATATTCTGAACGTGCGCGCATTTAACATTTCTTAATTTCTCAGACTGCAGGACTCGCTTGTCGTCTTTTTCGCCTTTTTCGCCTTCAACAAAGCTGTCCGAACTGCCCGAAGGGCGAGACGGTCATTTACGAAAAATGACGATCCGTTTCCTCCAAATCGACTAGCGTGATTCGCCCGACAGGTGGTTATGGTGGTTACGACGACAAAATTACCGGGCTACCCCCGACCAAAGCTATAAAAAGGAGCACAGAGCCTTCATTTCGGGGGACCTTGCTTTCTCCGCCCGAGAGAGCTCATTTGAAGATTTCCTTGGAATTCTCCTTCGGCGCTTGGAGATCTCCTTCGAATCTTCGAAGATCTCCTTCGAGCCTTCGAAGGTCGCGAAAGGCGACTCAACCTTCTCACATTTGTTCTCACCAGCATTCTCACTTTCGTTCTCACTACTGTTCTCTGAAGGAAAAAGAATTAGCTTTCCGAGAGGTGACCTGTTACCTTCAGGGATCTCTCTCTCTCTCTCATTGTAACGAGCAGCGGCCTGTTGCGCTCGAGCTCTAAGTCTCTAATTGTAATCCCCCAGAAGATAGTGAAAGTTGGCTGACACAGCTCCGACCGCGTGGTTTTTCACCATTTCCGGGTTTTTCACGTTAAAAGTTCTTGTGTCACTTACTAGCTTACCCTTTGACTGTTAGCGCGCTCAGTTCGCTTCCGAGCTAAGACGGTTCAAGTCGACCGGTCTACTAAAGCACCCGAGCGACCCGCAACAGTTTGGCGCCGTCTATGGGAACACGAATTCTCGAAGCTCTGCAAAGACTCACTCAAGAAAGTGCTTGCCACCAATTGTAATGGCAAGACGAAGTGCTCGTACTACCGAGGGATCGATCCCAGAAGGACGCATCGATCCCACACCTTCTCATTCACTCATCAACGCACCTCTCGCGGAAGAGGCAATGCTTGCGCCCGTTGCAGCATTGGAGGGGCGCATGCGGCAAATGGAAGAACAGTAAACCGAGATGCTGGCTCTCGTAAGAAATCTTGGGGCTCCTCGAGCTCCCGCTCAACCTCCAGCATTGAACGTTCCGCCTCCCCCGGCTCCGAATCATGCTCCGGATGAGGAGGTCGTTCAAGAAGAAGAAGCCTCGGAAGAATTCTCTGACGCCGCAAACTCCACCAATCATGCTCGGCCGCCCAGAAGACCAGAAGCTGATCACCATCGCCAGCACCAGGGAAGAGGTCTCCATGGACAAGTGATGAGAAGAGTCACTCGAGAAAAGATACGCAACATGATAGCGGAAGAGTACGACCAGGCGGGGCGATTCGTAGCTCTCGCCCGCCGTCCCACGCACCACGGCTCTCCACTATCGCCTCAGGTCTTAATCCATCCAGTTCCGAATGGTTTCAAGCGTCCCAACATCGAAACATTCGACGGGATGGACGACCCGTTAGAACATGTCAACCACTTCGCTACCATTATGAGGTTCTATAACGCTCCAGATCAACTCCTCTGTCAAGTGTTCCCGACAACCTTGAAAGGACAAACGCGCACTTGGTTCCACTCCCTGCGGGATGGGGCTATCAACAACTTCGCAGAAATGGCGCAACAGTTCGTTGACCAGTTCATCGCCAATCGTAGGATTGTCCGAGATCCCTCCCATCTCTCAGGAATCCGCCAGAATGACGGAGAGACTCTTAAGGATTTTTTCCGACGCTTCACTTCGGAGGCTCGACAAATCCCGGGGGTCGACCCCGAGCTCCTGCGAGGAGTCTTCCTTGGAGGGCTCCGCCCCAGTGGCTTCTACTCCGCACTAATGCGAGAAACTGTGCCTAGCTACCCAGACCTCGTTCATCGAGTCGAGGCCCAGATAGCGACAGCCCCAGTGGCTTCTACTCCGCACTGATGCGAGAAACTGTGCCTAGCTACCCAGACCTCGTTCAACAAGTCGAGGCCCAGATAGCGGCAGATGAGGCAACTGAAGCGCACCGACGACAGTTCGAGGGGAGCCCGAAAAGAAAGAAAGAGGAGCCGCTACCGCAGACGGTTCTCAATAAGAACAACAATCATCACGACAACCCCAACCGAGACCGAGGATCTCGCCAACATCAAGACTACACTCCCCTCAACACTACCGGGACTAACGTACTCTGCGCAATCAAAGACAACAAAGCGCTCTGTAAGCCCAGACCTCTCGCTAAAAACGCGGGGGACCAGACAAAATATTGTGAGTTCCATCGTGGACAAGGACATGACACAGAAAATTGTTCCAAGCTTAAGGATGAAATCGAGCGTCTCGTCCAACAAGGCATACTGGGGAAATTTCTACGAGGCTAAGCACCGATTCAGCCCTTAAGGCAATCATCCCAGGAGAAAACTTCATACCCATCAGCGGGGCTCTACCAGCGCCACTGAAATATTCTGCCAACTTTGTTTCTATAAAAGCTTTGTGTAAATTGCCACTACGACTAATAGTTTTTAAAGTTAATCATTTCAGGCATGTTATATCATACGCTATCGAAACTATGTAAATACGTCCATTTGTATAAACAACACCTGCTTCCAGGCAGTGCGCTAATGAACAGCACCTGCTTCCAGGCAGTGCGCTAATGAACAGCACCTGCCTCCAGGCAGTGCGCTAATGAACAACACCTGCCTCCAGGCAGTGCGCTAATGAACAACACCTGCCTCCAGGCAGCGCGCTAATGAACATCACCTGCCTCCAGACAGCGCGCTAATGAACAGCACCTGCCTCCAGACAACGCGCTAATGAACAACACCTGCCTCCAGGCAACGCGCTAATGAGCAGCACCTGCCTCCAGACAGCGCGCTAATGAACAGCACCTGCCTCCAGGCAGCGCGCTAATGAACAGCACCTGCCTCCAGGCAGCGCGCTAATGAACAGCACCTGTCTCCAGGCAGCGCGCTAATGAACAGCACCTGCCTCCAGGCAGCGCGCTAATGAACAACACCTGCGTCCAGGCAGCGCGCTAATGAACATCACCTGCCTCCAGGCAGTGCGCTAATGAACAACACCTGCCTCCAAGCAGCGCGGTAATGAACAACACCTGCCTCCAGGCAGCGCGCTACTGAACAACACTTGCCTCCAGACAGCGCGCTAATGAACAACACCTGCCTCCAGGCAGCGCGCTAATGAACAACACCTGCCTCCAGGCAGCGCGCTATTGAACAGCACCTGCCTCCAGGCAGCGCGCTAATGAACAGCACCTGCGTCCAGGCAGCGCGCTAATGAACAGCACCTGCCTCCAAGCAGTGCGCTAATGAACAACACCTGCCTCCAGACAGCGCGCTAATGAACAGCACCTGCCTCCAGGCAGCGCGCTAATGAACAGCAACTGCCTACAGGCAGCGCGCTAATGAACATCAACTACCTCCGGGCAGCACGCTCGCAGCAATCTCTCACTGTCGTCGATTGAAGGTTCGCCCTTCTCCACCGCGGTGAGGTCCCGACGTCATAAGGGCCCTCCCCTCTTACGTTCGTCCACGGTTTGAACGCATACGCTCTTCACCGGCCATCCTGGGGCCTATCCCCCCCCCCCCCCCCCCCCCCCCCCCCGATCAACACTTCCGCAATAACCAGAACAACGGAGTCACGACACACAAAAGTACCATCGCAACGCTGTGCATAGCGAGAAGCGCCTGAATGGAACGGGAAAACAAAAGCAACCGCACGCTCATCCCTCAATGGCAATTCCTACCCAAGGCACCACGAAGATGACAATAATTGAAACCGCAGCAGAAGAATCAAAACCTCCGAATCCTCCGAGCAGTAATCCGGACTCCGAAGGTTTGGGAGGCTTATGATGAGCATCCGTAAAGATGACGTTCGTTCATGGATTTATAATAGCTGATATGCACTCATATTATGGGTTCTCATCTATATGTACAAAACCGGGTGGCGGTTATTCACAAACCCCACTTCACCACTAGGGTGATGAGGGATGAGTGAGAAAGTGGGCCAAACCCACCATCTCCACAGCCAACCGCCCACGCAAAGACAAGCGCAGTACGCGTTGCAGGGTCGCGCACAACCGCGCGCGACAACACCTCGCGCGGCTGTACCGCGCTAGCGCGCGCGCTACCGCGCACAACGCGCACGGCGGTACTGCGCGGCGCTACCGCAAGGTAGCGCGCGCGGTAGCGCCAAACCGCCCGCTTAAGGTGCGGCCTGCCCGCACCCCCCCTGGCCGCACCCCCATGGGGTGCGGCCTGTCCGCACCCCCCCTGGCCGCACCCCTCTTCAGGTGCGGCCGAACCGGGCGTCCTGGCGAAACCCAGTTCCCCCTTTGGGGCGCAACTTCTCATTTCCCCGTTCGCCGCAGGATGCTCCCGCGCTCGTTGCGCGCTCAGAACGCCTCTCCGTTCGCTCAGAATGCTCTCGTGTTCGTTGCGCGCTCAGAGCGCTTCCGCGCTCATTGCACGCTCAGAACGCCTCTCCGTTTACTCAGAACGCTCTCGTGTTCGTTGCGCGCTCAGAACGTCTCTCCGTTCGCTCAGAACGCTCCCAAGTTCGTTGCGCGCTCAGAACACTCCCGAGTTCGTTGCGCGCTCAGAACGCTTCCCCGCGCGCTTAAAAGGCTTTCCCGCACGCTCAAAACGTTTCCACGTTCTGAACGTGCTCAGAACGTTTCCACATTCTGAACGCGCGCGCATTTAACATTTCTTAAAATTTCTCAGATTGCAGAACTCGCTTGTCGCTTTTTTGCCTTCAACAAAGCTGCCCGAACTGCCCGAAGGGCGAGACAGTCATTTACGAAAAATGGTGATCCGTGTGCTCCAAATCGACCAACGTGATTCGCCCGACAGGTGGTTACGGTGGTTACGACGGAAAAATTACCGGGCTACCCCCGGCCAAAGCTATAAAAGGAGCCCAGAGTCTTCATTTCGGGGGGCCTTGCCTTCTGCGCCCGAGAGTGCTCTTTTGAAGATTTCCTTGGAATTCTCCTTCGGCGCTTGAAGATCTCTTTCAAATCTTCGAAGATCTCCTTCGAGCCTTCGAAGGTCGCGAAAGGCGACTCAGCCTTCTCACTTTTGTTCTCACCAGCATTCTCACTTTCGTTCTCACTAATGTTCTCAGAAGGAAATTGACTTAGCTTTCCGAGAGGTGACATGTCACCTTCGGGGATCTCTCTCTCTCTCTCTCATTGTAACGAGCAGCGGTCTGTCGCGCTCGAGCTCTAAGTCTCTAATTGTAATCCCCCAGAAGATAGTGAAAGTTGGCTGGCACAGCTCCGGCCGCGTGGTTTTTCACCATTTCCGGGTTTTCCACGTTAAAAGTTCTCGTGTCACTTACTAACTTACCCTTTAACTGTTAGCGCGCTCGATTCGCTTCCGAGCTAAGACGGTTCAAGTCGACCGGTCTACCAAAGCACCCGAGCGACCCGCAACAACAACCATTCTGCCAATGACATCCATTTTGTTCACGCCTTAGGTTTCTCGAAACACATACACCTCAAATAATTTTGACGCATCAATTCACTATTTTCGTCTAGCCATCAAAACACTAGACTTTTTTGAACCGATTTCCATTTTGGTAGTAGCTGACTCAACTAACTACTAGTCTGAATATAATTCATCAAGAGATCAAACCATGCAATCAAAACACTAGACTTTTTTGATTGCATGGGGTTAGTACATGCAAATACGAGCCAAGGTTGAAATACAAAATGCCCTTGGTAAACTCATTTTCGAACTTTTGCCTTCCCACCCTTTTCTTCAGCTCTCAACTGCCTCCTGGACCATTCAAACCGTATCAATCCCTCCCTCATCGCCAGTTCCTTGTCCTCAAAGAACAAACTACGGATAGCGCCTCTGCAACCATAAATCTTCCCATGTAGCATTTGAGGCAGTCCCATTGACCCATTGCACCAGGAATTACATCATTACTTTGCCATTTTTCTGGATAATGTGCTTATCTAGAATTGCCATCAGCTCTACCAACAAGTTGCCGTCCATTGTAACCGTTGTTGGGAGGGAGATGATTTGAATTGCAGGGTCGCCTTTATGTTCCCTGAGCTGAGAAATGTGAAACGTGTGGTATATTTTGGCATCCTCCGGTAAATGCAGGCGATATGCTACCACTCCTATCTTCTCCACCACCCTGAATGGACCGAAAAACTTAGGAGACAACTTGTGAAACCCAGGGGCACGGAGACTGACTTGTTTGTAGGGTTGTATAACCCGAAACAACTCTTGCCAAAATTGATTGGTAAACACAACGTCTCGATCGCTAACCATGGATTTTGGCAAGCCATGTAACCTCACTACTGAATCTAGGAATATTTGAGACACTTTGTCCGTTGTATATGGATGTTTGATAGCAATGAAGTGTGCTTGCTTACTCAACCTGTCAACTACTACCAGGATAGTGGTCTTCTTCCAAATACACCCGGGCACCGGTAGAGTTTGTATTAAGCCCACAGGTTTCCGATTGTCGGATTTAAAACGCTGGCAGACCTCACATTTCTGGATGTAGGCATAGATTTCAGGCTTCTTCCTCTTCCAGTAGAACATGTTCTTCAACCTTTGATATGTCGAATTGATGCCAAAATGTCCCCCTACGACTCCATCGTGATACAACTGCAGGAGTTTGGTTTTCATCTTGCCCCACCACCAGCTTCCCTTTCCTCTTAAGTAACCCATGCATCCACACATATTTGGCCTTACTCAAGTTATTTAATTTTTTCTTATATTGAATTTGGAAATCATATCCCATGAGCTTAGCAAGATACTTATGTTGAGCTAGGGTAGCTATTTTTTGATCCAATAGGTATTAAACAAGATGAAAAGGACACCTTTCCAACCTGACCGTTTCTCTTCTCAATGGAGTTGCTGCTGGCGTTCCCTCTCATCAATGGCGTTGCTGTTTCAATGGCGTGGCTGCTGGCATTCCCTCTCATCAATGGCGTTACTGTTTGCTTTGGAAACGTCATTCTATCTCTTCGTTTCTCTACCTGTTTTAATGGTGTACGTTACTGTACATTTATTGGGGCTTTGAGGCTTTGTACTATATATATGTACATTTTGGATGAATATGAATCTAACGAGAAATTCTGCTCTGTTTTCTTCGTTTCCTCTTGTGCTCTGTTTTCTTCATGGTATCAGAGCGATCACATATGACTCATTCATCTCTTTCTCTTGCTTCCTCCTCTCTCCCATGCAAACCCGCCCTTCCTTTGACTTTCAATCCTCAGTCCCTGTTTGCTAACATTCACCTCACCAAGGACAATTACCTTCTATGGAGTAACCAATTTCTCACGATCCTGCGCACTCACAACCTTGAAGACATGCTCACCTCCTCTCCTCCACTGGCAATCTCTGACGATGGTCTCGTAAACAATGAATACACCTACTGGATGAATGCCTCTAACCTTATTCTCTCATGGATTCAAGCAACTGTCACTGTCCAAATTCTACCTTTTCTGTGTGGCTGTAGCACCGCTCCCGAAGCTTGGGCAACACTTCGTTCTCGATGTCTAAGCGCCTCCAAATCCTACATCTTCACTCTTCGTAACCGTCTATCCTCTCTTCGACAGCAACCAAATTAGTCTATGTGTGACTACCTTATGTTAGCCAAGACCACCGCTGATGCACTTCAGGTTGCAGGTGATCCTGTGTCCGACTCCGATCTCATGGATCATATCCTTTTTGGCCTAAAGCCTGAGTATAGAGGCTTCGTTCCGTACTTTCATCTCAATCCAAAATGTTCTTTTGATAATTTGTATGATCTTCTAATTCAAGAAGAACATTTCCATCAACAAACCAGTGAATCTTCCACTCTTCAAAACATCACCGCGTTTTCTGCACAACAGTCATCCTCCACTAAACATCCCCAAAACTCCTACACCTCTCACTGTGGACGCAACTCCTACAACTCTCATCGCGGTCTTGGAAGAGGTCGAAGTCGAAATCAATGGACACCAAGACCACCACCACCGCAATCTCAACAACCACCTCTTTTACCACTCCCGTATCAACCTCCTCGTTTTCCTCTGTTATCTGAGGCGTCTATTGTCTGTCAAATATGTGAAACTCCTGGTCATAGTGCTCGCACATGTTCTCACCGTCAAAATGCTGCCTATACTAGCTCGCTCACTCGACCGCTCTCCTCAGCGGGATCCTCACCTTGGTGCCTCGACACTGGTGCTACCAACCATATGACTAACTCTCTCACCGAGTTATCTCATCTTGTGCCATACAATGGAGCTGATACTGTCGTATTTGGTAATGAAACATCGTCATATTGGTGAGATGGGACAGTGCTTACTCTCACATGCTCATCTGCCATGTCGTTTTTGGCTTGAGGCTTTCAACACGACATCTTTTTTGATTAATCGGCTCCCGATGAAGCAATTGGGCTACAAGTCCCCCTACGAGATCCTTCTCCATCGCCAACCTGACTACTCTATGCTCAAGACTTTTGGGTGCTTGTGCTTTCCTTTACTCACTCCATACAACAAAAATAAACTTGAACCGAAATCCACTAACTGCGTTTTTCTTGGTTATGACTTCTTCCGGAAAGGTTATCGTTGTCTTGATCCAATAACGAATCGTCTATATATCTCACGTCATGTATTATTTGATGAACAAACATTTCCCTTCTCAACCATTAATAGTGTGGAGCATCCTCAAAATCCAAGGGCCCAACATAGCAACTCGAATTGTCAATCTGGTTTTACTACTTTTTCTGAAGATCCTTTGGTTCAGGCGTCTCTATCTCCAAAAGAGTCCAACTCCAATGAACCCACCATGGTAAACACTAATAATACTATTATTGACCTTTCTTCATCATCTCCTGAACCTCACTCCTACAAAACAGCCGAATGGTGATATCATTTCTTCCTCTTCCCCACAATCAGCACCTTCACCCATTTCAACCTCATCTACACCTGTTTCTGCAGAATCTTCTCTCTCGGCCAAACCACCTCCGAAATTCCGGAGTATAAATGAATTGGTTTATGGTTCGCGACATTGTCTTCCTCAAGCTCTGACTGCAACATATTGCGGACCTACTATTGTTAATGAACCGCACACCTTCCGGCAAGCTACTCGTGTTCCTGAATGGTGTCATGCTATGCAAGCTGAAATGAATGCCTTACATCAAAATAAAACTTGGAGCCTTGTTCCACCTCACCCTTCTATGAATATTGTTGATTGTAAATGGATCTACAAACTCAAACGCAAAGCTGATGGGACAGTTGACCGCTACAAAGCTCGCTTGGTGGCTCGCGGTGTACAACCCTCATATTTGCTGAGCTGGTTTGGTTGACCCAGACTCAGCGGAATCGAGGCAGATAAGGAGAATAGCCGTTCACGAGCGACCGGAACTAGCTAAGGTGAAAGCAGGTCCGGAGGAGATGGAAGGAAGGGCGGTGGGGCGAGCGGGCAAAGCATCCGCTCCCCTCAGACGAGTGGGGGGGACACCCCCACTCGCCCGGCCCTTTGGGCGAGTGAGAAGGGCAGCACTCGCCCGGCCATGGGCGAGTGGGGCACTCGCCTGGCCATGGGCGAGTGGGCACTCGCCCGGCCATGGGCGAGTGGGGCACTCGCCCGGCCATGGGCGAGTGGGCACTCGCCCGGCCATGGGCGAGTGGGGCACTCGCCCGGCCATGGGCGAGTGGGGCACTCGCCCGGCCATGGGCGAGTGGGGCACTCGCCCGCCATGGGCGAGTGGGCACTCGCACCCGACCCCTATCTTTCGGAGGAATTTGGCTATCCGCAGTCCGATTTTGGCTATTCGCAGTCCGTTCTTGGGAAGTCTATAAATAGACCCCCATGGGCACCTTGAGAAGGGTTGGTTCCTACCCCCTCCCTCACGTGTGAGCAAGCATTACCCCTCCCCTCCCCCTGTCATTGAAGGTGGACGGTGAGGTGATCCTTAGTGCCCTCCAAGGTGCCCAGGCTCAGCATTGGCTTGGGAGGGGAAGTTCCGAGTGAGCTTCCGGGTGTGTGGTGGGACCTCCGCGCTGCAGCTTAAGGGGTCCATTTGTGGACTCAAGTGTTCATCAAGGGCAAGGGTCTCTCAGTTCTTAGTGACCGGTCAAGGCCCTTAGCTTAGGTCAAGTAAGAGTTAGCCGCATCCCCCTTTCGAACGCTGAAACCGGGTTACTGGTTTCAACATTCTGGTGCGGTGAGCGTGGAAGCGGTTAGTTCGGAAAGCTCTGAGCCAAGTCTCATGGCCGGAAGCGATGAGTTGGGAGATCCACCTCCTACCCGTGAGTATGTGAAGAAGAGTGACTTCGACGAGTTCAGTAAAAGGATCCTGGAGCTCTTGCAGGCCGCACCCCCCACTCGTGGCGAGTGCTCGACACCACCTGCACCTAGGATCGCCACACCACCCTCAATGGAAGTGGGGCAAACCCGTCAGCAAGGGAGAGAGACAGCCTCGGAGGAAAGTTTGGGCCTCCAAGCGCGAGTGCTCTTCAACAACTCGCCCGGAACCAACTGCCCCAGCGGGGAGATGATGGGAACGCCTCCGTCCAACCAAGGGGGATGGAGGAGCCCCTTCTGCGAGCTGATCGTGTCAGCCCCCGTTCCAGATGGGTTCCGCGACCCCGCCATGTCATACTATGAAGGAAGCAATGATCCTCTCCAGCATCTTCAATGGTTTGAGGACATGACCTCGATCAGGCAGATATCAGATGCCTTTAAATGTAAGCTCTTCGCCGTCACGTTCCAGGGAAAGGCAAGAGATTGGTTCCACCAGCTCCCGGTGGGTACCATTTACAGCTTCGAGGACTTACGCCGAAATTTCTTGTTGAGGTTCTCTACCTCGAAGAAGAGGAGGAAAGGGGTGGAGGCCTTGTTCTTGGTCCGACAAAAGTCAGGGGAGACGCTGGCTAGCTACATGGATAGGTTCCAGGCGGAGGTCCTCCTCGTCGTCGAGGTGCCCGGGCACACCCTGCAACTAGCCTTCACCCTTGGGCTGCAGCAGGGGTTGTTCAGGATGAGTCTTAACTCAGGATCCCCCCTGTCTTTCGAGGAGCTGATGGAGCGCGCTGATAGGGAAATTGAGTGCGAGGCCACCAACCAGGAGTTCGTGGCGAGGTTAGCCCAGGTAGCATAGGAAGAAAGGAAAGAGCATGGAGGAAGAAGAAAGGAGGAGATGAGGAGTCAGGGACACCAAGGACCCCCCGTTGGGCAGGAGCAAGGCTGGGAGTTTCAACCACCAGTCGCCCTACCGACCTGGAGGCCGCCAGGAGGACCCCCTCGAGGCCAAGGAAGAGGCCATTTCCAAGGGAGAGAAAACTTTCAGGGGGAGGAGGGATGGTTCAACCCAGCAGGGAGGCAGCCGGACACAAGGACATTGCAACCCCACCCCCTGCGAACCATGACGATTGGCCGAAAAAGAGAAAATAAGAAGAGGGGCCGCGCAGGGAAGGAAGCAAGGATGATGACATTGCCGTACTGTGACTTCCATCAGCAGGAGGGCCACGCGACAACCACATGCCCAGAGTTTCTGGAGGTAAGGAAAGGAAAAAGAACCTCGACAGAGAGGAGACAGCTATACCCGGAAGGACCAGGAGGAAGCTGAGGAGATGGAGGAAGTGATGAATGAGAAGGCCAAGGTGCATGTGGCCGAGTAAGCGCAAGGAAGCGCATTGTAATGGTATGTAATCTATTTATAATATATCAAAAGTAGTTAAAGATAGCATCTAAGTCGAGTCCTCGACTGGAGACCACTCGCCCGGGCTTGTTGATGCCGGTCGCTGGGTGGCTCGTCGGGTAGATTCGTTGTGAGTCGAGTCCTTGACTGGAGACCACTCGCCCGGGCTTGTTGATGCCGGTCGCTGGGTGGCTCGTCGGGTAGATTCGTTTTAAGTCGAGTCCTCGACTGGAGACCACTCGCCCGGGCTTGTTGATGCCGGTCGCTGGGTGGCTCGTCGGGTAGATTCGTTTTAATTCGAGTCCTCGACTGGAGACCACTCGCCCGGGCTTGTTGATGTCGGTCGCTGGGTGGCTCGTCAGGTAGATTCGTTTTAAGTCGAGTCCTCGACTGGAGACCACTCGCCCGGGCTTGTTGATGCCGGTCGCTGGGTGGCTCGTCGGGTAGATTCGTTTGGGTTGGTAAGGCTCCAAGAAGAGAAGCCGGTCTGAGGATGTGTCGAGTTCTTCCACCTCCAGGTGAGCTCGACTCCCTGTTAGGTGTTGAGTTCCTCCACCTCCAGGTGAGCTCGGCTCCCTGTTAGGTGTTTGAGTTCCTCCACCTCCAGGTGAGCTCGGCTCCCTGTTAGGTGTTGAGTTCCTCCACCTCCAGGTGAGCTCGGCTCCCTGTTAGGTGTGGAGTTTCCTCCACCTCCAGGTGAGCTCGGCTCCCTGTTAGGTGTTGAGTTCCTCCACCTCCAGGTGAGCTCGGTTCCCTGTTAGGTGTTGAGTTCCTCCACCTCCAGGTGAGCTCGGCTCCCTGTTAGGTATGGAGTTTCCTTCACCTCCAGGTGAGCTCGGCTCCCTGTTAGGTGTTGAGTTCCTCCACCTCCAGGTGAGCTCAGCTCCCTGTTAGGTGTTGAGTCCCTCCACCTCCAGGTGAGCTCGGCTCCCTGTTAGGTGTTGAGTTCCTCCACCTCTAGGTGAGCTCGGCTCCCTGTTAGGTGTTGAGTCCCTCCACCTCCAGGTGAGCCCGGCTCCCTGTTAGGTGTTGAGTCCCTCCACCTCTAGGCGAGCTCGGCTCCCTGTTAGGTGTTGAGTCCCTCCGCCACCAGGTAAGCTCGGCTCCCTGGTAGGTATGGAGTTCCCGCCTCCCACCTCAGGTCGAGTTCAGCTCGACTAGAGTTGTTGAGTTTTTCTCCACCCAAGGTTAAGATCAATTCGACCTAAAGGTGTTGAGCTTTCTCCACCTCCTGTTGAGCTCGGCTCACAGGAGGGGTGTCTAGTGGAGAAAGGTCCGTTCCTCACCTCATGTCAAGTTCAGCTCGACTAGAGGTGTTGAGTCTCCCTCCACCTTCGGTCGAGTTTAGCTCGACCTAAAGGTGTTGAGCTTTCTCCACCTCCTGTTGAGCTCGGCTCACAGGAGGGGTGTCTAGTGGAGAAAGGTTCGCCTTCCGCCTCAAGTCAGGTTCAGCTGAAGGACGGTCCCGTTGGCAGGTCCCTTCGCGGATCCCCCTCAGGTCCCACCTACTCGTCAAATGGGTGGGTTGGATATTCTTTCTGAGCTTAAGGTAAGCTCGAAAAGAGCGGGGATTGTGTACAACCCTCATATTTGCCGAGCTGGTTTGGTTGACCCAGACTCAGCGGAATCGAGGCAGATAAGGAGAATAGTCGTTCACAAGCGACCAGAACTAGCTAAGGTGAAAGCAGGTCCGGAGGAGATGGAAGGAAGGGCGGTGGGGCGAGCGGGCAAAGAATCCGCTCCCCTCGGACGAGTGGGGGGGGGGGGGGGGGGGGGGGACATCCCCCACTCGCCCGGCCCTTTGGGCGAGTGAGAAGGGCAGCACTCGCCCGGCCATGGGCGAGCGGGGCACTCGCCCGGCCATGGGCGAGCGGGGCACTCGCCCGGCCATGGGCGAGCGGGGCACTCGCCCGGCCATGGGCGAGCGGGGCACTCGCCCGGCCATGGGCGAGCGGGGCACTCGCCCGGCCATGGGCGAGCGGGGCACTCGCCCGGCCATGGGCGAGCGGGGCACTCGCCCGACCATGGGCGAGCGGGGCACTCGCACCCGGCCCCTATCTTTCGGAGGAATTTGGCTATTCGCAGTCCGTTCTTGGGAAGTCTATAAATAGACCCTCATGGGCACCTTGAGAAGGGTTGGTTCCTACCCCCTCCCTCGCGTGTGAGCAAGCACTACCCCTCCCCTCCCCCTGTCATTGAAGGTGGACGGTGAGGTGATCCTTAGTGCCCTCCAAGGTGCCCAGGCTCAGCATTGGCTTGGGAGGGGAAGTTCCGAGTGAGCTTCCGGGTGTGTGGTGGGACCTCCGCGCTGCAGCTTAAGGGGTCCATTTGTGGACTCAAGTGTTCATCAAGGGCAATGGTCTCTCAGTTCTTAGTGATCGGTCAAGGGCCTTAGCTTAGGTCAAGTAAGAGTTAGCCGCATCCCCTTTTCGAACGCTGAAACGGGTTACTGGTTTCAACACGCGGTTTTACCCAACAAGGACTTGACTATGATGAGACATTCAGCCCGGTTGTTAAGCCAACTACTATTCGTACCATTCTAAATATTGTTTTGTCTCGTGACTGGGAACTTCACCAATTGGACGTGTGTAATGCCTTTCTCAATGGGATCCTTACTGAAGAAGTATACATGATGCAACCCCTGGGTTTGTTGACCCGGCATTCCCCACTCATGTTTGCAAACTCCACAGTGCTCTATATGGTTTAAAACAGTTACCTCGAGCCTGGTACCATCGATTACATGATTTTCTTACTACTCATTCTTTTTTCCAAGTCGGGCTGACTCCTCCTTATTCGTGCGACATACATCCACCGGAACAATCTATATTCTTGTCTACGTTGATGATATAATTGTTACCGGTAGTTGTCCCACCGAGGTTTCTCATTTTCTTGAGCAATTATGCTCAACCTTTGCCAGTCGTCGACTCGGTTCCTTGAGTTTTTTTCTTGGGATTGAGGTCACACCTATTGAAGCACCGATACTTCCTTGAGGGTCACGTACCCGTACCGGATACGTATCCGATACCGGTACGTACTCGATACTCGCGGATACACCTCTTATTCTAGTATGTAGATACACTTGGAGGTAGATTGTTCTGCATATTGTAATAAGAGTGTGTTTTTCTGAAGTAAAGAAATGACTTTTGCGTGTCTTTTAGAAAAGAAAAATTGTGACGCAGAAATGCAACTAGCGATGCTTGTTTATTATAGTAACAAAATGTACTTCAGATTTAAGTATCTTTTTTAGGTAAAATTATAAAGAATTTGATTTAAATTTTATTATTTATTTTTTATTATATATTTAAGGATTAGATGTTTTAAATGATGCTGTTTCTATTTGTTCAACATGAATTTTTTTATTTTTAATATTTTGCTAAATTGTCTCTAGATGAACCAGAAGTTGAAGATTTGTTAATCTCCAATAATGAGGAAGAAGAGGAAGAAAATGGCTGATAAACATCCTTAAATTTGATTCAAATGATTATGAATACTTTTTGCTCGAGAACTTCATATTATATTGCATTAACTATGAATTTGTACTTCAATTGATGATTTATGCAATTATGCTTGATGTTTTATTATTTTGAAGACTTTTAATTACATTTGTGAGAGTATATATATATATATTTATTATATTTAATACAACGTATCCTGCCGCACCCGTATCCTTATTTTTTAAATTGTGTCGTACCGCCGTTCCGGATACGTATCGCACCCGGTACTCGTACCCGTACCGGTGTTTCCTACGTCACATGCACTCCCACTACTCTCACATTATCTCAAGCTCGCTATGCTTCAGATCTCCTCGCTAAATTTGACTTTAGTGGATCTAATCCATGTCATACTCCTCTATCTTCACGACAACGTCTATCTCGTCATGATGGTGACCCTCTCCTTGACGCCACTTCATATCGCAACATGGTAGGTGGTTTGCAATATCTAACACTCACCCGTCCAGATGTTGCCTTTATTGTCAACCAAGTGTGTCAATACATGCATGCTCCTCGAACATCGCATGTTCAAGCCGTGAAACGCATTTTTCGGTACATCAAGGGAACCATTACCCATGTACTTTTTCTCGCCAAATCGACAGACACCACTCTTTGTGCTTTCACAGATGCAGATTGGACTGGAGACCCCGATGATCGTCGCTCTACAACGGGGTATTGCGTCTTTCTTGGACCAAACCTTATCTCTTGGACGGCTAAAAAGCAACCTACTGTTTCTCGCTCAAGCATCGAAGCCAAGTATCGCGCTCTTGCCGGAGTTGTTTCAGAATTACGATGGATCAGTCATCTCCTTCGTGAACTCTCAATTCCCCTATGTCAATCTCCGGTGGTGTACTGCGATAACATGTCATCAATTTACATGACTCGCAATCCGGTTTTTCATGCACGGACTCGACATGTGGATATTGATTATCATTTTGTCCGGGAATTTGTCATCCGTGGTGCACTGTCTGTCGCCCATACAAGCACAAAAAATCAACTTGCTGACATCTTCACCAAGGGTCTTGACAACCACCAACATCGAACGCTCTGCTCCAAGCTCATTGTCTGCCCTGTGCCAATTCGCTTGCGGGAGGCTATTAAACAAGATGAAAAGGACACCTTTCCAACCTAACCGTTTCTCTTCTCAATGGAGCTGTTGCTGGCGTTCCCTCTCATCAATGGCGTTGCTGTTTCAATGGCGTGGCTGCTGGCATTCCCTGACGCATGACGAATCTATAGGCGGCAAGACAATCCGCGACCTAACCCTACATGCTATGCAAATCCGACGGTTAATCCACAGTTAGATAATAATTAAAATATCCCACACAGATAAATTCACAGCAAGATACAAATAATTAATTAGGGCGAAACAAGCTTAGGCTTTCCTCCGCGTGGAGGGCCAAAGCTAGAGCGCGCGACGAATAAACCCTGCAAATCACAATAATAATTTAGCAAACACTTACCATGCAAGATATTCAAAACAGATACAAGATCCAATCTAATATAAATATGCTGAAAATAATAATCCAATACAAATACGACTCACAAAGTAGTGGGCTGATCCGAGACAATGAAGAATTCGGGTCCGGGTATGTAGATCGGCGACCGAAGGTGGAACCGGAGGCGTGAAAATGTCGGAGGTGGCTGTCCTCGGCGGCGGATGGTGGAATCGGGCCAGAAATGGATAGATCCGGCCACGTATGGATAGATCTGGGCAAGGGATGGATGGACCCGATGTTTGGGAGCGGATCCGGGCTAAGGGGTGAAGAACGTATATGGGAAAGGGGTGGATCGGGGCTGAAAAATCTAAACCTGGACTGTTTTGGACGGGGGTGGCTGAACTGTTTTGGAAGGGGGTGGCTGTGGGGAGTGGATCCACGGAATGAGGGGCTGTTGTAGGTGGGGGGGCGGCGGCCAAGAGAGGGGCGGCGTGAGGAAGCGGCGGCCTGCAGAGGTGCTGTAGGAACCGGCGGCTGGATGGCTACAGGAAGGGGGAGAGGGGCTCAGCAGGGGCGGCGGGTTGCTGGAGGAATCGTGGAGGCTGGCGGTGGAACAGGGAGGGGGGAAAACATTAGGGATGAATAGTTCATTTCATTTTTGAATTGTGAAGTTGAATAGAAAAAGTTTAATCCGTGGCTGTTTTGGGGGAAAGTGCTGCTGTTTGGGGCTGTGGAGGCTGAGAGAGGGGGCGTGGGAGGGGGAAGAAGGAGCCTAGGGTTAGGGGATACCTTGGGGATGAAGATACAAACCTAGGAGTCGTCACCTAGGGTTCCACGGAGTCGGCACCGTGGAGGGATCGCCGGATTTCGGGATTTCTCTTCTCGAAAATCTGCAATGCCTCAAATCAGCCCCCTAAGAGCCTATTTATAATTAAAACCAAAACTAGGGCATCCCAATCAACGGCTATGATTGGCCGGATGGAAAACGCCTAAAATAAAACAATAATAAGTCCAAATACATAAACCAATATGTCAAATTGATTCGCAACGCGAATCCGAACACATCTGCGGAGTCCGATCGCCGATCCGGGCACGCCATATATGGTAAGTCGCCAAATCAGCCCCGAATGGGCCCAAAACTTGTCGTCGTCTCTGCTCCACATCAATCTCCCCGGCTTGAAAGAATTCATCTCCCGATGAATTGGGATCGGAATTCTCTCGATGAATGTCAGGTACAACTCGAAGAGGTCCGCCAGAGGTCGTCCAAGTGTCGTCGCTGAAAAATGGCCTCGCCGATCGACTCTCCCCGACTGAAAAGTTGTAATCTCCGGTAAATAGAGACAACCGTACTGAAGTCGAAGTCCAGGGGTGAATCGATCACGCTCTGCTGCAAGTACCCAGATGTCATCAACGCCTGTAGTAGGAATGTACCGGCGGAATATGGTCTCCGTGATGCTCTCAACGCTCAACTCATGAGTAGTGGATCCCGGTGCGATCGGCGGCGCCGTGGGAAGAACCAAAGAAGACGAGTCCCCAGGTGGGTGGGTGTCAGGAGTGGGTGAGTAGTGGCGGTCATCAGACGTGGGTGGGCTATGAGGGTGGTAAGGCAACGGGAGTGGAGGTGTGGGGGGCTGGAAGTCCCCACTGCTTGGGTCCACATACTCGCGAGGCTTGTAGTACGGCGTCATATCTTCAACACTAAATACTAGGTGGATACCCATATTTGCAGGGATATCAAGATCGTAGATGTTTGCTTCGATCTGTCTCATGATTATATAGGGATCCATTCGCCTAACGCTCATGCTTTTAGCAAGCTTCGCACGGAGCCTCACAACGCAGATTCTCACCATTACCTGCTCGCCTTCATGAAGTACATGCACTTGCCAGTGAACATCCGCATGTGATTTACAAAATTTATTATCATTATGGATTCTTCGTCGGACCGACTCATGACATACATGCAAACGATGAACAGACAACACAACAGACGCATGCAAATGATGACGAAATGACTCAACAGACTTATGCAAATGATGAAGAAACGACTCAACATACTCATGCAAATGAAACATGACCGACACTGCATACTCGTTATGGGAAAGGCTAATAACCACTTGAAAATCTACCAAAGGAGGTGGTCTATCAGGAGGCTCTCTCGGAGGAGTGTAGAAAAACTCATTTCGTGTGTGATGAGTGCTTAGATGATCGAGAGAGACAACTATACTCAAATACGCGCTCATAAAGATCCAAGTGTCTCTCAGGGAACGTGACACATCAGGAGGCTCACCAGGAGGTGTGTAAGAAAAGTCATCGCGAATGCGACGACCGCCTAAGTGAAAATCATGTGCACCGACTAGAAAACGTGGCTCTATAGTGTGGAGAGTGTCCCCGACAACAAAGAACTCATCGGGTGGGTCAGCGGGTGGTGTGTCCCAAAACTCATCACGAGTGGGATGTGTCATAAAGTAGGTCCTCAAAATATAAGTAGGCTCTAGTGTGCTCAAGGTAGGCCCTACATACGTCTTATTCCACTCACGACCCATCCTCTGGGGCAAAGCCAGAGATGATAGGGGAGGAGACGTCAATAACTCGAAACTCGTAAACAAGCGCCTCACGTGAATCTCATGTTCACCCGGATGTGGTGGATCATCAGGAGGCTCAACTGGGGGCTCGTCATGGGACTCGTCACTAGGTTCAAGGTCCTCCAGGTGAGTACCTACAAAAAGGGTAGTGTCCCCGTGAATGGATGACATGACCACTATGAGATCAACACTAGGCTCTGGGCTCTCGGTCGCGATGCGACCCAGGGATATGATAAGGGGAGAGCGACATAGACCTAGACTCAAGAATGGGTCCGCGGGTGCGGTGTCAAGATGTGAGTCAAGGGTAGGGGTGTTAATCAACCCATGGCATGCCAAAGGTGGTGGTGTGGGTGAAGGACACAATGCTACAGACTCAATAGGCCGCTCAGGTTCGCCCTCAGTCGGGGTCACAAAAGACGGGTCAAAAACTAGAGATAAGTCACTAACTGGGCTAAGCACCTCACTGGGGTGAGAGCAATCTGCATCAGGTATTACTTCAGTCATGTCTGATGGAACAATGATAGGCAAAGTGGTGTCCTCGGTGTGGGAGGGGCTCGTACTGCGGAGGTCAAGGTGAGAATCCCATCGACCAGCTCTTGCGGATCTCAAAGACTGTTCATAACGAAGGGCAAGCTGATACGTCTGCTCGAGGGACTTCGAGCTATGAAAAACCACCTCAGTACGAATGTCTGGTCGAAGGCCAGACCGAAATCTGCAAGAGGTCATGGCTGGGTCCTCTCGAATATCGCTCCTCACAACTAATTCATCAAAGCGATCCTTGTACTCAGCGACGGACATGGATCCTTGCTGAAGGGAAAATAATTGGTCGAGCAAGCGACTCCGATATGACGAAGGCAGATACCTCCGACACAATGTACGCTTCATGTCCACCCAACTAGTGATGCGATGTAGACGGTCTCGCTCGCGGGTCTTCTCAATGCTAGACCAATATGCCCTCGCCTGATCTAACAGTCTAAGTTTCGCAAACTTGACGCGACGCTCACCGAATAACTCAAAATGATCGAGATAATACTCCATATCCACGAGCCAGTAACTGAAAGACTCGGGAGACGATGAGCCGTCAAAGGAAGGGGCAGCAGTACGAAACTGACTCTCGAGATCTCTCTCGGAACAACGATCCTCATAATAATCATTCCTAAGGTAACCGAGTCGTGTCGAAGGATCGACACGATCCGCTCGCGTGTACGGATAAGAACGATGACAACCATCATACCGATCGTCTCTAGTGTAGTGGTCTCGTGTCGGTGGGTCAACATGATCTCTAAAAGTGGTGTGCTGCGATCGAGAATAATCGTCGTAGTAACGTGAAGATCTCCCTGACGGGGCTCTGTGAGAGCGGGTGCTAGTGGACTCGAGACCTCCAAACCGAGGAGAGGCATAATTTTGACACCTAGACATAATAAAAAAATCCTATAGACTCTACGACTGCGTATCAAAAAGAGCGCGTAACCTAGCTTTGATACCAATTGACGCAGGACGAATCTATATGCGACGGATAAACCGTGACCTAACCCTACATGCTATGCAAATCCGACGGTTAAGCCACAGTTAGATAATAATTAAAATATCCCACACAGATAAATTCACAGCAAGATACAAATAATTAATTAGGGCGAAACAAGCTTAGGCTTTCCTCCGCGTGGAGGGCCAAAGCTAGAGCGCGCGGCGAATAAACCCTGCAAATCACAATAATAATTTAGCAAACACTTACCATGCAAGATATTCAAAACAGATACAAGATCCAATCTAATATAAATATGCTGAAAATAATAATCCAATACAAATACGACTCACAAAGTAGTGGGCTGATCCGAGACAATGAAGAATTCGGGTCCGGGTATGTAGATCGGCGACCGAAGATGGAACCGGAGGCGTGAAAATGTCGGAGGTGGCTGTCCTCGGCGGCGGATGGTGGAATCGGGCCAGAAATGGATAGATCCGGCCACGTATGGATAGATCTGGGCAAGGGATGGATGGACCCGATGTTTGGGAGCGGATCCGGGCTAAGGGGTGAAGAACGTATATGGGAAAGGGGTGGATCGGGGCTGAAAAATCTAAACCTGGATTGTTTTGGACGGGGGTGGCTGAACTGTTTTGGAAGGGGGTGGCTGTGGGGAGTGGATCCACGGAATGAGTGGCTGTTGTAGGTGGGTGGGGGGGGGGGGGGGGGGGGGGGGGGGGGGGCGGCGGCCAAGAGAGGGGCGGCGTGAGGAAGCGGCGGCCTGCAGAGGTGTTGTAGGAACTGGCGGCTGGATGGCTACAGGAAGGGGGAGAGGGGCTCAGCAGGGGCGGCGGGTTGCTGGAGGAATCGTGGAGGCTGGCGGTGGAACAGGGAGGGGGGAAAACATTAGGGATGAATAGTTCATTTCATTTTTGAATTGTGAAATTGAATAGGAAAAGTTTAATCCGTGGCTGTTTTGGGGGAAAGTGCTGCTGTTTGGGGCTGTGGAGGCTGAGAGAGGGGGCGTGGGAGGGGGAAGAAGGAGCCTAGGGTTAGGGGATACCTTGGGGATGAAGATACAAACCTAGGAGTCGTCACCTAGGGTTCCACGGAGTCGGCACCGTGGAGGGGTCGCCGGATTTCGGGATTTCTCTTCTCCAAAATCTGCAATGCCTCAAATCAGCCCCCTAAGAGCCTATTTATAATTAAAACCAAAACTAGGGCATCCCAATCAACGGCTATGATTGGCCGGATGGAAAACGCCTAAAATAAAACTATAATAAGTCCAAATACATAAACCAATATGTCAAATTGATTCGCAACGTGAATCCGAACACATCTGCGGAGTCCGATCGTCGATCCGGGCACGCCATATATGGTAAGTCGCCAAATCAGCCCCGAATGGGCCCAAAACTTGTCGTCGTCTCTGCTCCGCATCATTCCCTCTCATCAATG
This sequence comes from Dactylorhiza incarnata, assembly GCA_033032865.1. NCBI lineage: Eukaryota > Viridiplantae > Streptophyta > Magnoliopsida > Asparagales > Orchidaceae > Dactylorhiza > Dactylorhiza incarnata. The sequence continues at coordinate 3,199,681 of JAWHQI010000217.1, forward strand.
GCGTTACTGTTTGCTTTGGAAACGTCATTCTATCTCTTCGTTTCTCTACCTGTTTTAATGGTGTACGTTACTGTACATTTATTGGGGCTTTGAGGCATTGTACTATATATATGTACATTTTGGATGAATATGAATATAACGAAAAATTCTTCTCTATTTTCTTCGTTTCCTCTTGTGCTCTGTTTTCTTCAATAGGAACCCTAGAGTTTGATGATCTGTTGTATGGCAAGGGCATCCCGCCAAATAATGCCGCCAATGTTCCACAGCCATCACAATCGCTAGCAAATCCTTCTCATACACCACCAAAAATGCAATTTTTCCTCAACGCCTTACTATAATAGGCAATCGGCTGCCCCTCTTGTAGTAAAACAACTCCCACTCCCCTCTCCGATGCATCCGTTTCCGGAATGAACCCACTCCACCCTAACTAACATGCCAAAACCCATCTTAACCTAGCCGCAGCGAACTCCTATGACTTCTCTTCAATGCACCTCCATGCATACGTACTCGGACCGACACATCAAATATCACCCGCCCTCCAATTAATTTCTACGACTAGACGCAGTCATACTCCTCTTGACACCAAAATTTCCACCCAAAATTTCACCCAGCTGAACCCAAATTCATTCAGTTGTGAAAGGTGTTGCAAAACTGATGTCTCATTTGTCAAAGATGTAGCAATTCAGACCTGATCAGTATTCTCATCTTCCATTAATTTTAAATTTCAAAGTAAATGAGTAACTATCTACAAACACATGTACGAGGCTTCCTACATCAACTGCGATCCAAACACCGATTTATCGGAAGTTGACGCCTTCTTTATCAAAATTGAATTAACACGCATTTGGAGTTTAATCATGATTTTCTAAATTATAATTCCTTGATGTTTTGTTTTTACAATGAAGAATGCAAAAAAACATAAATGTGGCATCTTTTTTTAACCATTAGATTCCATACTGAACCTACAAAAGTAACACCCAAACTAAAAAGAGAATCTTTATCACTTACTTTAGATGCTCCGTGTGCTCAAGTTTGCGGCTTCCTTCGATCGCAGACTCTTTGTCAGAAACCTCATACAATAGAGATTTGTCCGATGGAACCTTAACACTCGATTTCCTAATGGATGCGACCAGAACTTGCGCAATTCTCGTGATAGGGCTCCCTCCAGGCTTCTGGAACCTGTACAACCGTGTACCAACAAAGAAACTTAGGACGGCAACAGCCATCATGACCGCCGGTATTCCAAACCCCCAACTCCAGCCCACATGTGTCTGAATATACACCAACGCGGAGGAAGCAATTAGCGCCCCAATATTTATGGAGAAGTAGAACCAGTTGAAGAATGAAGTCTTGCTCTTCTTCTCAGACTCGTCGGATTCATCAAACTGATCCGCACCAAAGGAAGAGACGCAGGGCTTGATTCCACCTGTTCCAACCGCAATTAGATACAAAGCAACAAAAACTGCTGCGGTTTGTCCTGCGGTTGGGTCACAGGTATCGCCGTGGCAGAGCGGTCTCAGCCCTTTCATGGATGCCGTCATAGTTAGAAGGATCAACCCCTACAAAGAACTAGATTAGTTTTGATTCCGATCAACGTCTAAAATCTATATGAAGTGATCAGGCTCTGTTTGGGCCAGCTGCGACGTTTGAGCAGCCGCGGCGTTAGCGTAGCAGCGACACTTTAGGCTCCGTTTGGCGCGGCGTTTTGCATGTTTGGCAATACAATAGTTATGGCCTCCACCAAGAAAAGAAAACTAGTTTAACATAAAAGTGGTTGAAGTTCCTTAGGTGAGGTGGGGCATGGCTCATAACCACCGCATTCAGGACCGCCACCGCCGCGCCAAACGGAGCCTTAATCGGTTTACAATTGCGTTCACAACCATCACCGCTCCCCAAACAAGGACTGAGAAATTTAGCGAAGCTCTTACAATAATGTAGATGATCATGAACACGGAGATCGTCCAATATCTACCCCAGTAGGCATCAGCAACAAAAGCTCCAAGGAGGGGCATGATGTAGCAGGTTCCCGACCAGTTGTTGACATTCTTTGATGCGGTGGCATTCCCTTGATTGAGGCTGGACTTCATGTAGTTCACCAGATTCGTGCTCATTCCATAGTAGGCCAATCTCTCGCAGCATTCATTTGCTGTTCGGGTTGAAAGAGCGGATTAATTAAACACAGATATTCTAACCAGTAATAATATACATGCATATATATATTATAAACAATATAATAGGAAGAATGCAGATTAAGTCTGTACCAAGAATGTATGGGCAAGCCCTCCAGTTGCCAGTTTTCTTCCTGTCTGCAGGATTTCCATGTATATCTGTTGTCCCGTCCTTCGTCTTATTATCTTCGATCTCCATCGACATTTTGATAGCACGGATACTAAGCGCCGGCCGCCGAGGAGAGGGGGGAGACGTGTTCGTCGGCGCCGACGAGGTGCGATCGCCGAACCGAGGAGGGGAGAGGGAGGGGCTGCGAATCTGGGAAGCGAATGAATTTGGGGAATATAACTGTTGCCCTCAACTGTGTATTTTTGGAATGATATAAGAAAATTAATTAAAAAAAAAACAGCTCTTTTTTTTTAATATGGGACGGGCGCCGAGGAGCGGCGCTGACTATTGGGGAGGACTTTTCTAATTTTAGGGCAACATCAAACTAGCGGATTTGAGTCGGCCAATAAAAGCTTATAAGACAGCTTGCAAGAGGGGAATCATTTAGCACGTGTTACATAGATTCCTAAACAGACACAGATGGTAAGAAGTACACCTCGTTTCTTTCTTTCTCCTCCGACTCTGTTTTTATATTGTGTTCCCCGGCGGATTCACATCGGGTTTAATGTAAAATTCATTTATAGTTAGTTTTTTTTGTTTAGTTGGTGGGGTTTTTGACTTTTAATCAAGTTGGCATATTTTATAAATAATTTTGTTATAATACTATTGCTTAAAAAAATTATAAACAAGTTCTTTGTTATATTATTTTTTAGTTTTTTTTTTTCTTACAAGTAAGTTCAATGTTATCCCATTTCAAGCAAGCAATAATTATTTAAAGTATTATGACAAAAAAAAATTGTTGAGTGTAAAAAAGTATGTGTAATAAATAAATTGGTTCTTAACTTTACCTATTTTATAAAATAAATTTATAAAATTATTTTGGCTTATTCATATCTTTAAAAACTCAAATTTCACTCTATTTAAAAAGGCATAACAATAGTCAAGAGATTATTAGGAAGATTGCATGATACGTTTGATTTCATTATAGGTGTGAGTTGTATTCAATTCATTTTACCAAAATCTCATTACATAATTAGAGAGAAATAAATAGATGAATGATTATTTGATTACATATATTAAAAAAATTTATTTTACCAACAACAATGAGATTATCAAGAAATGCTCATAGAAGATGAAACCTCATACAAGAGTATGGTAAATATATCATTTTCTCCAAATTGATCAACTTTTAAAAGGTACGGTACTACGATATCAATTTTCATTACATTTTCTATTTGGCGAGAAAAAGAATGTCTGGCATGGGCGGGCAGACAGGCGTGCATGCTGGAGGAGAAATACTACTGTGTCTCCGATACACACAACTCTGTGCGCAAGAGCAAATTTGACCGTAAAAATCAAGGATCCAACGGTTGAAATTAAACTGATAATTAAAGTCGTATTTTGCCGATCGTAAAATTACGACTGTAATTTTCAATTTGGATTTCAACCGTTGGATCCTTGCTTTTAACTCTCGCACACAAATCTGTCGGATGCACACAAAAATATCTCCATGGTGTGATATGATATAGTATCATAGGATAATAAATATAACAAAATTATATAATGTTGTAGTAATGTACTAAAAAATATTAAAATTAATATAATGCAAAGCTAACGGTCATGCACCAGTTTCCTGTGCGTGTATGTAATGACAATGGTACTCATCCACAATTTGATATTTGTCATAATATGATCGTGATTAAGAATATTTTTCAAGAGCCTTTGAGGGGTGTCTGAATACACTATCGCTTCGTACATTGTGTAGCCCCCCTCCCCCCAAAAAATGAAACCTGGGCTGGAGGGGGACTTATGCCCTATTGTTGCAGGATAGGCACACAAGCCCGCTCTTTTACCGCAGCTAATTCTGAGGTGATTTCAATGAATGGATTAGACAACAGACTAAGGCTCCGTTTCGGGGGACTTATTTTCACCGGTCAAGCGGTTACGACCGCATGAACCGGATCTTAATTAAGGTCCGGTTCATGCGGTCGTAACCGCTTGACCGGTGAAAATAAGTCCCCCAAACAAAGCCTAAGGATTCGTTTGATGCGATTTATTTGCTCTGATGAGTTTCGTCAAAAACGCAATTATCATAGATTGTGTATGTTTGGCATGGCAATGGTCATGACCGCTACCAAGAAAATAAACTAGTTTTGAGCATAAAATGCATCAAATTTTGTAGGTGAGGTCGGGCATTCACGAACGATGGTTCATGACCACCACTTTCACGACCGCCACCATCGCACCAAACGAAGCTCAAGTGATTTTTTTCTCACTCTCAAATCATCATATATGCTCAAGAGAATGTAGGATAATCAACTGCAAAAGAGATATGTAGTCACATTTATGTATGTGATACATGTATAAAGAGCATTGTGATAACCAATCGTATAGAAATATCAATTTTTATATGATTGTGATCTAATAAAATTGCATCTCTCTAAGCCGGCAAGTATTTTAATGAACAAGTGTATGCAGTATAGGTTCTCATGACCTGTTACGACTCTCTTAGTCGACATAGTTATACCTTTATTTTAAGTTGGGTAGCTAACCCCACGACCTCATCGTCATGGCAAGACAGTAACAATAAGACGGTTGTTCCCAATTTTAAGTTGGTTTCACATTACAAACTAAGACCCTCATGTCCGTCACCCCTTACTCTAGACATAAGAGATGTCATCGCACTGCCAGCGATATAAAGAACCTACTACTAGAGAGTGTACGACCCCAACAAGATGCTAACACTTAGGAACACGACGTAAGTTAGGGTAATATATGTTAGGAATAGAGAAGCTCAAAGCATTCTACTGTCACCCATCGAGTTTGGAATGAGATATAAATAGTGCTCCCAGCAGTAGGGCAACGCCCTAGGTGCACACGCTACCTGCAGGTCCTTATCGTGTCTGTAATGTGCGGACATACCTCAACAATCTCCTCCTATGTCCGTCACCAACACGACTACAATAAAGAGGTAAAAGTGTAATGTCCAAGCAACAGGAATCATCCACAAACGTGTCAAAACATATGAGTAAAAACAGTAATGGACAGGCTACACAATGGTTCTATGCAGGGTAAATCAACAAAATGAAATCACCATCACAGAAGCTAATAAAACGAGTAGGATCCAACACAGAGTCTCGTACGAGCTCTAGTCTAGCAATCTACCAAAACCATAGTGTCCAAAACATAAACATATGCAGATAGGAAATGAGAAAATGGTGCAAACAAGTCACCAGTCAAAAGAACTACTAGCTATGATATAGCAAAAGATAAGATGGACGCAGAGAAGGCGTCGGTACTAGACGTCCAACAGGTCATCCTCATCCATGTCCCAAACAGCAGGTACTCCTCATATTCCTTCGGTGCCTGTAAATCCGGAAAATGAATTTCATATTAGAATGAATCCATACAGTTGAATTTACGTATATCTAGTTCGACAAAAGAACGTAGAAAGACCAGAGTCCTGAGTGTGTGGAGTACTCCAACTATCGAGAATAGTGTGTTCTAATCGAGAAATCATTGTCGGTTTCAAGAAGCAAAACGACATATGAACTTCTTATAGTAGGCTCTCGTAGCTAAATCTGTGTACCAATTTGGAATGTCATTGTCACTGTCCCCTTATGTCAAAATGAATACCATCAAGTTTGGAATGATACCATCTCAACACAGGAAGAAGGAATCTAGAGAGATCGCATTCATCAATTTGGAATGAACGCAAACTTACCAGATCCACAATCAGCAACGTAGAACATCAATGAAATACACCAAAGCTTACTTTGGACAAAGGAAATCAGATTTGATCAAAACGAAAATCTAAGGCTGATCTAAATCGCCTTTAGTCCCATTTCCCCCACGGTTTTGATAAACCTGACTTTGGGCATTCCTTTTGTCAGAGGATCGGCTAAGTTATCCTTCGATCGCACATCGACCAAGGTGATAACGCCTTGCTCCTTAAGATCATTCAGCAGAGCATGTCTCAGTCGTATATGTCTCCGTTTCGAATTATAGAGAGCATTTTGAACGATCTGAACAGCAGCTTGATTATCGCAATACAAGCTCAACGAATTGACTCGTAACTTAGATAGTGGAATATCAAGAATCAAATTCCGAATCCAATCTGCCTCTTCACCAGCTGAAGCCAGGGCAAATAGTTCAGATTCCATAGACGACAAGGCTATACAAGTCTGCCTTTTTGGTTTCCACGTTATAGCAGCTCCACCCAATGTGAATATGAATTCACTCGTAGACTTACTATTGCCAATTTCAGAACACCACGAGGCATCTGAATAACCTTCAACGGTAGGCGGATATCCAGTGTAGCACAGAGCTAGATCCTTTGATCCTTTAAGGTATCTCATCAGCCTATCTAGGGCATCCCAGTGCTCCTTTCCTGGATTACTCGTGAAACGACTCAGCATACTTACGGTGTAAGCAATGTCTGGCCTTGTGCAGCACGATGCATACATGAGGCTACCAATGATCTTAGCATAATTCACTTGACCAACGGTGGTCCCTTCATTCGGACTCAACTTGATAGTGTGATCAACTAGTGTCTAAACTGATCTGCAATCAGCATATCCCCAGGTCGTCAGTAACTGCTCCACATAGTGAGCCTGACTGAGTGTGACTCCACGCTCGTCGATACAGACTTTAAGACCTAGAAGAGTATCAACTGGACCGAGGTCCTTCATGTCGAATGCTTCCGCAAGAGTGGATTTGACATCACTCACTGCCGAGAGATCTGACCCTAATATTAACATATCATCAACGTAGAGACAGATGATGACTGTCTTATCCAACATTGATCGATGATAAAGGCATTTGTCAGAGAGACTGGACTGGAATCCATGGCTCTTTACCACTTGATCAAACTTGAGGTGTCACATCTTAGGCGCTTGTTTAAGCCCATAGATTGATTTATTTAGTTTGCACACCTTATGCTGAGTGTAAGACCCCCCCCCCCCCCCCCTCCCCAGACTGAACCGGGTTCAGGGAGGGGGGATCTTACTGCCCAAAGAGGACTACCCAGCGCTTTCCGGGTGGCGACGTCCCACCCTCTCGAGAGCTGAGCGGTCTCTTTGTCAGGCACAAGAATCATCACAACACATCAGAACGCACAGTGGAAGCAATCGAAATAAGAAAAGCTAAGCATGATGATTATATTATATATTTAAATATGGCTGGGGCCTATCGTTTTACAAAACATTGCCTCGAGGGCTACATAGTCTAAAACAAAAGGGAGCCCTAGGCTAGTCCTTATACTCTCGAACTCAAAACTCTGAAGATAGGAGGAGAGGCTGGGGTGTCTGATCGGGCCATCTCTAAGGCTCGTAACTCATCCTGCGGGGTGGGGGCTTCGTGCTGTCTCGTTTCCTGTGATTGGTTATAAGAAATAATCGTTAGTCACAGAGCTAAGTAGAAGAATACATCCCCTCCCCGGATCCTTATCCGGGGGCGGCTAAAGGACAGAAATGAAATAGCCGAAGCAAGGTAGAGGGTTAGCAGCAGGTAAACATATATATATCTACATATATATATATATAGGGCCTCCCGCCCTAAAACCAGTAATCGCGCCGTATAGTAAGTACACAACACTATAATGCGCAGATACACACACCCAGGTATTCAAACCCTGTGTCGACACAGTTTAGACCGCTTTATTTCAAGCAGGGGAGCTAACCCCGCGGGCCTCACCGATGTGGTCGTCGGTGACAGTGGCCAGTCTTGCCACTTCTGAATGTAGTCGTACCGTATCATTCAGGCCCTCCTGTACAACTTGGTGTACCAACTGGATGTGAGCGACATCCGGCGAGCCGATTTGTAGGCCGACCAGTGGAGGCAAAACTGCAGGCTCGGAGGGTGATAACCCGTTGTGCACATCTCCCTGTCGCCATGAGTCGTCAACCCACCCGCACCGGTATGAACGGTCTGCGAGCGTGACCAACCCGCCACTCCCAAACAATCTTCACCCGCATTATATAAAAACAAGCACATAAGTGACGTGGCAATTCTACTCGACCGGTCACACAACCTCTGACCGGGAGGATTAGCGGTATGAGGGCTCTTTGCTTGGGGCTAACCTGGGAGGAGGGACTCTACTCCGGGTTTTTCCCCAACTAAGGCCTCGCAGAAGGGAGGATAAGCACCGCATGGTTGCCATGACAGCTCTGCATTAGCAAATAAATTAGGCCGAAAGCAGGGGCCATAACACTAAGCAGAAATGTAGGCCGAAAGCAGAGGCCATGACAATAAGCTGAAAAGTAGGCCGAAAGCAGAGGCCATGGTAATAAGCAGAAAAATAGGCCGAAAGCAGAGACCATAATGATAAACAGAAAAGTAGGCCGAAAGCAGAGGCCATGGTAATAAGCAGAAAAATAGGCCGAAGACAGAGGCCATAATGATAAACAGAAAAGTAGGCCGAAAGCAGAGGCCATGGTAATAAGCAGAAAAGTAGGCCGAAGGCAGAGGCCATAATGATAAACAGAAAAGTAGGCCGAAAGCAGAGGCCATAATGACAGGACCAGTGCGAGACTGGATTTAAATGAAATTACAGAAAGTAAGTGCGGGGGACCAGTGCGAGACTGGATTTAACGGAAAGTACGGAAAGTAAGTACGGGGGACCAGTGCGAGACTGGATTTAACGGAAAGTACGGAAAGCAGTAACAGCATAAAAGAAAGGGTTAGTAGTCCAATCACTCCATAAGAGGAGGCTTCGATCGTCGACTCCGTTCTTTTATTATTGTCGCGACGGGGGTTAAATTTTGGCGCAGCGCCGCGATTTCGTTCTTATTTTCGCGTTGATATTCCGAGCTTAGTCGATTCCTTGGATAGATACGCATAATTTTTAATAGGCATTTAAAAATATGCGTCGAGGGGGCGCCGATTCATTTCGATGAATTTCGCTCTTTTTCGGGCGTTTATTTTTGCTTGTAAAAGCATTTAAAGGACCAAATGAAGGGCTTATCCCTTGAGATTTTGATGGTAGGTGAAATATGTCCTATCTAGGGCTCATGAATTTTGGGTGATTTTTCCCCACTCATTTGGGCTTTAAATTCCTTAAAATAAACTTTATAGGGGGTTTTAAAAATAGTAAAATTCCTCCTAAAAATCCCAAAAAAATACAGTAGGTGCCCCTTAGGGTGGGACACATTTTCCATTTAGAAAACTTTTTCTGAAACTGCCCTGATTTGCCTCAGGAAATTAAAATAGGAAAAACCCCTTTTGGGGTGCGAATAGCGGCAGGGAAGAGGCGCAGGGGTTTTGCACCCTGCGCCCTCCCGCGGCCCCCACAGTGGATCCGTGGGGGATCCGCTGAGGGGGGCGCACATGCTGAGGCGGGCGGCAACGAGATTACGGGGGCCGCTGGATCTCCCGGGGGAGATCGTGCGGCCCCCGATTAATCTCGGGTGGCAGCCGCTGCCGCCGCCGGGCAGCGGCCGGCTGGGGCCGGCGCCGCCCCCGGACGGTGCGCCGGGGGCCGGCTACCACTCCAGTGGTGGTCCGGCGGCCTGGCGCCGCCGGCCACCGCCGGGAGTGCTGCAGGAAGGGGGACAGGGGCGGTGGCGGGCCTGCATGCACCGTGCATGCTCGCCGCGCCACCACCTCCGCCAGGGGTGCGGGGAAACGCCCCCGGTCGGTGCGCCGGGGGCCGGCGACTCCTCCGGTGGTGGTTCGGCGGCCTGGCGCCGCCGGCCACCACCGGGGGAGGGTTATAAAGGAGGCGGGAGGCGGTGGCGTGGCCTGCATGGGCCATGCAGGCCGCTACGCCGCCGCCTCCGCTGAGGGGGGGCCTCCGGTGCCGCCCCCGGTCGGTACGCCGGGGGCCGGCGCCTACTCCGGTGGTGTCCCGGCAGCCTGGCGCCGCCGGACCCCACCGAAAAGAGAGACCGAGAGGACGGGGAGGCGCGGCGCAGCCGGCACGGGCCATGCCGGCTTGCTGCGCCGCCGCCTCCTCGTGCACGGCCCTCCCTGCCGCCCCTGGTCGGGGCGTCGGGGAGGGGGCAACCCCCCGGAGGTGGTCCGGCGGCCCGGAGTCGCCGGCCGCCGCCGGGGGAGGGGGTTATCCCCCTACAGGAAAAACGGGGGAGGCGGAGGAGGCCACGGGTGCCGTCGGCCGTGTCCGCCGGCGGCCCGGCCGTCTCCCCTGTGCCGGCGCCGAGGTCCCCGAGGGGGACCCACCCCCCCCCCCCCCCCCCCCCCCCAGCGCCACCACCGGCGCTGGGGGAGGAGACTTCCACGGCCGGCCTCCTCCCCGAGCCTTGCAAGGCTCGGGGCGGCGGCCGGCGGCGCTCTGGCGACGGAGAGAGGGGGGTCTTCCCCGAGAGGTAGGAAGGAGGAGGGGGAGGTCTTCTACCTGAGGGTGAGGGGCTCGGGTGGTGGAGGGGCGGCCGGCCATGAGGGAGGAGGAGGAGGTGGCTTGGCTGGGTGGCTTGCTCCGACAAGGTGGAGGAGGGGGAGGTGGCTCGGTGGCAGGAAGAGGCTGAGAGGGAGAGTGAGTGGGGTGGGGGTTTGAGAGGGGCTGCCCCTTCCTTTTATAGGAAGGGGGAGCTCTCCCCCCCCCCCCCCCCCCCCCCCCCCTCTCCTCCTTTTCCCCCACGTGGGGATAAGGGAGGGGGAGATATTTTCTAATATCTCCCCCTCCCCTCCCTTCTCTCTCTCCTGCCCACTTTGCCCCAAATAGGGGCTGCCTATTCATGGGCAGCCCCTTTTCTTGGGGGGGGGGGGGGGGCTTTCTTTCTCTCCCCCCCCCTTTTTCTTTAGCAAATTCGAGTTTTTTTTGGGGGGGGGGGGGTGACCAAGTCAACTTAGGGTGGGGTCCTCCATGATCCAGGGGTCCATTATGATTCGCCGGGGCTGATGCCGGGTTCGTGCACTTTATATTTCGTGCGTTGCACTGATGTGGTCTGCATAGCCCTAAAATGACATACTCTCCATACGACCTCGAATCGAAGTGCAACGAATTCTGTTGCGCTCGTATTGTTCATACGAGTCTAACGGAACTGACGGAAGTCAATTCGGGGTTCGTACGGTCACTATTCATAATAATGAGGTAGTGGCGCGCTACGATACTCGAAATGGTCGTTTTCTCCAAACGACCTCAGATTGAAGTGCAACGAATTCCGTTGCGCTCGTATTGTTCATACGAGTCTAACGGAACTGACGGAAGTCAATTCGGGGTTCGTACGATCACTATTCATAATAATGAGATAGTGGCGCGCTACGATACCCGAAATGGTCGTTTTCTCCAAACGACCTCGGATTGAAGTCAACGAATTCCGTTGCGCTCGTATTGTTCATACGAGTCTAACGGAACTGACGGAAGTCAATTCGGGGTTCGTACGGTCACTATTCATAATAATGAGGTAGTGGCGTGCTACGATACCCGAAATGGTCATTTTCTCCAAACGACCTCGGATTGAAGTGCAACAAATTCCGTTGCGCTCGTATTGTTCATACGAGTCTAACGGAACTGACGGAAGTCGGTTCGGGGTTCATCTGGTCACTATACCCCAATGACTTAGTTGCGGCGTGCAACCTTACTTAAAATGGTAGTTCTACTACTCGGGCCTACTTTTATTGGGCTCACTAGGGTCTAGTGGCAATAAAAGTCGGGATGTTACACTGAGAATCTTCAACAACATAACCCTCAGGTTGACTCATGTAGATTTCTTCGTTCAGCTCTCTATTCAAGAAGGCTGTCTTTACGTCCATCTGATGAACTATGAAGTTCTCGATAGAGGCTAAAGCTAGAAGAATCCTAATAGTCGATAGATGGCACACAGGTGAATAGACGTCGAAGTAGTCCACTCCCCCTTGTTGCTTAAAGCCTTTAGCAACCAAGCGTGCCTTATAGCGGGCTACTGACCCATCACTATTTAATTTCTTCTTAAGTATCCACTTATATCCAATGACTTTTGCGCCTTTGGGCAAGTCAACTAGACGCCAGGTATTATTCTGTAGCAACGAGTCCATTTCATCGTCAATGGCTTCTGCCCACATAAACGAATCTCTAGATCGCATTGCCTCCTGGTAGGAGAATGGATCATCCTCTAGGTGATAGGTGACAAAATTTTCACCAAAATCCTTAGGAAATCGCTCTCTTGTAGACGTTCTGAGCGGATGAGGAACATCCTCCAACGGTTGGGTAGCGGTGTGTGAGGGGCCTGCTTCAGATTCCACATGAGATTCTGAAATCATGTCTGTAGACCCAGATAGGTTAGTGCCTAGATCCTTGACAAATTTATTTTCAAAGAATGTAGCATCACGAGATTTTATCACCGAGTGAGAGGATAGATCAAAAAACCTATCAGCTGCACTATCTTCAGCACACCCTAGGTAAACACAGGTTGTGGTTTCTGGTCCCACCTTGGATCTCTTAAGGTCTTGTACCCTTACATAAGCGATACAACCCCAAGTCTTCAGAGTGTCATATCTACAAGTACGCTGATGCCAAAGCTCATAAGGTGTCGACGACAGCTTAGAGTGCGGCAACCTATTCAGAAGGTGATTAGCAGTCAGAGCTGCTTCGCCCCAGAAGGAGGAAGGCAGGCCAACGGTTAAAAGCATAGAATTCAACATTTCAGTCAAAGTTCTATTTTTATGCTCGGCTACACCATTCGATTGGGGTGAATAGGGGGCGGTGGTCTCAAGTATTATGCCCTCAGCGGCACAAAATTCCTTAAAACCAGTTACAGTGTATTTGCCACCTCTATTTCTAAATCGCTTTATCTTCAAACCAAGCTGATTCTCTACACGAGTTTTGAAAACCTTGAAGGTCTCGAAAGTCTCATCCTTCGATCTCAGTAGGTACACATGACAAAACCTGGAAGAGTCGTTTATGAACGTAAGCAAATACTTCTTTCCCCCTCTGGAAGGTTGACTCCGAAAGTCGCATAGGTCAGAATGTATGAGCTCAAGAAGTTGAGTGCTCCTAGAAACCGACTTAAAGGGTTTTCTAGTGATCTTGGTTTGTGCACACACCTCGCACCTATCAAATCGAATGGAGGTATCAAGAGGGATGTTATGACTCTTAGCTAGATCGCACATCTTCCTATAGTTTACGTGTCCAAGTCTGTTGTGTAACAACTTTGGATCAATCAGATTAGTGATGATTTGGTTGATGTGATCATTGTTAAGGCTAAGTCGATACATGCCATCTATAAAATACGCGCACCCAAAATAATGTGAATTGACAGATAATGTCATTCTACCGTTTTGAGTCGAAAAAGACATACCGGACTTATCAAGCAAACTCATAGAAATCAAATTTTTGGTTAAAAAGGGAACTACTCTAACATGTAAAAGAGTGAGTGTTTTACCTGAAGATAACTCCAAAGAAGCGGTGCCAGCATGCGTAACAGCAGTAGTCCCACCATTGCAATTTTCAACTGAGTCTTTAACAGCTGTGACTTCAGTGAGCTGAGCTTTGTCATTAGTAGCATGACATGTTGCTCCACTGTCTAGCCACCAGTCAGACGAAGTACTGCCAGCACGGTGCCTCATCATCCCTACGAATGATTGAGGACCAGAGCTATCCACCAGCATGTTAGTCCGACTCTGAGGTAAGACTTCCTGAGGCTTCTTCTGGGATATAGATTCAGCTGCCCAGTGGCCCCACTTCCCACAGTTGTGGCACTTGCCCTTCTTCTTGCGGGAGGAAGGCTTGTTGGCCGGCAACTGGGAAGAGGACGCACCCTTTTGGGGCTGAATTTTCTTTTTAAATTTACCAGAGTGCAAAGCTAAGTGCGCCACCTTAGAGAAGCGCTTGAACTCATCAAAGGAGATCTCTTCCTTCCGCCTATGCAGCTCAGTCTTGAAGAGAATCCATTCAGGTGGAAGCTTACTCAGTATAAACCCAATGAACAGCTTGTCCGAGATATGAGACTCAGCATTCGCCAGTTTGATGCGCAGATTCTCAAGATCCACCAACTGAGATGTGATGGGCGAAGTCGGATCAACTTTGAAATTGAAGAAAGACTCCGCGAGGAGTGACTTCGACACCTCTTCCTCCTTGGTGAAATGAGCTTGAAGCTGATCCCATATGCCCTTCGCGGTCTTGATGCTGCTATACGCAATAGCTAGACGGGTATTCAGGGAATTCAGGAGATAATCCCTGCAGAAGTCCTCGTCTTTCACCCACTGAGCCTCCGACACGTCCTCTTCGGTCGTCTCGTAATCACTGAGCACCGTGTAGAAGATTTCACGCTCCTTCATGCCGAATTGCACGTGCATCTTCCACCCGAGAAACTCGGTGATGTCGAAAGACTGGAGCTTCCGGTTGTCGGTAGACTGATACTTCGACATTTCTGAAAAAGTATTAAAAATACGGAACGAGGTCACCTGATCGGAGAAGGAACACCACCAAGTCTTCGGATCCAATCCAATCCAAGTGCAGAAACACAACAAATCGGCCCGAACGATCACTGATCTGAAGGAAAACCCACTATGGCAGCTGTCTACCGCAAGATTTGGAGAAGACAACCCACAAAATTGAGTGGATCCGGCAATCCCTTGCTGGAACAGAAGTAGGGAAGGGGCTGCAAGCTCGAATCAACAAGCTAGGATGATGAGTCCACTGAGTCTGAACAAGAAACCGAACTCCGGCGAGAGATCTGGCAGGGCCGAGCACAGATCTGGCGAGGAACGACAACAAGAAGGCTATCCCGGCGGCGGCGATGAAGCAACGACGAGATCCGGCGACTGGGAAGCAGAAACGGGAACTCCGGCACGGGATCTGGCAGCAGCAGGCGCAAATCTAGAAGAAACCCCTACTCCGGCGACTGGATCAGGCGGAGAAACCACAGATCCGGCGATCTGATCAGTCGGAGAAACCACAGATCAAAGAGATCCTGAAGCTTGGAAGCGCGATCGATGGCTTCGGCGAGAGATCTGGCGTGAGCAAGCGCAGATCTGGAGAAACCCGACGGCAAGAAACCTCGAACCGGCGGCGACGAAATCCAGCGGCGAAGCACGAGCTCCACTGGAGATCCGGCGACTCCTGTGAACGACGAAATCGCAGCTACTACGGGAGAACGCACAGCGGCGGCGATGTCGCACACGGGAACGGGAGAGGGAAAAAAAAGCGAGAGCTCTTGAGCGGCTGACCTAACCTATGCTTTGAGAGTGTTAGGAATAGAGAACCTCAAAGCGTTCTACTGTCACCCATCGAGTTTGGAATGAGATATAAATAGTGCTCCCAGCAGTAGGGCAACGCCCTAGGTGCACACGCTACCTGCAGGTCCTTATCGTGTCTGTAACGTGCGGACATACCTCAACAATATAAGGGTTCCTACTCTTTGAGTGAAAGAGTCGTCAAGTGTCTCTTGCCCGTGCGACCTGATCAGGAGGATAACAGACCCAACACAACAAACACACGTAAGTTATACTAATACTTAAATTATAGGAATAAGTCTGTCACTACACATGTCCAGTGGGAATACTAAAGCGCTACAATATTAGTATGAATCCCTAGCTAGAGTTACTCTACAAGTGTGTGTGCGTGCGTGCGTGTGCGTGTTCGCGCGCGCACGCGAATGTGTGTGTGCGCATGTGTGCGTGCACGTGTGCGTGCATGTGTGCGTGTGCATTGTGAGCCAATACTTAATTATATGTGTTTTACCTTGAGACTACAATGACTTAATATACGTTAATAAGCTTTTCACGATTATTGCGTCACGAGCGATAACATAAGGTGTTAAGAGATGGTCCAATAACTTATACCGATTTAAAGATAATTCTCTTTTCATGAGTTGCTTAGCCACAAGGATTAAGCACTCATTGAATTACACTACAACATTTTATTCCTACGACAACATATTTTTGGAGTTTTCACGGCGCTTTTCGAATGCCGCTAATGATTTTGCCGCGGTTGTCATCGTCGCCCTGATCGTCGCCGTGGCCTTTTGCGGTGTTTTTTCAAAAAAACGTCGTCGTTAAAACACCGGCGCTTTTCATAAAAGAACCTCAATTGCTCTTTAGTTTAAATAAAAAAAAAGCTTTGGCCAATCCAAGAAAATCATCAGTGGGTAATATGGACCAATTACATCCTATAAACAAAAAATCGCATAATATGGACAAATTACATCCTTTAAACAAAGGAATCGCATGAAGTGGTATAACACAAGAGAATCTTGGGAGAACATCTGTCATTAAATTTTCACTAGAGTACATTACTAAATTTAAACCTCATTAATTCTTTAAAACAAGTATCAAGAGCAGTTACTTCAATTTACAATAGAAACTCAAAAGTGTTCTAATTTCACTGGAAGAAAGATTCACGTCAACATCAAAAGGGCTATTTCTTGATTCAAGGAAAGAACTTAGGGCATTGCCCCTTCACGATCTGGGCAAGATGCCGCCGAAAATCTTCAAAATGGGAGCATTTTCTCCCATCCTCTCACGCCACAAAGCAATCAGATAACCATCCACCTTAATTATTCATAATTTAATTGAACCATACTTTGATCTATTGAAAACTATACATTCAAAAAACAATGAATAAATTACTGAAATCTTTAGAAACAATTCACCTCAATGGTTAATGAATTGCCCCGAAGCATCAACTACTTTTGCTCCAAACCCATAACCTGAACAAAAAATGAAGAAGAATGAGAAAAATCCATATGCTATATGCATGCACCTTTTTGAGAAACTCATATATTAGTTGTTTTGCATGCCAGTCCTTGGTGATGCAGGCTTCGTTTGGCACAGCTTATTTGCTCCGGCGAGTTTGGTCAACAACACCATTATCATAGAATGTATGTTTGGCAAGACAAAGATTCTCACCGCTATATAAAGAAAATAAACTAGTTTTGAGTATAAAATGCATGAATTTTTTTAGGTGAGGTCGGACGTTCACGAACCATGGTTCATGACCATGGCGTTCATGACCGTCACCACCGCGCCAAATGAAGCGGTAATCTTTATCAGTTCTTGAGTTTGAGAATCCAGTACCAAATGGCCTATCCAAGAAAATCATGCTTGCAATCTGAAAATCTAAACTAGCTTATGAGACAGAATTCTAAACTAGACAGAAATTGGATAATGGTGCAAAGTTTTTCACCTTCGTCCAAGCGGGGATTGGAAACTATGGTTGGCAAGCTGCCAACAAAATCATCAGTATAAAATTTGATAGGGCCTGCAAACAAAAAATCATTAAAATCAGAATGAATTTCCCTGTCTTTGTTTAAGATTATCCATCCACTTTTTTCAAAATCAATTCTAATGTCTGTCCCAAAGCCATTGGATCATAAGTAGTTGTTGGTATACACTCTGAATACCATAGATGATTACACCATCTATGAATTCCTCTTAATTAAAGAGAACTCAAAATTTTGAAGAAGAAAAAAGCAGGTTAAATAGAGCTGCAGAAGATGACAAAACGAAACAAAAATCAACTTTAATATCCCCAAGTTCCTACTGAAGCATTAAAGCAAATATCAGAAGATTACTTTGAACATAAGCCTATTGATCAGGAGAAAAGGAATGAATCGTTAATAGATTTGCAAAGAAAGCGCAGAAGAATTGCTAAATTTGGATCGGAGGGCAAAGACTGTAGGCGATGCCTGGAGTACGCCGGAGAGGAAGGGGGAGTGCGACAGCAAAATCTAGGCCGTCGAAGTGCCACACTACTTACTTCATCTGCCCCATCTCTCCCCAGATCATGAATGACACCGTCACCTCCCCCACCAGCATCACCTATGACGATCCAAAACCTCCTCCAGGAACTCTCCGGTCCCTCCCTCTCCCTTCACTTCTCCCTCGCAATGGCGCATTTTTCGCCCGGGGGTGCATTTTTTCGCCCGGGCGAGTGTTTTCTCCCGAGCACGCGCTTTTTCGCCCAGGAGCGCACATTTTACCCGGGCACACATTTTTTGCTCGAGCGCGCGCTTTTTGTCCTGGCGTGCTTTTGCATGGGCTTGCGTGCTTTTTGCCCAGTCTCGTGATTTTCGCCCGAGCGCGCGTTTTTTTGCCCGGGCGAGCACTTTTACGCCCAGACGTGCGCTTTTTCACCCGGGCGCATGTTTTTGCCTGGGCGCGCATTTTTTCGCCGGGGCACGAGCTTTTTTGCAACTGGGAGTGCGCTTTGCGACGGTGCGTGCATTTTTTCTCCCGGGAATGCGTTTTTTCGCCCTACATCGCATTTTTCGCCCGGGTGCGCATTTTTTCTCTCGGGCGTTCGTTTGTCGCTCGGGCGTTCGTTTGTCGCCGGGCGTGCGTTTTTCCCCAAGGCGTGAGTTTTTCTCCCGGCGTGAGTTTTGTGACCCGACGCGGGTTTTGCGCCCGAGAGCGCATTTTTTCTCTAGGACTTGCATTTTTTTTTGCCCGGGAGAGCATTTTTTCTCTTGGGCTTGCATTTTTTTTTTCCGGGAGCGCATTTTTTCGCGGGCGTGCATTTTCACCCGGGAGTGCATCTTCGCCCGGGCACGAGTTTTTCGCCCGAGCTCCCGTTTTTCGCTCGGGCGCATGTTTTTTCGACCGGACATGCGTTTTGCGGCCGGACGCCCATTTTTTCACCAGGGTGCGTTGTTTTTTGCCCGGGCGCACGGTCTTCGCCCGAGCACACGTTTTCCTGTGCACGCATTTTTTGATCAGACACACATTTTTCGACAAGACGTGCATTTTTCGACCGGGTAAACATTAAAAAAACTCACCCGGGCAAAAAACGTGTGCAAGGGCAAAAATTGCGTGCATCAGCGAAATACGCTTGTCTAGGTGAAGTACACGTGGCTAGTCCTGAACATAAAGCCCGATCGGGCCGGCCTGGACCGGGCCCGATCGGGCTTTTTCTTGCATCGGGCCGGGCCGGCCCGGTCCTCCCCTGGAATCGGGCCGGCCCGGGCCGGGCAGGAAGCACTGATATGCTGCCTGCTCCGGCCCTTCAGGCCGGGCCGGGCAGGACCGGGCCGGTCTCGGGCCCGATCCGGGCCGGCCCGGTTTTTTCTTTTTTTTAATTTTTTATTTTTATAAATAATAAATAATGACATTTTATTAATATTGAACTAAAATTTGGAACAAAAAATTTTATTAATATTGAAAATTTGGTACCAAAAATTTAAAATATTACAAAATTTAAGTCGTACATTTGTACAAAATACAAAATTGAAAATACAAACCTATAAAAGCTATGATTCTTATAAAATTTAATTAAAAAATTTACATATTTTAAAAAAAGTACATTTAAATTGGACTGCGGATTTAATCATCCTGTAGATTCAAGTTCAACGCGTTCATTTCGTCTTCTATCTCCTCCGAGCTATCCTCCAAAGCTGTTATGTGTTGCTTCCTCTTTACGCTGTCCAAGTAGTCCTTGTAGCATATGCAAACCTCCAGCGAATCTTCGTTAAGCCGGATCCTCCGCTCGTTCAAAATCCTGCCACTAAGAGAAAAAGCAGACTCCGAAGCTACTGTACTAGCTTGGACAGTTAATAAATCACGGGCCATACAGGCCAAAACAGGATAGGTATTAGCTTTACCTTTCCACCAATTTAAGATATCGAAGTTTTCGATCTCGTCCGAACTCATAAAATCGCTAAATTGAGTTTTTGTGTATAATCCTAATTCATCTAAACTACCAGATGTGCGCGCTTTTTTCCTAGAAGCTAAATCTAAAATTTTATTTTTAAGACTATCATTCGTTTTGGGTTGCGTTATTTCTTCGCGGGGTCGTGACCCGTATAAGTTATTGTAATAATTATAACTTTGCGTAAAAAAATTAGTAATACTTGTACTACTGACGGGGTCAGCATCATCATAATTTATATTTAAGGTTAGATTAGTATTGATTTCGTCGATCAAATTTTCTACGCCTTCTACGTTAAGTAGCGGATTTAAAGCGGCGGCGCACGAAAACATAGGCGGTATTTCTCTATAATATTTTAAAAATTTTTCTTCCATTACTTTAATTAAAGGAGCCCAACCTTGGTGTTTTCTATAATAACTAAATCTTTCTGTGATATGTACGAAATGTTCAATCACTAATGCGCTCGTTGGATAATACACTCCAGATAAAGCAACGGTGGCCCTATAAAAACACTTTAGTAAATCTACATAATATTCTATTATGGTCCAATCAGTTTCACCTAAACCGTGTTCAATATTAAGTAAACTATAATATTCCATTAGAAGATCTTTTTGTAGAAGGACTCTTTTTAACATTTTATAGGTTGAGTTCCATCTAATAGGCATATCTAATTGTGGTTTCAAATATTTCTGATTTTGTGCTTTACAAAAGTTTCTAAAATCTTGAGCTCGTTGTTTAGTACAATAAATAGCTTTTAACATGTCGCGAATTTTATTAATATATGTTGACATTGCCTTTAAACTATCCTGTACCACTAAATTTAGGACGTGACAAACACATCTAGTATGAAAAAATGCGCCGTTGAGAAATGGTTTTAAGTCTCGTTTTAACAATTCAATTGCGGCGCCATTATTAGAGGCGTTATCAAGAGAAAAACTAAGTATTTTATCATTAATTTTAAATTCCCGCGCACATTTCATAATAACCTTATATAAAGCTATAGCCGTGTGCGGGAATTCAAAACCCGTAAAACATATTACGCGTTTATTTAGCTCCCACGAAATGGGATCAATCCAATGACAAGTGATGCAAAGATAAGCTAATCCTAAATTTAAATTACTCGTCCAAACGTCGCTCGTTAGACTCACACGTCCTTCGAAATTTTCAAAATAGGTAATTAATTCTTGTTTTGCTTCTAAATATAACCTAATCGTGTCGCGCCTTAAAGTAATTCTACTAACCTTTTGGTATTTGGGCTGAAGCCCCCCATGTATGTACTCTGTGCCGTCGTCATTGTCGAAGACGCTGAATGGCAGCCCACGTTTGATGACGAACTTCGCCTGCATCTCTCGCTGTCGCATTTGATCGTACGTCCAAATCTGTCCTGCTCCAGAAATTTGAGCTTGACTTGACTCGGGAGGAGCTTGTTTCGACTCGCAAGATTTTTGGTGTCGAACGAGCGTCGAGTTGCCGCTGATGGATAGCAACTTCGAGCACATCTTGCAGCGCGCTTTTCTTTCGGTGCCGACTTGGACCATGTCGAAATGCTCCCAAATACCCGCTCTACGATTGTGCTCCATCACCGAAGCCGTACTTTGGGAAGACGACGCTGGAGCTGAGGAGGACGACGCCATTGAGAGAGCTAAGAGAGAGAGAGAGAGAGAGAGAGGTGTGAGAAAAGAGAGAGGGGAGGGGGGGGGTATTTATAGGTTTTTTTTTGTTTTTTTTTAATTAAAAAATATATATTATATTATATAATATATTATGGCAGCCAACGGCTCTAAGGAGAGCCGTTGGCTGCCATGAGTGCCAGCATGGCTGCCACATGGCAGCCATGCTGGCAATGAGCCTAATGGCTCTAATAAGAGCCGTTAGGCTCTATCGGGCTAGCCCGAGTCCCGGATCGGGCTTTGCCCGGCCCGGTCTCGGGCTAGCCCGATTATCGGGCTCTACCCGGCCTGGACCGGGCCGGGTAGTGCGGCCAAATCGGGGCCCTTTTAGGGCCCCTGGTAAGAGCTCGGCCCGGTTCGGGCCTGAACCGGGCCGGGCTTGACCGGGCCTTGACCGGGCCGGCCCGGCAGACTCGGTTTTTTTTGTTCAGGACTACACGTGGCCAGTCGAAAAAGTGCACTCACGGGCGAGAAAGTACGCGCCTAGGCGAAAAAGCGCAGGCTTAAGCGAAAAAAGCACATAGGAAAAAAACGCGCGCTCAGGCGAAAAACTCGCGCCCTGGCAAAAAATGCGCGTCTGGGTGAAAAAAACGTTCGGCCTAGCGAAAAATGCGCGTCTGGGTGAAAAAAACGTCCGGCCTAGCGAAAAATGCGCACTTGAGCGAAATACCCCGTCCGAGTGAAAATGTGTGTTCAAACGAAAAAATGCGCGCCCTGACGAAAAAAACGCGCGCTCGGGCGAAAAAGGCCCGCATATGAGAAAATCGCTTGCTCGTGCAAAAAAAAAAATATGTGAGTGAGTATTTGGTTCTTTATCGATAATGATAAAAATAATAATTTTTAGATTGAATTTTTTCTAAGAAACGAACACTAAATTTGATTAATTTCAAGTATTCTTTAATTCTATTTATTGTGCGAACATTATAATTGGAATTAGACTAATTCTAATTGCTAGAATAATTAGAATTGATCTCAATTCCAATATCTAATTTAAATTCCGTTCAAATGAATGGACCCTTATGGATCATACAAGTTGTTACGGTTCACGCAAAGTTTCATTTTTGAACAAACATGCAGGTCGTACACCCCAACCCATCTCGACACTTGGAGCACGATCGTTCATGTGTGGATGGTTGTTGAGGTGAGGTCTTGAAGCCGCGACCTTCTAGATAAAGGTACTTAGCGTCGGCCTTCACCACCAACTGAGCTGCAATTCAATTGATAATGAAACTTTTATGTTACGGTCCACGTATGGTTCCATTTTTGAACATGCCTGCATGCCGTACACCCCAACCCATCTCTGCACACGGAGCGCGATCGTCCATATGCGGTGGGTTGTTGAGGTGGGGTCTTGAACCCGCGGCCTCTTAGATAGAGGGACTTAGTACCGGCCTCCATCACCAACTGAGCTACTGCAACTCAGTTGATGATGGAGGCCGCGGGTGCTAAGTCTCTATCTAGGAGCTCGCGGGTTCAAGACCCCACCTCAACAACCCGCCGCACATAGACGATCGCGCTCCATGTGCGAAAATAGGTTGAGGTGTACGGCTGCAAACTTGTTCAAAAATGAAACCCTACCTGAAACGTAACATCTAGTCATGTGCATCTAATTGATGGTTTTATTTCCTTCTCGAATTACTGTATTTACTCGCATTTATATTGGATTTTACACTTGCCCTTGAGTTATAACTAAGGCTCCGTTTGGGAGGACTTATTTTCACCGGTCAATCGGTCACGACCGCATGAATCGGACCGCTTGACCGGTGAAAATAAGTCCTCCCAAACGGAGCCTAAGTTTAGGGTTTATTTGTTTGGGCGGTGGCGGGCGGAATCAGCGGGTGGAGACAGGGGTTGGGACCGGAGGGGAGGAGGCGGGGCTCAAAACGGAGCTTTTTGCTCCATTCCTCATGGCACGGCGGGAGAAAACGTGACAAACGCCACCGCAGGACATTTAATTACCCGCCTTGCTGCGGCGTTTGCCGCAAACGGCGCCTCCAAACGCCGCGCCAAATGAAGCCTTAGTTGTGATTTTGTTGGACTGCCCGTGGGGATTGCATCGGGCCCCAGCAGAAGATAAGAAGCAACGTATACGCTCGGTACAGTCAATGACGATTGCATCGGGCGTATCTTATAATATTTCCTATAAAATAATTATTAGAAAAAGAAATGAAGCATAATAAAAACAGATGAATTCAATGAAAAACGACGTTTGTTCTATGCGATGAATTCTATCTAGGCGAAGGAGCCGACTCACAACTTCGATTTTTTTTTGAATGATTTGATGTTCAAAATAATAATAATTATTATTATAATAATCTGCGTTATTTCTCATTTCTTTGAAATGTTCAAGTTGCCGTTTTGTTTTTATTTGTATTATGTATTATTATTATTACGATGATGATGATTATTAGGTATAAAAGCGCTGTAAATGAAAAAGTAAGAGCCGTGCGTTGCGAATATTATGGGGGGAGAGGGTTAATATTGCGTTGCGTTGGCATCGCAGTGATTTTTGATCTTTCTATGAGCTTAGTCATATTTAAATCCAAAAAATGCGATCGTCTTCGTTTGTCTGAGCGTTTGTATAATTTTGGAATTTTACTTTTGTCTCTAAAAGACTACAAATACAAGTTGACAAAGAGGTGTGCTTCGAATATGATATGGTATACAATTCACAAATAAATCCATTTAAATAAGTATTATCATTGTTGCGGGTCGCTTAACAAACAGACAAAAGAGAGCGACAGAATAACGAGACGTTTTACGTGAAAAAACCCGGAAAAAAACACGGGGCAGGAACAGCTCTGACAAAATCCCTTTTAGTTGTAGTCAGTTACATGAGTTAGAGTTAAGTCTTCATCATCGCTCACAGGAGCAGTCTCTGGAGCTGAACCGTCGCAAGTGGAGCGAACGCTGAGCGGAGGATGAACAGAGGGTCAAGTCTCTTGTCTCACCAGGCTGAAGGGCCACCATTCTCGATCTATTCCGAGTTTATTTCTGGATCAAAATAACTTAGATTCTTGCCGTTTAGATTCTGCGGCAGATGTGTTCATCAAAATTTGGGTCTATTCCGAGTTAAAAATTGTAATGTGTGCCAAACAACCGACCTCAATTTTAGAGTTATATAAAGTTACGACAAACCAGCAATTTTATTATTGCTGTCAAGCCATAAAATACTCATCGGTTGACTAAATCAATTTGTTTGGCATTGATTTTGTTTAATTTTTTGAATGAATTATGATGCCATCTCATTTTTTAGACTCTGTTTGGCTCAGCGCTGCAGTGCTGCAGCGGTGAAAGAAGCACTTGCGAGGAAACGAGATGTTTTGTTGGGCGGTCGCAGAATTACTGGAGAACTCCATTTGCAATGTTATTTGAAATAGAGAAATTGATTTATCTGTCTGGCAAAACAATTGTGCATGATTCTATGGTTGTTGTGTGTTAAAATGTAACAGAAAATTACGTGGCTGCTGAGTATTAAAATAAACTAGAGATTAGAAGAAAAAAAAACTAATAATCAAAAGAACACAAACATAATTGGGAGTCCAATGCAAAACCCATAAATTCCCCCCCTTCTTCTCTGTGCCGTAACTGAAAAACTTCCCCCTTCTTTCTCTGAATGTTAGGCAAGCAGGTCCGGAGTTCATGGAGTCACAGTGGGATGAAGATCTAGGGAGAAGGTCACCGGAGTTCATGGAGCTTTTGTTCGGTGAGCAGGGTGGAGGAGGTGAAGATGATGATACAGTTATTGCCTGTTTGGGCGACTCGTGTTATCTAGCGTATTTCCGATGCTACTCGCCGGCGCCATTTCATTTTTCGTCTTTGCGCCGCCAACACAATCCACATCGGAGGCAGCGCACGCCGCTCCTCCAGTCACTCTGTTAATCTTTTATCTTTACCGTTCTCAGTCAACGAGAGGGACTAAAATCAATTATTTTGTAGAGTCGAGGGACTGAAATCTTGCATTTAAAAGTTAAGGGACTGAATTCCAGAACCTTACAAAATTTGGGGACTGAAATCATAGTTTGGCCTTAATTTATAGAAGGCATGAGAAAGGAAATAAAATAATCACAAATGCAATATTTATATAAATGCTAACGGGTTCCCGATGGGTTTGGTGTGGATCCGGTAAGCATCCAATAACCCGTTGGGGATTTAGGGTTACACCTATAAATACTCATGCTAGGGGCAACGTGTTGGTCGTTCCAAACTTAACGATCACACGTGATGCTTCGAGCACTTTAACATTCTCGAAGTTTTCATTTTTGTGCCCTAGCCCCCAGTACTCTCGTGAGCCGTCGCCTAGGTCTCGATCCCCGATCGTAAACTTCTCTTCTTCGCTTTCAACTTCGCCGGATGCTTCGCCCAACACACGGTGGAATCCGACCAAGGAGCAGAACTCCATCCTCGAAGGGTTGTACAGGCAGGGCGTTCGCTCTCCATCCCGATGCCGGTAATCGCTAGCCCAGCCACTTGGCGTTACTACATCCCGATGTCGGTAATCGCTAGCCCGGTCACTTGGCGTTACTCCATCCCGACGCCGGTCTCCTTTTCCTCTCACCCAGCCGCCATCACCAAAGGATTCCTTGAGGTCCGACGACCTCTTCTCCAGTAGTCGTCCGTCCCAACGAGCTGACTGTTGAGGAGACGAACGAGAAATCGCGATCTTTCTCTGCTCGCCGGTGGCTTGTCTTCTCTGCTCGTTGGAGGTTTCTTATTTGCCTCGCCAGAGGCTTCATCTCTGCTCTCCCCTGGAACCTTTGTTGAGGATCTACGAAGAACGACCGGTGACGACGAACCATCGCATCTCTTCTCAAGCTGCAAACCTAAGAGCCGAGAGTACGATTTTTTCTCCTCCCAATCGAGAGCAAGGAGTAGAAATCAAGAGTTCTTTGGAATATTTTACTCGTGGTCGGAAGAGCACGTCAACCAACAAGAGAATAAGGACACCAAGAGAATGAACACACTTTTCACAACAATAAATGTTTGGCAACTAGTTACAAAAGAACATGGCTGAAAACAAGTTGCATCCAATTTGATTCACGACAGCCAATAGTAGAAAAGAAATTGGTCACGGACAGTGTTCGCTACTCCTCTGAGCACACCACACAGGTGATACTCGCTACTCGCTACCGCCGGCGTTAACTCCAAACGCCCAACGTTAGCTCTCAAGTCGCTACTCGCAAGCTCGTTGCTCGCACTCTCAGCTCGCTAGTCTCAACTAGACGAAGCTCGTTACTCGCCACACTAACGCTCGCGTTAGCTCCTAACGCTCCGCGTTAGCTCGCGATCAATAAACTCTCCCTAGGTCACTTGCCGAACTGACTCCGGGTTCGCTGCTCGCTAGGTGGCACTCTGGTATCTCAAACTCACTCAAAGTTGATGATACTCGCCACTATCTGAATGCATACTCTTAGAGGGGGGTAACTATCTGAATGCATACTCTTAGAGGTGGGTACCCCTCCTATTTATAGAAAAAGGGAGAAGCTTTCGAGAAGGCGGAGCTAACGCTGGCGTTAGCGATAACGCTGGCGTTAGCTCACTTCATAAAAAACTAACACTCCCCCTTGAAGTGAGCTCCGGGAACAACTCCAAGCAACGAGCGAAGCCTCCAGAATGGCCCCGCAGATAGGGGCTTTGTGAATATATCCGCAAAGTTGTCTTCGCTCCGCACATGCTCCACTACGTTCAAGCCACCCAACACCTTCTCTCTAAAAAACTAACTTTGATTTCATCATTAATTAGGAGCAATCTAGCACTGAACCCCGTGCCCCCATGCCACAATATCCCCACCACTCGGTTTCTTCTGTCTGCAGCGTGCACTGACATTTAGACTCTTAGGCTTCGTTTGGCTCTCCGTTTTTGCCAGGCGTTTGGAGCAAACGCCACCGGACGGAGGATAAACAAACGGCCCCCGACGGCGTTTGCTCCGTCTGGACCCGTCGCGCTGTAACATCCCCAATCCTACTAGACCCATTGGAAATGTTAGGGCATAGTGGTGAGATGAGTGGCCACAAGGGCCTTAGGCTAGGGTAGAAATGGCTAAGTGCACACCAAAGCTCAAAAACCAACCTAGCCCTAAGCCCCTCAATTAGGTCAATTGACCCTCAATTGTCCAAATTGACCTCACATATGTTGCCCTAACCACTAAGGGAGGCCAATATGATGGAAATTGCACTTGTGTGGGACCCAATTGCATGAAATTGACTAAAGTCAAACTTTACCTAATTTTGGTCAAATCCACACCCTTTGATTAAATTGAACCAATTGGGGCCCCACCATGGACCAACCAATGTTGGGTGATGTCAAGGGACCCATGACCCCCAAGTGGGGTCAACCCACTCACCTTGTTGACCAAAGTCAACCATGGTCAACATAGCTCATTAAGGTGAATTATAAGCTAATTTGAATGGAACCCAACACCCATCAATTAATCAATTATTTATGGACTTTGGACACGCCCTTATCAGCCTTGGACTGAGCCCAAACCATGGGTTTGATTAACCAAATGAGAGGGGGACCAAAAGTAATTAAAAAGGCAAAAGATAAAGGTTAAAGCAAACCCCCTCTAACACTCCATCTCCAATCAGTGTTGGACACTCCACCCTTGATTACTGAGCCTCAGAAGGAGACCAGAAGGCCCAGCAAGGACAGGGGTGCAGGAGGGTGGCAGCGAGGAGCAATCCGAGAAGGCTTGTATTCAAAACCAGCAATAGAAGCCTCCCCACCTCATTCCAGCCACACCATCAGCTTCAGAAGGGAGAGAGCAGTCGGGAATGACACCTGGAGCAAGGCCATAGGCGGAGAATCGAATTCGGGAGCAGGGTTGCCGGAGCAAAGCTAAACCATGGTGAACCGCCGCCGGAGCCGCCGCCACGCCCCTATCACGGTTCGTTTCTCCTCCTCTCCCCCCACGCTAGCTTTCTATAACAAAACGAAGAAGGATCGGGCTCAATTGAGCCTGAATCCATTCCTTAAAACCGAGTTTTTCCGCTCAAAACGGGAAGCCTGGGATCGCCGGGAACCGCCGCCTCCGGCCGCCAGTCGCCGGTAAATGGTAGCCCCGACCACCACGAAGGTGTCGGTGGTGTTAGCCGGCGGTGGTGGTGGCTGGATCGCCGGCAATCACGGTCGCGACATCGCCCAGCACGGCTCGATCTCAGACGTTGGCTGGAGGAGGAAGATAACTCCCTGGCCGCGGGATCTGCGTCAAGATTCGTGCGCGCCTTTATTTTACAAGTTAATTTAATATTTTGGAATCATTACCCCTCTATTGTTCAGCCTCATTCTATAATAATTAGAGGTACTTAATGACTGAATCAGCAAAGGTGCCCAACATGAAAGTTGTAGGCCTTGACCTTAGCTTTCATTTGGGCTCAAGTTCAGGTCATTTGGTGACCCACAGCTCCCTGGGGTGCTGTTTTTCTAGGACTGGTCCTACACTAGGACAGTCCACTAAAACATTTATTTAGCATAGATCTCTCAAGCTTGGAAGCTGAGATTTTAACCATGGTTAGGTATAGCCTAGGGGTACCCTCTGCCCAAAGATCAGTATTTGATGGGCACTTTTGCCTATAGTTTTTGTGGTAATTAAGATAATTCAATATTGTTGATTTTTGGAGCATATGAAGTCCAAATGACACCAAATTTTGGTGGCATGCTCTTTAGTTCATGAGTTGTGCCTGCCTAAATTTTCACTCCATTTGGAGTTGATTTGATATGGAAAATGGGAAACCATAATGAGGGCCCTTAAGGATCAAATTAGGGTTTAGGCTACTTTGAGGAGTTGAGTGAGTTGGCCTCCTCCAATCATGATGACTTTGTAGGTAATGATATATAGATTCATGTGACACCCCCTAATGGAGCATTTGGAACCATTAGGGCGGTGTGACCTAAAACCCTAAGGTAAACCCTTAGGGTTGCAAATTAGAGTTTGTGAAGGAGATAGGACCAAATGTCCATGCCTTGGCCCAGAACTTGGTAGACATGTTTTTAGGAGCATGCAAAGGCTTAGATAAATTAATGGGAATATTTAGAGTCATTTATGTATTTTACTCTTATTAAATGAAATTGCCACTATTTCCTTAAATAAATAAAATGCATGGCCAGATGACCTTGTCTGGTTCCGAAATTTTAACGGTGGCTGAATTGGGATGAAAATA
Source organism: Dactylorhiza incarnata (assembly GCA_033032865.1). NCBI lineage: Eukaryota > Viridiplantae > Streptophyta > Magnoliopsida > Asparagales > Orchidaceae > Dactylorhiza > Dactylorhiza incarnata. The sequence continues at coordinate 3,229,308 of JAWHQI010000217.1, forward strand.
GGCTATGGTAATTTTATTATGATTTGTTGAAGTGTTATTCCTTGTGGAAGAATTTTTAAGTGCTTACTAGCTTAGAGGAATTTAATTATGAAAAATGTCAAATCACTAGGCAAAAATATGAAACTTGGTTATCTGTCATTTTATGTTGATATATCCCATGATACTTATTTGGAAGCCTGTGGATTTATATTTCATGTACATCATGTAGAAATTGGTATTTACTACACTTGGATGTTAAATCATTTTAATTTGTCAAATCATATGGTAATGATATAAATATTTGGCAGAGGACTCCAGACCCCCATTTGCACTCTTGGTAATTTTTATAGAATTTTCAGATGTGAAATATTATTTTCCTAATTATAGTGGCATTGTGGTAATTATACAACTATGATGATTTAGTAGGCCACATGACATCCTAGGGTCATGAAACTCAGTGAACCACTTTGTTATGGAATATTACCTTACTGATAATTTTCAGGTAGCATGTAGAAGCATTTTGAGGATAGATCTTGTGTAATTTGATTTAAGGCCTTAACTACTTTAATTAATAATAAATACCAAATTAATATGGAAAACTATGGAAATTAGAACATACCTTATTAAGGTCAGTGGGAGCCTAGTATAATTATACCAGACCCTGGTGATGAGTTTTTAGAAGGATTCCCTTATGGGGTTTGAGGTTAGTTCAACATAGGGTCCGTTTGGTTGGGCTGTTGCTGATGAAAAGCTGCTGATCAGAAATGGAGTTTTGAAAAAGAGCTGTTTCTGAGAAATGGAGTTTGTTAAAAAACTGTTTGGGTGAAATGGAGTTTTCAGTGCTTATTGAAATGGAGTTTTATAAATTTTGTTTGGGTTAAATGGAGTTTTTGAAAAAAAAAATTGTTGTTCCATAAAATACACAATCTTGATAATACTGACTATAATAGATATAAATACCAATAATTCATCTCACCATCTAAGATCTAGAAGTGTACAACTGTTGCGCTATATTTTCACGCAACGTGATCATCTCATCTACCCCGCCTGCTGTATCAGGACAAACTACTTGATGCCCTTGTGTGCTCACCCCCTCATCACCACCTCCCTGCTCGAACTCATTGAAATCAATATCCCTCCGCGACGGGTGCCTCCGAATAAAATTATGCAATGCCATTGTCGCCATCACAATATCGGTTTGTTTGGCGAAGCTGTAGCTCGGCATATCACGCAATATGGCCCACTTTTTCTTCCAAATCCCGAACGATCTTTCAATGACACTTCTAAGGGATGAGTGCGCGTGATTGAATATCTCTCGGCGTCCTTCCGGTGCACGCCCGCCACGAGCAAAGTCCGGGAGATGATAACGTGTCTCTGGATATGGTTTCAAGTATCCCCTTTGTAGCGGATACCCAGAGTCCATCAAGTAATATTTTCCTGAAAACCAGGATCAAAATTCGTTATGCTTCAAAGGTGAGAAGTATAAAAAATGGAGTAGAAATCTTATTACCTGGTGGTGGATGCGGAAATTTGTAACGGGGATCCCGAAGCGCATAATTGAAAATGCGGCTATCATGCGCAGAGCCTTCCCAACCTGGCATAACAAACGTGAAACACATGTTGAAATCACAAGCAACCATCACATTTTGTGTTGGCATGCCATGTCTCCCAATGTACGGTACTTGATCACGAACAGGTACGCATGCATGAACATGTGTTCCATCAATTGCACCGACACAATCTTTAAAGAATGGCATGTAACGTGTGTCATACAGAATCTCTGTCGGTGTGCTACTGAAAGATCTATCTAATGGTTGAATCACTTCGGCCGCCAGTAGTATCAACACGCGAATGCCTTCTCCAAAAAACCTGCTAGCAGTCTCTGTCGAGTGCTGAAACCGCTCACATGTCTTCCTCATGACCTCGTTATGAGACAGTATGTCCAAGGTCAGTGACAAAATCTCTCTAGATGCAGTCCGTCTCGTCCCGTGAAATCCGTACTTCTCCTCCAAGATATGCAATAGATCCATAAAAATATCTTGGGACATCCGAAATGAATTATGAAACCGGACTGTCGAACCTGCTAGCATTTCTCCTACCCATTTATCACCTGTTTGCTTCGAAGTCATGCAAGGTACTGGTTGGTTGAAAAGAGAACTGCTTTCAACTAAGATACTAACTGCTGCTACCACATTTTGATGATGTGCGATCGCATAATTTTGAATAGCCTCAAAGTTATCTTCTGAATCATCAGAGTCATTGGTAGACATATTCTGATACACAAAAGACAGGACATTAATAAGAATAATGTCTAACCACAACCACAACAACAATAACATAAAACGTCGTAAACAGTCTAGCAGAAACATACAAATACTAGAAATATCCAACATTGTAGCAGAATAACAGTAACAGTCAAACATGAATAACAGTCTAACAGTAGCAACAGTAGAAATACTAGAAATATCCAAACACAACATCAGAAATAAAAATAACAGTCTCAAAGTCCATGACCCTAACCAGCATAATTCTACCCCCCACCATTGTAGCGGTTATAAATCCACTTTATGTTCATACCCTCGGGTAGGAACATAAATGCCTCTCTATGACCTTTGTCCAACAGAAATGTGATGGCAAAGTCATAGAATTTCTCGTCCGCTACAATGTCGGGGTATCCACTTAACCGCTCTAATGCCTGAGTAATAGTATAAGGGTTGCTCTTTGGATGTTCCTGAATGCATCGACTGATGGTCTTTGAAGATTCTGCCAGATCTTCTAAGACGGAGCTGGTGGCACTTCTCTTTCCTTTCTTCCTCTTCCTCGCCGATGTGACCTCGGGGGGAGGTGGTGCAACATTATCCTCCTGGATGTCATTCTCCCCACCGGGCAACGCTCTCTCGTCGGTAGACTCAGGTGGATTACTCCTTAAGTCAGGAATGGTAGCATGACGTCCACATGCAATAACTGAATCAAACATCCTCCTCAATCGTTCCTCTAACTCAGGGGGGATGCCCGCATATCTGAACTTTTTGACCGCTGAGACAACCTACAATATTATAACACAAATTAGGGAGGTGGTGCAAATAATTGAACATAAAGTTAAATCATCATTTTTAAATAAATGAATACCTTCAATCTCTCAGTCCACCACTCGTCTGAAGCATCTATAGTCTTTGTAGTCGGATTCCAACCCAGACCAGTGGAATCCCGCTTTAGCTCACTCCAAATCTTCCACTCCTTCTTCAAATGATCCCATTTATTCTTCATTTGAACCTTATCATATTTTTTTCCAGTTTGTAGGTGGAATTTGGAAGTCACATTAGCCCACCCCTCCTTGCTAAAATGGGTTGTCGGTCGGTTACCAAGCTCTATCTCATGAATGCATATGTCGCAAAAAATCAGGACATCATTTGAATCCCATATAGCGGACACACCGCCATCTCTCGGCTTACCCATCTTAAAAATGAAAAAAAAAAGTAAACATATAAACATATAAAAAAATATACACACACACATACACACAAACAAATATACACATACACAAACATACACACACACAAACACACACTCACACACACACACAAGCACACACACACAAACACACACACACACACACATAAACATATATACACACACACACAAACAAATATACACACACAAACACATAATACACACACAAACAAATACACACACACACAAACATACAAACATACACACACAAACATACACACAAGCACATATACACACACACATACACACAAACAAATATACACACACACACAAACATACACACACACACAAACACACACTCACACACACACATACACACAAGCACACACACACATACAAACACACACACACAAACACACACACACATAAGCATATATATACACACACACACATATAAACATATAAACATATATATACACATATAAACATATATACACACACACAAACATACACACACACATACACATACAAACACACACACACATACACACACACACACACATACATACACACACACTCATACATATAAACACACACACACATTCACACACTCATACATATAAACACACACTCACAAACATATAAACACACACACTCACACACTCATAAACATATAAATACACACACACACACTCACACACACACACACACACACACACATACATATAAACACACACACACACACATAAACACACACTCATACATATATATATAACACAAACACAAAACACACACATATAAAATACAACACACACACACATAACATACACACACATATATAATACACACACACACACATAACACACACACATAACATACAACACACACACATATAAAATACACACACACAAACACATAATACACACACATATAACACACGCACAAACACATATAATACACACACATATAACACACACAAACACATATAATACACACACATATAACACACACACACACACACACATATAACACAAACACAAAAAATAACAAAAAAAAATAACAAACACATTCATCTCACCACACACACTAATAACACACACATTCACCGTCATCATCACACCACACACACAAACACATTCATCTACAAAAATTTTAACAAAAAATAATGATTTCTACCTAAAATCCGGCGGAGGAGGAGGAGGAAGCTGGATAGGTTGATTCCGGAGGAGGAGGAAACTGGAATGTCTATTCCGGCGGCGTCGAGAGATCCAGACGAGGAGCGGCGGCGTGAGGAGCGGCGTGAGGAGTAGGTCCAGGTGACGACGAACGGCGGCGTGAGGAGCGGCGGTGGCGACAAAGAACGGCGAAGGAGATCGGGGGAGAGTCGTCAGGAGCGGGCGAAGGAGATCGGGGGAGAGAAACCCTAGAAGTGCGGTGAGGTGCGGCTGGACTGGCGATAAAAGGCGCAGCTGGGGTTAACAAAGAAACAGAGGTTTTTAATAACCTCCGTTTCAGTCCATAAGCCGCGCCAAACAATGCTTTTGCCTAAACCTCCGTTCCGTTCCAGCCGCACCAGAGCAAATAAGCCGCGCCAAACGCACCCTTAGTGGTCTGCGTTTAGTAAAAACAGAATTTTGATTTTAAGACAATTCAGACCCCTAAGTAGTGTTTAGAAGTTATGTCCATTCAGTATTTGAGTTATAGCTCACAATGATTCAAGGAGGGTCAAACCTAGGGTTAACATTAAGATTGTGCTAGGGTCAGTATATGAGGTGTGGAGGTACGTCCAACCCAATTGGGTGGGACGAGTGTTGAGCTAAGTCACTTTAATTATATGAAATAATGAAGGGTGAACTAATTGTTAATCACCAACTAAAGTAATTGTCTTATGAAAGAGGATAGTGGGGTCGAGCCCATTGAATCCTTAGTACCGTTGGGGGCCCCTTTATGGGGTATACCGCGGGAAGTCCAAGACTCACCCTAAATATAATACTAACTTAATTGTAGGCAAGAGTAGCCTAATTAGGTCAGCGAACTAGTATGAATCTCCTTCGGGAAGGAGATGAGTTGGAACAACTTGTGTGTTAGTCCCTGAGCCGGAGGCTCGGGTGGACTTGATAACACCTGTTACTTATGCAATTAGTGGCGAGTCTTCGGTATTAGGCTAGTCGTGTCACCGACGATAGTACGTTGACTCAGGTGATGGTGAGTTTAGAGGGCCGGTAAGATTGAGTACCGCAGTCTGGAGGACAATCCCTAATAACCCACCCCGACCTTAAAGTCTGGTGGATTCCAGCAAGAGTACGCAGGGGCTCCGCTGTTGTGTTCTTAGCGTTGAGGCGTACGTGAGGTCTAGGCTTGGTAGTGAGCATACCCGCCTAGGATGTGGAGTGCTCGATCCACTGCCACTGTGAGCCACGACGGTCGGTACCCGAAAGGTTTGCTTCCTTTCTAACAAAGTGGGAACTATAAAGGTCTGTGCGCATAGAGTCGTGTGGGTGAGTCACATTGCATAAACACATTAAATCATCATAAGCATATCATAACATGACATACACATTAGCATACCCCATCATATAAATTAGTATGGACTCTTTTATATGATGGGTTACCTGGACATCTTAACTTATATGTCGTATGGGCGTTCATATAAGTTAAGGTACGAATCTGTGATGGTAGATTAGTTTTACTTCTGCACCGCATTTTTATTACTGGTTTACTTCATGCTCTACTTTACTGTCATTTATTTGCACTATACTGCTAGCTAGTTTTACCGCTTTACCTATACTTGCTTGAATAGTGTCATGTCACCTCTTTCCTTGTTTACCCCTTGTTGTCCTCCGCTTCTTCCTCCCGCTCGGTACCTAGGAGTCGTGGAGGGAGGCGAGGACAAAATGACTTAGTCTTTATGACTAACGGTCGAATGTGGCCGTAATAGGAGTCCGAGGAGACGGAGTTGTCCCGCGCGTAGCTGGACGACATGGCAGGACCTGAGCAGCGGATGCAGCGCACTACCACGACGCCACAGGTTGATGACTAGATAGTTAGATTTCAGCTTTGAGAGTTTGTAGTTTCCGCATGTTGTAGTGAGAGAGAGTACTCATTTTGGATATGTATCAGGCTTAAGCCCTTTTGCTTGTACTGTCTCTTTTTGGACATTTCTGTTTCATTATATATCTATATGATGTTGTGACATGTGGACATGCCTTTACCTCTGTACTTACTTTTGGCATATATTTACTTATGATCGTATAGCCGGCAGAGTCGGTGCTGAGCGGTGTTAGCCAACCCGAGTGTTGGTGACACCGCAAGGCAGCGATTCTGGGCGAAGATCCACCTCAACCGTACGATGTGGGAGAGGTTCGAGTTTTCATGTACCCGAATGGGTTTTGAGAAAAGAGATCTTATACGCGCCGTGAAGAACAGAGCAAAAAGCTCCGTCTAGAGCAACTCCTCCCTCCCTCCAGTTCGATCAGCCGCCCCGTCTCTCCTGCCCCGTCACCTCCCGCCTAATCAAACGAAGCCTTAGTCCATACATGAGGGATACGAGATATGCGGAAGAACAGGAGAATAAGAACACAAGAAAATATTAGAACACAAGTAGAACATTCAAACTTTATTACTTAGAAATACTGGTAAAGACTGAGATACCTTAAACCATTACAACTGACCCATATTTATAGTAGTCCTCGGGGGGACAACTTACATCACACGAAACCTTATCATCAGTGATAAGATTCCTTTCTTCCGCCACAAGTTATACCTTTCTTGACTTCTACGACTGATAACTTCTAAAAAAGAAGTTATTAACTCCTTTATTTTAGTGAATATTGAGAAAATATACGAAAGATAACGATGAATTGACTAATAAACATCATATCGTAATTGTGGATAGTTTTATCATCAAATGTGCAATATATTTGTGCAGGAATGTGAGAAATCCCTGAAAGAACGGGCAACTGTAGGCTGAAATTAAAGTGCAGGGCAGATTGCAGCAGCTTGGTCATGACCTGGTCGTAACATAGCGGTTTAAATTAATTCTGCTTAACTAAACGTACAGATTTTCGAATTACTCAAAATGGGGCCAGCAACTTCCTGATGGAAGGACGCACCTTTTCGGAAAAAGGCCTGTAGCGTGCAGAAATAAAATAGCAGATTGGACAAAAAAGAACGGGAGACGGGGTTACTCTTTTGAACTAGAGAGAGAAAGAAAAAGTAAGAGGGTTTTGAGAGAAGAAAGAGAAGACAGATTTGAGCGGATTTGACATCTGAAGAGGACGAATTCCTGCGCTAATATCTAGATTCCGAACAATGTCTTGTAAGATCTTTCCAATTTGGTTTTTCATTTCAAGGATCATGAACTAAACCTTCTTATCTTGTATGTTGTTAGTACTGGGTTTTGTTGTGATGTTTAATTTATAATTTCTCCGTATGATTTCTTGGTTTGCTATCTTTATCAATATTATGACTTATTTCGAAAGATTTGAATAATGTTTATCTTCAATAATTCGTGGTGAGATTCGAGAGAGGAATCACGATTAAATTAAGATAAATACTTAATTTTATGCGTCGAGATTCGAGAGATGAGTCGCATAGATATCTAATTTAAATCTTTTACTTTTATACTACACCGCGAGATTCGAGAGAGGAGCGGTGTGTTTGCATCATAACTTTGATATAATAAAAGAGAGAGAGGAAGAGATTTCATCACTTTATTAGCAAGAGCGATTTGATCAGTTTAATTTACCTTGCATTTTTCTAAGTTAGAGATAACTAGAGAAGTCTAGGTTATGGGAATTCAAGGATCGAGAGATTATGATTCCTAGTTTTAATCGAGCAAGATAGTAAAACAAATATAATGCATCGGTATATTTAGCAAATATCACAACAGACCTAGGAAAGCAATATACAAGATTCTTTTCTCTCAAATTTGATAAAAGATAACTTAAGTATTTTAAATTTTAAAATTAGTTATAAATTTTCTGTGATTTAGTTTCATCAAACCAATCGAATTACTTAACTTGGATTTAAGAAAAAGAGTTAGCTAATACTCATAAGAGTTAGAGTTTTCACTTCTCCGAGGGAACGATCTTATCTCACTATTATATTACTTGATCCAGCACGTATACTTGCGTATATACACTTTGGGCGTATCAAGTTTTTGGCGCCGTTGCCGGGGAAGCGGCTATCTAACGGTTTATTTCTTACGATATTAGTGAGCTCTTAGTAATTAGAGACCAAGTCTTTATTTTATTTCACTCTGAACTTTTGTCTAGTGTATGTCCCGATTTCGTAACATTGAAATATTACCTTTGAATCTAGAAATCGAACGTACTTGTAGACGGAATAGGCGAACTGTTAGAGCAAACACTATTATTCATCAAGAGATGGATAATAATCAGCAAGGAAATGAAAATGATCATGGGGGTCAGGTGGACCCTAATGGTCAAGTCGAACACAATGGTCATAATGTTCAAAACGCTGCACCGCGAATGACTTATCGCGATTATAACGCACCGTTAAGAGAAGGTTTGCAATTTAGCATAGCACGACCCACAATCGCTGCTAATAATTTTAAAATAGACTCTACCACAATGCAACTAGTACAACATAACAAGTTTGAGGGTCTTAATCATGAAAATGCAAACGCTCATTTAAGAACATTCTTAGAAATCTGTGATATGTACAAGGTAAACGGGGCTTCGGATGAAGCTATTCAATTGAGGTTATTCCCATTTTCTTTAGAGGGTCGGGCTAAAGATTGGCTTAACTCTCTACCTCCTAGTTCCATCACTACGTGGGATCAATTGGAAGAGAAGTTTCTTAATAAATATTTCCCACCTTCTAAAACAGCTAAGTTGGTTAGAGACATCACCACTTTTGTCCAAAATCATGGCGAAACACTTTATGAAGCGTGGGAAAGGTTTAAAGAAATGCTTAGGAAGTGTCCACATCATGGGATGGCCCAACACCAACAAGTCACAATTTTTTATAACGGGTTACAAACCACTACGATGATCCTAGTTGACGGAGCTGCGTGAGGGTTTTTATTAAAAAAATATCCGGAAGATGCTTTTGAAATTTTAGAAGATCTTACTTCTAACAATTACCAAGAATTCGAAAGGCAAGGTAATAACCATCCAGTCGGTATTCATCAAGTAGATCAAATCACTTTGTTAGCAGCTCAAATGGCCACTCAATTTAATTTAATAAATAAGAGGTTAGATTCTCTATCTACCCCTTCAACAAATGTGCCAATGACAGTAGAACAATTAAACCAAGTAACTGAAGAAGTACATTATCTTGGAGGCCAACAAAAGCAAGGACCTTCAAATTTCGGCAATCATTATAATCCAGAATGGCGAAATCATCCCAATTTATCTTGGAAAAATTCACAAAATGCAATGCAACCACCGGGATTCAATCAAAACATTAATTCTACACCAACCCATATGCATAATCTATCAACAAACCAATAATAGGAAATTGACTGATGAGTATATTGTAGGGGTGTTTCAAAAGAATGACTCTAGGATGGGTGGTATTGAGTCTTCACTCCGATCTTTAGAATCCACAATTGGCCAATTGGCCAATTAGCCAATGCTTTAAATCAAAGAACAATAGGATCTCTTGTAACACCCCAAAACTGGTAGTTCCGCGAAGTAGGCGGAGTGGTAGTGCGGCACGTGAAGCAGGCTAGAATTTTCCCTGTCTGCTCTTAGCGCACGATCAGTGGCCTCATCGCGCACGATCAGTGATCGTGCGCCAGCGATCGTGCGTTAATTCCGAAGAGAATCGAGTTCTGTCTCGGACAGTGCGCACGACCATTTCCCTCTTCGCGCACGACCAGTGTTCGTGCGCCAGCGATCGTGCGCTTATTCGCAAGAATTCAGAGTTCTGTCCCGGATAGTGCGCACGACCATTGCCCTCGTCGCGCACGACTACTGACCGTGCGCCTGTGATCGTGCGCCCTGTTTATTCTGTTCCGCGATTTTGAGCGGAGAAGAGGATCCGACCGATCAAATTTATTGGAATTCGATCCAACGGCTGGGATTTATTGCTGGGGGTCTTAGGGCTTTGGAGAGGGATTAAACCCTCATATTTTCATAGTGTTTCTCTCTCCTAGGCTAGAGGAAGGAGAAGGGGGCAAGGAAGAAGAAGTGGAGATTTCGCCATTGACGGAGCTCCGGAGCTCCGTTTCGCGAGCCGTTTCCAGATCCGGAGAGTGCAGCCCGGTGCGGTTCTTTCCCTCCGCGTAGAATCTCGGATCCATGGCGAAGAAGAACACGTCTAGGGTAACGATTCTTCCTCCCGAACTTTGGACTTGTATTTGTCCATTTATTCCTCTTTCTTTGCTTGCATGAGGTATCTCTTTCACCAAATGGGTGAAGTGTAGGATTTCCTCAAGTCCTTCGGGACTCCGGGTAGATTGTGTCCGTCCCCGGCATATTGCATGTAGAAAATCCGGTAGTCGTGCGGATTTAGGCATTGTGTGTGAAACCTATTCGTGGCCGTGAGCCCGAATCGGTGATGCTTGATTTGCGACGTTGCATTTAGGTTAGGCCTAGAATGCGTGCCGGAGAATGACTCCGTGAACTCACCTATAATATTGCGGGAGTTAAGTGTAGGCGTCTTGTGAAGATCCTAACGAAAGCCCCATGCTTTGAGGTTTGGATGAAGGCAAACCTTCACCACGAAATTGATGCGGAGCGTATGTAGCTCCCTTGTTGAGAATTCGCGAAGCCTAGATCCTTGTGAAGGGGTTAGGTGCGTAGCGTATATTTTTAATGTAGCACTTGAAAGTGCTAAACCCTTACGGGCCGAGGTGAAGCCGTACCCGCGTCGTGCGATAGATCGCGACGATTAGAGCACGGGCAAAGCTGAACCGAACCCGTTTCCATGCAGATCGGCGAGAGGTCCCTTCCTCATGAAAGCCGTGTGATCATGGGAGAGGTCGTGGAAGGTGTCATACCTAGACCGACCAAAAGCTCTTGTTTCCCACCTAAGGTTGTGACCCTTAGGGTGGAGTGTTGTGAATTTGATGTTATGTTTAGCCTCATGCGATTGCTTAGGCGGTTGTGGGAAACCTTCGGGTGAACCCAACCAACATTATGTGCATACCTAGGTTCCCTTCTTTTTGATGCTCAACCTAGAAGATTGTTTGTGCTTGAAACCTCACCTTGTGTAGTTGCACCTTCTGTATACTAGTATTTGTGCTAGTATAGCTTGCTTGCAGGGTAGAAGCTCCACCACCCCGGGAAAGGGGTGGGGTCGTTATAATTTGGTCAGCTGTGCTGACCGTTACTTTGTTTGCCACCGCTTGGTGGAATGTTCTTATGCAGGTGCAGGTGAGCCTAGCGGGAAGTAGCGGGCATTGGCCCTTTTGCTGTGTTGGCCCTCGAAGGCCAGCCTTTTTCCTGTTTTCTCTTGTATTGCCGGCCTGCGTGCCGATGTATGCCTTTTTGGAGTTTTGTACATTGATTTGATGTAAGGCCCTAAGGCCGTAACTCTTACTTCTGGACTCATTCCTATGATAGTGGACATGTCTTTTTTAATAGTTTAATTAATGCTTCCGCTTACGTTTTTGTACTCTCGTTTTGTAGTTATTTTTCTGGTTATCACCTTTTAACTCCTAGCTAGTGTGGTTTGTATGGCGTGGGGTCCCGGCCGGACCTGCTGTTATACTTTTCGTACTGGCAGGGTGTTACAATTTGGTATCGGACTTAAGGCGTCGATCCGTAGTTTAGCGAATTCGGGACGAATTCCTTTTAAGGGGTGGTGCGCACGGGCTGTGCATTCACCTAGAACGACAAAAACTAATAAGAATGTCCACTTAGGAATGAAAAAAAAAACATACTTGTTTGCGGAACCTGAGCGTTCCATGATTGATGTTTGATACGTTTAGGGTCACTAAATTGTGTCTTGCATGATTATAGGTAACTAGAAGTGCTGCGGGGCGGTCTCAACCCCGTAACACCGCTGAAAGTAGTGGGTCGGCTGAGGTGCCAGCGACCACTCCTTCAGCTGAGATGATCAGAATGGTCGCAGAAGCAGTCTTCGCGATGATCAATGCTCAACCGCAAAGGCTTGCACAGCCTGCTACGCCTACTACTGATGCGGCCCCGGTAATTGAACCTGCAGTGGAACCTGCGGTAGCACCAAGGGTTGATGCCCCTGTGCCAGTAGCTGCAGTGGAACCGGCGTTAGCACCGAGGGTGGAGCGTCAAGTTGCGCAAGTAGTTGCGGGGCGAGCGCGTGACCAACAATTAAAGCACTTCTTGAGCTTTAATCCTCCTACCTTCTCGGGATCTGAGTCCCCAACGGTGGCAGAAGACTGGTTGTCAAGAGTTAGAAGAACTCTGAGGGCGACGGCGACGGACGAAGCCATGATGGTCACCTTAGCCACTTTCCTTCTTGACGGAGAGGCTGTGCTGTGGTGGGAAGAGCAGGAACTGCACAAGTTCGGCGATAGAGACATTACTGAAATAACAATGGCTGAGTTTTCAAAGTCGTTCCTCCAACGATTTATCCCCTCTGCCCAACGCATTGCGTTACAAAACCAGTTCCTGAGGTTAACTCAAGGTGATCGCTCCGTTGACGATTACTTACATGAGTTTACCAGACTGAGTCGCTATGCGGGGGCATTGGTGGAGGATGAGGAGACGAAGACGAATAAATTCTATGAAGGGCTTCGGGACGAGTTGAGGCTGCTCCTTGCAGGCCCTATGACGTTTGGCTTCCAAGTGATGGTGCAAACCGCCAGATCTTTGGAGTTGGACATGAAGGGGGTACAAGCAAAGAGTGTTGCAAAGAAACCTGAGTTTCATGCGCCGGCCTCTCAGTCCAAGCCGGACTTCAGAAGGAACAAGCGGAAGTTCAAGCAGGCGGAACCAGCTTCTTCGAATGTTTCGGGAGCCACGACCGCGCGGACTCCTATTACGTGTTTCACCTGCGGGAAGGTGGGACACAAAGCTGCGGTGTGTCGAAGTGGTCCCCCAAAGGCGGCAAATCGAGCGGTGGATTATGCTCGGGCTGCGGAAAAGGGCAAAGCGGCAGAGTCTTCGGCCTCCCAACACATTCCGACTCAGCCGAGAGTCTATTCGCTTGGCCAACAAGAAGCTATACGACAAACCGATGTAGTCACAGGTACGAATTAGAAGTTAGCTTTTACAGCTATGTATATGATTCTTACTGTTGTACGACTATATGTGTTATTTGTGTACAATTAGGTTTCGTCCTAATTTTCAACTATCCGGCGAGAGCTCTATTCGATACGGGTGCATCGCACTCTTTTCTGTCCGAGGACTTCGTGGTGCGAATCGGAGTGCCGTCTACCTTTGTAGAGGATAGATTGGAAGTAGTGCTACCCAATGGATCTCGAATGAGTGCGGATAGGAAGAGCCGTGTGAAGGTGCGGATCGGAAGTCAAGATTTCGACTTGGAAGCGTCGTTACTACCGTTAGCTGAATTCGATGTGATCTTCGGCATGGACTGGCTCTCGGAGCAGCGAGCATGCATAGATTGCAATACAAAGGAGATCACTCTGGGAGCGAACACCGACGATAAAACCACATTCGCCGGTATGCGAGGGGCGAGCAAGACGCTGATGTCTGCTCTCCAAGTGGTTAAGGCGGTGAGAAAAGGCGCCGAGTTGTTCTTCACCTTGTTGGAGGCTTCGGAGCCAAAGCCCAGGTTGTGTGATGTCCCAGTTGTAGCGGAATACGCCGACGTGTTTCCTAACGAACTCCCTGGGGCTCCGCCTCATCGGGAGATTGATTTCTGTATCGAGTTGGTGCCAGGTGCCAAACCTGTGGCCCGCTCACCATACCGAATAGCGCCAAAGGAATTGGCAGAGTTGAAGGTCCAATTGCAAGAGCTGCTAGAGCAAGGCTACGTACGTCCAAGTTCTTCGCCTTGGAGTGCACCGGTCCTCTTTGTGAAAAAGAAGGATGGGAGCTTGCGTCTATGTATTGATTATAGAGAGCTAAACAGTTGACCGAGAAAAACCGATATCCGATTCCTAGAATCGATGATCTATTCGACCAACTGATGGGGTCGACGGTTTACTCCAAGCTAGACCTAAGGTCCGGCTACTATCAACTGCGAATAAGGGAATGTGACATTCCAAAGACAGCGTTCAGTACCCGCTTTGGGCACTTTGAGTTCACGGTAATGCCGTTCGGTCTATCCAACGCACCGTCGGTATTCATGGACTTGATGAATAGGACATTCCGAGAGTATTTAGATCAATTTGTGATCGTCTTCATCGACGACATTTTGGTATACTCTCAGTCGAAAGAGGAGCATGTAGGGCATCTGCACGCAGTCCTGAGCACCTTGAGGAGGAGTCAGCTATATGCCAAGTTCTCCAAGTGCGAGTTTTGGCTACCGTCAGTGGCATTCCTTGGTCATGTTGTTAGTGGCGAAGGAATTGCAGTTGATCCGTCGAAGATAGAAGCGATCCAAGCGTGGCCTTTGTTGAAAAGCGTAGCGGAAGTCTGAAGTTTCTTAGGACTTGCCGGCTATTATAGGCGCTTTGTGGAAAACTTCTCGAGGATCGCACTTCCTCTCACAAAACTGACTAGGAAGGATCATAAGTTCGTTTGGTCGCCTGAGTGCGCACGAGCTTTTGAAGAGCTAAAGAGCCGTCTGACCACGGCGCCCATTCTATGCTCGCCACAAGGTACGGAAGGCTACGAAATATATAGCGACGCCTCAGGAAGTGGTTTGGGTTGTGTCCTAGTGCAGTTCGGGAAGGTAATTGCCTACGGCTCCCGGCAACTGAAGGTTCACGAGAGGAATTACCCGGTCCATGATTTGGAGCTAGCGGCCGTGGTTTTTGCCCTCAAGCTTTGGAGACACTATCTATATGGCGTGAAGATCGATATCTTTACCGACCATAAGAGCCTCAAGTACTTACTAGATCAAAGGGAGTTGAACATGCGCCAAAGGAGGTGGATGGAGTTCCTTGGGGACTACACCTTCGATATCAAATATACTCCCGGTAAAGGAAACGTAGTTGCAGACGCGTTGAGTCGTCGGGCTCCCGCACAAGCAAATTGGATTTTGATGCACGATGAGCGTCTAATCCGTGAGCTAGAAGAAATGGAGATCATATGCATTGATAGGAGAACGTCTACTTCAGCATGCTTGAACTGGACGGAAGTTCACTACGACCTTGCCGACCGAGTTCGACAAGCATTGGAGTTGGACGAGAGCT
Organism: Dactylorhiza incarnata; assembly: GCA_033032865.1. Taxonomy (NCBI): domain Eukaryota; kingdom Viridiplantae; phylum Streptophyta; class Magnoliopsida; order Asparagales; family Orchidaceae; genus Dactylorhiza; species Dactylorhiza incarnata. Next base: position 3,244,957 of record JAWHQI010000217.1, read on the forward strand.
TGAAACGATACAAAGCGGAAACCGTTGAAGGGTTAAACGCTGATTTCTCCTTCGAAGACGACCTTATGTGGAAGCAGGAAAGGTTATGCATCCCAAACGTTGGTACTCTACGGGCGGAGTTGATGTACGAGGCTCATCATACCAAGTACTCGATCCACCCGGGGAGCACTAAAATGTTTATGGATATGAAGAAACTGTTCTGGTGGTCGGGCATGAAGAAAGACATTGCCCTTTACGTGGCCAAGTGTCATACTTGCGCGTTGGTGAAAGCGGAATGTCAACGTCCCGGTGGGTTTCTGAAGTCCTTGCCGATTCCGGAGTGGAAGTTTGATGATATTTCGATGGATTTCGTGCACGGATTGCCGAGATCGCAACATGGAAACGACGCCATATGGGTGATCGTGGACCGTTTGACAAAGGTATCACACTTCATTCCGAACCGGAAGGATGATTCCGTAGAGAAGCTAGCAAAGCTCTATGTGGATAGTATCGTGAGACTGCACGGTGTCCCTCGTAGCATCGTCAGCGATCGTGACGGGCGTTTCACATCGAAAGATTGGAGGCTTATCCATGAACTGTTGGGCACAAAATTGAAGTTCAGCACGGCCTTCCACCCGCAAACGGATGGACAGACCGAGAGAACCAACAGGACTATGGAGGATATGCTCCGAATGTGCGCTCTAGACTTTGGAAAGAGGTGGGAGGATCACCTCTTTATGATCGAGTTCGCCTACAATAATAGCTACCAAGCCAGCATAAAGATGGCTCCTTTCGAGGCCCTCTATGGTAAGAAGTGTCGTACGCCGTTGTCTTGGGCGGAAACGGGCGATACTAAGCTATTGAAGCGAAAGGATGTTGAAGAAGCAACTTCGACGATCCGGTCTATACGCGAAAGGCTATTGGTTGCCCAGGATAGGCAAGCAAAGTATTTCAACGCCAAGCATAGGAACTTAGAGTTTGCCATCGGTGACCGGGTTTACTTGAAGATCAAACCGTTCAAAGGGGTATCAAGGATTCGACGCTTGAAAAAGCTCAGTCCGAGGTACTTAGGACCGTTCGAGATCGTGGAGCGTGTTGGTGATGCGGCTTATCGGCTTGCACTATCTACAGAGCTGAGCGGTCTGCACGACGTGTTCCACATTTCAGTGTTGAGGAAGGCAGTGCAAGAGCCTACTCATATCGTTGCGGTCGGCAAAGTTCCGGTCGAAAGTGGGTTGTCGACGAAAGTCAAGCCTTTACGCATCGAAGATACCGAAGTAAAGCAGTTGCGGAACAAGTCCATTCGGATGGTAAAAGTCCGGTGGGATAACTGCGGCCGAGAGGAGCTCTCTTGGGAGAGAGAGCAAACGATGCTTGCGGAGTATCCCGAGCTTTTTCCCTCAGGTAAAGTATAACTGTAATTTATGCTATTACTGTTTCCTGGATTTCGGGACGAAATTCTTTTAAGGAGGGTGGAGTTGTAACACCCCAAAACTGGTAGTTCCGCGAAGTAGGCGGAGTGGTAGTGCGGCACGTGAAGCAGGCTAGAATTTTCCCTGTCTGCTCTTAGCGCACGATCAGTGGCCTCATCGCGCACGATCAGTGATCGTGCGCCAGCGATCGTGCGTTAATTCCGAAGAGAATCGAGTTCTGTCTCGGACAGTGCGCACGACCATTTCTCTCTTCGCGCACGACCAGTGATCGTGCGCCAGCGATCGTGCGCTTATTCGCAAGAATTCAGAGTTCTGTCCCGGATAGTGCGCACGACCATTGCCCTCGTCGCGCACGACCACTGACCGTGCGCCTGTGATCGTGCGCCCTGTTTATTCTGTTCCGCGATTTTGAGCGGAGAAGAGGATCCGACCGATCAAATTTATTGGAATTCGATCCAACGACTGGGATTTATTGCTGGGGGGTCTTAGGGCTTTGGAGAGGGATTAAACCCTCATATTTTCATAGTGTTTCTCTCTCCTAGGCTAGAGGAAGGAGAAGGGGGCAAGGAAGAAGAAGTGGAGATTTCGCCATTGACGGAGCTCCGGAGCTCCGTTTCGCGAGCCGTTTCCAGATCCGGAGAGTGCAGCCCGGTGCGGTTCTTTCCCTCCGCGTAGAATCTCGGATCCATGGCGAAGAAGAACACGTCTAGGGTAACGATTCTTCCTCCCGAACTTTGGACTTGTATTTGTCCATTTATTCCTCTTTCTTTGCTTGCATGAGGTATCTCTTTCACCAAATGGGTGAAGTGTAGGATTTCCTCAAGTCCTTCGGGACTCCGGGTAGATTGTGTCCGTCCCCGGCATATTGCATGTAGAAAATCCGGTAGTCGTGCGGATTTAGGCATTGTGTGTGAAACCTATTCGTGGCCGTGAGCCCGAATCGGTGATGCTTGATTTGCGACGTTGCATTTAGGTTAGGCCTAGAATGCGTGCCGGAGAATGACTCCGTGAACTCACCTATAATATTGCGGGAGTTAAGTGTAGGCGTCTTGTGAAGATCCTAACGAAAGCCCCATGCTTTGAGGTTTGGATGAAGGCAAACCTTCACCACGAAATTGATGCGGAGCGTATGTAGCTCCCTTGTTGAGAATTCGCGAAGCCTAGATCCTTGTGAAGGGGTTAGGTGCGTAGCGTATATTTTTAATGTAGCACTTGAAAGTGCTAAACCCTTACGGGCCGAGGTGAAGCCGTACCCGTGTCGTGCGATAGATCGCGACGATTAGAGCACGGGCAAAGCTGAACCGAACCCGTTTCCATGCAGATCGGCGAGAGGTCCCTTCCTCATGAAAGCCGTGTGATCATGGGAGAGGTCGTGGAAGGTGTCATACCTAGACCGACCAAAAGCTCTTGTTTCCCACCTAAGGTTGTGACCCTTAGGGTGGAGTGTTGTGAATTTGATGTTATGTTTAGCCTCATGCGATTGCTTAGGCGGTTGTGGGAAACCTTCGGGTGAACCCAACCAACATTATGTGCATACCTAGGTTCCCTTCTTTTTGATGCTCAACCTAGAAGATTGTTTGTGCTTGAAACCTCACCTTGTGTAGTTGCACCTTCTGTATACTAGTATTTGTGCTAGTATAGCTTGCTTGCAGGGTAGAAGCTCCGCCACCCCGGGAAAGGGGTGGGGTCGTTATAATTTGGTCAGCTGTGCTGACCGTTACTTTGTTTGCCACCGCTTGGTGGAATGTTCTTATGCAGGTGCAGGTGAGCCTAGCGGGAAGTAGCGGGCATTGGCCCTTTTGCTGTGTTGGCCCTCGAAGGCCAGCCTTTTTCCTGTTTTCTCTTGTATTGCCGGCCTGCGTGCCGATGTATGCCTTTTTGGAGTTTTGTACATTGATTTGATGTAAGGCCCTAAGGCCGTAACTCTTACTTCTGGACTCATTCCTATGATAGTGGACATGTCTTTTTTAATAGTTTAATTAATGCTTCCGCTTACGCTTTTGTACTCTCGTTTTGTAGTTACTTTTCTGGTTATCACCTTTTAACTCCTAGCTAGTGTGGTTTGTATGGCGTGGGGTCCCGGCCGGACCTGCTGTTATACTTTTCGTACTGGCAGGGTGTTACATCTCTACCATCTGACATCACACTTAATCCAACAAGAGAAGAGCCAAATAATCATTGTAAAGCTATTGCATTAAGAAGTGGGGTAGAGATCTCAAGTGAAGATGGATTGCTAGAGAAGTTAAGGGAGGAAGAGGCAAGAGAAAATACGATTAGGAGAGAAGAGTCTATAGAAGTTAAGGAGCCGGAGGAAGTGGAAGTAGATCCACAAAATAATAAAAAGAAAGAAATTATTTATCCTCCTCCACCTTTTCCATCTAGATTAAATAAAACAAAACTTGACAAACAATTTAAAAAATTTATGGAAATTTTTAAGAAACTTACAATTAATATTCCATTTGCCGAGGCATTAGAGCAAATGCCTATTTATGTCAAGTTTATGAAAGATATTTTATCGAAGAAAAGAAAATTTCAAGATAAAGAAATAGTTGCATTAACGGAAGAGTGTAGTGCAATTTTGCAAAAGAAATTGCCTCAAAAACTTAAGGATCCCGGTAGTTTTACCATACCGTGTTCCATATGAGTGAAATTTGTCGGGAGAGCATTATGTGATTTAGGTGCAAGCATCAATTTAATGCCCTTATCAATTTATACAAAGTTAGGTCTAGGAGAGATAGCTTCAACAACTCTTACTCTCCAATTAGCCGATAGGACTTTAGCATTCCCTAAGGGAATAGTTGAAGATGTATTGGTTAAGGTGGAGAAATTTATTTTTCCGGCCGACTTTGTGGTGTTGGACATGGAAGAAGATAAGGATGTACCCATAATCTTAGGGAGGCCATTTTTAACAACCGGTAGAACTTTAATTGACGTACAAAAAGGGGAGTTAGCAATGAGAGTTAATGAAGAGGAAGTAACATTCAATATTCTAAAAGCTATGAAATTTCCAAATGAAAAAGAAGATTGTTACTCTATTGAAGAAGTGGAGATTAAAAATCAATTAATTAAGGGTAATGAAGATGACCTAGAACAAAGACTTCTCACAATTTTGACAAATGAAGAGTGGGATGATGATTTAGAATTAGATGAATGTGTTAAAGTTTTAGAGGCCCATTATAAATTGCCTATTTTTAGGAATTTTGAATCTATAACTAGGTCAAGTGAACCAAAAATTATGAAACCCTCAATTATTGAACCTCCAACTTTAGATTTGTTGATAATTCATGGTGAGAGAGGGAATTGTCTTAGGACATAAAGTATCAAGCAAAGGTTTGGAGGTAGATCGGGCTAAAATAGAAGTTATTGAAAAGCTTCCTCCTCCTAAGAATGTCAAGGGCATTCGTAGCTTTTTAGGCCATGCGGGGTTCTATAGGAGGTTTATTAAAGATTTCTTTAAAGTATCAAAACCTTTATGTAACTTGTTAGAAAAAGATACCCCCTTTATATTTGATGACCACTGTTTGCACGCTTTTGACACATTAAAACACAAGTTAGTTTCTTCACCTATTGTCACAACACCAGATTGGTCGTCATCTTTTGTTCTTATGTGTGATGCTAGTGATTATGTCGTAGGAGTTGTTCTAGGACAAATTCGGGATAAAATTTTTCATACTATATATTATGCTAGCAAAACACTTATTGATGCACAAATAAACTACACCACAACCGAGAAGGAACTCTTATCCGTAATGTTTGCATTTGATAAGTTCCGTTCTTATTTAATAAATTCTAAAGTGATAGTTTATACGGATCATTCGGCAATCCGGTATCTTTTGGAAAAGAAGGACGCTAAACCTAGACTGATTAGATGGGTGCTCTTACTTCAGGAATTTGACATTGAAATCAAGGATCGAAAAGGGGCGGAGAATCAAATAGCCGATCATTTATCGAGATTAGAACAAAGTGATGAGAAGAATCAACAAGTAGGGATAAGAGAAAATTTCCCGGATGAACAGATATTAGCTGTCACTGTGGGGAGTATACCATGGTATGCTGACTATGTGAATTACATAGTTAGTAATATATTACATCCAGATATGGATTATCAACAAAGGAAAAGGTTCCTTCAGCAGGTGAAATATTACCTGTGGGATGATCCATACCTATATAAAATCTGTTCGGATCAAATTATCCGGAGGTATGTTGCTGAAGTAGAGGTTCTTAGTATCATAGAAAAGTGTCATTCATCACCTTATGGAGGACATTTTAAGGGAGACTGGATTGCGGCAAAAGTTCTGGAGTCAGGTTTTTATTGGCCCACTTTATTTAAGGATGTCCACTTATTCGTGAAGAGTTGTGATAAATGTCAAAGAACGGGAAACCTGAGTCGCAAAGCGAGCATGCCAATGAATACCATTTTAAAGGTTGAAATTTTTGATGTTTGGGGGATTGATTTTATGGGACCATTTGTTAATTCGGATGGCAACCTATATATTCTATTACTAGTCGACTACGTGTCAAAGTGGGTCGAAGCTATCGTTACGAATAAGAACGATGCCAAGGTCGTATTAAAATTTTAACAAACTAATATCTTTTCAAGATTCGGTACACCTAGAGCAATTATTAGTGATGGCGGAAGCCACTTTTGTAATTCACAATTTAAAACATTACTAAAGAAGTATGGAGTGACGCATAAGATCGCTTTAGCATATCATCCCCAAACTAATGGTTTGGCTGAGGTTTCCAACAGGGAAATTAAATCCATTTTAGAGAAAACGGTAAGTGCCACTAGGAAAGATTGGTCACAAAAATTGAATGATGCGTTGTGGGCTTACAGAACAGCATTTAAGACGCCCATCGGACTGACCCCGTATAAGATCTATGGAAAATCTTGCCACCTTCCTGTCGAGTTAGAACATAGAGCCTATTGGGCTACGAGAAAATTAAATTTCGATTATAATGAAGCCGGTAAGAATAGGTTGCTTAATCTTCATGAACTCGATGAGATGCGATTTCATGCATATGACAATGCAAAATTATATAAAGAAAGAACAAAAAGATGGCATGACGCTAGAATAGAGAAGAAAGCATTTATTCCGGATCAGTTAGTATTAATTTATAATTCACGCCTTAAATTATTTCCGGGTAAATTGAAATCTAACTGGTCCGGTCCGTTTCGAGTTAAAGAAGTCCATCCTTTCGGGGTAGTTTCAATTGTTAACGACAAAGACGGTTCTATTTTTAAAGTAAATGGTCAAAGACTAAGAACTTACTTCCATAACAATGAGCCTCGGGAAGCGATGGTGATAAATTTATCTGTCTAAGAATGGCTTAGTCCAGCCGAGACGTTAAATCAAGCGCTTATTGGGAGGCAACCCAACAAAAATAAGTAAACTTAGTAGTAAATTATAAATATGAAAGGTTAAAATGCGTAAGGAAGGTCCGTTAAATTACTGCGTTAAATTGTCATGACCAGGTTATAACCAAGGTCCTGACATTTTAATCTCTGTCTTTTTGACTAAGAAAACAAAGAAAAAAAAAATCGAACCGCTGGGACTCAACTTTGTAGAACCGCTGGGATCAAATTTCCTCAACCGCTGGGATCATATTTCCTCAACCGCCGGGAATACTGGACTGGTTCAACCTCTTCATTTTGTCGATCCGGAATAAACCACCGGTCCATCTTCAACATTTATAAACAAATGAAAAAAATCGGCTCAGGGTTCATTCTCTCCTCCCGAGCCCTGGTTCAGATTCCGCGAAACCCTAGCATCTTCTCTACGGGGAGCGTCGCGAGTGTTTCTGGCGCAACTGAGCTTCGATCCCTCTTCGCAAGGAGGCGGCGACCACCTTTTAGCACAGCCGCATCATTAAAGCTTCGACTTCGGCTTCGATTAGGTAGCACTTCCCAACTCTTTTTCTTCCAGAAAAGGTAATAAACTCTTCCAATATTTCTAGGGTTCATGATAGCTTAAATTTTCCATGTCAGAAAATGTCTTCTAAGCGTAAGGGGAAGAACAAACCCGAGCCCAAGAAAGACACGTGATTTATAAATGATGAAGCAAAATTACGATATGAGGGATTGCAGGACAAACCATTCGTTTTTGAGCGAGGGTTTGACATCGAGAAAAGGTCTTGGAATGTACGGGGACAAAGAAACCTTGATTACAAGTCGGACACCATATTACAAAGGTCGTCATCACCAGCAATATTAGGGACAGTTCGGGCACTCATGAGAGCACACCACCCCCTGCTGGTAATACTGACCCCCTTCCGAAGTCTGCACCAAACATTCCTTCCTCCTCCACCGCGCCAGATAAGGTTGACTTATCGGAGATCATCGACAATTTGATAAGTGTAACAGAGGACCAATAATACATGAAAAGTTATCAGCGATTCATGAATCTACTAATTAATGAAAAATGTGATGATATTCTGAGGAATCAAGCGAGACTTATGGAGGATGCTGGTTTAGATACGGTGAAGACAACTTACAAATACAAGTCCAAATTTGATCAACAAGGATACTTGCTCTATTCGGACGGCGCACGGATCGACCTTAGTGACATCGGCGACATGGATGAGGACATGGATGACGTTTAGTTCATTTCATTCCTTGTTTTAATCAGACAATGATTAGCTTTTTATTTTTCTTGTGTTATTTTGAAGACTGCTACTATGCCTGCTATTTCTAATATGCTGCTATGTTTATCCTAACATGCTTAATTTATGACACTTTTAATGACTGTTATTAAAATATGCTGTTATGATGTTATTCAATCTTGGCAGAATTTATGCTACTTTTATGCTGATTAATTGTCTTCTTTAAATTCTGATTTCGTGATCTATATGGGGTGCCAAGTAATAAAATGGGACTATGTTCCACTAGTTAGAACACCTTCCAGGCAGTTGATTTATCTGGATGGTATTTTAATTGTTTGATGATTTGGACTGTTTTTCTTAAATCGATTGATATCTAACAATTGTTTTATAACTTCTTAGATGTTTTATACTAATAACCCTGCCAATTGCTTTATCTGAATGGGCCTTATCTTCATTTTATTCCAAGATAATTGCTTTGGCCGGTGCTTATCAGAATGTCATGACCTCTAATGTTTGCATTATCACACTTCTGACTTTATTATTTTCTTAGTCCAGAATTATTATTATTATTATTTTTTAGCTCTGCTAAATGAGTTTGTGTTATATATCCTTGGCCTATCAACTAGTGCACCCCATGTAATGGAGCATCATTTCTGCCAAAAATTTCCAGGGGAGTGTTCTATTTTCATTTATTTTCTTCTTTGGATTCCTGTTTTATTTGAAAGTTTCAACGACTTTTTGTCTCACTACGTTCTCAATAAGGTCTCTGCTAGGGTCTAGCAGATGATTAAGTGTGGGGGTGACTTCAGTTATCCTCCGTTTATTTTCACTTATAAAACTTCTATTTAGGGCACATTTCGATAAGTTATTCATTTTTGTTACCACCAGACGGCTTACTAAAGTCATTTCGTATTACACTAATTGGCAGATTAATTAATTTAGTAGTTTCAAGTAATGAATTTAAAGTTAGTAAGATGCAGTTATAGCTCTCTTAAGTATTTCAATTATGCACTAGATTCTCTAAAGAATTTGCTCTCTACAAAATAATTTATTAACCTGTTAACATAATTGTGGAAGGATGAGCAAGAACTAAGTCAATGTTGTAAGCTAAAACATAGAGTGTATGTAGTTACTTGATAACAATGAATAGGGTCACCTTTGGATCAGTTCACAAAGCAAAGCCTACATTTGTTTTGATTATCCATCATTCTTTGAGCTTGAATTTTATCATTTTGATACTATTTGATCATACCCTATAATTTTACTAGTTATTTCTTAGTAACTTTCCAACTTTGGGGGTTTATAAAAAGAAGGAAAAGAAAACAAATGTCCAATGTCATATTGATATGTGGCCTAAGTATGTGTACACCTACTTGGAATGATCCCAACTATGATCATAAAGTAAAAGAAAATCATAAAAAAATATGTATAATGACATAGTGATATGCGACCTAAGTGTGTGTACACCTACTTGGATTGATCCCAACTATGGACTTAAAAAATTGATGATGGTTAAGAAATAGACCTCAAAGTATGGAGAGTCATTAAGAATTTTAACTAGGGAAATTTCACCCTCTATCAAAATTTATTCATAAAGTGTTCACCAAGCCAAAGTCATTTATATTGTAAGCCCTTATGATTTCTTATCAAAATGAACTACTAAACTCTTGTGGAGGCATAAAGCAAAGACTCGGCAATTTCTTACCCTTTCCAATTATGAGCATGTTTAATGAGTTAAGTTGTTTGAGAGTGGACAATTTAAGGAAGCACACACACAACACTAGAAATATAGAGAGAGCTTCACTTGTTATCTAACTAACGGAATTGTGAATGTTAGAAATATCTTTTAAGAAATCTGCCTTAGTTAAATTGAAATCCTGAAGTAAGCCTAAGCTGGTGTACGCAAAGAAGATGATTCTTGCCTTGTCCCAATAGAGGTTTTCATATTTATTTGCCAGAACTGGTTAATGTTTGCTAGGGACTAGCAAAGACTTAAGTGTGGGGGTGTGATAACTTCTAAAAAGAAGTTATCAACTCCTTTATTTTAGTGAATATTGAGAAAATATACGAAAGATAACGATGAATTGACTAATAAACATCATATCTGTAATTGTGGATTGTTTTATTGTCAAATGTGCAATATATTTGTGCAGGAATGTGAGAAATCCCTGAAAGAAAGGGCAACTGTAGGCTGAAATTAAAGTGCAGGGCAGATTATAGCAGCTTGGTCATGACCTGGTCGTAACATAGCGTTTAAATTAATTCTGCTTAACTAAACGTACAGATTTTCGAATTACTCAAAATGGGGCCAGCAACTTCCTGATGGAAGGACGCACCTTTTCGGAAAAAGGCCTGTAGCGTGCAGAAATAAAATAGCAGATTGGACAAAAAAGAACGGGAGACGGGGTTACTCTTTTGAACTAGAGAGAGAAAGAAAAAGTAAGAGGGTTTTGAGAGAAGAAAGAGAAGACAGATTTGAGCGGATTTGGCATCTGAAGAGGACGAATTCCTGCGCTAATATCTAGATTCCGAACAATGTCTTGTAAGATCTTTCCAATTTGGTTTTTCATTTCAAGGATCATGAACTAAACCTTCTTATCTTGTATGTTGTTAGTACTGGGTTTTGTTGTGATGTTTAATTTATAATTTCTCCGTATGATTTCTTGGTTTGCTATCTTTATCAATATTATGACTTATTTCGAAAGATTTGAATAATGTTTATCTTCAATAATTCGTGGTGAGATTCGAGAGAGGAATCACGATTTAATTAAGATAAATACTTAATTTTATGCGGTGAGATTCGAGAGATGAGTCGCATAGATATCTAATTTAAATCTTTTACTTCTATACTACACCGTGAGATTCGAGAGAGGAGCAGTGTGTTTGCGTCATAACTTTGATATAATAAAAGAGAGAGGAAGAGATTCCATCACTTTGTTAGCAAGAGCGATTTGATCAATTTAATTTACCTTGTATTTTTCTAAGTTAGAGATAACTAGATAAGTCTAGGTTATGGGAATTCAAGGATCGAGAGATTATGATTCCTAGTTTTAATCGAGCAAGATAGTAAAACAAATATAATGCATCGATATATTTAGCAAATATCACAACAGACCTAGGAAAGCAATATACAATATTCTTTTCTCTCAAATTTGATAAAAGATAACTTAAGTATTTTAAATTTTAAAATTAGTTTTAAATTTTCTGTGATTTAGTTTCATCAAACCTGTACAACCCTCATATTTCCCGAGTCGGTGCGACCCGACCCGGATGAAGCCAAGATAGCAAGGGTGGCCAGGACGGACAAAACGATCACGTGGGGCGGTCAAAACCGACCAAGGCAAAGAGAGGCCGCGGGGAAGGCGGGGGGAGCACCCGCTCCCCCGACTCTCTTCGGGCGAGTGGGAGGGGCCTCCCACTCGCCAATCACCCTTAGGCGAGTGGGAGAGACCCTCCCACTCACCCGGGCGAGTGGGAGGAGCCCTCCCACTCGCCGGCCACTTTGGGGGCGAGTGGGAGGGGCCCTCCCACTCGCCACCCCCCTTTGGGCGAGTGGGAGGGATTCCCCCACTCGCCCGGTACATTGGGGGGAGATCGACATGGCCTCCCGTGAGGGGGGAAGTGGGCATCTCGAGTCCCACTCGCTCCCCCTCATGCGTTGATCGTTCGTGGTCATGGTTGGACTGCGGATAGCGGGATTTTGGCTATCCGCAGTCCATTTTTGGGAAAGTCTATAAATAGACCCCCATGGGCACCTTGGGAAGGGTTGGTTCCTACCCCCTCCCTCGCGTGTGAGCAAGCACTACCCATCCCCTCCCCCTGTCATTGAAGGCGGACGGTGAGGTGATCCTTAGTGCCCTCCAAGGTGCCCAGGCTCACCATTGGCTTGTGAAGGGAAGTTCCGAGTGAGCTTCCGGGTGTGTGGCGGGACCTCCGCGCTACAGCTTAAGGGGTCCATTCGTGGATTCAAGTGTTCATCAAGTCCAAATCTCCCAGTTCCTAGTGACCGGTCAAGGGTCTAGGCCAGGGTCGAGTAAGGGTTAGTCGCAACCCCCTTTCGAACGCTGAGACCGGGAAACTGGTTTCAACATTCTGGTGCGGTGAGCGTGGAAGCGGCTAATTCGGAAAGCCCCGAGCCGAGTCTCATGGCGGGAAGCAAAGAACCGGGTAGGTCGCCTCCCCCCAGCATGTTGCGGCCGTTGACGGGGGAGGAGGAGGCAGATGAGGCAGATCATGTGTTGGGCGATCTGATCAAGTTAGAGGTGGCAGAGGAAGTGACTGAGAAAGAGGTCATTAGCGGCAGTGGAAGGCCGGAGAAGGTGCGAATTAGCGGGAGGCTGAGCGGGCCAGATCAAGAGAAGATCCGAAGATGTGTCCAGCAGAACATAGACATCTTCGCCTGGAGCGCCGCGGAGATGCCAGGTGTTGACGCGGACGTGGCATGTCATCGCCTCAACCTCGACCCGAACGTCCGCCCCATTCGCCAAAAGAAGAGGAAAGTGTCGCCCACCCTCGCCGGGCCTATCAGAGAGGAGGTGGGGAAGCTGCTCGAGGCCGGGTTCGTGGAAGAAATCCAATACCCAGGGTGGGTTTCAAACGTAGTAATGGTGAAGAAGGGAGATGGGAGGTGGAGAATGTGTGTGGACTTCACTATGTTGAACAAAGCGTGCCCTAAAGACTGCTACCCGTTGCCCCGGATCGATGCATTGGTAGATTCAGCAGTCGGATTCCCTGTGATGAGCTTCTTGGACGCGTTCTCTGGCTACCATCAAATTTGAATGCACTCGCCCGACGTCAAGGACGTCTCGTTCATCACGGACGATGGATGTTATTGTTACAAGATGATGCCTTTTGGGTTGAGGAATGCGGGGGCGACCTATCAAAGGATGATGGATCGGGTCTTCAGAGAGCAGAAGGGGCGCAACTTAGAGGTCTACGTGGATGACTTGATGGTTAAAAGCAGGGACGTGGAGTCCCACCTGCAAGACCTAGTGGAGACCTTCGCTACCCTTCGGAGGTTCAAGATGAGGTTGAACCCTTCCAAATGTGTTTTTGGAGCAAGTCGAGGAAAGTTCTTGGGCCATCTACTCACCCCGGAGGGGGTCGAACCCAATCCAGACAAGGTAAAGACCATCTTGGAGTTGGAATCGCCGAAGAACGCGAAAGAAATTCAGAGGCTGACTGGGAAGTTAGCAGGGCTGAGTCGGTTCCTCTCCAGGGCGGGAGAGAAGTGCTCTCCTTTCTTCAAGGCCCTGCGCCAGGGTCAGAAATTCGAATGGACGCCGGAGTGTGAGAAAGCCTTTCAGGCCTTGAAGGAACAACTAACGCGAGCCCCCTTGCTCCAGGGGCCGAGGGAAGGAGAAGACCTCTTTCTCTACCTAGGAGTAGGGGTCGAGGCAGTGAGTTCGGTTCTGGTCCGGGAGGAGGGGAAGAAGCAGCTGCCGATCTACTATGTTAGCAGAGTCCTGAAGAAGGCGGAGCTGAGGTACCCTGTCCTGGAAAAGCTAGCATTTGCTTTGATCATCTCGGCCCGGAAACTCCGCCCATATTTTCAGGCTCACTCGATCAGGGTGGTGACCGACCATCCCCTGCGCAACATTATGGAGGGAGTGGAGCATTCGGGCAGGTTGGCAAAGTGGTCGGTGGAGCTCAGCGAGTTTGATGTCAGCTTCATCCCCCGGTTGTCGATGAAAGCACAAGCAGTAGCAGACTTCCTGGCAGAGTACGTCAAAGAAGTGGACGGGCCAGAGCCCGCCGGGTTGGTGGCATGGGATCTGTTCGCAGATGGAGCATCGGGAAAAAGTTCCCTCGGCGGAGGGGTGATCCTGGTCAGCCCACATGGGACCAGGATCGAGCAAGCGATCCACATTTGGTTCCCTGTGACCAACAACTAGGCCGAGTATGAGGCAGTGGTGGCAGGGCTCCGTCTGGCAAAGGAACTGGAGATCTGGGACGTGAAGGTTTTCACAGATTCAATGGTGGTGGCCTCCCAGGTTCGAGGGGAGTTCGAAGCAAAGGAGCCAACCCTCCAGAGGTATCTGGCGAAGGTTAGGGACCTCGTCGGATGGTTCCACACCTTCTCCATTCAACACATTCCAAGAGAGGAGAACGCCCGAGCGGACCAGTTGGCGAAGCACGGTCCTCGCGCAGGAGGAACGGTGACCGAGCTGTTCCACCCATCCATCGAGGAAGGCGAGTTGATGGAGATTGATCGGAGAACCTCGTGGATAGACCCGATCCTCACCTTCCTGACCTCGGGCAAGTTCCCGGAAGGAGACCTAGATAAGAGGCGGTTCAGGTACAAGTCAGCATACTACATGATGCGCGAAGGAAGCCTGTACAGAAAAACCTTGGCTGGGCTCCTAGCAAGGTGCGTGACGGAAGATGAAGTTCCGAGGGTCTTGGAGGAAATCCACTCCGGAGAATGCGGGAGCCATTCGGGAAGTCAGACCCTAGAAAAGAGGGTGCTAAGGCAAGGGTACTTCTGGCCGACTCTGCGGAAGGATGCCATGGAGTTTACAAAAAAGTGTCAGAAGTGTCAACTCTTCGCGCCGCTCCAACTTCAACCCGCGCAGAGGCTCAGGACGATCACTGCGCCCTGGCCCTTCGCCATCTGGGGAATGGACTTGGTCGGCCCATTCCCTCAGGCTAGCGGTCAGAGGAGATTCTTGCTGGTTATGATTGACTATTTCTCCAAGTGGGTGGAGGTTAAGGCCTTGGCGAAGACGACCTCGCAGGTGATAAAGAATTTCATCTGGGGAGAAATAATCTGCAGACACGGACTCCCCCTTGCCATTGTAACGGACAACGGACCACAGTTCGCTAGCGATGAACTCATCACCTTCTGCGGTCAAGTGGGCATCGACCTCCGCTTTGCCTCTGTCCACCATCCTCGAAGCAATGGGCAGGTGGAGGCCGCCAACAAAGTCATCGTCAACTTGCTGAAGAAGAAGGTGGAGAACCTGAAAGGGAACTGGGTGGAGCAACTTCCCTCGGTCTTATGGGCCTTGAGAACAACTCCCAACACGG